>OY992882.1:84263447-84335947 GCA_963921405.1 Cepaea hortensis | reverse complement strand
GAATTTTATGATAAAGTGCATGGAAGAGAATGGCTGTCCCACTATCGACTTGCACCGTGGAAGAACAATGAGGCGGTATTCAATTTGTTGTTGTCAGCGGGTGTGCAATTTTCAGAAGTAGGATGGTTCAGTATGGAGACAGTTGTTTGAGTCAGGGGAGAGTATATGAGTAGTATAGAGATTTTGAAACAGCAGTTGTCTCCGATAAAGAAAAAACTCAAGACGCAGTGTTCCGCTAGAAAAGTCATGTTAACATCCTTTGGGTTATCAAGGGCCATATATCGGTTGGACAATGAGCAGTCAAGCTGAAAAACATCTGATGGCTGTAGAAATGTGGTTTCTGAGGAGAATGCAAAGAATTACATGGACAGACAGAAAAACAAATGACCAAGTACTACATGAAACAAATGAAAATCGTAAATTAATTAGAGAAATTAGACGTAGACAGTCAAAATTTTTTGGACATGTTATGAGAAGAAATGAATTTGAGAACTTGGTGACAACTGGCAAGATCGAAGGGAACAGACCAAGGGGAAGACCGAGAAGTAAATACCAGGATGGCTTGGCCACATGGCATGGTCGAGACAGGTACACTGAGCTGATCCACGACTCTGGTGATCGAGTGAAATGGCGAGACATGACCGCACTTGATGGATGGATATATCGATGCTCTGTGGTGAAGGTGCTACGAATGTAATTCCTAATACCTCATACTGGATTCAAATCACAGCTGCGGGTGATTTCGATGCAGACCGTCTTCCGTTGGTTTCGTACAATTTTATGAATGCCGGTTGTTCAGAAAGCAAACTACTGAACGTAAACTTGCCCAGGAATCATAAACAGCCACATTTTTTTTTTTTTTTTTTTTTTTTTTTTTGACTGCTGCGTCCTGTAAAGAATATAGAAGTAACTATATTGGTGCATTTACAAGAAATAACTAGTGCTCGATACAGTAACATGCAGGTGAACAGACAGTGATACGATCGAAACTTCGGCGAGTTCTCTCAAAAGGAATTTTGATACAGCACGAGAACGTCCTCCCCCATACGGCTGCGCATACAGTGGATACACTACGTGCTGTGAAGTTTGATGTCTTGAAACATCCAGCATACAGTCCAGACATGGCGCTATCGGACTTTTACTTGTTTGGACCCTTAAAAGAACATTTGCGGGGTCAGAAATTTGTTGATGAAAACAAAGAAATAGAGGCTGCGCAAATGTATTTTAAGGCAACACACAAAACTACTTTTCCTAGAAAGCACCAACAAGCTAATGGACAGGTGGCCCGTGTCTGTTGCCAGACAGTGGGACTATGTTAGCATGGGCACATACACAATTGATGTTTGGCACTTTTGTGAAAAAGGTTAATCGTAACATTCCTGCTACTTAATTACTTCACCATGTATACATAGCGTTGGCATTAGGTTTGAATAGTCTAAACGAAATATCCTAAACCCCTGGAGACACTATTGTCAATGTCGGTCTAATCCTGGTCAGTCAGTTACATCCTTACATACCTCCCCGCTGATATGAAGTTCTTGTTCCGTTCTTGCACACCTCATTTGTTTCTTAGGAGACCCCCCCCCCCCCCGCCCCTGAAACGCAATCCCTTTAGAGACGATACTTTTGATCCGGAACGGGAGGAAATTCTCTACATATACTTCAACTTGATAGATGCAGGCCCTTGCCATCTCTCAAACGACCTCAACGATATTGCATCAGGCTTAAGAGATAATACTCACTGTCTTCCCGGATTTCACAACCAGTCATGCTTCATAGTCACACGTTGTCATATGGAAGTGCTGCCTTGCCGGCCTCGTGCCATATGCTCTTTGTAATGTTTAACATCGGTATTCTTATAGTCAGTCTCCTTCTGGTTTCTTAAGTCCAGAGCTCACTGTTGCCAAACTATACAGCCAAAACAAGGCACGTTAGTTTCAATTTACACGTTATTTGTGTCATTATTTTTTTTTTCTCTTTCTTTGATACCTTTCTATGCCAATGAATAGTAAAGACGTTTTGTTTAGATGTTCAGCCAAAAATAGACATCATACACACTACTTTTTGTGGCCGTGATAGAGCAGTGATTTGCGCATTCTGCTGCCAGTCCTATGGTGTCGGGTTCGATATCCCTTTGAGACAGAGAGTTTTGAAGTGGCCAAGTAGCTTCCGGGTCGCCATAACCGCAAACATAGGTGCAGAACATGCTCTGGGAAGTTACAGGTATGAATCTGATTACATCAGAGATAAAGTTCCACCTGGTCTAAAAATATGGCACTTTGTGCATATTCATTAAAAGTTACATGATATGGGAACGATGTTTTAGCTAGCTAGCTACCTAGCTAACTAACTAGCTAACTAACTAATTAACTAACTAATTAACTAACTAACTAACCAACCAACTAACTAAACTATTAGCTAACTAACTAATTCATTGAATTACTTACTGTCTAATTATCTACCTACTTAGCTAGCAAACTAACTAGCTAAGTAATCAAGTAACTAAATAACTAAGTAGCTAAATAATTAAGTAACTACATAACTATGTAAATAATTAACTATTTGAGTCGAAGTCTAGCATTACCGGATGAAGGTGAAAAACTGTGAAACCATGTGCGCTTCAAACCCCTTCGGCAGTTGAAAATGAAAGAACGAGTTGACAGAGGGCCGGAATACATTTCACAATTTTAAGAACCCAGTCACAACACAGTAATTACAGGAAGTATTGTTCTGAAGTACTGACGTCTGGAACTTAGCCGCGGTGATTGAATCCGTGCACCGTGCTGAGATTTTGCTTATATGAAATTATGGAGTAGACTGTACTGCTGATGGAGTTATCGGTTTTCATTGAAAGTTATCCATTACAAAGAAAACAAAAAAAGAACTTGGATGTAACTGTGCGTGTGTGTGTGTGTGTGTGTGTGTGTGTGTGTGTGTGTGTGTGTGGGGGTGGGTGGGTGGGTGGGTGTGTGTGTGTGCGTGTGGGTGGGTGGGTGGGTTGGTGGGTGTGTGTGTGTCTGTGTGTGTGTGTGTGTGTGTGTGTTTTCGCTTGCGCGTTTGTGAAAATCTGTTGATCAGAGGTGAATATTTTAAATACAGTTATTCATTTATCTCTTTTATCTACATCACAGGACTCCTGCCAGTCGGTCTGGTGGTCATGTATTGGCTTCCCATCAAGGCGGATGTTTACAATTTGACCTCAGCTCTCAGATCGTCCCAGCCTGGGTGCTAGAAAATGTAATGGGAAGCAAACAGGACCGGCGTGGAACTGGCCACACCAACAATCGAATGCGGGTGTGTCTATCCAATGTCGAAGCAGTATAAGCTCGGTTTTGTTCCCTGTGCTGTTGTAAACCTTGCCACGATTCGATGTGGTCAATTCGATTCGGTGCGTGGGGGTTGAACAGGCAGACAAATTGACTACCTCTGCAAAGTTTGGTGGAGTATTGATGCATGACTAGGCAGTCATGCTGCGGCCTTGTGGGAGCACGTGTACACCTCGGAGGAGCAAATGGATCATCATGGTATGGCAAGAATGCGACAGCGAGGTGTGACGAGGGGATCTGGCCGACGCTTGACACTCAGAGGAAAGGCGAGACGGACATATAATCAGATTGCTACTGGTACTATTGGTGTTGGAACTTTTCACTGGCTGCTGAGGATGGGGACGGAGTGCCTATGGGAATGCCCCGAATGCTGTGATGTCGGTTCCTAGATCAATCAATCAATCAATCGATGTGGACAGCTGCAGTTTATGTCCAAGTCTCAGGCGTGATAAGCTGGCTAGTATGGACCCGTGTCGCTATAAGACTCTGTTGATGTTTTCGATTCCTCTGCTTCTCGGTCTTACTCATTCTTTCCAGCTCTATAACCCAGTGTTCTACATATGATGACTGAATGATGATATTAGATGACCGAACCACCATGTTTTCTGTCTCTCTTATCAACGCGTGATGTTTCTTCTGAGATTTATCCGACGTCACCATTTCTTAATGTGGTTACAATTATAACTCTAGCCACGTACCGCATCCACAAGCTGTGATCTCCCTCGCTTGCAAATTGGCAAATTGGCTTGAGACCACGCCTAACATTGGTAACAAAGAGATTATGACATTGGTGGATTTTTTTTTTCTTTCGGAGCGGATGGCCGAGTGGCTAGAACGCCGGACTCTCATTCGGGAGACCCGGGTTCGATCCCTCGGTAAGGTGTTGGATTTTTTTCTGTCGGGGGCAAAAAGACAATCTTAACCTGCACAGTTCGCGGCGACTGCACTAGCCAGGAAGCCTTAATTCCTCAGGCTCAAAGACCCCTCTGCCATACACCGCAAGGTACTATATTGGCAGTAAATGACAGTTTTTGACAGTTGCTGTTTGTGTCTTTTAGCAGTGACGAGAGCTGATACATTACTGCTTTGGCTTTCTTACATCTTATTTCAGCTGAAGAAGGCTGATCATAGCTTAAGTTTAGCCAGAATTTAAAAAAAAAAAACATCACGATTGCTCGGGCAGGAGACTCGAATATAAGTATCTCCTTGTAGCAGAGCAACTTAGACTACAGTTCGGGGGGAAATTTTAGTTTCTGCAGAAACGGGCCTGATCTTGATACAGAGGAAGTATTTCTATAATAAACCCGGATGCAATAATGTAATAACGAAGAAAACAATGTGTATTATTTGACAAGGGGCTTTGTCTTAAAATAGCAAATCAGAACTGTTGTTGTCGTATATTGTCTCTAACCTTGAAAAGAGTAAAGGACCAACATGACTTGCTGTAGAACTGGAGATACAGCATGAGAAGACATGCGCATCATTTCACTGCAAATTACAGAATAAATATCGTTGTTTAAAGCCAGAAATAAGCCTTTGACAGCTTACTTATATTTCCAAATTCACATCTCACTTTTCTAATTACGAAGTTCCACTGTATACAGAAGTTTGCTCATCCTGACTGACTACCTCTCGCCCAACAATCACCCTGTCGACAAGTGACTACAAAAACCATGACTGAACAACCGTATGCTCAGCCTGACAACCTCTCGTCCAACAATCACCCTGTTGACAAGTGAGTGCATTAGCCATGACACCCCTACTGCCCCGCGCCGGTAAATATGCTAATGGTTTTTACATAATACACAGAAATAGATATTTGTGGAGACGCACCGAAGCCAATGAAACAGTGTGGTAGCAAAATCCACATGTACTTCATTAGCATTCATGAAGTAGAGAAACCAGTAATAAAATGATTGATTCCTCATGCTATTCTCCAACAATTAAGTATTATAATAAGACATACATTTCCTAGTATCCATTTTAGGCTAGATTGATCTATTGTCCCGGGGAGTGTTAAAAAATTCTAATTTACATGAAACAAACTCAAACCTATGACCACCGGACCGGCAGACTAGCTTCTAGCCGCTCCGCTACTGCAGCTTCCATTTGGATAATGATGGCAGAGTGATAAACCTAAACCTCGAGGTTCTATAATCCAGGGTAGGAGTTCAAAGACCATGTTTTATTTCCCACTCTTGCGACACACTAAAACACATCTTTGTGACACTAAGTCACATTAAGACAAATATGTGTGACACTAAGACATGTCTTTGTGCTACTAAGACATAGCTGTGTGACACTAAGACACATACAGATACATCTGTGTGACACTAAGACATATCCTTGTGATACTAAGACACATCAAGACACGTATGTGTGGCTCTAAGAAACATATGTGTGACACTAAGACATATCTTGGTGATACTAAGACACACCTGTGTAATACTAAGACACACCTGTGTAACACTAAGACACACCTGTGTAACACTAAGACACACCTGTGTAACACTACGACACAACAAGACACATCTTTATGACACTAAGAAACACCAAGATTCATATTTGTGACACTAAGACACATCAAAACTCATCTTTGTGACACTAAGACACATCTTTGTTACACTAAGACACATCAATACTCATCGTTGTAACACTAAGACACACCAAGACTCATCTTTGTGACACTAAGACACAACATTACTCATCTCTGTGACACTAAAACACATCAAGACACATCTTTATGAAGCTTAGACATATCTGTGTGACTCTAAAACACACCTGTGTGACACTTAGACATATACTTTGACACTAGGACATTTTGACACCAAGACACATCTTTGCAACACTAAACCTCGTGGTTTACTTATCTTTGTGACACTAAGAAATATCAAGATACATCTTTGTGAGACTAAGACACATTGAGACTTTTCTTTGTGACACTAAGACACATTTGTGTAACACTAAGACGCATCGAGACTCATTTCCGTAACACTAAAACACAACAAGGCAACTTTGTGACACCAAGCACATTTTTGTGACGCTAAGACATATCTTTGTGACACTAAGACACATCTTTGTGACACTAAGACACATTAAGACTCATCTTTGTGACATCAAGACATATCAATGCACATCATTGTGGCACCGAGACACCTCATTGCGACACTAAAACGCACTTTCTTACACTAAGTCGCATCTGTTTAGCCTTAAGACACATCTTTATGACATTAAGACACATCCAAACTTATCTTCGAAACTTCAACACATCGAGACTCATCTTTGTGACACTAAGACGCATTAAGACACATCTCTGTGACGCTAGGACACATCAAGTCACATCTGTGTGACACTAACAACACATACTCGTGACAATAAGACACATTGCTGTAACATTTAAGTGTGTGCTGCATGTCGCAATTCCTCACCTGTTATGTCACTGGTAATCCCGCCTGTTCCACCCGCTCACACATGTTGACAAACATAGTCTCCAAAATGAATGCATTCCTCATGCAAGATTCAACACGTGCTTACGCACCACTTATATTTCTACATGCTAACGATAATGAGAGCAATAGGCACGGAGAACGACAGCTCGCGAGTGTTTCTCTTAAAGAATATCATATGAAAACATGGGGGAAAAGAGCTAGCACCGGAAACAGGATCGTCAAAAAGTATGTCTCTTTGTGTGATTGTTAAGCAGTAGATGATGCCTATAGTCAGAGACCTCGGACCGGCCTAACACATGCTAACGGATGTCTCAGCGCCTCGCACTTTCCTAGTTAACCGCTCACTAACTCCGGCGTGTGGCCCTAGCTGAGCCGGTGGTATCAAATGGTAAACCAAAACAAGAAATAATGCCGGGGGAGGGGAGGGCTGTTCAGCTATTTCTGTGGCAGAGCCGATAATATTACGGCTATGTCTAACAAAAGGTTACTGTGATCCAACAGCGGATTCCGTTGTGAGAGGGTGGATGGCTGGTAACACTAGGGTCGCAGGATTATCATCCGGGGTATCAGTTCAATTCCTTGTCATACTTCCATTATACAATTCTCGGCCAGGTCAAATGTCCTGTTTTAAAAATGAAATCTAGTGTCAATGCGACGCTGTAAAGTGTCGCATACCTTTCACTTTAGCCACGGCATCAAAACACTCTAATGGTGTGGTTATCTTGTGAGTGTGTCCATAATATGCCGAAACTTGTCTCAAATCATTCATTTTAGCCATGTCATAAAAGTCTCTAGTCCTGGATATGAGTAGTGGTAAGATTGCCTGCTTGTAAACTATTTTATAAGATTCCCCGGTACGCAGAGGTCTTTCCAAGGCACCAGGGCCAGGTTCTATACTGGCCAAGACCTACTGACACGTCCTAAACGCTCGTCCTGGGTAACAGGCCCCTTCGGAGTCCTGGCTAATGTCAGTAGGATCGCTGATTCATCCGAAGTCGGAGAGTATCTGCCTGTACGGCGAGGAACCACCAGTCTGCACACCAATAAGCCAGACATGGGACAACGGATACTCACGCAAACCTCCGTCCGGTATGACATCACACTGATGGACAACAGGATGTCTCATTCCGACATACAGGAGTTCACGCTGAAGTTCACAGTCAGCGAAAGCAAGTAGGCAAGCAATCAAGCACAAGATGCCCCAACCTGTCTCAATCCTTTCATGAATCAATGCAAGAAGACTCTAGTAGTGTAACTACCCAGTGATAAGACTTTAGTTGTGAATTCCATAAAAAGATGTGGCAACCTTACTCAAATCATCCACTTTAACCTTGGCATGAACACTAGCTAGTGACGGAGCTATCTAATGATCAGACTTGTTGCGAGTTCGTCGATAAGATGAAGCAGCCTGTTTCAAGCCATCCACTTTAACCACGACATACAGACATACAACCCTCTAATGGCGGAGCTGTATAGTATTAGGGGCGTTCATTTGAAACCCGTTCCACTGGCTTTATTACAAAAGCATGAAAGAAACATTAACAGGTGTGGTAGAATTAAACAAAGCATCCATTTTGAATGAATTATGCACCATGGGTTGGTCAGAAGAAGTCACCGTAGGCATTCAAGCGAGCATCCCATTGCTTAGGTAGGCGGCGCTCGTTACTTATGGATCTGTGTGAAATCGTTGCCCCTTGAGAGCTTTTTTTAGGGGTCCGAAGAAATGAAAATCGCATGGTGACAAATTAGGACTATAGGCTGGATGTTGCAGAATTACCCACTTCTTCCTTGCGAATGCTTCCTGCACAATCTTTGCGACATGCGGACGAGCATTATCGTGCAACAAAATCACACCGCGAGAAAGCATGCCGGGTCATTTATTCTTGATGGCTTATTTTAGTGTTTGCAAGTAGTGGGTAGAGTTTATGTTGACAACAGGTTCTTTAAAGTCGGTCAACAATAGCCCTTCATGGTCAAAAAATGCGCTCAGCATAACCTTACCAGCGGAAACTTGTAACTTGAATTTTTTGGCTTTTGGTGATCCAGCATGCTTCCATTGCATGCTCTCTCTTTTGCAGCTCGGCTCAAAGTGGTGACACCATGATTCATCGCCTGCCACTATGCGGAAGAGAAATGCATCACCCTCCACTCTGTAATGCAGCAAGTGGTTCAAACTCCACCCCATGCGGTGTGGTGGTCGGTCAAAATCCGTGGTACACACAGTGAAAACACCTTCAGATATTGCAGTTTCTTACGAATGATCTTTTGAATTGTCCCAATTGACACATCAAATTCTTTCGCTTCGACAACGGTTCATCTGTACTGCTGCATCAATTCTTTTGATGGTTGTTTTTTCTGTTGCAACAATATGCGCTTGACCCGGCCGTCGAAGATCTGTCGTGAACTGACGTCCTCTTGTTGTCTTCGACACACATTTGTTGCCGTACTCTGCCTGCATTCTTCAATGAATGGCCACTGGTCGACATCCTTCAAATGAAAGAAACTGAATCACCGCTCTCTGAGCTTCTTTGGACGGATTTTGGATCAATCCGGCCATTTTCTCAGCGGTAAAAAAAAACAGAACCTATGCATCATGGGACGATAAGCACTTGCTATTTTATTCATTGGTCAGCACTTATCACATGACTATGACAAGATCATGTTCAACGTACGCAATTACGCGCAGTTCGGCACGAAAGGATTTCAAATGAACGCCCCTTAGAGTAAGACTGTTTGGTTGCACACTCGTCAATAAGATTCCGCAATGTTTCAAACAATTCACTTAGCCATAATATACAACTGTCTAGTTGTTGATTGTAAAAATAAGATGTGTCTGGTTGCACACGCGTCAATAAGCTTTGGCAATTTGTCTCAAACATTTCACTTCAGCCAATGCATGGAAACTCTCTAGCGGTTTAACTATCTAGTGATGAGACTTTCTGGCTGTGAATTCGTGATAAGATGCCGCATCCTTTCTCACACCATCCGCTTTATTGAAAGTGCTTAGTGGTGTAATAAGTGGTGACAACGTTTCGCGGTGACAAAAATTTGCTGGAGGTAAAAACTGTCTGATGATGATAATGTCTGCAGGTGAAACCAGCTTGTAATGACAATGCCTGGTGCTGATACCGATTAGTGATGACACTGTCTAGTGATGATGCTGTCTGGTGATGATGCTGTCTGGTGGTGATGCTGTCTGGTGATGGTGCTGCTTTATGATGGTACTATCTGGTGACGATACCATCTTATGGTTATTCTGTTTGGTAATCATGCTGCCTTATGATGATACTGTCTGGTGACGATACCGTCTTATGATGATACTATTTGATAACAATATTGCCTTATGATGATACTGTATTATTATGATACTGTCTGAGAATGATATTGTCTAGTCGTGATACTGTCTGGTGATGATACTGTCTGATGGATGATAATACTCTCTGTTGTTGATATTGCCCTGTGATGATACTGTATGGTGACGATACTGTCTGATGATTATACTGCTGTGTGTTCATGAAACTGTCTGGTGATGAAACTGTCCGGTGAAAGTACTGTTAAGTGGTAGAAATGTCTTTTGCCAAAACTGTTCGGCGGACCCACTGTCTTCCGAGTAACCTACCTGAGGATGAAAATATCAGGCAGTAATACTGCCTGGTCTGGTGATGAAAATATTAAATATTGTATCATAAATCTGGCGGTGAAATTATCTGAAACTATATATATATATATATATATATATATATATATATATATATATATATATATATATATATATATATATATATATATATATATATACTGTCTGGTGGTGATGCTGTCTGTTGATGAAACTATTTGGTGATAATGATGCTGTCCGATGGATAGTGATAATCTCTGGTGGTGGTATCAATCATTATCAAACCAGACATTTTCATGGCAAGTCAGTTACACCTCCAGACATTATCATCATCAGACAGTTTTAATCTCCAGATGTTTGTCACCATGTATCATGTGTATCACTAAATACACCATCAATCTTCGCTGACTGTTGAACGAGGAGTCGGAGAGCGTGTGGAATGTCCTGAGTATAAATATCTATATATATATAAAAGAGAATGTTTGTTTGTTTGTTTGTTTGTCCTTTATGCGTTCCCGAACGGTCCATCCGATTGAGATGAAATTTTGTACAGATGTTCTTCTCATTTCGGCGGAGCCAACTGACATAGTTAATTAGTTTAAAAACAGTATTTTACGGAATAAATTAACATTAATTAAAATATTGCAAGGGGACTTAACTTAAGAAACAAAAGTTATATCAAGGGACATTACTTTGAGTAGAATTGCTATATTATGTAATATAAATAATTGTTGTATTTTTCTTAAGTTGTATAAAATGTTTAAGGAAGTGATCTAGAGTCACATGAGTTATAAACAAAGTGATAAAAACATTAAGGCATCTTCAAAGTTTTCATAAAAATAATGCATCTATTTTAGGTACGTAAAAATTTTTAAACTCATCTTTTTATTTCTCTACGACATCTATACTGAATAATGTAATTTTTTTTTTTTTTTTTTTTTTTTTTTTTTTTTTTGCGAGAAAATTAGTTGAATATCCTTTGAATCTTTGAATTACGCCGCAGTCATCCCAGCATTTATTCGGTTTTCGTGGTATCTTGGTAAGATTACGTTCAGTAGTTTCAGGTTGCTCTATTTAGTTATTGGAATGAAGATTGTTCTCTTTCAATCTGTTCGTCATATTTCCGGAAACGGGAACGGGAGCGGTAACGGGAGCTTTTATGACTACTTATATGAATTAAATAAGACGCTCCCCGCCAGGAGTTGGGCAAAGCCGGGCCGGGTCGTCTAGTATATATATCTTATATATAAAAAAGGATCCTGTCCAAATGTATGTCCGTATGTATGTATGTCCGTATGTCCTTTATACGTTCGCGAACGGCCCATCCGATTGAGATGAAATTTTCTACACGCCTTCCTTTCATTCCAGAGCTGCCAACTGTCATAGTTTTTTTTTCTTCTTCCTCCTCCTCCCTCCTCCCCCTCCCAAAATACGTACGTAGATATATGATGATGATGATGAAAGAATCCCCGAACCAAAACGCTAGGGAAAGGGAAGAAAATGACGTGACTACACAGAATCCTCCTTCCTCCTCCTCCTTCCTTCTTCTCCCTCTGCCTCCTCCCTCCTCCTCCTCTCCCCTCCTCCTCCTTCTCCTCCTCCCTCCTTCTCCCTTCTTCTCCTCCTCTCCCCTCCTCCTACCCTCTTCCTCTTCCACTCCTCCCTCTCCCTCCTCCCTCCTCCATCCTCCTCCTCCCTCTTCCTCCTCCTCCCTCTTCCTCCTCCTTCCTCCTCCTCCCTCTTCCTCCCTCTCCCTCCTCCATCCTCCTCCTCCTTCTTCCTCCTCCTTCCTTCTCCTCCCTCTTCCTCCTCCTCCTACCTCCTCCTCTCTCCTCCTCCCTCCTCCCTTTTCCTCCCTCCTCCTCCTCCCTCTACCTCCTCCCTCCTCCTCTCCACTCTTCCTCCTACCCTCTTCCTCTTCCCCTCCCCCTCCTCCCTATCCCTCCTCCTCCCTTCACATTCCTCCTCCTCCCTCTTCCTCCTCCTCCCTCCTCCTCCTTCTTCCTCCCTCCTCCTCCTCCCCCTCCCCCTCCTCCCCCTCCTCCTTCCTCTCCTCCTCCTCCCTCCTCCTCCCTCTACCTCCTCCCTCCTCCTCCCTTCACATTCCTCCTCCTCCCTCTCCTCCTCCCTCTTCCTCCTCCTCCCTCCTCCTCCTCCCTCCCTCCTCCCTCCTCTTCCTCCTCCCTTTCCCTCCTCCCTCCTCCCTCCTCCTTCTCCCTCCACCTCCTCCTCTCTCCTCCTCCTCCATCCTCCGCCTTCCTCCTCCTCCCTCCTCCTCCCCTCCTCCTCCCTCCGTCTCCCTCCTTCTCCCCCTCCTCCTCCCCTCCTCCTCCCTCCGTCTCCCTCCTTCTCCCCCTCCTCCTCCCTCCTCCCTCTTCCTCCTCTCCCTTCCTCCTCCCTCCTCCTACCTCCTCCCTCCTCTCTCCTCCTCCGTCCACCTCCTCCTCACTCCTCCTCTCTCCTCCTCCTCTCTCATCCTCCTCCCTCCTCCTCCTCCTCCCTCCTCCTCTCTCCTCCTCCTCCCTCCTCCTCTCTCCTCCTCCTCCTCCTCCCTCCTCCTCCTCCCTCCTCCTCCTTCCTCCTCCCTCTTCCTCCTCCTCCTCCCTCTCCCCTCATTCCTCCCTCTTCCTCCTAATCCCTCCTCCTCCTTCCTACTCCTCCCTCCTACTCCTGTCTCCTCCTCCTTCCTCCTGCTCCCTCCTCCTCCTCCCTCCGTCGAATATGAATTAAATGATATGCTCCCCACCAGGGACTGGGTGAAGCCGGGCCGGGTCGTATTTTTTTGGAATGGGAACGGGAGCAGGGGCCGAATATGAATTAAATAAGACGCTCCATTTACCCAAGTTTATTGTTTGGGGAAGATGTAAAGATCTTTTAAGTGCTCTTTCTAATAATAGACAGACAGACAGACAGATAGATAGTCGGGAACGGGAACGGGAGCTTATATGACTACTTATATGAATTAAATGAGATGCTCCCCACCAGAGTCTGGGCGAAGCCGGGCCGGGTCAGCTAGTATATATATATATAGCGTGGACGGTCATGACTCGCCATTTCACTCGATCACCAGCGTCGTGGATCAACTCAGTGTTCCTGTTTCGTCCATGCCATGTGGCCAAGCCATCCAGGTATTTTCCTCTCGGTCTTCCTCTTGGTCAGTTCCCTTCGATCTTGCTAGAAAGAGCGAGCGAGCGAGCGAGCGAGAGAGAGAGAGAGAGAGAGAGAGAGAGAGAGAGAGAGAGAGAGAGAGAGAGAGAGAGAGAGAGAGAGAGATTTAAATCAACACGGAGACAATGATTTTCAAATTGCTCTTGCCATTCAGAAATGTACTTCGGGAAGTAAACCCCGTGTGTTTAAGGGTAGGCACTAGGATTTAATGCGTTGCTAATTTATTCTTCTTGTGTAATGTCAGCTTGGCCGAATGGATAAAAGCGTTCTCTCTTAAACTTCAGATGCGCTGATACAGATATAGCGGGATCAACCTTTACACCGTTCTGTTGGACTAAACTGTTGACTTCTCTTCATTGACATGATGCCCTAAATTACAAGCACCCCTGAAGTCGGGTTGACTTCGCCTAATAACTAGGGACACTGGTAATAGGGAAAGATAATCCACATGCAAAAAGCGTACCAGTGCACTAGAAGTAGTTGCACGTGTATGGACTTCGCTTGAGTTCAGAGCGAGGAAACAATAATAATTCTCCTTGTGTGTCCTTCTTACATAGTGAAGGATTACCTACGTACATAAGTGCTGTACACATACAGAGTGTATTTTTAATGACTGTGCAGTGTTTGAAAATATTGCCGGTGCAAGTTTTGTATTGACCTATTATGTTGCATGAACTTTACAGAGAGTGAATACAAAACTTGCACCAGCAATATTTTCATACAATGCGCAGTCATTAAATATCAATCAATCATGTGCCATGCCGGAAAGCGTGGGCGGTCATGACTCGCCATTTCACTCGATCAACAGCGTCGTGAATCAGCTCAGTGTTCCTGTTTCGACCGTGCCATGTGGCCAAGCCATCCAGGTATTTTCTTCTCGGTCTTCCCCTTGGTCTGTTCCCTTCGATCTTGCCAGTTGTCACCAAGTTCTCCAATCTATTTCTTTTCATAACATGTCCAAAACATATTGACTGTCTACGTCTAATTTCTCTAATCAGTTTACGATGTTCATTTGTCTCCTGTAGTACTTGGTCATTGGTTTTTCTGTCTGTCCATGGTATTCTTTCCATTTTCCTCAGAAACCACATTTCTGCAGCCATCAGATGTTTTTCAGCTTGACTGATCATTGTCCAAGTTTCACATCCATACAAAAGAACAGGTTCTATGTATCCCCTCAACACTTTTTTTCTCGTTTCAGTTGACATCTTTTTATTGGTCAGAATGTTTTTCATCTTGCTAAAGGCTACTTTCGCCATGGCGGTTCTTGTTCTAATCTCTTCAAGGCATCTCCCATCAGATGTTATGACTGTTCCGAGATAATTGTACCGATTCACTTGTTGAAGAATATTCCAATTTACTTGTATATTACAATGTGGTACTTCGTTCTTCCTAGTGACGACCATAACCTGTGTCTTCTTACAATTTAATTCCAACCAACCCCAGCTGCTCACTGTGTACAACAACTGCGTCTACTAATTGTTGTAGATCTTGTGCATTGTCTGCAATCAATACTGTATCATCTGCATATCTAATGTTATTGATGTTTCGTCCTCCAATGCTGATTCCATTTATATCTTCTACATTCGTGAAAATATTTTCACTATATAGGGAAAAAAGATCTGGAGACATTACACATCCCTGCCTAACACCTCTCTTAATAGGTTGATATTGTCCCACTTCATTATCAATCCTTATGGCAGCTTGTTGTTTCCAATACAGTGTATATGTTTTTTATAAGTCTAATCTCTGTCCCATCAATTTGTAGATCTGCAAGCATATCTACCATGTTGACATGTCTAACTCTATCAAAAGCCTTTGTGTAGTCAATAAAGCAAAGATGTATATCCTTGTTTACTTCTATAGCACGTTCAATAACTGTTCGCAGCATATAACAGCATTTACAGTACCCTTTCCTTCTACAAACCCACATTGTTCTTCCCCTATTTCAGGTTGTATTTTCTTCCTCACTCTTTGCATGATAATTCGTAGCAAGATCTTTGTGATGTGACTCATTATACTAATTGTTCTATGTTGATCACATTCCAAAGTTCCTGATTTCTTTGGGATTGCAATAAATACAGAGTTACATAATTCAGAAGATATATCTCCAGTATCATATAATGTGTTCAGCAGTCTGGTGACTTGATCTAGTCCAAATTCTTCTAAAGCTTTAATAATTTATGTTGTGATGTTATCTGCATCGGGGACCTTGCCATCTTTCATATGCTTAAGAACATTTCGAACCTCCATCTTCAAAATTGGCGGCTCTTCATTATTACATCTAATATCATACTGTTCCTCTCTGTTATCATTATAAAGGTTTTTTACATAATCTGTCCATACATGTAGAATCTGATCTTTTTCTATTATGATTTTGCCATCTTTAGTTTTTAGACAGCCTGTTGATGTACTTGATCTTTTATTAGTAAGTTCCTACAGTAAGTTCCTGCAGTCAGGTCTTAGTCAGATATGACTGAGCTACCGTATAACAGTAGACGGTACTACCTGGTTTCTGTTAGCGCCGAACGTTGGGCGGCGCTTACCAAACCCGACACCCCACATTGTGCCAACGGCTTCGGGCGGAAGAGCGCAATTGGGAGGGTACAAGCCTTACCCTGGTGCGAGGAAATGCAAGCTAAAGACAAAATTGTCATGGCAGGGCAGACCAGGCCCTAAGCCTTGGTTGGCGACTGGTCTAGGATCGAAGCTCCGACAGGCGGACAGTTAGAGCATTGCTTTGCTGATCCGCCAGCTTCTGCAGCTTGTCTTGTTCCAGATGTAGGGGTGTTACCTTTCCTCTGGAGTGAACTAGGCAGGCCGAGAGAGGCATCATGCTGCATGGGCAACACATGATCTCTATATTTTAGCCCAGGCTTTGTGCTATGGAGAGGCAATAACTCCATCCCTGGTCTTAACTGGTCTCGGAATCAAAGCGAGAGGCAACAGTTACGGGTTATAAGTCCTTGTCAGTTGGCGTAGACATGGGGCGCCACGCGTTGCCTCTGACGGTGGGAGACACCTATAGGTGTCACTGATCAGCTACCGCCCGCCTCAAGCTGGGCAGCCCCCAGCCAATTGGGTGCTGATCCGCCACAGCCTGCCTGCTTCAATGGGTGCTTGGGGCTAGGACAAAATCTGAATCGCAGGCTGTAAAACCAATGCACCAGGTACAAACAAAAATATAAATAGAAACCTCAAGCTACGGCTTGCAACCTGGAACGTGAGAACCATGTGTCCAGGATTTTCCACTGACTTGACCAATATTGACGATGTGAGAAAAACGGCTGTGATTGATGCCGAACTCAATCGTCTTAACATTGATATTGCTGGCCTGCAGGAGACTCGCCTCGCTGAGGAAGGGTCACTCAGGGAAAACAACTACACCTTTTTCTGGAAGGGTAAAGGGCAGGCAGAAAAAAGGCAACACGGTGTGGGCTTTGCAGTGAAGAATTCGCTACTGGGAATGATTGAAATTCCAGCAGGAGGAAATGAAAGACTATTATCCCTGCGCTTGGCAACCTCTTGTGGGTTTGCCACCATTATTACTGCATATGCACCGACACTCGATTCCTCTGATGATGTGAAGGATTTGTTCTATGAGGAGTTAGACTCTGTGATCAAGGCAGTTCTAAAATCCGACTACATTTATATGCTCGGTGATTTCAATGCTCGTGTGGGCAAGGACTCGAGTTCATGGCCAGTGTGCCTTGGAAAATACAACATCGGTCGCATGAATGAAAATGGGCAAAGGCTGCTGGAGCATTGCACCAGTAATGACCTATGTATTACAAACTCTTTTTTTAAAACAAAAGAGATGCATAAGGTCACATGGAAACATCCAAGATCCGGCCATTGGCACCAGCTGGACTTCATCATCACACGGAGACAACATCTGAACCATATATCATTGACTCGTAGTTACCACAGTGCTGACTGTGATACGGATCATTCTTTGGTTGTTGCAAGGGTTAGACTGAGACCAAAGAGAATCTACACAGCTAAACACAAATCTAGCCCCAGGATTAATATTATTAACACTCATGATCCTGAAAAGTGCTTTCAGTTTCAACAGCAACTTGAAGACGCTTTCACTGATACACCAGAAAATTGTACAGTAAATGATAAATGGAATAAACTTAAGGAAACTCTTTGTAAAACTGCCGTAAAGGTTTACGGCACTGTGGATCATAAGAGGCAGGACTGGTTTGCGACCAACAGCGAGACTCTGCAGCCCTTGATTGATAAGAAGAAGAAAGCTCTCTTAAGAAACAAGGAAAGACCAACGCGTAACACTCTGAGTGAGCTAAGGCAAGCTAGGAAGGATGTGCAAAAGGCTGCCAGGCAGTGTGCAAATGATTATTGGATCAAGTTATGTGAGTCCATTCAAATCGCAAAAAAGTCACAATTTTTTGGGCATGTTATGAGAAGAAATGATTTGGAGAACTTGGTGACAACTGGTAAGATCGAGGGGAACAGACCAAGGGGAAGACCTAGAAACAAGTATCTGGATGGCTTGGCCTTGTGGCATGGTCGAGACAGAAACACGGAACTGATCCACGACTCTGTTGATCGAGTGAGATGGCAGAACATGACCGCCCACGCTTACTGGCATGGCACATGATGGATGGATGGATTCAAATCGCAAGTGATAAGGGAGACATAAGAAGCATGTATGAAGGAATAAAGAAAGCCTGTGGTCCAGTGATCAAAAGAAGTGCACCATTGAAAACCTTGACTGGAGAAGTCATCACTGATAAGAAACAGCAGATGGACAGATGGGTAGAGCACTATTTGGAGCTTTACTCAAGTGAGACCAAACTAGCGGATAATGCCCTCAACGCCATAGAGGCTCTACCAACTCTTGACCACCTGGACACACTTCCCACCATAACAGAAGTTAAGTGTGCTATAAATGAACTTGCATCTGGCAAGGCTCCAGGTAAGGATGGGATTCCAATAGAGGTTATCAGGAGTGGGCAAGACACACTCACTATACAGATCCACCAGCTAATAGAGCTATGCTGGCGTGAAGGACAAGTCCCACAGGATTTCAAAGATTCAAGCATCATAACACTGTACAAGAACAAGGGCGATAGGAGCGACTGCAACAACTATAGGGGTATCTCACTTCTGTGTATTGTTGGAAAAGTATTTGCCAGAATTGTTCTGCGCAGACTTCAAGTCCTAGGAGATCAAGTCTACCCCGAATCACAGTGTGGCTTTCGACAGAACCGGTCTACCACTGATATGATATTCTCATTGCGACAAATGCAAGAAAAATGCCGTGAACAGAATCAACCACTGTTTATTGCCTTCATCGACCTCACAAAGGCATTTGATTTGGTCAGTCGTGAGGGTCTGTTCAAGGCACTAAAGAAGATTGGCTGCCCACCAACTCTTCTGTCCATTGTGGAATCGTTCCACACAGGCATGAAGGGTATAATCAAGTTTGATGGTGCAACTTCTGAAGAATTTGAAATCAAGAGTGGAGTTAAGCAAGGTTGTGTACTAGCTCCCACCCTCTTTGGAATATACTTTTCACTTCTACTGAAATATGCATTTCGTGATCAGGATTGTGGTATATACATTCACTCACGCTCAGATGGCGGCCTCTACAATGCTCAGAGATTGAAGGCTAAGACCAAAATTAGGAGGGTACTGATCAGAGAGTTGCTTTTTGCAGATGATGCTGCAGTTACGACCCACTCTGAGGAAGAATTGCAATGTCTACTATCTGCATTCTCCAATGCTTGTTCTGAATTTGGTTTAACAATTAGCAAAAAGAAGACACAGATTATGTCACAAGGTGCACATGGGGTACCATCAATCTTTATTGACGACGCCTAACTAGAGATAGTAGACCATTTTACATATCTAGGATCGGTGGTAAATAGCAAATTATCCCTAGATCAGGAAATCAACATCCGGATTGGTAAGGCAGCAACAACAATGAACAGGTTAAGAAAAAGAGTCTGGGAGAACAGGAAGCTTACTGCCAAAACAAAAGTCCTTGTCTATCAAGCCTGTGTCCTTAGTACTCTTCTCTATGGCAGTGAAACCTGGACAACTTACTCACACCAAGAGAACAATTTAAACAGCTTTCATATGCGGTGTCTGCGAAGAATTCTTGGTATTAAGTGGCAAGACAAAATCACAAATACTGAAGTATTGGAAAGATCAGGTTGTGTGACATTTTATTCCATGCTCAGTCTTCGTAGACTTAGATGGATAGGACATCTTAGGCGGATGGATGATGGTAGAATACCAAAGGATATCTTTTTTGGTGAATTACAGATGGGTAAGAGATCTCAGGGTCGGCCTCTACTACGATACAAAGATGTGTGTAAGCGGGACATGATTGATACAGGCATTGATAATGCACATTGGGAGCAAGTCGCCGCTGAACGTGTTGCATGGAGGGCAAATATCAGAAATGGAATAAAGTCAAAGGAGAAAATTATTGCAGAAAAGTCACACACCAAGCGTTTGAGACGTAAGATGGTGCATGATGGTGGAAATGACCACGTGTTCACATGCACCCACTGTGAACGGACATTTACAGCGCAAATTGGCCTTATCAGTCACACTCGCTACCGCCATAGTTAAAAGTTATTATGCCTTTTTAAAGCACAAACTATCGTCTGTCAAGACGGCAAGGTGCCAATGTCATGTCATGTCATTTCAGTAAGTTCCTGAATTCTTTTGTGCACTAATTTGGTATTTTGTTGTTTTTCAATGTCTAAGCACTTTTCCTCAAACCATGCTTTTTTTGCCTCTGACTTGTCTGTGAATTTCTTCATATTTGGCAGGATTATTAAATATACACCCTATATATTCTCTTCATGTATGGCTCCTACATTCTCAAGTAATATCTAACATGTCTGCACGGGTGTTTGTAAAGTCTCACTACACGTTGTATGTAGAAAAGCTGTTTTATGGGGAGTATATTTTCCGTTTGCAAGACGGAAGACATACTCTCCGACAAACAACTGTTCTAGAAAGTGTAGTGAGACTTTACAAACACCTTGTATAATCCAAATATGTGGTAATTATATAATAAAGGATTACATAAATTGGCCATTCGTTGGGTTGTCGCGTATAGGCACACCCAATATGGGCCTTTCTGATGAAATTATGAGATATCTGCGAAAGCACACGTACCAGACATTGTCCAGCACATTTTGCCTCTTCCAAGCCGAGTCTAATTGCCATAACAAATGTCTCCACGCTGTCCTGTGTGACAGCCTATGGTACCGGACTACACTCGACATTTCCAACAGTCCAGCCTAACAACGGCAACTCAATTATCTTACAAGAGAGCCAAGACGACTTTCGGGGAAAGTACTATTTTGGCAGCATGTCGTCTTAGGCGTGATAAATTATGAGATACGTAACCCTGGCAACGACACATTTTCTTCGGCAGATTTACAGCCAAGTTAGAACGAATGAGGGAAGTGGTGGGTAGCCCGCTAGCATGCCGGTAAAGTGGCTGTGTGTTCGATTCCCCATGTAGAATGGGATTTCTTTTATTTTTAAATTGTGCGGTCTGTTGGCTTGTCAAGACTCCTGTCTATTCAACTTTTCACATACGACAGTGAGGAGTATTTCCTGTGATGTTCGCTGGCACAGGAACGAAGTATGATGTGGACGACCCGTTGCCGTGAATTTAGAACCTCGACTAACTAACTAACGACTAACAAACTAACTAATTATTTTTAAATTAAACTGACATAGACTTCCAGATCAATCCACCCTTCACGGAAGTATAGAGGGCCGTGGTGGTTCTGAGCATATGATTCAATGAGTGTCATTGAGCCTATAAACACTTGGGGTTACCACGATATACCCATACGTCTCAGGTGTAGAAGATAGTCCGGTTAAAAATGCAATGCAAGAGGATCAGCTTAAATGCACCGGGTTTACACCATTAGGATCGGTCTTTTTCCGCACGGTCGCTTGCCGAAAGCGTGGCACAAAGTTTGAACTCCGCTGCAACAGCGATGGGCCCCAGCAGTCTCCGGGAAAATGCACTCATGAACCAAAAGATGTAGCTCGGAACTGAACCCACGACATTCGAAGCGCGAAGCGAGGCGGCGTAACTGCTTCCCCGTGGAGACTCCCGATAGTCCGTTACTTGGTTTAGAATCAATAGTCCCCATTGTTCGTAATCAGAAACAAAGGTTTTCATCGTCACGATGTCTTTTTTTGTTATGGCTTTAGCTCGCTTTGAACTCAGACGTAGTTCATACACATTACCTTCTAGTGACACTGGACTGAATTTTACCTGTGGATTATCTTTCCCAATTATCAGTGTCCCTCGGCATCAGGCGAACCCACTCCAACTTCAGAGGATTGTAATTTACAGTCCCAAGTCAAGGACGAGAAGTTAACAATTTAGACCAACTGTCCGGTGTAGGGGTTGAACCCGTTACCTTGGCATCAGCACACCGGGTGTTTAGGAACGCACGTTCCTATCCATTCGTCTATGCTGACATCCATGGTGTCTTATAACATTGGTTTGAGAGATGTTTCTGGAAAACTAAAGGATCCAGCCTCAGAGTGACTACACTTCTCATAGAGCACTGGTCGTTCTCATGTATAGACTATTTGCGGAAAACATTGCTAAAGTGTTAAACGTTCAGTCGAATGTTTGACTTCCCACACAAACAAGAGGCAATTTATGTATGAATCAGAGGATATAATCATCACAGAATGTAAACATATCCTAAACTAATGTAAAATGTTTTCTTTCATTCGTTAATCGCGGTTCCAACTTCGCAGCAAAGTGTTCACTCCATAATGCTCCGTTTCTGTGCCAGTGAATATCACACATATGCTCCTAACTGTCCCATGTGAAAAATGGAGCAGAGAGCATTCCCAACAACCCAACAGCAGGCACAGGCATACATGCATAAAGTTGCTGCTAGAATGCCAAGACGACAGTCTGCCACAAACATTACACATACATATCAATTGGGAACTCTGTGAAGCCATGGGAAACACACATCTATAGTACGGAGCTCATGGAAGTAGAAGACAGAAGTGGAGACTAGAGGGCGCACTAGACAACATAACAACTGAAAGCTATAGTTACCCACAGGGTTTCGAACCTGTCTCCTCCAAGAACAAGTGTACTTCTACGCATGAGCAACTAGACATCCCAAAAGGTGTCTTCATTAGACAGATTTATCACCTATAAGAACCCAGAACTATGGAATATGGACAGAATTTGTATCTAACCATTAAAATAGCATCGTCGATGGAAGCGGCAGTCACACCGCAGATAGATGTAAAAGCATTTAACACGAAATCCACAGCTCACAGTTTCGCTCCACGCACTTAAATCACATGCTGTACAGCCAGTGCAAAATGAGGAACATTCTTTTCTTTCAAATGTATATGACTTCCACAACATTACTTCATCTGAACTTTAAAAAAGTCTTCTACAATGAAAAATTGCTTTAAAATTATGATAATTCTAAAGACATTCATGGAACGGATGAATCTAGTGAGCTACAAATAATAGAAAGACACATTCCAGAAAATACTCCTTTATTAGATGTACTGTTAAATGTACACCAACATAATTGAGAAAATAGTGTTCCAAATGTGTTTATTGCAGGGATACGTTTTGCAACATATATAGTGTTCATTTATAACCAAGATTGGAAAACGGTTCATGATGATATTGCGATTATAGGTATTCACATTATCAGTTGTACTTGTGTGCTGGTGTGAATACACACACACACAAACACACACACACACACACACACAAACGCACACCCACACACACACACGCACGCACGCACACACATACACACAAGTAAATGACCCTTTTGCGCGCCTTAAAAAAACACTGGGCATATGGATGGTGTTAGACCAATATTTTAATGAACCGATTGATCCTACGTGGATGATGTGGCTAGTATCTGTTAGAGCAATATTTTAATGAACCGATTGATCCTACGTGGATGATGTGGCTAGTATCTGTTAGACCAATATTTTAATGAACCGATTGATCCTACGTGGATGATGTGGCTAGTATCTGTTAGACCAATATTTTAATGAACCGATTGATCCTACGTGGATGATGTGGCTAGTATCTGTTAGACCAATATTTTAATGAACCGATTGATCCTACGTGGATGATGTGGCTAGTATCTGTTAGACCAATATTTTAATGAACCGATTGATCCTACGTGGATGATGTGGCTAGTATCTGTTAGACCAATATTTTAATGAACCGATTGATCCTACGTGGATGATGTGGATAGTATCACATCGGAGGCCTTTACTGCCAAAGATATTTCTGGTACCCCTTTTAGGCTAGTTGGCTAAAAATCAACTTCCATGTGACTTCCACCCCATCGAGTCGGTATACAAGAATTTAGCTACTGCGATACGCCATACAATGTATAGGGACGGTTTAATTTTCTGTGGTTTATAATCATCCAGTGCCTTTCCGGTTGGCGTGGGCGATCATACCTGTCCACAAATTACGATCTCCGACATCAACGATCAATTCGTGTGTTGACTCCCTCCCGTGCCATGACACAAGACTGTCATGAATCGTCTCACGTTGTTTTCCTCCATCTCTCTTTCCGCAAATTTTTTCTGGTTGTCATAACATGGTCAGTTTTGTCTTCTCATGACGTGGCCAAAAAACGACGACTGTCTCTTTCTGATGATTGTGATAAGTTGTCTTTGCGACTCAGCTTCCCTTCAAACGTCCTGATTGCTCATGTTGGCTGTCCAGTTGATTTTCATAATTCATTTATTAAACCTCATCTCCAAGGCTTCCGTGGATATTTTTCGCCTGTGTACTAATTGTCCACTGTTCTCCCTGGTCTAGGTGTTACACGACTTTCTCTGTAATCCCGTATACTCTCGTGAGTAACGTGATGTGCGCGAGAAACAATAGCGATTCTCACAGCTTCGGTAACTCACGGGGTATGTGATCCGGTAGCTCAGAAAGCAATGGCAAACTACTGAGCGTAATCTTGCCAAGAAATCACCAATCAGCTGAAAGATGCTGATGTTGACAGCGATGTCCTGTAAAGGATATGCGAACACCAAAAAAAAAACAAAAAAACATACTAATTGTCCAGGATTCGCGGCCGTATGTTAAAATTGGTTTTATGTAACACGCAAGGATCGCCGATTCCTCCGAAGTCGGAGAGTGTCTGCCTGTACGGCGAGGAACCACCAGTCTGCACACCAGTAAGCAAGACATGGGACAACGAATACTCACGCACACCTCAGGTCCTGTATGACATCACACTGATGTTGGACAACAGGATGCCTTCATCCGACATACAGGACTTCGCGTTGGAGCTAAAGCCAACGAACACAAGCAAGCAAGCAAGCAAGAACTCTTTTTCTAACTTTCAAGGGCATTGACTTATTGCACAAAACTGTCTTCACAATTTTATTTCGATATTTAGATAGGGAGGTTAAAATCTCTCCTGCTGCCCCTGACGTTACAGGTTTAAAAATTGCTTTACGCCAGCGAGAAGTTTTGTTAGGATTGAAAAGACAAAAAGCAGCAAATTAAACAGAAAACTAGAAGCAAAGACAATTAGTTATTTAGCTAGTTTGTTAGAAAGTTAGTGATAAGCTAGTTAGTTAGTTAGTAAGTTAGCTAATTAGTTAGTTAGCTAGTTAGTTATAAGTTAGTTATTTATTTAACTAGTTAGTAAGTTAGTAAGTTGGTTAGTTATCTAGATAGGTAGTAAGTTAGCAAGCTAGTTAGTTAGTTAGGTAGATAGTTAGTCAGTTAGTTAGTTAGTTAGTTTTTTAGTTAGGTAGATAGTCAGTTAAATAGTTAGTTAGTTAGTAAATTATTAAGTTCATTAGCTACTCAGTTACTTAGTTAGTTAGTTAGTTAGTTAGTTAGTTAGTTAGTTACTTAGTTAGTTAGTTAGCTAGTTAGTAAGCTATTAAGCTAATTAGTTAGTTAGTTAGTTGCTTAGTTATTGGTTAGCTAGTCAGGTAGTAAATTAGTTAACTAGTTAGTGTGTTAGTTAATTAGTTATTTAGTTAGTTAGCTAGTTAGTTGGTTAGTTAGCCTGTAAGTTAGCTAGTTAGTTAGTGAGCTGGCTAATTACCTAATTAGTTAGCTAGTTTTTAGTTATTTAGTTACTTCGTTAATTAGTTTGTTAGTCAGTGCATTGGTTGGTTGGTTGGTTGGTTGGTTGGTTGGTTGGTTGGTTGGTCAACAGATCACCATTCTTGCCTTGTAAAACTATTAGCACTTTGGTGCTCAGAACCTCTCCTCAGTATCTCCCTTAACATCAAACTATTAGCACATTAGTTCTCAGAACCTCTCCTCAGTATCCTCCTCAACATCAAACTATTAGCGCATTAGTTCTCAGAACCTCTTCTCAGTATCTCCCTCATCATCAAACTATTAGCACATTAGTGCTCAGAACCTCTCCTCAGTATCTCCCTCAACGAATAGCGACCTAAGACACCATTTCTGTGTTTTTTGGCTATTCTTCTTTGGCTACCCGCATGGCCCTTTTGTCTAGCTTGACCTCCCTTGGGCTTGATATTTTTTCAGTCTTTTCAAAGTCGAAATAATACTTCCCAGTTCAATAATTTAAGTTCAGATTTGACACAGCGATTAGTTCAGTCCCACAGTCAGCGCAACACCTTAAGTCTTTTACTTAAACGGTTAAAGGACAATCCTGAATTCACAAGTGGCATCGTACTGATTTGCGACGAGCAGTTGTCGACAGCACCAGCGAAAATATAAGTACAAGTAACAGATAGCCACTGAACGGACGTTCAGTAGTGGACAGTGTACAAGAGTCAGCTCAGAAAGTGTGAGAACTGCGTGGCTGGTTACTGATTGCCGAGAGTGTGTACATCGTGAAATAAAACTGTACGTTGAGCTGATGCTGTGCGTTCTGTACACTCTGTTGAGAGCATCGATAAGCAAAAGTGTGTGTATGAGCCAGGTGACGAGAATCGTCACAGTGAATGTATCTGCCACAATATATCTACAAGACAACGGTATTTCATTATTTACAAAACCAGTAACATTACCAATAGCATCATGGCAACAACAATCCCAACGATCACGAACAAGTCTAAAGATAAGGAAAACAGAAAATGAGGAACAACTAAAATAATTAATAATAAACAACAAACATTCATTAACTGGTGTCTACGTAAAATAGAAGGACAAAATGGTAGACTAATGCTGGGCTCGTGAAAATAATCAGACTGGTTCGAGTGAATCAAGAGGGTGAAAAGACGTTGGCGCTCGATGGGACAAACATTGAGAAATCCTTATAATAGTATAAGCAGAAATTCCTTTTTTTCTGGAACTTGCAGGGCATAGGAAATAGAGAGATCTTAATACACACAGAATAGAGAATCACATACAGGAGATGAATAATATAGGGAGGACATGGGGAGGGGGGAGAGCTTCAGAAACACAAGAAAGATCTACCGGGCATGAGATGGTTTAGATCAATATTCCAATTGGAAATAAAGGACAGAATAAAGAAGATCGGATACAAACAAGCCACCGCCTCGCTTAAGAAGCACGACTACTTCGAAAAGGAGAACGAACAAGCACAATTTATTTTCGAATGGATGGGAACTGCACTTGCAGGTGCGTTTAATGTCCTGCTATTGTTACCTGTCATCTTTAACACATTACTTCATTCTCACATGTCATCATAAGATCATAAATCAGATTAATTACATTCTCATCAACAGAAGATTTTGAAATGCCTTAACAGTCGCAGAATCTATACCAAGTGTAGACTGCTACAGCGTCCATAGATTAACCATAAGCAATATAAAATGTTTTATAAGACAGAATATATGGTAATTTCAAGAGAAGGAATGGCTAAAAACTCTGGCCACAAAATAGATAAAATGAACTTTAAAAGAACGGAAACATACAAATACCTGGGTACAATCTTCAAATGCTCCAACATCATAAGGGAAGAAATACAAACTAGAATCAATTCTGGAAATAAGATATACTATGCACTACAACACTACTAAAAACAAATACAAAAATCAAATCTAAAATCAAAATCACAATATACAAAACACTGACCAGACCAGTTGTGCTGTATGGCTCTAAAACCTGGAGTACAACGAAAGGAGACGAAGCCTTGTTACAAACCTTAGAGTACAAAGTTTTAAGACGCATCTTTGGACCCATTAGGGATACACAAAGTGGAGAGTGGGGAAAAAAAAAAGAAGTAACAAAGTCATTTATGATCTGTTTAAGTCCCCGCTAATCACTGGTATCATGAAGGCTAATAGACTACAATGGCTGGGGCATATAGAAAGAATGGAAGATAATAGGGAAACAAAACTCGCTTACACTCAGGAAATAAATGACCGTAGACCCTGTCGTGGAATGCCGCCTTAACATCCCAGAATATTTTTCTCGGTCTCCAAATTTGAGAGGCCAAATTGAGAAAGAATGAATTAATCACGCTACTCCACGGCTATCTAGTCGTGAGGTAAGATTATTCACAAAAAGCCTCTAGCCATGACGTAAGCTTGCAGATGGCAAGTAAAATGGGATACTTGAGATGGACACAACTAGATAATTTAAATTAGTCTACACCTTGGAAAACTGCTGACCCAGACGGGCTATGACACCACACAGACACATTGGCACCTTCTTGCCCAGGTAGACCCTGGCTGAATCAACAATGAACTGGGCCAGTGAGTGAAATAAAACCACCCAGGCGTGAACAACATTGACACAGAGAGAGATAATAGCCACAGGGCTGTAAACAAGCCCCGTCCACTCTGACTGGCAGACTCAGGAATGTGTGAAAACAGATCTGATAAGACAATTAACACTGGGCCTGTAGACTGTACCAGACAGAGAGGAGCAAGGTGTGATGGCCAGGTTGCGGGGATAATTGTAATTACCGTCAGCGGGAGAATAGAATTTATGACGGGAATGCCAAAGAGATAATAGTGTCTCAGACACTGTCTGCTGGACTCAGCTTAAATAAGGGTCCCTAACCTGTTCCCTTTAGATTAAGTCTGACTTCAGAACAGGTAGGCACCCAGCTCGTTTTGTATCATATGTATGATTCTGATGTTGGTAGATTTCACTAGGAGAAGTATTTCTTAGTAGCAAGTCTTTTAGGTGGATGTAATGACTCTGTCTATATCTGACCTAGGTTACTTCCAGAATTATCATTGCTTCAGGTTACTTGAGTATTCTTTCTAAGTTCTGTGTTCAATATCATTGTGCTTCATGTATTACTCTTCTGAGAAGTAGAAACTTGTGAAAGGCATATCATTGTCTAAGTATACTTTTAGGTGTCTTGGTAGATGCTTGTCATTTCTTTGTACACTATCCTAGTTGCCTTTTTGGTGTGTGTATTTGTTGTACAGAATATAGTCAACTGACTATTTATTTAATTCTTACAACAGCTGTAACTAAGTGGTAACTTCAATTAGACTTGTTGTATATCTCATTTGTAGCTATACAATATTAGTACTCATTAATAATGCCTGATGCTATTATGTTGAGTATCATTAGATGTCCATCTTTGAAGTAATATAATGTTTATGGATATGTTGGATGTATGTATGTGTAATTTCATATGAATATACGATGCTAGTAATATGCTTCGTACATATTCTTTTTGTGTATATACGTCTCATTTCGTATACATACAACTAACTAGTGCATTATGCTATGATGTTAAAGTATCATAATATGTCTAGTTTAATCAATATGTTTATGTGTATTGGATGTTTGATAGATTGATTTGTCATATGCAAACCTTCCAATATGAAGTGTTATGCTATTGTCTGCGCATTGGCACATTGGCCAATGATTGTGTTGGAAGCAGAGGTGTAATGGTACAGACATTACCCACAATTGGTATAGGGTATATGGTGCTATACTTTCTCAGTGTATTGTGGGCGTGCGTCCACGGTAATGCATGGAAACCTGGCACAGCTACTGGTCACGGCTTGCAAGCCCGGATTATCAGGCATTGTTATAATACCCTTACCGACCCTGTGAGCTGCTAAACTAACATTGGACGGAGCGGCTGTACGACACAGAATTTCTGTATTAGCGACATGGACATGGGGCGGCAGAAATGTAATCATTACAGGCGTGTGAGACAATTGAAAAGCCCGTCCCCGACTAAGACAGTAGGAGGGAGAAGGAGGATGGTGAACACAGTAGAGCTGGAAGATAAACTTGGCCAGACTGGTCATTGTATATGTTTGTGTTATGATATGTTTGAATTAGGATTGCGCTGATGTAGAACTGATATAACACATTCTTGACTTTCTTTCAAGCTCTCACAAGGAGCACCTATGTTATAGATCTCAAGAACGAGTTATGACTAGGGAGAGCCAGGACTGGCAGACGTCAGAATACCGGCAAGCTGTTCTCTTTTTTTTTGTCTACTGGAGAGTGGGGATCTGGACCACAGATCCAGATAGATCGAGTAACAAGTAAAGTTACGTAATGTTTGTCATCAATATCAATATGTATATGATTTCATCATCCTCATATTGACAATCATCCTATGTCTATTGTTATGATTAGCAAATAAATGTTGTAGTATTGTAACTCATAGTTCTCTCGTTATATTTTAATTCCAATTGTGCATACGTGTTGTGTGTGTACATTGGTGGGGGTTCACTTACACACCAAGGAAAGGAGCAGTCAGGGAGAAAAACCTGTACTAGGATAGTTGTCCTTAAACTTTAATTCAGACTTAAAAATCTATCCTAGCTAACCTTCTCTTTCTATTCCTTGGCGAATATTCAGCACAGTTCATTTCAATTTTGTAACGAGCCACTTGGAGCTGTACGTTGGATATTCAGGGCTTAATCTGTAGTTCAGACATATAGATTTTGTCCCTAGTCAGTTTCTGACTATTTAGGGTTGCTCGCCAGTGAATAATATTTTCATCTAGCCGGTGGGGCAATCCGACTTCTGACAGATCCCGAGGTAGACCAAGAAGACGGTGGAGAGATAATACATGTACAGACCTACAAGCACTTGGAATCAACGACTGGCAAGAGAAGGTCAACCAGAGAGACGAATGGAGACGGATTGTATCTGCAGCAAAGAACCTCAATGGCTCGGAACGCTGAAGAAGGAGAAGAATATAAAATGTCTTGCATATCCTTTACAGAACATCGCTGTCAACATCAGCATCTTTCAGCTGATTGTTGATGTCTTGGCACGATTACGCTCAGTAGTTTGCCATTACATTCTGAGCGACCGGCTCCATACTCTCATAAGTCACTGGCACGACTCGAACCGCTTCCAATTCTCGTGTGCTCACGTCAACCACGACAGTATTCGGGGTTACGGAGAAAGCTACTAACTCCTCGACCAGGGAGACCGGCATAAGAAATATACCAAATAAAATTAAAGAAAATCAAATATACACCAAGAAACACAACATTTGATAGACGATCACAGATGAGTGAGGAGATAAAAGATAAATTCAACCTAGAGGTAAAGAAAATATTTGATGCATTTTCCGACATGGAAATAATATTTCAAGATGTCAGCGACCAATGGGAAATAAGAAAGAAATCAGTCAACCAAGCTTCTCCGAAGTCGGAGAGTGTCTGCCTGTACGGCGAGGAACCACCAGTCTGCACACCAATAAGCCAGACATGGGACAACGGATACTCACGCAAACCTCAGGTCCTGTATGATATCACACTGATGTTGGACAACAGGATGCCTTCATCCGACATACAGGACTTCGCATTGGAGCTCAAGCCACGAACACAAGCAAGCAAGCAAGTCAACCAAGCTGCAGAAACAACCATCCTAAAAACAAAAAACAAAAAACAAAAAACAAAAATATAAAGATGATGGGACGCAAGAAATGGATGAAGGAAGACATCTTAAAACTCATCGAAATAAGAAGAAATAACAATAACAAACATGAAAATTATGAAGAGATTCACTAGAAAATTAGGAAACTATGAAAAGAGGCAACAGAAGCATGGCTTGGGGAAAATTGCTGGGAAATTTAAAACCAACACGACACCCGGAATACCACATTAATGCACAAAATATTTACTTACATCACTAACAAAAGAACACAAGCATCAACGGGTTGCTTACAAACCAAAGATGGCAAAATTATAATAGAAAAAGATCAGATCTTACATGCGTGGTCTGATTATGTGAAAGTCCTTTATGATGATACAAGAGAAGAACAGTATGATATGCGAAATAATAATGAAAGACCACAAACATTACGCAACCACATGTATACAAAATTCAAGATTGGTGACTCAGTCATGTGCACATGTGGTTTGGCGTCGTAGACAGCTGATCACATACTCCAGGACTGCCCAAACTACAACATATACAGGCGAACCTTCTGGCCTAGAGAGACAACAGTGGAAGATAAACTCTATGGACCGCTGAGTGAACTAAAAATAACTGTTAGATTCATACACGAGACAACATTGCAGTTATAGACATATTTCAAGCGAACGAAAGAAGAAGAAAATGAAAGACCATCAATTCCGAAGATGGAAGTTTAGAAGCGGGGAAATCTCCGTGGCGAAGTGGTCAAGCCGTTTGACTCGGGCTCCGAAGGTTGAGGGTTCGATTCCGGGCCGCGTCCTTCGGTTCACGAGTTAAATTTTTCGGAGACTCCTGTGGGTCGTCGCTAGAGCTACGGAGTTCGTGCTTTGTGCGACGCTTTCCGCGCTGCGGAAAGAGGCTGAGCCATATAGGATAAAACCCGGTGCAATGAAATCGACCCTGTCGACATTAAAGCGACTTTTTTTAAAACTGGCTAGACCTCGGGTCCAGATAACATCACAACAGAAATTGTCAATGCCTTAGAAGAATTTGGAATAGACCAAGTCACCAGACTGCTGAACACAATATATGATACTGGAGATATAACCTCCTGAATTATATAATTCTATATTTATTGCAACCCTGAAGAAATCAGGAGCCTTGGAATGTGATCAACATCGAACAATCAGAGCCTAACATGGGATAGCTATGCAGCAACATCGTTACGACACCCGGCGGACAAGAATTGTCGGCTGGCAAGATTGTTACCTGACACGCGACCAGCGGTCAGGCTGACGACAAGACGCACGCATGCCACGTGACGCCACTAGAGGCGGTCAGCAAGTTGCGCGCTAGCGACAGACCGAGCTGGGACCTGAGACTGGAAGGACGTGTGCGGTGAAAGCAAGGCGTTTGTGTGGATCTCTGTGGGTGAAAGCCGAACGACTGTCATCTTGAGCGTCAGACTTGTGAGCTGTATTGTGGTTGTGAGCGTCGTGAGTTATATATTGTATATTGTTGTAATCATCGTTCTGTATTTAATATGGCAATAAATCCATAAAACGTTGTGTCGTTGAGTCTTACGTCGAATCATGTTATACTTGTACTGTCTCACACGTGTTAGCCCAACGAGCCAATTCTAAGGTCCTGACATGTGTGGACGTGGGTTGCTCGTCCTTGTTTAAGAACCTAATACATGTAGACGTGTGTTGCTCGTCTTTGTTTAAACCATACGTCATTAACGATTTAAAACTATAATTCTTGAACTTGTAAAATTTGTCAAGGTTATAGTTATGTAAATGTGATCGTAAAAGTCTCATTGTGATCCATTACTACATTATTTAAATATGTGTAAAACCATTTGTAAACGTACAGTACATATTGTTTGATCCTGTAAGCGTGTAAAACATTTGTGATTTGTGAAACTTGTCACCGTTTGACCTTGTCGACATTGTGATTTTGTCGCCATTTTGACCTTGTCGCCATCTTGTAAACTTGATGTCTATGTCCTTACTGAATGTCATCGTGATGTAAGTGATGTGTCATCAATGTTATTGAGTGTTCAAATACAGATAAATTGTCTTTGTGCATTGAGTTTGTGGAACGCAAAGAGTTTTGGAAAGAGTGTAACTTCTGTTGAGAAAAACACTGTTGACGGACAAACTTACGACATACAATTATACTTGACGCCATCCAAACCTAATCAACACTTAGTGACTTGCAGGCACACACCAACAAATAGACGCTAACTTATTTTCTTCCAAAAACAAAGCAGGTTTTTTTCCGTACCATCCATAACCTTGCCGTAGAGGTCATTAGTAGTTCCGAAGTAACGACCCTACAGTTTCTAGCCCGATTGTCCAACCATTCTTCATCGTATCCAGGGCACTTGAGTATATTTTTCTATACTTTAACTTTACGTATGCAATAGTAGGCACGCATCGTATAGGAAAATAAATTGTAAATTGTTTATTACTAACCATTTATAACATATTTTGGGTGGCTGATTTTCATTGACGTATTTTCCCCCATCATGTCGTCATTATTTGATTTCATCGATATGGGTATTAAATTGCATCTAACAGGTGATGAATTAACAAAATGGAGCGAGAACAAATACGCTGAATACCTGCTGGTACAGGAGAAAAATAATGAACGCGAAGAAAGAGCAGCGGAGAGAGCCTTAAAACAGGCAGAGATTGAAACAGCATTAAAGCAAGCTGAGATAGACAGTGAACTTAAGAAAGCAGAAATAGCAGCTCAGAGTAAGAAAGAAGAACTAGAGTTACAGTTGAAAATGAAACAACTTGACACTGAGACTGCGATGAATAAAGAGTCAAAGAAATCTGAAAGACTGGAAAAAGAAAACCAGTATAAGAAGTATCAAGGTATCGTACGTAATTATACCTCGGGTGACTGCATAGCAGCCTTTACTCAAAATTTTGAGACTTTAATGGAACATTACCAAGTTCCACTTTCTGAATGGAATATTCTATATATGAGGAGTCTATCTGGGGAACCTCTTAAAGTCATTGAAACCATCCCCAAAGACCTCAGAAAAGAGTACCATTATATTAAATCTAAGATAATGGCACATTTCATGTTAGACGAGGCAGGTTACAGAGAACAATTCAGTAAATTGAGTCCAAAATCAACTCAAACGTTCTCTGACTACCTCTGTTTAGTCCGAGATGTTTTCAGCAAATGGACTTCAGCAGCCAAAATTAACAAAAGTTATGATAGATTAGAAGATCTCATCATTCGAGATAAAATCATTTCTTCTATCCCATCATCGTTTTCTAAGTTCTTACAGGAGAATGAATGCACAAGTGTGGAAGAAATTGAAATACGTGGGTCGGCCTATTACACGGCCAACAAACAGTGCTTTGCCACTGAAGCTACTGACAGTAACTGGGTAGCAGCGGCCAACTATGAGAAAAACTATAGTAGGCAAAAACCAAACAGGCCTACCTCTGAGAAATTTAGACATTGCATTCACTGTAAATTTTCTCACCATTTGAACGAGATGTGCGATAAAAACCCAGGGTACCAAACATACTTGCAAAATATGGTAAACAGACAAGACAAAGAGCGTAAATCGTTCAAAAGTTTACGTAAATGTTTTCTCTGCAAGGCTTACGGGCACCATCGCATGGATTGTAGAGGCAGGCATATGACCAACAAAGCCAATGCCGCCTTGTTCGATAGCTCAGCGTCAGAAGACGAAAATCCAGAGAAACATCCTGTGAATGCAGCACAGGCTTGGGATGTATTTAGTGCTAACAAATGCACTGTCTGTAACACCTTCTATGAAGATGGTATCTTAACATGCGGGCACGCCATCCCTATTGCCAATGAGGAAGCTAACTTGGTAATAGACTCAAAAGGCAGATTAGACATCCATCACGGGTATGTTAATGGCAAGTTTGCTACAGTACTTCGCGACACCGGAAGTACACTTATTGGCCTGAAAACAACATTCATAACGCCTACAGACTATACAGGCAGGCACATTACATGTAGAACATTTTCAGGCAATATTGAGAAATATCCATTAGCATGGGCATACATTGAAACACCTTTCCTCACCGGGAAAGTAAAGTGCGCCGCACTTACAAAACCAGTGTGCGATATAATCATAGGAAACTTACCTGAGGTGAATGACAAACCTCATAACCATGACATAACATCACTATGTATTGATGATAACACGACATTACCACCAAATGTCATATCACCTATTGAATGTATGTTAGCTAATGCAGCACTAAGTTCTCATCACATCATTAACGATATCATTCCATCATCATCTGATGTCATTGAGTGTGTGAACGCAGTAACAAGAGCTACTGCTAGAGTGCAAGATGAAAGTAACCAAACTGAGGCTATACAAATGCTTAGCCCAGAATTACCACCTAGTGACTCTATGAAGGAAGCATTCATAACAGCTCAAAAAGCTGATCCTTCACTGTCAAAGTACTTTGACCTGATCGGCAAAAAGGCAAGAATAACCAAGAATGCGAAATGGCATTTTGCTTTACACAATGATATACTCACCAGGTATTACACCAGAGGTGACATTACAACGAAGCAAACTGTTTTGCCAACTACTTATCGCAAGCAAGCTTTACATCTTGCTCACGATATACCTTTTGCAGGCCATATGGCATATGTTAAAACCAGGTCAAGGTTATTGACACAGTTTCATTGGCCAAAATTTTGCAATGACATAAGAACATATTGCAGAAGTTGTGATACATGCCAGAAACTGGTAAAAAAAGGTAAACACCCACAGGCAAAGTTACAAGTCACTGACTTAGCCAGTCGACCCTTTGAAAAATTATCAGTTGACATTGTGGGCCCTCTTAGTCATACAACAACTAGAGGGAATAAATATATTCTAACTTTTATTGATCAATGTAGTCGCTGGCCAGAAGCGATTCCTCTAAAGAACATTACTGCCAACGACATCATGGAAGTGTTCTTCCATATCTTCTCCCGAATTGGGTTTCCAGATACTATCCAGTCTGATAGAGGCACTCAGTTTATTGCCGCATCGACCCAAGCTTTCACCAAAATGTTAGGAGTGAAGCAAGTCTTCAATAGCCCCTATCATCCTCACTCGAGCGGGATTATAGAAAAGCTTAACGGGGATCTGAAGCACATGCTTGCAAAAGTAACTCAAGATCACCCCAATAACTGGGATGTATACCTACCAGCTGTCCTTTTTGCTTATCGCGAGGTACCACATTCTAGTACCGGTTTCTCTCCTTTTGAACTAATTTATGGTGCCAAACCACGAGGCCCATTAACAATTTATCACCAAATGTTAACTGACTCTACTCCAGTACTTAAACCCATATCATCATTCTTATATGTAACATCATTGCGTGAAAGGATTATTAAATCATGTGAAATTGCTAAAAATGCACTAAAACTATCTGGTGCTACCTACAGACAGTACGCAGACAAAAGTAACAGGACTATAACATTGACACCTGGACAGGACGTTCTACTACTACTACCTAGTGACAGACAGCTACTGACTGATTCTTGGCAGGGACCTTTTAAAGTGACAAGACAAATCTCACCTGTAGACTACGAAATCCTAATAAAAGACAAACACAAAATATTTCACATAAATATGCTAAGACCATACCACAACAGAGACAACGAACAAGACGATACGACAGCTTGCACCGTGATAATAGATCACGAAGATGACGATTCTAGCGACGAGATTCCAACACCTACATTAGACACGACAAACTGCTTGAATGAGATCAAGATCAATCCAAACTTAAGTCAAGCAGAGACAAACAGTTGCAAACACTTGATACAACAGTACAACACCATCTTTTCCGACAACCCAGGACAAACAGAATTAGTACAGCATCACATCACACTCACATCAAACACACCCATAAGATGCAGACCATACACAATACCATTACATTACAAAGAACAATTACATCAAGAAATCATCAACTTAGAAAAAAACAACATCATCAGACGATCCTTATCAGACTTCTCTTCACCCATGGTCATTGTACGCAAAAAGGACAACACAATACGACTTTGCATCGACTACAGAAAACTGAACAAAATAACTGTTTTAGATCTTGAACCAATGGCAAACACTGACGATCTTCTGACAGAACTGACTGACGCTAAGTTCTTTACGACGCTTGACATGTCTAAAGGTTACTGGCAGATAGCTGTACATGAAGACAGCAGACATCTAACAGCTTTTGCCACGCCTTGGGGACTGTACGAATGGTGCAAACTTCCATTTGGGCTAGTCAATGCCCCAGCCACATTCGTACGCATGACACGACTCCTCCTAGCTGACATCCCTAATATTATTTGCTATATCGACGACATCTGTGTCCATACAGAGACAATGACGGAACATATAAAGACACTAGAACAGACACTAGAACGTATCAGACAGCACGGACTGACAGTGAAGCCTTCAAAGGTGAGCATGGCTTACCAAGAGATATCATTTTTGGGGTACAGAATATCCAATGGCTTTGTCATGACAGACAACAAAATTGTCTCCAAAATTCTAAAACTGTCACTCCCGACTAATAAGAAACAAGTCCGGAGTTTGTTGGGACTGATCAATTATTACAGGCAATTCATTCCTGATTTTTCAGAACTGACCGAGGTTTTTACTAATTTACTAACTAAGGATAAGCCTGAAAAAGTTGTACACGATGAATGCCTACGAAATGCATTTCATAAAGTTTTGGCATACTTTTCTGATAAGAACTCGAATAATCTCATCCTTAAATTGCCCAACATCCATTTACCTTTCAGATTGAGAACAGATGCTAGCTCCGTTGCGATTGGGGCAGTCCTGTTGCAGGAATACAACAACATCCTGCATCCCGTTTGTTTTATATCAAGAAAACTAAGGCCTCGAGAGCGTGCATGGTCCATTCCACAATTAGAGGCACTTGCCTTAGTAGAAAGTGTGACGAAACTATCCAGATACCTTCTAGGACGTCACTTTATCATCGAAACTGACAACAGTCCATTACGGTATATAAATGCCGGAGTACCATCCAACAATATGATTGCTCGCTGGTCCTTGAAGCTTCAAAATTACAGTTTCGAGGTTCGACATATTCCAGGCAGAATCAATACAATTGCCGATCTTTTGTCCCGTTGTCCAACCGACCCAGTAAGCAATGTCTGAGTGCAGAGTGTACTAATACACTCAGACCAACACAGCCACCAATGAGTGAATTTTATTTCTATTCACCTACTGTGTAAGGTCTATAATTGTAATTGTGATACGGTTAAAAACCGACATGTATAATATACTTATTTTAATTAAGTCTTGTAATGAGTGTAGTATAATTGTGTAGTGTGTGTTAGAAAGAGAACATTATTAACTGTAAATATACAACAAGAACAGTGTCACAGACGCTTAACCACTTACCAGAAGCGAACTTTGCGGGTTAACAGTGACAGCTGTGTGTGGATTTCTTCACCGTGATATTTTAACGACGTGTGCAAATGTGGACTGAACAGTGACTTCTACAAGCGAACTTAATCCAAAAGGTTCGACACTCAAACATCAGAAATAAGAACAGTCGATCATTATCCATAAGTTGTGAACACATCGGAAATAAGAACATTCCATCATAATCCGAAAGTTGTGATACTATAACATCAGACACGAACTTTGAAAACATTTTACTATCCGTTATAAAATAACACCTGAGCAGTTGTGTTCAGACAGTGTAACAGCAACTAAATTTTGAGTTTCGTGTGTACTTCCTGTGTAATTTAAAAAGTACACCAAAATTAGCAGACGATATACAAATATTCAAAAACTTATGACGATTGTAAAATCCTTTTGAATCTATAAAATATAATACACCAATTGGGTACTTATTTATTTTGATTAGTGTAATCTTAGAATCATATTTTGATTAATGTATTCATATTACCGACTTTTTCTCGTTAATATGAAGAAACGTCAAGCAATGACGCTAAGAAATTAAATAATTATTGTAATTTATTGTATTGCTTGAATGTCAAAATTACTTCCCTTGCATTTATGAATTACACCAAGGGCCATAATTTGAAAAATATTCAATAATGTGTATTGTATAAATAGACATTTTGTTGCTCAAATGGCTAACACACCGGGTAGGCGTCCACCAAGCATGGCAGAGAGCTGCCAACATTGCAAACCAACATAAGAGCTCCTGGCCAAATGAGGTCAGAGTTTGAGTGTTTAATACGACTCATATAAAGCCGTATTTCAGTCTGGCTAGATGGCTGTTGCAAAACAACCATATTATTACGTTTTTTTTTTTCAAATTGCTGCGAGGTAGATGCGAGAAGCTGGTACTACTGATCTGACTGGGTATTATTGCAATTGAGGTAACCAGCCATCAGGGGGATGAAACCTGATTTGTGTTAAAAGTTGAACTTCATTTGTCATTTCAATGCAACTTACATTTATCGTATATATTTCTATGCCATATATGTATTTTCATGCATAACACAGGGAAAGGGTAGACTCTGACATGAAGTTAACACTACCCCAGTATATACATACATCATGAATGAAAGATGGCATCTTTCATTGAGGTACCCGGGGAGGATGTCAGAGCCTAACATGGGATAGCTATGCAGCAACATCGTTACGACACCCGGCGGACAAGAATTGTCGGCTGGCAAGATTGTTACCTGACACGCGACCAGCGGTCAGGCTGACGACAAGACGCACGCATGCCACGTGACGCCACTAGAGGCGGTCAGCAAGTTGCGCGCTAGCGACAGACCGAGCTGGGACCTGAGACTGGAAGGACGTGTGCGGTGAAAGCAAGGCGTTTGTGTGGATCTCTGTGGGTGAAAGCCGAACGACTGTCATCTTGAGCGTCAGACTTGTGAGCTGTATTGTGGTTGTGAGCGTCGTGAGTTATATATTGTATATTGTTGTAATCATCGTTCTGTATTTAATATGGCAATAAATCCATAAAACGTTGTGTCGTTGAGTCTTACGTCGAATCATGTTATACTTGTACTGTCTCACACGTGTTAGCCCAACGAGCCAATTCTAAGGTCCTGACAGTGATCAACATCGAACAATTAGTTTGCAGAGCCAAATCACGAAGATTTTGCTAAGAATTATCATGCCAAGAGTTAAGAAGAAAATACATCCCGTAATAGGAGAAGAACAACGTGTGTTTACGGAAGGCAAGGGTGCTGTAAATGTTATTTATATGCTGAGGACATTATTTGAACGTTCTATAGAAGTAAACATAGACCTACACCTTTGCTTTTTTGACTAAACACAGACTTTCGTTAAAGTGAGACATGTCAACATCTTGCAGATCCACAAATTGATGGAAAAGACCTTCATTCATTTATTCAGTAGTATGTCCTTTCCAGAACCTCGCTCCCATAACAACCTTCCGGAAAACTTCTAGATCATAAGCAAGATGTCCCGCGTCCGATACATCCATCTGGAGATCACCCGCCACATCCTGCACCCATCTTCTCTTTGGTCGTCAGCTTCCTCTCTTCCCAGGCATATACCCTTCCATTATTGTTCTCTCCAAAGTTTCGTGACGTTTCAAGTGACCAAAATATTTCAATTTGTTTTGTTTTATCGTCTTTAATAGCCAACCCTCCTCAATATTCAGCTCTTGAAGTATGAATGCATTTGTTCTTTTCTTTATCTAAGATATTCTTTGAACTCATCTATAACATTTATATACAAAGGCATTTATTCACTGTTCAACTTGTTTAGTAAGTGTCCAAGTCTCACAGGCGTGTGTTGCAATGGGAAAGATCATTATCATCATCATCTTCCACTTCTGTCGTCGAGCATCGTGGGGAGGAATAATTTGCGCTCCAGCGCCCGATGGGCGGCACTGGATAGTCTCATTCAGTGCGATTGTACATGTCTTTAATGTCGTCAATCCATTTTCTTCTTGGACGTCCTCTTCGTCTTAATAATCCAATTTCTGTAGTTCTATCTGTCTTTCTCCACAATTTATTCAGTTGTTTTAGTCTTTGAAGAGCAACAGATATTAGTCTTTTAACTTCTTTCATTATGTCACCATTGTTGGTAATCAATGAACCAAGATATCTTAAATTTGCCACCACCTCCAATATTTCCTCATTACCATTTATTTATTTCTCCATAGTAGGAAAAGATCTTAGACTTGTAGAAAAATCGTATATTGGAAACAATAAGCTGCCATAAAGATTGGTAATGAAGTAGGTCAATATCAGCCTATTAAGAGAGGCGTGAAACAAGGATGTATAATGTCTCCAGATCTTTTTTCCCCAGTAAAGTGAAAATATTTTTTAATGTAAAAGATATGAAAAGAATCATCATTGGAGGAAGAAACATCAATAACATTAGATATGCGGATGATACAGTACTGATTGCAGACAATGAGCAGAATCTGCAACATTTAGTATATGCGGTTGTTGCACACAGTGAACAACTAAGGTTAGCATTAAATTGTTAGAAGGCACAGATTATGGTCATCACTCGGAAGAAGAAAATACCACAATGTAATATACAAGTAAATGGGAATATCCTTAAGCAAGTGAATCGGTACAATTATCTCGGAACAATCATAACGTCTGATGGGAGATGCCTTGAAGAGATTACAACAAGAATCTCCATGGCGAAGGTAGGCTTTTGCAAGACGGAAAACATACTGACCAATAAAAAGATGTCATTTGCAACGAGCAGAAGAGTGTTGAGGTGCTACATAGAGCCTGTGCTTTTGTATGGATGTGAAGAGTGGACAATGAGCAAACAGGCTGAAAAACAAATGATGGCTGTGAAAATGTGATTTCTGTGGAAACTGCAAAGAATACCATGGACAGACAGAAAAACCAATGACCAAGTCCTACTACAGGTAACTTCATACTTGTACGGGCACACTGAATCTCCTAGAATGAGACAGGGTAGAAGATAACTATAGTTAGAAACAGGGAGGGGCTGACAACTGGGAGGGTGTTTAAGAAAAATAGGCTAGAAAATGCCACTAATTAAATGAAACTGTGCTGGGTGTTGAGGCCATGTGGTGATAGGCAACCCATTAAGAAAATGAGACGGTTTTCTAAATTGTTGCGATGTTAATCCGTTTTTCTAATAGTTGTAACTATTGAAAGCCTACGTAGAAGCTTTAATGAGCAAATGAATAAGTGATTGAATAATAAAATACTCGTGTCCATCGGTATACTGAAGGAAACTGCTTAGCAGATCTCCTGACGCTTGCCTGCCGTTATATCTTGTGTGGAGTTGAATTTTCTTCCGTGTCCTAGGTGTGTAGTTGTGTGACTGGGACACCTTGCTATTAAATAATGTCTGATGTTAACAATTATCCACATTTAGGTTATCCTCGCGTTTTAAAACAACGCATTTTACTGCTGTTGGCAACTACGGGAAATCGGTTAGATTCCAATAGAAATGAAACTGACCACGTACGATTATGTAGATGACTAAGTGACAACGAACGACGAACATGATGGCGATGATCATAATGATCTAACGAGTTAAAAGCATAACGTAGAACTACACACATGGTTCTTTCGCATTCTAGCGATATAGAGTTACTGTAAGAAGCTGCAGTGACGAACTATATTAACATGACCAGAGAGGGTGAAAACACCAGTGAAGGATAAACAGTAACCGTATACAGCTCACAACAGGCGTAAAACAGGCGTTAAGAGGAACGACGGTCAGTTAACACGGATGAAGAATGTCACGTGATAGGACGGAAGGTTAGACCGTGACTATACTTGCAGTTCATTCGGTGAAGGGGCAGCTGATCCATCAACATCAAATCATGTCATCTTAAGAAGATCTACTCTACTATGTCAGTGGCTAACTGAAACTGTATTCGACTTAGTTTCCAGTGGGAATGAAAGAACAAACCAGACTCATCAGTCATCTAGAATGTCCCTCGAAGTACCATGAGAAGGTAAAGGAAACGGTAGACATTGATAGGCCATATTCTCTAACTGACCACACAGAGTGTTAGAAGTGTATGTATTCAGACTGGATACGAATGTAAGTTGGTTCTATTTACTATTTGCTAATCGAGTGTTAAGAGCAACAGATGATTTAAGACCATGACGCCGGGGGCGACACGAGAGTAGGGACCCCGGGAATATGTACGATGTCTGGCAGAGTCACGTATTAAACTAGGACCAGTCTTGGTCGATGCGGAAACTGATTCACCGTTGGTTGCCAAATAAACTCCTCGGGCACATACTGCCCAATAAAAAGAAAATATCAATTGAAACGAAAAAAAAGAGTGTAGAAGTGCTACATCGAATATGTTCTTTTGTATGGATGTGAAGCGTGGACAATAAGCAGTCAATCTGAAAAAACAGTTGATGACTGTGGAAATGTGGTTTCTGAGGAAAATGCAAAGAATACCATGGACAGACAGAAAACCCAATGAACAAGTCCTTCAAGAAACAAATGAAGATCGTAAGCTGATTAGAGACATCAGACGTAGACAGTCAAAAAATTGTTGGGCATGTTATGAGAAGAAATGAATTGAAGAACTTGGTGACAACTGGCAAGATCGAAGGGAGGAGACCAAAGGGAAGACCAAGACTTAAATACCTGGATGGCTTCGCCACGTGGCATGGTCGAGACAGGAACACGGAGCCGATCCACAGTTGTATAGTAACATGGTAAGCCTCTCGTTTTGAGGTGCACATTGCTTTTGCACCTCAAAGGGCGATAACTCCCAGATCCCGAAAGGGCGACTACTCCCTGAGCCACAAAGGGGTGATAACTTTTTTTTTCTTCTTTAAAAAATGTAGGGGTGGTCAGAGTGGGTGTGGTGGCCAGAGTGGGTGTGGTCTAGTGACACTAGGTACTATAACAACATAAAAAATACAACATTCAAAATAACAAACGACGCAAGTAAGGTATATGTTTTTTTTATTAAATCATATATAGACAATACAATGCATATTAAATAAGTAATGGCATAGTCGAGATATTATCATTTTGTGTCTGTCTTTTTATATACAGATAGGACAGAGATGCACGATGTTGCTGATATGTATATACAGAAGAGTCTTGGGTCTTGAACCCTATATTGGTCCCCCCACTCGGTGTTTGGGTGTTGAGTACTTCTAAAAATGTGTCCTTGTTTAGATGAGTGTTGTGGTTTTTGGTCAGACCTTTGGTACTGATTTTATCATAATCTCCAACACAAATATACGTCTTACTACATAACGACACCATCCCCTCCCCTTCGTATTCTAGTTTGAAAAGCCCGGGGGTTCTCTTTTCATAGGCTTTGATAGCCACACAGTCCTGACAGGTAGTAGTTTTATGAACAGGGCAGGTTTCAGACGGGAACCAGTGATTATAGACTCTGTCATATTCTTCTCGTAGGTGAGGTCTAACTACTTCAGAGAGTGAATCGGCACTAAGGGCCAAATATAGAGAGTCAGTATCCATTTCACAAAGCTGAAAGTCCACCCTGTCTATAAATTTGTCTAGAAAGTCGTAATAAAAAGCTAACATTCTTAATTTGGCATACTGATAAACGAAAAAACCTATTTGTAGAGGTAGATCCCAGACTGTTTTCTTTTTTAGTGTTTCAACTTCGAATAGATCAGGTGTAATACCAGTCATGCTTTTGAACCTGGGGTTATTGAGTACTTTGGTCGTGTCTTTTCCCTGGCAGTAGGAGACATCAGTATGTTTGGTTTTATTAGTTAACGTTTTACCGTAAGCGGCGTTACCTAACAACTTCATCGTGTCGGCTGTAATACTCTCAGCTGGATTTTTGTCCCCTTGGCGACGGGCATTAGACACTGTTTCTCCACATTGTTTAAAACAACTAACTGGTCGATATTCTATTGTCTGGTAGATGTGTGTAACGACCAACCCATGGGCTAGATACCATTTTAAAAGAGGGGTGGCTAATAATATTTTCTTCCCGAAATAACTACTAATCAAAGTCCGTCGTGGGGTACTCAGTAGTTTATTTTTTATGGCATAGTCTTTCATAAATTCCCCAATATCGTCCCTCGACACTTCTGTGTTCTTGAAAATAGGGGGCATTTCGGCAAAGGACTCTTGTAAATCAGTCGGGGTCTCTATATCGCACTCCACCAACCCGAAAAATGTATCACTTTTTACAGCCTTAATTATCTGGTTTTCACTCAAAGAACCCCAAGGAAGGTGTGAGGGTGGAAATGTTTCCCGCAAGAAACACTTTATTTGTGTGTTTGACCTCTTTAGTCTCTGCCACTCACACTCCCAAATAACTTTAACTGTCACCCCGACAGTTTTTTCTAGATACGCGTGAATGTCACAGGTATTCTGGTATAGTTCTGCTAGTGGTTTTTTATTAACGGGATTAATAGTTTTCCCAGTAGTTAGACGGCAAGATGGGTGCCCATGGAACAAACACCCATGGAATTGGTAAGCTGTATTATTCTTTTTATCCCACCCATCTACTCGAATATGTCGATCACCGAGTTGCATCTCATGACTATTGAATTGGGTTTTTAAATCTATATTTTCATTATGTGACACCCAAGTTAACCACTCTCGACTCTGACGTGTGTATTTATATAATCTATGTGCTCTAAAACCATCCTCCCGACTTCTATATATGGGGAAGTCTGTTGGCATATCTTTCATAAGAGACCAAAGGTATAAGGCATTCGCATCAAACCCTTTAATACCTTTTACCGGCTTATTACCCCTGATATGGGTCTGATTGGCCTCGTGGTAACGATGAAAAATAATACTCGGCCCACCCACTATATTGTCTCGTAACATCTTGTGCACCTTCTCCTCCTTCTTCGAACACAAAACAAAAGAAACATCTTTTTTATGGTGTTGAATAGATACTGTAACGTAATACCGGGGACGGAGATGGCCTGCTTACACATGTCTATTTTTAACTCGGCATAAAAGGCTACTTGTTTGTCCAAGGCTTTTAGAAAGGGGGATAAGTCTTTGATGTTGTACCAAATTAAAAAATCCATCAACGTAGTCATCTTATTGTCGGTCCAGGCTTTCTGACAAACGGTGTATTCTGCCTCGGAAATGTTACGGTTTTTAAGTGTTGAGAAAAAGGCCGTATGTGGTGGTAGGGATGGCTCATTTAACTTTCCCAGATCGGTCAGATATTCGTATGCAAAAAACCCTTTTGCCTCTTCAATACCAAAAGAGGCCAGATATTGAGAGTAACTTACACCCGGGACCAGAAAATTGGAGACATCAAGGAATTTCAGTCTTTCTGTCGCTATACACATGAAATTATTATTTCGTTTGACTATAAACTTGAATGGGTTAGCCTCCCGATCAAGGAAATATTGTATCAAATAAGGTTTCAGAAGGTTAATGTCATATTTTCCGCTATTCAACCCAAACAGAGGGAGTTCTTTCAGAAAGGAGTCGAGCCTTTCACTTAATTTTGGGTGGTCACCTAATTTTGCAAAGACTGGTTCGAACTGTTTTAGTAATAGCTCATAAGACCTATCAGCTATGTCATGGAGATAGTCCATCATTTCATTTACAAGGACCTGTGGATCACCTGTGGTAATGAAACATTTAGGGGTGTTGAACCCAGGGACATTAGAGGCGACCGCACACGAGAGGGGGACGTGTCTGGCAATAAAGGTCGTCGACGTTGAGTTAGCTGGCAATTTTTCATTAGAGAAGAAAGATTTCATGTCGTAGCATGCTCTATATGGGAAAATAAAGTTTACGTCCACGTCAAACCCTTGTTCACATAGTAATTCCAAGATGGATTCAGTCGGGCGATAAATCCCGCCTTTATATGTTTCAATGGTGGCTATCCCTTTACACGTAAGTTCGTGGGGTGTCAGTCGCCAGTACACTTTAAACAGTTTACCACATTTCCCACAGGAAAAACATCGGGCGGCCCTATTAATATCAACAATATACATGAAATGGTTTTCATGTAGAAGAAGATTCAGTATATCTGGATGGGTACTACTACTTCTGATTTTCGGAACTAGATGTTCCTCTTCTGTAAATGTAAACACATTTATTTTTATTTTAAAACATTCTTCCAGGGCAGGTAAATCAACTAAATTAACCCCGGTGATATGTTTGCGGGATTTCAACCCTTTATACCACACCCATTGGGTGACCAGTTTTCGTGTATCTTTTCGTATATTTCTTACAGACCCTGTTCTGAAAACAGCCAACGCACGGAACATACACATATTATCTGTGTACGGCTTATCGTTGGTGTCGCTTTGAAGTGTATTAATAAAATTGTTGTGTTTGATATGGTTTGGAATTGATTCTAAACAACAACCAACTGGGAATTCTACCAGTTTATACACATAAAATGGTATACTGGGAATTGCTTCGACGTAGTATTTGGTATCTGGTCGGGTTAGTGTCGCTGAATTCACCAAGTCAACAGCGTTTAGTTTGGTTACAAAGGTCTCGAAATCAGATCTATTGTTCACTAAGAACGGTATATCGAACAATGAAGAATTATTTGGACTGGCATGGTAGAACCGTAGGGCTTGTGTCTCTCGATATCTCAAGACTATATGCAGACTGGGGATTATTTTAAACCGCGAGTTTAGAACATTAAAAAGCGGGAATAAACGAGAACTCCAATCTGTCGTCATATCAGTATCTGGTCGATTAAAAAATGTCCATTCACACAGATAGCGACCATGTCGTATGTGTGATTTAAGAGTGTCCCAATGCTCATTATATACAACCCTAACATCTGGGGGTAGTTTCTGCAATGAAAGATATTCAGTAGTTGTGTTAACACCAGAGGTTCCTGTCTGGTCTTCTGCAGCCATGGCACGTAGTTGATCAGATGACAAGGTATCTGTTGATAGTGCGTCACTTGGTGTGGTACCTGATGATAGCTGAACATCTGTTGACAAGGTACTTGGTGTTGATGCGTCACTCGGTATGGCACTAGATGATGTTTGTTGGTTATTATTAGTAGGCGACAGGTTATCACCCCCGCCATCCGACAGGGCACCTAGTATTGTTGGTTCTGCGTCAGTCCCCAAGTGACTAGATGATGATAGGTGAGTAGGTGAAACATGATCACCCATACTACCCGACAAGATACTGCTCGCTGCTTTGTCATTGTTAGTCACCAAACCATGACCTATCGCACCAAACGACAAGGCACATGTTGATTGTTCAGGTATTTTCTGTTGTTTACCAGTAGATTGGTCATCTGTAGTCGGATCTCTTCTCCTCTTACGGTTTGTGGATTGTTGATTATTATCACCCACACGGTTAGATGATGATTGAGTGGTCGACACATCACTTAATAGTACTTCATGGTCAGTCTTTATATGTCTCCCTAAATTATCGTATCTCGTATACATACGATCACATAAATCGCAATTAAACTGGTGTGTAGAATGAGTAGTCGCAACATGTCGACGTAAAGTAGTAGACCTTGTGAAAAACTTGTTACAAAGAGTACAGGAATGCTTCTGTGTAGCTGACATTCTGGATAGACCACTGGATAAAATGACCGAAGTAATTGTTTCTGTTATTCAGGTATACAACACAGTTTGTAAGACGAAAAATTTAGTCAACTAGTTGATTCGTAAATATGTGTCGTTTGAGTCTGTTGTAAATAAAATGGCAACTGATCAAACATGTATTTGGAGATATCACAGATGAATTATTGTCTGCTTATGATCGGTTAATAATGTGTCCTTGGGCAGATATTTAAGTAAGAACTCCTTGTACAATAGTGATGAACAAAGGCCAACCAGTTTCATACGTTTCTGTATCAGAAAACACACTTGTTAAAGTCCATTGAATTTAATTTCCGTTGAAGCAAAACATCCTTCTTCGTTGACTGCAAAATGAGAAAAGACTTGACCTTCGTTTCGTGACTGCTTTTGATACTGTCTGCGTGAGAGAGGTGTATATCTGAAATGAATAACGTTCCGTCAATAAGAATCAACCAATCAGAACACAGATAACATCAAATCACAAATGTCATTTCACCCTTAGAGACCAACGTTCTATCTGCCTGACATTTTGAATCAACCAATCAGAGAACAGATAACATCAAAATCACATATGGCATATCTCCTGTCGTGGTCTGAGGGACATTTTGAATCAACCAATCAGAGAACAGATAACATCAAAATCACATATGGCATATCTCCTGTCGTGGTCTGAGGGACATTTTGAATCAACCAATCAGAGAACAGATAACATCAAAATCACATAGGACATATCTCCCGTAGTGACCAACAATCTAACTGCCTGACATTTTGAATTAACCAATCAGAAAACAGATAAGAAATTAACACAAATGGCATCTCCTGTAGTGACCAACAATCTAACTGCCTGACATTTTGAATTAACCAATCAGAAAACGGATAAGAAATTAACACAAATGTTCTTTCCGAGATGTAGGTCATGTGACCGGAAGCCCCTTTTGGTCATTTATGTCCACGTCTTCCAGATGTATGTCTGCAACCCGAACCATCACCACCTTTGACCTGGTGTACCCTCCTTTAACGTGTGCTTGGTTGTAAAATCGTCACAACCCCCAAAACAGAGACTTGTATCTCTAACACGTCGTCAATGGTATGATTATATTTAACCCATATAGACATCACTAACCACCATTAAAATACACCATTGGTTACAATAGTTATATATCGAAAAAGTCCCAAGTCGGCTTCTGATGTATCAACTTCTAACACGTGGCACTATTTTCACTTTATACAGAAAACAAACTATTTTAGTAATTAAAGTTTGTTTTAAATAAAACCAGAAGTATTCTAATGTGTGAACTTTGAAAATTAATTGTCTTAAGTCTTGTTGCGAGAAGTCTATATAAGAAAATATTCCAGGTTCCTGGTTGATCCAGAAAGTCAGATGTATTCATACATGCCTTACTACTACCATTCAGTAGCATGTCCTTTGCAGAATCTCGTTCCCATAAAAACCCGCCGAAAATATAGAAAAAAAACAAATTAAAAAAAATTCTTGATCACAAACAAGATGTCCAATACACCCATCTGGAGATCATCCATCTTTTTTAGGCCTCTTCCAAGACATACACCTCTCCATTATTGTTCTCTCCAAACTTTCATGACGTTTCAAGTGACCAAATATACCAATTTTCTTTGCTTGTCTTTAAAAAACCATCTTCAATATTCTTGAAGTATGGATGAATTTGTTCTTTTGACCCAAGATATTCTTAGAACCCATTAATAAAATTTATATTCAAGTGGATTTATGGGGTGTTTAGTAAGTGTCTCACGGGCGTAAGTTGAATACTCTTAAAAACATAATTTTCTGTAGTTCTATCTGTCCCACTCTATTAAGTTGTTTTAGTCTTTGAAGAGCAACTGACAGTCGTTTTAATTTTCTTTCATTGTGTCACTGTTGGTAATCAATATATTCGAAAGTTCCCACCACCTGGTTGTTATGGGTTTCTTGGCAAGCTTTGCCGAAAGCACATTACTTTCCTTCTGGACAGTGACTATTTTAATCTGTGACCACCCTGATGATCTATCGGTACAGACCATAACCAACAACAATATGTTGTTACACTTCATCCACCTGCTTCCATGGCTTCACATAACCATGATTCGGGTACACCAACCAAAAGTGCTCCATAGAAGAAAGAAGGATACCCTGTAATCCGGACTACCATACACAAGTAAATTTTAGGCCAATATCTCAGAATATCACACGCACAATCAGTCATACACACTCTCATTGTGAGTTCTTTATAGGCTGTCTGATCGTTGTGCTAACATTAGAGGTCTTAGAGTGACCAACAACAACAACAACAACAACAACAACAACACATATAGGCGGACACCCACTCATAGATACCAATATAGCCACATAGAGAAACAGAAACCCGACGACAAATAAGCAGATACACACAAACCGTCAGACAGACAGACAGTCAGACATATAGATAGACAGACATACTTTCAGTCATAGACGCAAACACTGACACAAACCATTAACAGATAAATGAAACAACAAACATGAAAACATAGCCCGAAAGTTCCCCAATCACATTACATTCTTACTTTTCAATCCTTGTGTTCATAATATGGTAAATTGTAGATTTATTCTGATGACATCATTTTGATTATCATGTGGTTACACATCTATTCATTCATCATGTCGCTAGGACTTTTCAATCTTTGTGCTCAGAATATGGTGAATTTTAGATTTATTCTGATGACAGCATTTTGATTATCATGTGGTTACACATCTATTCATCCATCATGTCACTAAGCGGTCATGTTCTACCATTTCACTCGATCACTAGAGTCGTGGATCTGTTCTCTACCATACCCCAGTGACCAACCCATCCAGGTATTTACTTCTCGGTCTGTTCCTCTCGATCTTGCCAGTTGTTACCGTGTTTCTTTCTCCTAAAATATCCAACAAATTTTTTCTATGTCCAATTTCTATAATCTATTTACGATTTTCATTTGTTTCTTGTAGATTATTTTCTGCCTGTGGTATCTTTTCTCCACATTTCCATCAGATGTTTTTCAGCCTGTTCCACACATCGATACAAAAGTAACACTATGAAGCACTTCAACACTTTTCTTTTTCTAATTGCTATCTTTTTGGTCAGTATGTTGTTCATCTTGCTAAAGGCTACATTTCCTGTGACGATTCTCGTAATCTCTTCAAACCATTGCCCAACAGAACTGTCCCAAGATAATTGTACTTGTTTTCCTATTTACTTGTGTTTCCTTTTTTCCAATTGATGACAATAATCTGTGTCGTTTTAATGCTAATCCTAGTTGTTCACGACAACTGCATGTACTAATTGTTGCAGGTCCTGTTCCTTGTCTACAATCAAGACTGCCTATCTATTGATGTCCCGCAATGATCTTTTCATATATTTCTGGTGTACAGGGGAAAAAACATCCCTGTCTCACACCCCTTTTAATTGGCTGATAGTGCCCTATTTCATTATCAATCCATATCATATGACAGTTCCAATATATGTTTTTCTTTCCCCACCAATTTGTAGATTTTCAAACATATCTAATTTGCCGTACACTATTGACTTATCAACGTGATAACATTCACATCTGTTTTTTAACTTGTGTGTTAAAAGACTTGTTTATTGTTCGTGCTTTTACACGACGTATAGCTGTTTTTGGGGGTATTTTACATTCCTTTGAAATGAAGGTACCGAAAACAAGTAAAAAAAACGAAAAGAGAGCAAGTGAAAACAGACCTTGTGGCGTCTCTCTTTTCCTGTGCTCGCGTGCATTGGGGAATTTATATGAGAAACCAGAAAGAACCCACAAATACTATTCGGAAGATATAAAGACACAGTTTTGGGGGATAGATAATGCAACAGATCTATAATTGTTGGACATTGTAGTAATATGGAGTGCTCTATCAAGAAAATATTAATAATGGTATCAAAAGAAATTAAATGTTTTGTTTTACAGGACATCGCTGTCAACAGCTTTCAGCTGATTTCTAGACAAGCTTACGATCAGTAGTTTGCTTTCTGAACGATCGGCTCACATACCCTCATAAGTATGAACCAGTGCTGATTCTCACAGTGGTCACGTTACTTACTAGATTACGAAGAAAAAGTGTAACCGGGGATACCAACAGTGGTGACACCAAATGTGACATAGAAACATTCTTAACCAAGTGGATAAATTACCTAGGGGGAATTATCAGATGGATGATATACAAGAGATTAATGTACAGGACAAACAAAATTTTAGAAAATGAAAAAGTAATGTCAGAGAGTGGTAAATAGTTTTGGTGTATGACAGCGAAGCTTGTAAATGAACAAAATTATAAGCAGATGGTTTGTAAGGTGAATTTCCTGTCTGAGTAACAACTAGAAAAGAAACAACTTTCTTCAGTCATGTAAGAGACGCATGAACATCGTGACAAGTGTTATCTCAGTAACATACCGAGATTAGAAATTATGGTAGTGGTATGTCAGCAAAGTTGCTTTCAGAACACCAAAGACAACAGCATGTATGCCCACACCATTTGATGATGATAGTGTCAGCAAAGTTGATTTCAGAACACCAAAGACAACAGCATGAATGCCCACACCATTTGATGATGATAGTGTCAGCCAAGTTGATTTCATAACACCAAAGACAGCGTCATGAATGCCTACACCATTTGATGATGATAGTGTCAGCCAAGTTGATTTCAGAACACCAGAGACAGCTATGTTCGGCGTGGTGCCCACGCGAAAGAAATAAACAAGTGTGACTTTTGTACAGGGCGAAAAGAAAAAAATATAACCATTCGTTCACTCAAAACATGGCGAAATTTAGATTTATTCTGATTCTATCAAAATTAAATCTAATTATCGTGTTAGTAAACACTTACAAGGCGAGCCTCAGTTCGTCTGGGCTGGCGAATAAACACACCGCAGTGTTACCGGTGTTTTGTTAACAAGCGTGACCATCCGAGAAAGCTTGCCAACAAGCCGCCCCGGACAAAATTCGCAACGGAACGAAATTACCAACAAATGTGCAACATGCTGAGTTTATAATATCAATATCTCTTGATATATTTCGTAAAACACCATCAAAATTGTTTTTTGAAATCAACGACATCATAATCTTTTATTTGACTATAACTCTTAATACTTTTGACCTATCAAAAGTTATTTTATTACACATTTAAGGCGTCATACGAGGCGTACTTGTTCCGATTGTGCATACATAAATAATTTTTTTTAAATATATAAGAATGGGTTATTATGCTATATTGCCTTTTAAAATACTTAACACTTGATATTATTAAATATTACAAGGTTCATTTTTCTTATATTTGAATCATTTTGTCTAAATCTGATTTTCCCCCAAGTAGGCATAGCACAGTTTTACATATAAATTATGTTACTTTTTATACAACTGAAAACCATACTTTATTGGTGTTTAAACATAATTGAGGGAGTAATTTTTTGTCTAATATGTTTATAAATGGTTGTTCTAGAAATATGTTTTGTCTATCGCTTTAATTCTTATTTTTACCATCTCCGACATCACAGATGCAAGGTTGCTGTTGTATCTTTGCTTTGTAAGATCAGTGTTACCAGAATTAATAGCTTAGTTGATAGCGCACTTGGGTCGTGTTCGGGTCGAAGTGGTTCGATCCTCAAAGTGTGAATTTTTTTTTTTTTTTTTTTTTTTTTAAATTCGTTCGCAAGCGTTAAATCGCTGTTCATCAATATACTGTACCGTTGTCTAGTATTTATTTTATTTTTGGTATCTCTTTCGCTTACGGACAACTAAGAAGATAGACACTTTGTAACGCCGAAAAAAGAATACACTGTGTTTCATGCCAGTAACCGGTCTGGGTCTATCATTATCATGTGTCGAATCTTCTTTCGTTCGCTTGAAATATGTCTATGATTGTGATATTGTCTCTTGTATAAATTTAACGGTGTTTGTCGATAAGACTTCTCACTCAAGATTGTAACGAAAACATAACAAAACACTACGAGCTTAGTTATTAATTTTAAATAAATTAGATGGGGTTTTTGTGTAGGGCAGTAATTCTTCAGTCATCGTGTGCCATGTCGGTGGGCGCCAAACGTGGTACATTTTACCATGTTGATAAGTTTAATAAAACAGAGTACAACAGACAAATCTGTCAATAATTGAGTTGATTAAATCGTTTTTTACGGGAACCCACACAACTTCCTTGGGGTTGAGTGAAAACCAGATAATTGAGGCTGTAAAAAGTGATAAATTTTTCGGGTTGGTGGAGTGCGATATAGAGACCCCGACTGATTTACAAGAGTCCTTTGCCGAAATGCCCCCTATTTTCAAGAACACAGAAGTGTCGAGGGACGATATTGAGGAATTTATGAAAGACTATGCCATAAAAAATAAACTACTGAGTACCCCACGACGGACTTTGATTAGTAGTTATTTCGGGAAGAAAATATTATAAGCCACCCCTCTTTTAAAATGGTATCTAGCCCATGGGTTGGTCGTTACACACATCTACCAGACAATAGAATATCGACCAGTTAGTTGTTTTAAACAATTTGGAGAAACAGTGTCTAATGCCCGTCGCCAAGGGGACAAAAATCCAGCTGAGAGTATTACAGCCGACACGATGAAGTTGTTAGGTAACGCCGCTTACGGTAAAACGTTAACTAATAAAACCAAACATACCGATGTCTCCTACTGCCAGGGAAAAGACACGACCAAAGTACTCAATAACCCCAGGTTCAAAAGCATGACTGGTATTACACCTGATCTATTCGAAGTTGAAACACTAAAAAAGAAAACAGTCTGGGATCTACCTCTACAAATAGGTTTTTTCGTTTATCAGTATGCCAAATTAAGAATGTTAGCTTTTTATTACGACTTTCTAAACAAATTTATAGACAGGGTGGACTTTCAGCTTTGTGAAATGGACACTGACTCTCTATATTTGGCCCTTAGTGCCGATTCACCCTCTGAAGTAGTTAGACCTCACCTACGAGAAGAATATGACAGAGTCTATAATCACTGGTTCCCGTCTGAAACCTGCCCTGTTCATAGAATTACCCCTAGTACTACCTGTCAGGACTGTGTGGCTATCAAAGCCTATGAAAAGAGAACCCCCGGGCTTTTCAAACTAGAATACGAAGGGGAGGGGATGGTGTCGTTATGTAGTAAGACGTATATTTGTGTTGGAGATTATGATAAAATCAGTACCAAAGGTCTGACCAAAAACCACAACACTCATCTAAACAAGGAAACATTTTTAGAAGTACTCAACACCCAAACACCGAGTGGGGGGACCAATATAGGGTTCAAGACCCAAGACTCTTCTGTATATACATATCAGCAACATCGTGCATCTCTGTCCTATCTGTATATAAAAAGACAGACACAAAATGATAATATCTCGACTATGCCATTACTTATTTAATATGCATTGTATTGTCTATATATGATTTAATAAAAAAACATATACCTTACTTGCGTCGTTTGTTATTTTGAATGTTGTATTTTTTATGTTGTTATAGTACCTAGTGGCACTAGACCACACCCACTCTGGCCACCACACCCACTCTGACCACCCCTACATTTTTTAAAGAAGAAAAAAAAGTTATCGCCCCTTTGTGGCTCAGGGAGTTATCGCCCTTTCGGGATCTGGGAGTTATCGCCCTTTGAGGTGCAAAAGCAATGTGCACCTCAAAACGAGCGGCTTACCACGTTACTATACTACTATCCACAACTCTAGTGATCGAGTGAGATGGCAAAACATGACCGCCCACGCTTATTAGCATGGCACATGATGGATGGATGGTACAGTGATAAAGAGTATGTTGTAATTTTATTTGTCATCTGTGATCCACTTGAGTGCAGGTGTGCCATTTGTTTTTGTGACAACGAGCTATAATTTAGAACACCAACAACGATATGGCAGTGGCATTGCTAATCACATGTATTTGCCAACTGAACAAACAGCCATAATTGAGACTGTCAGACACTGATTTGTCTATTAAATAAGTGCACGCAAAATAATAAATAGAAGCATAATTATCATCATGTTTTGTCAAATGAACTGTAGACATGTAAGCCAGGAACACCAAGTATACTTTAAGTGGACACAACGAGGCTAAAGCAACACATCAGACCCAGGATTGCAATATTAGTTTTAGGGAAGTCAGTGGGAAGATGTGGTTAATGTTCTTTAGAAAAATGTCGAGGATATCGTGGACAGATGAGGTTAATGTTCTTTAGAAAAATGTCGAGGATATCGTGGACAGATGAGGTTAATGTTCTTTAGAAAAATGTCGAGGATATCGTGGACAGATGAGGTTAATGTTCTTTAGAAAAATGTCGAGGATGTCGTGGACAGATGAGGTTAATGTTCTTTAGAAAAATGTCGAGGATATCGTGGACAGATGAGGTTAATGTTCTTTAGAAAAATGTCGAGGATATCGTGGACAGATGAGGTTAATGTTCTTTAGAAAAATGTCGAGGATATCGTGGACAGATGAGGTTAATGTTCTTTAGAAAAATGTCGAGGATGTCGTGGACAGATGAGAAAACACATTTTCAAGCTATTTAGGGCTGCAGGTACTACTAGACTGAGCATCAAAACCATATGGGAAAGGCACATACCATATAGGAGGCATATCAACAGAAGAGGTGGAGTCGCATCTTCATCTCATTCCTCTTGTACCTTACGGTGTCGAGGTGAAGTATGAACAGCGGGAAGATGCCCGTTTATGGCATTCATATATTGAGATGTCAGGTCTTAGTCAGATATGACTGAGCTACCGTATGACAGTAGACGGTACTACCAAGCTTCTGTTAGTGCCGAATGTTGGGCAGCGCTTACGAAAAAGACACCCCACATTGTGCCAACGGCTTCGGGCGGAAGAGCGCAATTGGGAGGGTACAAGCCTTATCCTGACGTGAGGAAATGCAGCCTAAAGACTAAATGGCATGGCAGGGCAGACCAGGCCCTAGGCCTTGTCTGGTAACTGGTCTAGGATCGAAGCTCCGACAGGCGGACAGTTAGAGCATTGCTTTGCTGATCTGGCAGCTTCTCTAGCTTGTCTTGTTCCAGACGTATTGGTGTTACCTTTCCTCTGGAGTAAACTAGACAGGCCGAGAGAGTGATCATGCTACATGGGCAACACATGGTCTCTAAATTCAGCTCAGGCTTTGGGTTATGGAGAAATACCCATTTTACAAACTATCGTCTGACAAGACGGCAAGGTGCCAGTCAGTCAATTCGAGATTCCTATGGACTCTGCTATTCCCTTTGTCCATCGTGTACGTAGCCGGCCTATTCTTCTGCTTCCATTTGTAGTGTGCATCATTGCTGGTTGTGGTATACTGTTAGCTGGCAATCTAGTTATATGGCCAAACCATTTAACTTGCTGTTTTCTGATGAAATCTAGCGCTGCTATAATCTCACTTTAGTCCTGATTTCTTCAAGTCGGATTTTCTCTCTTCTTGATACATTGAGTATTCAACTCAGACATGTTATTTATTGTAAATTTTCTTTTCTCTTTGTCTGTAATTGTCCAAGTTTGGCACACCAGCATAGAGTTGGTGGGAAGATTGTGTTGTAGAGTGATTTCTTAGTATCTGTTAATACGTATTTGTTCTTTATTATTGGTGCCATTTGTCCTATGTCTTATTGCATCTATTTTCGATCTCGTCTTCTGAAATGCTATTTGATGATATTATACTTCCTAAGTACTTAAAGGTTTTACTAGTTTCAGGAGTGTTCTTTAAGATGAATGTTAGTTATTTTTTTCTCTCCTTTGTTCATAGTCATTACCTCTGTTTTGCTGATGCTAATTTTCATGGTATGTTCCTTAGTTTATACTATTTACATGGACTTGTAATTCTGCTTCTGATTTTCCTTTTAATGCTTGATCGTTCTCACATACGAGTTCTTTAATGGTGTAATTTGCCGTTGGTTCTTCTTCTGTGTTCTATTCATCATGCGGTGTTGTTACCGTGTCGTTTTGGCTGGTTTTTTTTTTTTTACATGTGTTGTATATAGGTTATGAACAACAGTGGGAACAAGACACAAACTTGTCGTACTCCGGATCTTATGGGGAAGGGTTCTGAGTGTCCTCCATTTGTTCTTACAGTGCATTCACTGTTGTTGTATAAGAATCTACATAGGCTTGTTAGATGTGTATTCACTCCATTTCGTTAAAGGATGTCCCACAGATTGTTTCTCTCAACTCTATCTTATGCCTTCTCTTTGTCGACAAAGGCTAAGTAGAATGTTTCATTAAATTCGATTGTTTATTTATAAGGTGTCTAAGAGCAAACTTAGAGGTGGAATAGATACATTAATTTTCAGAGGAGGCAAAGCAAAAAAATGTAAAGCAAACAGAAAGAGGTGTACTTTTAAAGCTCAGCAACATATAATGATATTATCAATGTCAGTCTCATTAACATAGCAGATGTCAGACGTGATGGAGAGTAAATATGGCCATTATCTTCTCCAGATCAAACACAAGGAGGAGCAGAAGAGGAAGAGGAAGAAGAATAAGAAGAATAGAAGAATAGAAGAAAGAAGAAGATGAAGTAAAAGAAGAAGAAGAATAAGAGGAGGAGGGGAAAAGGAGATAGAGGAGTATAAAAAAGAAGTACAAGGAAAGGAGATGAAGAAAACGAAGAACAAGAAGAAGAAAACAATGATGGCCTTGTAAGTAATGAACAGTCAACGTGACTATAATAATGCTAAAGTGCACATGGCGCGTCTACTGCTCTATGACACGGTAATCGATGCAAAGCAAATCCCAGGCATTTTAAACTAAATTTTACCTAATTGAAACTCCGAAATGACACCAAAATGACACTAAAATGACGTAAAGAAAGAGGCTACTTGCATGTTTGTTGCGACAATAATGCATTACTTGTAAAAATCGATAACTTCCAAAAAAGACACAGCTGACACGAGCCAGACGATGATTCCCCGTGTAAGAATATTTAAAACACCCAATGCATATCCCGTCTAGCAAACAGTCGCGCACATACATATGGATAGACGTACAGAAAAGTCAACACACAAAATCGATAGTTGTAAAGAGTGCCGTGATTAGCTATGATGCAGACTGCACGAGATAATTATGCATGCCATCAGTACAGCACCCGCGAATCCCCTCCTCATGTTTATTTTTCTATATCATTCATCCCGTTTAGTGCTATGATGATATGAATATGCATTAAACAGGGAGAGAAGCACTACGACACAACCGACTCTTTTGATCAAGATCTTCATCAGTGGATATATATCTGGCAACTTGCCGTCTGGACAGACCATATTAATTGTACTTCAAAATTTAAACAAAACAAAGCATAATTATCTCTCCATAGCTGAATTGTAAAGAAAATGTGTTGCCCATGCAGCATGATCCCTCTTTCGGCCTGCGTATACATCTGGAACAAGCTGCAGAAGCTGCCGGATCAGCAACACTTTACTCTTAACTATCCGCCTATAGCAGCTTCGATTCTAGACCAGTTGCCGATCAAGACTTATGACCTGGTTTGCCCTGACATGACACTTGGCATTTAGGATGCATTCACAAGCACCAGGATAAGATTATATTTATATATATATATATATATATATATATATATATATATATATATATATATATATATATATATATATTACGCGGTTCGTGAGCCGGGTACCAGGCGTTCGAAGCTCAGCTTCGACCGATTTGTGCAGCAGACCGTGTCGCGTTGTGTCATGACGTGCTGGTATGGGGGCGGGTCGTTCAGAAAGCAATGGCAAACTACTGAACGTAAGACTTGCCTAGTACATCAACAGCAGCTGAAAAATGTTGGTTTTGACAGCAACGTTCCGTAAGGGATACGCAACAATATATATATATATATATATATATATATATATATATATATATATATATATATATATATATATATATATATATATATATATACACTCACACACACACACACACACATTAGTCACGGATGCAAGATGGGGTATGTTCTGTCTTTATATTCCAGAGATCTCTTATATTGAAGAAAGTTCTTACATTCCCGACATGGTTATACCTATTCTTCTTTACTTTCTGCTTCCTCGTGCTTACAACAACCGGCCTATGCTAACTGACAAGGCCAAAGTGGAGGCATTTCTAGCTGTGTTCTTGTGGAATCCAACTGTGTTGAAATCTTTAAGTTTGCATATGAATCATCTATTTGCGTAATGCAGTGCTATCCTTGAAGGCTATATAACGTTGTCTTACGCAAGCAAAAGTCCTCCACCCAATTTTGCTTTTTAAAATAGATGACGTGGAAAACTCAGATCTTTTAGCAGGGGTCCAAACAAATTTTTTTTTTTTTTGGCATATCCTTTACAGGACATCGCTGTGAACACCAGCATCTTTCAGCTGTATGTTGATTTCTTGGCAAGATTACGCTCAGTAGTTTACCATTGCTTTCTGGGCGGCCGGCTCACATACCCCATAAGTTACCGATGCGATTCGAACCACTGCTGATTCTCACCGTTATCACGTTACCGACGAGAGTATACGATATTACGGAGAAAAGTCATAACCTCTAAGCCACGAAGCCGGCTCCAAACAAAATACTAAATTAATAAATATATTCACGCAGATCCGCATGGCCGAATGGGTACGAACGAGTGTTCTTAAACATCTATTGTGCTGATACCGAGATAAGAGGTTCATCCCATACACTGGACAGCTTGACTAAACTGTGGACCTGTCATCCTTGACTTGGGGCCGTAAATTATAAGTACCTCTGAAGTGGAATTGGTTCGCCTGATGGCGAGGGACACTGTTAATATGGAAAGCTAATAGACAGGCAAAATTCAGTCCATCACTACTATAAATAGTATGTATAGACTACGCTTGAGTTCAAAGCGAGCGAATGCAATATATTCACAAGCAGGGGCCATCAGGTTCAGGTTACGTGACGTGTTGCTGGCAGAGTTGTAGTTGGTGGCATACTCTGATGTAGACTCTCGGGTTAGGTACACTCGGACATAATAGCGGTGCTCAAGGAATGCTCACAACTTCTCTTGCCTTGGTCCGTCTCACTGGACCCGTCACCAGACCTTCACGTAGCTCTCAGGAAGGTAGAACCTGAGGGGAATAATACTCGGTGAAAGTAGTGTGACTCAAGCTTACCGTCAGCGCATACACTCCTACCCATAGTCCCTCAGAAAGCGGATCCTTCCCATAATGATCTCGACTCCCGCATTGGCTGCTAGCCTCCGCACCGGATGAACTGGGCCTAGGACTGGACAGGTAGCTGACTGAACACCGTCATCTTCTCCGGACTGAAGTAGAGTTGGGCCAAAAGGTTCTGTCCCCTGTCGCTGAGAGGTTGTCCTATCCTGCTGATTGCTACATAACATATAGGGTTAGTGAGTTAGTGATACTCATAAGCAGACTGGCCCTGAAGGAGGGCCGAAGGCATCATATCTTCAACCCCCTCCCAGTTATCCGCCAAAGATTATATCGTAACGTGCCGCGGGTACAATATCCCATAGATCCAGTAAAATATACAGGGTGATCCCCCTGTAGCAGAAATCCACATCCCGTTCTCCCCTCCTTGGTCCCAGGTCAGGGCATTTAGAACGGTGTCTTGTTCCATATGAGCAATCCTGTTGCAATGGTCACTTCCCCCCTTGTCAACCTCTCAGGAATCCACTATATATTAAGCTGGTATTCCGTCGAGGGATACTAATTAAAAGACAGATGTTAGGAAAGCGAAGAAGAAAACCAGTGGTCGCCCCACCACGTAATACAAGGTTCGACTCTCAGCACGACCTGGAAACGACGTCTGATGTTTCGGCCGACCGGTGCATTCGATTCGTCTTACTCGTCCGAGTTCATCGATATATAACACGCTATACACGATGAGACTCCTTAATCTACTTCCGGTATCGCTTCGGGTAACGGTTCGGCCACGCTGGACATGCCGACGCTCGAATTCATAAATATGGCCATGTATGAACTCAAATTACAGGTCTCGTTTCCCTGACCCCGATTTTTCCGATCTACAGTGGCTGTGAATAAGCCGCGCGCTGCCAATCTAATAAATATCTTGGCAGTGCAAAGCTGGTAAACACACGTTTGCAACAGGCTTAAATTACAGGCGTAAAACCCAAGTTTACAACAGTTCACACCTGACCTACTTTCTCGCGACGGTCAATACATGCGTCCTAGCCATCTCGCGTTACGAAACACCGACATAGCATTACTTTAAAAATAAAAAAAATAAAAACTGTACACGTACCTTCACACAAACAGGCCAACAGTTGATATGGGAGCCGTGGGCAGTTCACTGGGACATGATGTCTAAGTTCTCTAAAACTCATCAAGACATGTGTCGTCCCGCTCTCCATTACCAGTCACAGGGCCATACAGCCGTCTGTCTACCTGAGAGTTCAGCTTGCAACTGACTCTTTGTGTGCTGGACGTACCACTGTGGCTGCGCGCCAGACTTGCGCAATCCGTAGTGTCGGCAATCAGTTTCCGACAACCGCATTCTGGATTCTTCTACAAAGGCGAGCAATCGCTATGGTCGGGGTTTAGTTATTTACTGGTTGTTTCCCCTCGACCAGTAAATTTTCACCAGGCTGCCCGATGTCGCCACTGACATTTCACCAGGCAGGAAAATATCCCGAGGCGGACCGACTGGTTTCGTGACACTTAGACTGGTAAAGAACACACACTGAAAAAAAAAAACAAAACAGTAAAATAAGTAAATGGCCCAGGTGGTTGATAAACCAGGCAAATAAGGACAACTTCTTCGGGGGTGTCGAGCTGACCATGAGTAAAGTACACAAGTTCTTGCAGAGCGCATTGTCGTTATTTCGATGTGACAGGTTCGAATCCAGTTATGGTAACTGTAGTTTTCATTTTGCATGTTGCCTAGTATGTTCTCTAGTATCCACATTCTTATTCTACTTCTGTGAGCGCAAATAAAAATGTGTGGGCCTTGTCATAATCCCCCATGGTTGAGCCGCGGCGTCGTTACGGACGTCAGGCAGATACCAGTTATCTATCCACAGATTTGCCGGTGAGCTAGACTAACCGACATCGGTCAAGCCAGTGCAGGCGTGACGCACGCAGTTCCCGCTGGACTCGATCCCATAGGGCAAGTGCTCAGAGGACGAAAGAGTCAGACAGGCTTGGGTCGCCGTACTGGACAGACGTTTGAGAGAAAGGCGTGTATCATTGCTGTGCCTGAATGCCGATTGCTAGCATCTCTTGTGAGAGGATGAAGACTGTGGGGCTGTGGTATAAGTCTGTGAGTGTATTGATTCATTGACTGATTGTATTATTGTATTCACCTTGTAATGGCGAGAGGCCGAATTCACTTGTGTTGTGTGTGAATTGTAAATAAAGTGTTGAACTTAGTGTTACAGTGTGTCAGGTCAAATCATTCCGTGACTGTGTATGTCTCACATGTGTTAGGTCAAGCGAGCCAGATTCATCCTTAAATGTGAGAACCTGACATGTGTGAACGTGGGTAGCTCGTCCTTGTTAGATTTGAACCTGATGGATACGTGATTGTGTGAGCGTGGAGTGATTCATCCTCATAGTATTTGAACATGTTCTATAAACATAGCTAGTCTGTAGTGATTACACCATAGATAACATGGCTAGCTTGTCTTCGTGAAAGTAGTTGTATAACAAAGAAAACGTGTGTAAGCGGAAAGAAAGGAAGTTGTGAAAATTGTTGAACGGACGACGACATTACGACAAACAATAACACTTGACGACATACAAACCCATAAAATTTAGTTGCCAAGCATACACCTCACAAAAACACAGATTCTAATATTTTCTCCTCCAAAAGTAAACAGGTTTTTGTGTGCCATGCAAAACTGTTACCAGTAGAGGTCATTTTTCCGAGTAGTAACGACCCGACAGTCTCTGGTCCAATTTTCTACCATTCTCCAGTGTTTCCAGAGCACTTAAGTATTACCTTTTTCATATACTTTTAGATGCAAGTTTGGGCACGCGATATAATTGCATAAATCCTGTATAAATTGTTTAAATTACTAACACTTTATAACGAAATTGTGTGTGTGAGCAGTGAGTAGCATTGAAACATTCGATCATGTCATCTTTAAATGATTTCATTGAAATGGGTTTAAAGTTAAAGTTAACTGGTGATGAGCTGACAAAATGGAGTGAAGCAAAATATTCAGAGCACCTCCTAGCACAGGAAAAAGCTAGGGAACGCGAGGACAGAGCAGCCGAAAGAGAGCTCAGAAAGGCAGAGATAGAAGCCGAAGCTAGGAAAACAGATGCTGAATTAAAGAAAGCCGAGATCCTAGCTCAGAGTAAACGAGATGAACTCGAACTACAGCTAAAAATTAAGCAGCTGGAAGCTGAGACAGCTGTAGATAAAGAATCTAGAAAGTCAGAAAGACTTGAAAAAGAAAATCAGTACAAAAAGTACCAAGGGATCGTGAGAAACTACACTACAGGTGACTGCATAGCAGCCTTCACCCAGAACTTTGAAACTTTAATGGACCATTATCAGATCCCAGAGACTGAGTGGAACATCATATACATGAGAAGTTTATCAGGGGAACCTCTGAAAGTGATAGAGACAATCCCTAAAGATCTCAGAAAAGATTATCATTACTTGAAGTCAAAAATTGTGTCACATTTCCTGTTAGATGAAGCAGGCTACAGAGAACAATTCAGTAAGATATCTCCAAAACCTACACAAACGTTCTCTGACTACATATCTGTAGTACATGATATTTTCAATAAATGGCTGTCTGCAGCCAAGATTAACAATGACTTTAATACACTAAAAGATCTCATCCTTAGAGATAAAATCATCTCATCTCTTCCACCACCATTTCTAAGTTTCTGCAAGAGTGTCAATGTGAGAGTGTAGAACAGATTGAGAAACGAGGTTCTGGCTACTTTACAGCCAATAAACAATGTTTTTCCAGTGGGTTGACTGACTTAAATTTTGTAGCAGCTGCTACCCATGACAAACAAATATCAGAGCCCTACAATAGGCAAAGATCATTTAAGTCTATGTCTGAGAAATACCAGCAATGTAGATTTTGCCAAATGGCACACAATCAGACAGAAATGTGTGATAAAAACCCAGAATATCTGAAATACTTGCAAAATTACATATATAATCAAGACAAGGAGCGAAGAAGCTATAAACGGCTAACTAAATGCTTCCTTTGCAAAGCTTATGGCCACTGGCGCCATTCGTGTATTGATAAACAGATGACCAGGAAGGCTAATGCAGCCTTGTTTGATAGCTCTTCCTCAGATGAGGAAGAAAGTCAAGACCACCCTGTGAACTCAGCACAGTCTATTGATATAATTAATCTAGAAAAGTGTACCACATGTAATCAATTCCATTAAGATGGCCTATTGACATGCGGCCACTCAATACCTATCACCAATGAAGAAGCTAATTTGGTGATAGACTCTAAAGGCAAGATTAACATCCATCAGGGATATGTGAATGGCAAGCCTGCTACAGTCTTACGAGACAGCGGAAGCACTCTTATCGGTGTGAAAAGAGGGTTCATATTGCCTACAGATTATACAGGCAAACACGTAACATGCAGAACTTTCTCAGGTAACATCGAGAAATACCCACTTGCATGGGCGTATATTGACACCCCATTCATCACAGGAAAGGTCAAATGTGCAGCTTTATCCAACCCATGTTGCGATATTATTGTAGGGAACCTTCCTGAGGTGAATGATATGCCTCATAACATCATAACACCTATTGCCAAGTGTTTTAATGATGATGTACTATCATCTCTATCTAACTGAATCGTTGAAAGTGTGTTATCATCGAATGAATGCATGATTGCCAATTCTGTAATATCATCACATGAATTCATTGATGTAATTGCTTCACCACCATATCATGTTACCGATAATGTTAACGCAGTAACTAGATCTGCTGCTAGAGTGCAAGAGCAAACAGATCAAACTGAGGCACTACAAATGCTGAGCCCAGTGTTACTACCTCCTAACACCATGAAGGAAAATTTTATACAAGCCCAAAAGGCTGATCCATCATTGTATAATATTTTAGTCTGAAAGGCCAAAAGCCAAGGTTAACTAAAAATGCAAAATGGCATTTTGATCTAAAAGATTGCATCCTCACAAGGTACTATACCAGAGGCAACAGCACCACAGAGCAAACGGTATTGCCAGTTGAATACCGTAAACAGGTCTTACATCTTGCACATGATATACCTTTCGCATGGCATATGGCGTACTCGAAGACTAGATCTAGATTGTTGACACAGTTTTATTGGCCAAAATTCTGTAATGACACGAAACAATATTGCAGAACCTGTGACATCTGCCAAAAACTGGTAAAAAAGGGTAAACATCCACAGGCTGAATTACAGGTTACAGATTTAGCCAGTAGACCCTTTGAGAAGATCTCCGTCGACATTGTAGGTCCTCTGAATCATGTTACAGCCAGAGGAAATAAATACATAATTACAATAATTGATCTATGTAGTCGCTGGCTGGAAGCTATTCCACTTAAGAAAATAACTACCAAAGAGGTGATGGAAGTATTCTTCCACATATTCTCGAGAGTAGGATTTCCTGACACTATCCTCTCTGACCGTGGAAGCCAATTTATAGCGGCATCAACTCAAGCTTTCACCAAAATGTTAGGTGTGAAGCAATGCTTTAACAACCCGTACCATCCTCACTGAACAGGAATCATAGAAAAAAATTAACGGGGATCTAAAGCATATGCTTTCTAAAGTCACCCAGGAACATCCTGAAGACTGGGATACCTATTTGCCTGTCATATTATTTGCTTATCGCGAATTACCGCATGCCAGCACAGGTTTCTCACCATTTGAACTGGTGTATGGTGCCAAACCACGCGGCCCATTGTGTATATACAACTCCATGTTAACTAAAACTACACCTGTACATAAACCCATATCATCATACGAGCATGTAACATCATTGCGTGAAAGGATAATGAGATCTTGTATCATAGCCAAAGAAGCACTTAAACAATCTGGTGAGATCTATAGACAATACGCAAACAGAGGAAATAGAACGATAACTCTGACACCTGGACAAGACGTTCTTCTTCTTCTACCTAGTGACCGACATCTACTGAAGACTCATGGCAAGGACCAATCAAAGTACTAAGACAGATCTCGACTGTTGACTATGAAATTAGCGTCAAAGACAAACATAAAATATTCCACGTCAACATGCTAAAACCTTACTACAACAGACACGAAGACCAGAACAAGACAGCAGCCAGTACCACCATAGTTGACCATGAAGACGACGAAGAAACCGACGAAGTACCAACACCAACACTTGACACGACAAACTGTTTGCAAGACATCAAAATAAACCCTCATCTAACACAAGCAGACACAGACAGCTGCAGACAATTAATACAAAACTACTGTACCATCTTTTCTAACCAACCAGGACAAACAGACTTAGTACATCATCACATTACTTCGACATCCAACATACCAATAAAATGCAGACCATACTCCATTACCATACATTACAAAGAAAAACTACATTAAGAAATTATAGGCTTAGAAAAGAACCACATCATCAGACGATCACGGTCACATTTATGTTCTCCAATAGTGATTGTGCGTAAAAAGGACAACACAATAAGACTCTGTGTGGACTATAGAAAATTAAATAAGATCACACAGTTGGATTTAGAACCAATGACCAACTGTGAAGAACTACTGACTGAACTGACAGGCTCTAGATACTTTACTAAACTGGACATGACAAAAGGTTACTGGCAAATACCGGTAGACGAACAGAGCAGACACCTGACAGCATTTGCCACAACTTGGGGACTGTACGAATGGTGCAAATTACCATTTGGACTTGTGAATGCACCCGCAACATTCGTACGCATGACTAGATTACTTTTGACAGACATAACGAACATCATCTCGTAAATGGACGACATTTGTGTACACACAAAGACAATGACAGACCATATAACGACACTACAGCAGACATTTGAACGTATCAGACAGCACGGACTAACAGTTAAACCTGCTAAAGTTGACATAGCCTACCAAGAAATCTCCTTTTTGGGCTATAAAATCTCTAACGGCTTGTCACGACTGACGACAACATCGTGTCAAAAATTCTAAAACTATCACTTCCGACTACAAAGAAACAAGTCAGAAGTGTTCTAGGATTGTTAAATTACTACAGACAGTGCATACCAGATTTTGCTGAACTGACTGAGAGTTTTACTAACCTACTAAAAAAAGACCAGCCAAATAAGATTGTGAACAGCGAATGCCTAAAACTTGCATTTGATAAAGTATTATCTTATTTTTCTGAAAATAATTCAAAGAATCCCATTCTTAAGTTGCCAAATTTGCATATTACTTTCAGATTGCGGACAGATGCGAGCTCCGTGGCGATTGGGGCAGTATTATTACAGGAATATGACAACATTTTACATCCTGTAAATTACTTGAGCAGAAAGCTTAAACGGAGGTAACGAAATTGGTCCACACCGCAGAAAGAAGCCGTAGCCCATGTGTATGCAATCACAAAATTGTCCAGATTCCTCCTTGGGAGGCACTTTATAGTGGAAACAGATAATAGTCCTTTGACGATCATTGCATCAGGCGCTCTGACCAACCACATGATTGCACGGTGGTCTCTTTTGCTCCAAGACTACAGCTTCGAGGTAAAGCACATTCCCGGCAAACTTAATACATTAGCCGATCTTTTGTCCCGTTGTCCTGACGACACCCAGTAGCCAACTATGTCTGAGTGCAATGTGTCAAAACACTCAGATCATCACAGCCATTTATGAAATTTTTTCAAAGAAGCTGTAAAATATGTGATATGGACCTTGTCCCATTGTAAATATTAGTATTATCTTATAATTATTGTGATAATTGTGGTGTATAATTGCGTAGAATGTGTTAGAAAGCGAACAGTATTTATTGTAAATATTATGAACAAAAAACAGTGCCACATAAGTTCAGAACTTACTTCGAATGAACAATCCAAGTTATCCGTGGTACCTGCCAACCGGAGATATTCCGTTATATTTTAACCCGTGTGAAAGGAACTGACATTTAAACTCCTGCAGAACATTGTAATCCAGAAGTTTCCAACGAAACATCGAACTCAACAGCTGGTTACATCAATACGAAACAACACTGTGTTGATAAGAACTGTACATTCCGATTAGTGTTACATCCTTGCGGAAAAACAGTGTGTGAATAACTTTTGTTTACATCAGCTGTGTGTGTACTTCCGGAAAGTTAGAAAGTTATACAAAAATTTAGCAGACTACAAACAAAAGTTCACAAATTAATGACGCATGTAAGGCATTTGGTGAACACGAATTTACAATACACGAATTGTGTATTATGATTTTTTGATAGTGTGATCTGAGAATCATATCTTGATTAACTTGTTCACAGTGGTGACATACAGTTCACTATTGTAAAGAAGCATCAAGCTATGACGCTGAGAAATATATTAATATATGTAATTTATTGTATTCAACATACATTAAGATTATCTCCCTTGTAATTAATGTTTGTCGCATATTACACAAAAGGGAAAGAAATCGAAATAGGTGGTAATGTGTAAAATATAGAAACAGCCTTTGCGTTGCCAGTTTGTCAACACTCCAAGATGACATCAGCTGGGCATGGAAGATATTGCCGAAGTTGTAGACCAACATGAGATGTTCCTGCCAAAATGGGTAGGACTCTAAGGTTGGAGTCGTCTCATATTGGGACGGCTGACAGTCTAACCTGACGTTTTCGGACGTATTGGAATTTTTTAAATTTTGGTTGCGAGGTAGTTGCATGTAATGCTGGTGCTACCGGTCTGACTGTGTTACATATTGCAACGGACGTGATTATCCATCGAGAGGATGATACTTAGGAGGTGTTACTTTTTGACATTATATGAGGTAGTGTATATATAACTTGCAATACCTATGTATTTCAATTAAACCTATGCCAAGTCAGATGACAACCAATGGGATGATTCTGACTGGGTTAAAATATTAACCCTAAAAATACACAGAGCTCACATGAAAGGTTGCCTTTCATAAATGGAAGGCGGGGAGAGTGTCATAATCCCCCATGGTTGTGCCGCGGCGACGTTACGGACGTCAGGCAGATACCAGTTATCTATCCACAGATTTGCCGGTGAGCTAGACTAACCGACAGCGGTCAAGCCAGTGCAGGCGTGACGCACGGACGGACTGAACAGACGTTTGAGAGAAAGGCGTGTATCATTGCTGTGCCTGAATGCCGATTGCTAGTATCTCTTGTGAGAGGATGGAAGACTGTGGGGCTGTGGTATAAGTCTGTGAGTGTATTGATTCATTGACTGATTGTATTATTGTATTCACCTTGTAATGGCGAGAGGCCGAATTCACTTGTGTTGTGTGTGAATTGTAAATAAAGTGTTGAACTTAGTGTTACCGTGTGCCACGTCAAATCATTCCGTGACTGTGTATGTCTCACATGTGTTAGGTCAAGCGAGCCAGATTCATCCTTAAATGTGAGAACCTGACAGGCCTGTTGTGTGGAGAAACACCTTTGAAAACTTAAATGGTAACTTTAAGGGAAAAGAGCAAAGGGAAGATAAAACGATAAGTACCGCAATGGCCTGACTGCATGGCGTTAGCTGGACAAGAGCACAGACATGACCCGAGACTGGTGATTGTATCAGAAGGCAAGCCATGACCGTCCACCTTTATAGTTATGGCACATTGTCGTTATGTTACATTTCAACTGACAACCAAACTGCAAAATTCTAGGACAGCTCAGTCGCAAGGTTATTCCCACGCCGGTCGTATTGTTTTGGATAAAGCCAGCTGCAGTTTACATTACAGCCATCTGCAGTTTAAATTACACAGAAAGGAATGGTTGTCAAAACATGATATGGCGACAGTATTGTTTTGAGTAGAGCCAACCGCGTTTATATTGCACTGAAAGTGTGAGCAGAGGACCTACGGGCGAAAGGAATATGTGGACGAGCCTGAAAGAGATGTCAGAACAAGATTTGAAAATAGACAGGACAAACTAACGCCTATAGACTAAGGGGAGTTTAATCTGTCAACACAATGAACATTTATAATAGATAAACATCATGGACATGTTATTTTAGGTGATCATCACTGTTTGCCATATTGCTGCTGACAAGGCTGTTCCATGATAATATACTTATATGATTTCTAACAAAAGTATATTTCGGCTCTCTTTGATGTATCAACAACAGCAATATAACAAAGATGATGAGAAAGACTTCTTTGAAGTGAGTCCAACAAAACTGTCATTTAATACGTTTTACAGCATGTAAGGATTAATGCGTCCAATAATTACTATGCAGCCCTTACACCAGGTCCGCAGCAATTCTTATTAGTAGCTGGCAATAATAAACAAAAGGTTGACCAACAAAAGGTTGTCATTGCCCCGTTGACAAATTGAACTATACGTCCTCTAAGATTCTTCACTCATTCCATCTGACGTGTTTCTTTCCGTTCTGGGAAATACAGCTATTTCCTTTCGCCGTTGGTTCATTTCTTCGTGGCGATATTCT
>OY992882.1:84120947-84258447 GCA_963921405.1 Cepaea hortensis | reverse complement strand
ACTTGATCCAATAGTCATTTGCACACTGCCTGGCAGCCTTTTGCACATCCTTCCTAGTTTGCTTCAGCTCACTGAGAATGTTTCGCGTTGTTTTTTCTTTGTTTCTTAAGAGAGCTATCTTCTTTTTATCAATCAGGGGCTACAGTGTCTGGCTGTTTGCCGTAAACCAGTCCTGCCTGTTAGGATCCACAGTGCCGTACATACCTTCCACTGTTTTGTAAAGAATTTCCTTAATGTGATCGCCTGACGCGACACACCATGATAGTGATATCACCAATACGGGCGTCACCTGCAGTGCTCCAGGGTATGATGGGAAGCTGCTCTGGAAACATTGATAAATAGAAGTGCCCGCCAGTTTCCCGTTCTCTCCAACTGTAACAACCGTTGCAGTTATGGGCGAACCTCGGCCTAGGATATTTGGCGGCCACTGGGTTATCCTGTTGGTGTCTGTTCCAGTCCTTAATGGTTCTTTTTGGGTGGTAGTTTCATGTTTTCTGTCATCTGCCTTCATGGGGGTGTGAGAGGCCCCTGACCAAGACATTAACTCGGCTCAGGTTTTGTCCCCAAGTCCCCATGTCCTCAAGCCTCCATATCCCATATCCACAAATCTCTATATCCCATACCCGCACACCACATTTCTTCGAGAAGCACAGCATTGAAAGAAGATCCTTGAGAGACACATAATAGACATTTAATGGGAGGAAACGGTATCCAGTGAGCATCATCAGACAGAAACATATTAGTTATATATATATATATATATATATATATATATATATATATATATATATATATATATATATATATATATATATATATATATATATCCACGACACACTGTATGGACAAATAATTAATTACTAGTTAAGTAATTGTTTTGTGTCGTTCAATGTTCATTCGAATTAGGAGTCTCCACTCACAGAATGCGAGTCAAAGAAGCCATGTCTTCAAGCAGCATGGTTTTATTTGCTTTGTTTTTCTCCTATGTACAGCCCCTCCCCCCCCCCCCCCACTTCATTTTAGTATCACTTTGACAACGGAGAAATTAGTGACTCATCCCATGGAACTGGCGGATGTTTCTGGCAGAAGATTGCTACCAAAATTCGACCGGGAAAGCAAGAACCGTGGATTTGCCTGCGTATTCATGGAAATTTTTTTTTTCAGAGGCAAGGATGTCTGTTCATCTTGATTTGCAGTTGTCCCAATGGAAAGCACTCATGTGAATCTGGTCTTTTTATTCTTTCTTTTTTTTTTTGGGGGGGGGGGGGGGGGGGTAGGGGGGGGGGGGTTACAGTGGGGATTGTAATTTTTAAGCGGATACCTATGTGAACATTTTTATTTTTGATGTCCCTATTTATTGCATCCCTGGAGCTGGATGTTGATTTTGATGTCAGGATTGCTGGCTTGTTTTGTATATAGACTGCATATTCCCCATTGCCACCCATAGGATGAGGTATTATCTTTTGTCAGAGACTCATGATTGTTTAAGGCGGTGTTAATGGTATGTTCAGGGAATTTAATTGATATTTCATTTTTGAACAGAGTTACACTGTTAGTTAGTTAGTAGTCGCAGTTCCAACTTCACAGCAATGAGTCGTCCCCATTATGCTCTGTTCCTGTGCCAGTGAATATCACACAAAACGCTCCCCACTGCCCAATGAGAAAAGTGGAAAAGACAGGAGTTTCGACAAAGAACAGCCCGCACAGATACACTGAAAGGTTTGAGTCCCATGATGAAACCCCTTTGACTGATTGTTTACTTAAGTAGTTCCAGATTTACACAGGGATTTGTCTACAACCCCAAGACTCTAGTTTTTCTTATTCGACGGGGTCGTCGAAAAATTGTGGGTGGGATATGTGATCGCCTAATGCGACACATCATGATACTGATGTCACCAATACCGGCGTCCCCTGAAGTGCCTCGGGGTATGATGGAAAGCTGCTCTAAAAACATTCATAAATAGGAGTGCCCACCAGTTTCCCGCTCTCTCTCCACCTGTAACAACCGTGGCCGAGGTAGCGATTATGCTCATATCATCAAAAATTGAGGCTTTAAATAGCTCTCCCTGGCCACTGGACCAGAGCAGGGAGTCACCAATGCCTCTAGATTTGACCAAGACTGGCCTGTGTGGTCCATAGTGCAGTGGATGGGGTGCACGGGCCCTGAAAGTGCCGAGGAAATCCATGAAAATGGTGATTGGCAATGTGTAAGCCCGCTCTAGGTTTGTTTTAACGAGAGGCAGAGAAAGTGCTACTCTGCAGATTGGCAGGGGGCGGGGGTAATAAGAACACAAATGCCGGGGGTACCCAGTGATGATTCAGGACAAAGGATGTTCCCCTACGGTGGTGTGTATATTTGTAGGTTTTTAGATTCAATGAAGCAAACAGCTCAGTATGAATTGGAAGTATCGATACTGTGTTGTGTAGTGCTAGAGGGTTTGTTATAGCCACAATCCAATGCAGTAGGTAAAATATGTAGTGGCATAGTCATGAGTAGAGGGAATATTAAAAACGTGCATAGGATGTGTGTATTGTTCTATAAAGTCCATGTTCTGACAGGAAGAAAGCCGCTGCACCTGTAGGACAGTGTACCTGAACACAGTAGTGTCTGGTGTATAATAATGACTGGAGCTATTTACAACAGTAAAGAGGAAAATATGAATCACTGTAGCATAGAATATGTGGTTATGATTAATTCTATTTAGGTGATATTCATGTATGAAGGTGGCCGTACCAGATGTCGCGAGGCTATATATTGCAATATAATTATTATAGTGATGTGATGGTGCTCAGGATGTTGATGAATGTGATGACTTTGGGTATTTGATAGTTTTGTTTATAATTATAATGGTGTTCATGATTATGAGGATAATGATCTGTAGTGCTCAGGTTATCTGTAGTGCTCAGGTTGGACAAACGTGAACTAGGTAAGAATAGTGGCCTGACCAGCCAGCGCATTAAGTGCTGAATAGAGCACTAATAATAAACCTGGGGTGTGAGCTAGATCATAGTGGGGAACAATATTGCGGTGGTTTTATTTGGTAATGTATGGCATATGTCTGAGTTGTTGTCGGTGACTTATGTTGTAACCTGTTTCCTGATTGTTGCTGGTGTCATGTGTAGAACTGTACTTCTTGTATATTGGAGATGTTGTTTCCAGCTGTCATCAGTACAAAGGTGTGTGTCCTGGTGATGTCATATTGAGTTGCATATCCTATCCTATATGTCTGCTTGATTGCTGTTGGTGGCTGAACTGTATTTATGTCCTGTGTGTACAGGTTCAAATGGTGTTGTCCTGTTAGGGGCGTTGTACACCAAGTGTAGCTGAGTTGTGTTCTGTGTTGATTTTGACACTGATTAGTGTTGCTGTGTAACCTTGGCATTCATGGGTGATGTTGTCAGCCTGTGGTGTTGGAGGTGAGAAGTTGTGCTGTGTCGCAGAGATCTGTAGGTAATGACCTCACTGAACGGAGAGTATTCTGTGAGTGAATACTGAGTTAGATGAGAAGCCAGAAAAGGCTGAGAACATTGTAACGAGGGATGATCCACCCTCACGTTAAGCTTGTCTCATGACGTGGCAGTGGCTGTTGCACCAATTGCGGGCCTAATCATTCCGAAGAATGCAAATGGGGAAATGGACATAAGTGATTAATATGGGGAATGTATATGTGTTGATGCAACTAATGATTTTTTTTTTTAGCATATCCTTTTACAGGACTTAGCTGTCAACACCAGCATCTTTCAGCTGTATGTTGATCTCTTGGCAAGATTACGCTCAGTAGTTTGCCATTGCTTTCTGAGCGGCCGGCTCACATACCCCGTAAGTTACCGATGCGATTCTAACCAATGCTGATTTGAACCGTCATCACGTTACCTGACGAGAGTATACGAGATTACGGAGAAAAGTCATAACCCCTAAGCCACGAAGCCGGCACTAATGATTAATTTATGTTATTAATCAGATGTTGTATTTTGTCATTCATTGCAGGTAGTGACCCTTGGCCATTGTTGTTGTTTTTAGAGCAAACTTGAGCCCCAGCTCTGGTTAATGTCGTTTTTAGGCCACTCACACTCCCATTCATATACCTCTTTATATCACTGTTTATGCCACTATATCTTTGATGTTAAGGTTATAGTTCTGTTATTTGTTATATTATGGCTCTTTGCTGTATCTGCTCCTAGTCGGCCCATGTGATGCGGGTGACCTGTGTGGGTACTGATTGTACCCTTCGACTCAACTGAACATGGTTGAGATATCACTATCATTTAGAGACAACCCTTGTGTTCGGTGCCAGGCAGCAGTTATCCCTAAATGTGGGATTTAAGGTTCCCATATCTGTAGGTATCTACTGTCCATGAGTCCTGGGATGGGATCAGTAGAGAATCCATACCTGTTGTTACCATTACTGTTCATGTTGAGGCTTCTTTATTTCCATGTTCTTGCTGGTTTGTGGAGGTGGATACCCGGTCATGTTCATAGCGATGCCAGGAAGCAGTGATATCCACTGTGGGAACATAGGTTCCCATATCTGTAGACATTAGTTGTGTGATATGTCGAGATTTCTGCTCGTCCTTGGATCATGCAATTCTGTCAATAAAAGTATAATTTTGTTGTTCTTAATTTGTCCCTCTTGGAAGTAGCCTTTCCCTTTACAAGAATGTCTGCAGCTTAACAGCAACAATATTTTCCAATATCTTGCCAGATATATTCTGCAAGGTGATAATCCTACAGCCATTAAGTCTTGAATGTTTCTTGTCTGACTTAGGGAGTGGGATTAAATATCTCTGCATCCACTCTTGTGGCACTGATGTTGTTCTAGTGTTCAGATTAAAACAAGTCGCTATCTTCTCCAAATCCCCATTACTCTAATCTGTCATATGGCAGTACCTTATCCCGTCAGGTCCTGGCGCAGTGTCCTTTGCTGTTTTCAATGTATGTTTTTGTTTTCTATTGTCTAATGTATAACATACTCATAGCAGTCGTCCTTGATGGAAATAGGTAAACGAAATAACTGGAGACCTATATAGACTCGGAGAAGAGAGTATTACAGACAGTAATGAACAATATGCAGGAAGCTGCAGGAGACAGCAAACAGTGGGACGGCTAGGCCTGGTTTGGTTGAGCGTCTAGGCCTTAACGTGAGATAAAGGCCAGAAAGAAAAAAGAAGTAGCGAAGTTAATATCAAGTGAAAAAGATGGAACAGGGCCAGAATAACAGATTCGAGTATTTAAACAAAGTGGAGGACTGAAATAGGGAGACCTAACAACTACCTTGAAGCAAGACTTTCAGTTCGTTTATAATAATATACAAATGTGATACGCTTCAGAATGTGTTTATAATATACAAACACTCACACACACACACACTCATAACAACAAGTGTGCATGTTTATGCATAGACGCCAATAGGAAAAATTCGTCCCACGGCATGCAGAAACGTTTAGACCTGGGAGGAAGGGGAGCGGGAAATGACAAGCCCTCTGCATTCTCACTCACGCTAGAAATTAATTACCGAGAGGAAATTGTTTCTGGTACGACAAAACCCGCAAATAGAATACCATTCTATTTCACACAAGATAAAATACCGGCTTCACTGAATTGTGACTACTGAATGGGTGTCATTGTTATCAGAGACCGAAGGGAACGACCAAGTCATGGAATAGAATAAATCATGTTACATAGTGAACTCACTCCAGAGAAGAAGAAAAACACATGAATAAGTTATCAATATTTATAAAACTGTCTAGTTTATTTGATGTTTTAGATCATCACCATCATCTCATGTGCCTTGCCATCTGGTAGACTTTGATGGCCTTGCCGCCTGGCAGACGTTTATGTCTCTCCACAGATATCAGTCCGTTTGTGTTCTGGGTCCAACCTGCTGATGATAAGAAAGAAATCCTCTTTTGCAAGTGAGGTTTTGAAAAAAAAAACTTTTTTCAGTGAAACAATTTAATATAACTAAGTAAACACCACCCTATTAGTAAGACTGAAGACTTTAACACGCCACCCTGGTCTTTTAATTTGAAGACAGAAAAATCCCAAGCGCTTCTCGACTTGACAGACGGCGGGAAATACAGCTTGATGTGACAGACACACAATAGGGGTACCGAGTATACGCCGGAATAAGCAGACACTTCTTTGCCAATTGCTTTAGCTGTTACACCACAGAACAGGGTAGTTAGTCACTTACGCTAGCAACTTAGAAGGTCGTTAAAGGCTGGCGACGTAGTCCAAAGCTATGCGAGTGCGGAAATCAAAGGGAAACCCCTACATTATTTATCACAAGTAACGTCTTGCTCGAGCCGTTATGGTTATATTGGTGATACCTGCAGGCCTGAGCAGATTATCTTTCCTAACTTAGGGAGAGAGCAATGTTGAAATAAGGGCAAGTGATATTTATTATAGTGCGTTCCCATTTGTTTTCTCCCATACAAAATTCCATAACTCAGTAACCAAATGGGGGTAAATGATGAGATGTAGCATATACACCTATTATTATGTAGGCCAAACAAAATACTTTTTTGTTCTCGAGATTGTACACGAGATCGCAATATTTGTTTATATGCGGTATATAATTTACGGTTCAGAGATGAAGTGCATATTATGAAATGTGTTACATCTTGGAATGTAAATGAACAAATTAAGAAGAACTTGGAAGCAACAGAGATGTGGTTCCTGAGACGAATGATGCGAATTCCTTGGACTGCCAAAGTAACTAAAGACGACTGTCTGAAAGAGGGTAATGAAACTAGAACATTATATATGACAATAAGAAAGAGACAAACAGCTTTCTTTGGTCATGCGATGAGAAGAGAGGCTTTGGAAAGCATCGTGACAACTGGAAAGATCGAGGGGATGAGAGGCAGAGACAGACCAAGAGAAATGATGCTGGATGGATTGCGGCGGTGGCATGGAGGAATAGCATCAGAGAGTTGACCTAGAAAACCAAAGACCGAGATATTTGGAGAGTCAAGAACGCCTACGAGAGCCGGCATGGCACTTGATGATGATAATGATTACATCTTCACACGGAAACATCAGTATTCAATTGTGAATTTTCTCCGTGCTGCATGGAAATTTCCTTATGAGAAGCACGTCATATAGTGGAACGGAAGTGTTCAGAAGTGTCGTCAATAATTCTACCTATAGTGGGTGCTTTCTTGTAACGTGATTATTTTATATCTTACGATTTATCGCTAACATCTGAATGTGTGAATATTGTTGAATGGGATTGAATGTGCAAAATGATGTACACTTCAAAGCATCGTTCTGAAGTTATACACATATTTTTGTCCAGAAGCTGATAGCTGGACACTTTTTCATACTATTACAAATCCCGAGAAAAGAACAGTGCATGCACTGGGTTTGAGTAAACATTACCCAAACCCAAGTGAACGGTCATTTCCCCGATGGGTGCAAGAATCTGGAATGAAACCACCATGCAATAAGCAAATGGTAGGTAGAAAGGTAATTGTAGTCCGCTTTGACAGGGATGTCATAAGGCGAGCTATTATAAAATTTGGATACCAAAGAAACTACGGAATGCTTGACTCGTGTTTGTATCAAAGCATGCAGACTGCAGACAATGCGGATTATCGTAATGAGATTAATAGTAATGCATTTAGAGATTGGCTCAAGAATACAGTGCTTAAATCCATAGATAGGCCGTCTTGTGTAATTATAGACAATGCATAATATCTCAATGTTGTTGCCCAAGAAGACAAAATACCCGCCGCATCAAGCACAAAGGAAGAAATAAAGATATGGCTCCGAAGGGAAAACATACCATTTCCAGAAACGTATTTCAAGCTAGAATTTTTGTACCTTGTAAAACAGACACAAGAAAGCAGGATATATCAAATCGACAAGTTGATAGAAGAGCACGGCTATAGATGTTTGAGACTTCCGCCGTACCATTTTCATGTAAACCCTATAGAACTTGTGTGGGCTAAGGACAGGTGGCAGCTGACAATACTACATTCAAATTGTATGACGTCAGTATACTAACCCAGTCCGTGCCATTTAATACTGATAAAAGTTATTGGACACAATGTGAAGACCATGTGTTGAGAGAGGAAAATGACTATTGGAGAAAGGATGGATTGAATTTTATGCAAACGAGAGAAGTCATCAACCTACTGGAATCGTCCGACACAGATTAAGGTCTGGGCAGATCGCAGACATTAATCCACATGCACACTTACTGTGATATATTTTGCTTCAACTATTCTAAATAATTGCATGCTCTAAACATTAAGCATCGGCTCAAACAATACAACTTGTCAGTGGCAACAGTTCGTATACCACACTGATGAATTTTCAGTTCCGCAAGCCCTCAACGGTAATAAACAAATGGCATTGGAAAAAATAATACACACACACACACACACTAAATGCATTGAATACCAACATTAGAGTTGTAATGCTGTGGAAACATGCATATAGTGGCATAACAAGAAAAGTGAGAACAAACACGTTGTCAAATGAGATGACAACACACGAACATACGAATCAATCTACAAACTTCAAAGGACCAAAATCTTGGCCGTTAAGAAGGAATCCCACTACAGAGACGTTCACCACTATATTCGTCGTGCATGATTTTTTTCCCGCGTTTCCATCCTGTTTCAGGATATTGCGGTCAACACCAGCATCTTTCAGCTCTATGTTGATTCCTAGGCTAGATTACGCTCATCAGCACGCCACGACTTTCTGAGCGACCGGCTCCATACTCTCATAAGTCACTTTTGCGATTCGAACCACTGCAAATTCTCGTCGCGTCACGTGACGAGAGTATTCGGGGTTAGCGGAGAAAGCTGCTAACCCCTCGGCCACGAAGCCGGTGGATGATATCACAATCAAATATCATGTGTCAGGTTTTAAGGATTTGTTCAGCTGTCAGTGTAGTTTTTTCACACGTGCACATGGGTGATAAATCCGTTTTGAGTCTTCGTAAAAGACTGTATATCTGCTGTTTACTGTTCAGAGACGGGAATTTCGTTTTTTTCACGTGGACTTCTAATAATAAAATTCCCCCTGGTCTCTGGGTAGTGAGATCGGACGCCCGTGTGTATTGTTGCGCACGTAAAAAATCCCTTGGCAGTTGGTAATCGAAAAAGAGTAGCCTAACGTCGCTGCCCGGGAAAAATTTCGATTTAAAAATCTACCCAAAGTATTTCAGGATTCTCTCCGGTGCTACGGAGTTCGTGTACTGAGCTGAGTTTCTTCAGACTCATGTTTGAGTTAGGAGGAGAACGGAGCACTTATGTGTGCCGTGATGTTGATCCATCGACTAAACTAAAATAATCTAAACTAAACTAATTCATTGTGAAAAACAGGTAATTATGTCACGTCTCTGAACAGTAAACAGCAGATATACAGTCTTTTACGAAGACTCAAAACGGGTTTATCACCCATGTGCACGTGTGAAAAAACTACACTGACAGCTGAACTGATCCTTAACACCTGACACATGATGATTGAATTGTGGTATCATCTCTGGTCACTCCATACGCACATTAAGGCACAACTGTTGTAAGCTTTCACGAATTCCATATAAAAGACATATTACACTTTAAAAAACATGACTCCTTGTGTACATATTATTAACCAGCAGCTGCAGAAAGAAGAAAGAAATTAAAAATAAGGTAAGAGGTATAATTCTTCTACTTTCCTGTCCATTTCCATTTCGATTCCACATTATTTACCCCATGCCTCAGTAAGTTCTGTCGTTACTTATAGAACACGTTACACCCACTTCCATACGAACATGGATACGCCTTGTGTCGTCACCTGAATTGACGTGCATTACTGTAAAACAAGTTTGTAAGCGTGAATTTACTACATTCTCGCCAAAACATCAAAGAAATGTCGCCGCTTTCCATGATTTAAGTTGCCTTTGGACCTATCAAAGACATATTCCTTAGGTGGGAGTAAATATAAGACGGCAGGAACAATTTCATAACGATGCAATATATACTTTTCAAGAACATTGAATGTGAATGAGGGCAAACGATTGTAAACGCGCTCTAGTATAAGAACGCGCTCGCACACACACAAACACACACACACACACACACACACACACACACACACACACACACGAACGCACACCAACACACGCAAACGCACTAATACAAAAGCAGAATCATTAAAATATATAACGTAAACAATAAGAAATAGAAATGTGCAGCACTATACATGCTTGTTCATAGGGACAAGAACACTGACCTGATCTAAGCCTGGTGCTCTTGTGAGAATCACTACCGCCCACGCTGATCAGCATGACACATTATGATGATCATACATGCCTATAAACAAGTTGAGAATTATGTAATGAATATCAAAATTAGTCGTCAGATATGAATACAAATATGTTCTAAACATCTAGTATCGACAAAAATTATATACACTATTTATTCAGTTTAAAACCACGACGGGCTTTGAACAAAATGTTACCCCCGTAACATGTTCAAATGTCAAAAACGAGATTGCGAAATTCACAGGGAAATTGTGATTTAATATAGAAAGTGACATTTAGAAATGTCGCTAAAATGTTTAGCATGATTAGGACGCCGTTGTACGTGTGTGCTTCTGCTGGTGCGTCTGTGTTAAATAATAAATAAATGTAAGATATTTCAGACCCGACGAATGGACGTTATGTCCACATAGGTCGGCGTTAATGACTTGGGGGTAGTAAACGTAGTTTTACAATACCGATCTCTCGGGTTCGAAATCAACCACAGTCGATTTGGGAGCAGATTACTTTTTCTTGATTTTCACAATGGTCTGAGCGTCGGCCGTTCAGAAAATAATGGTAAACTACTAAATGTAAAATTGCTTAGGCCGTCACAAATAGGCAATAAATGATGGGGTTGATAGCGACATCCTGCAAGAAAGGGACCAGCAACTATTTTGTTAGATCTGAACATCGAAGACAGTTGGCTAATAAACAATGTCGTATTTCGGAAACTGAATACGTTGGCCATATTAACCCTCATGGTGGACTGGCAATAACTGTCATGGAAGGCATCCTTCCTGGGCGATGAGGCTGGAGTTGATCACCAAGAAGATAGGCACTGCACATTTGCTTGTTCTGCTATGTCCTCCCGCCACCGTCTTCCGTTTCTTCTAACACAAGCTGATGAAGAGGAATCAATGTTTCTTTACCTAGAATATCCGCTCCCACACATAAGACACTTCTAACACAAGCTGGTGAAGAGGAACCAATGTTTCTTTATCTAGAATATCCGCTCCCACAACAGAAGACACTTCTAACACAAGCTGGTGAAGAGGAACCAATGTTTCTTTACCTAGAATATCCGCTCCCACAACAGAAGACACTTACTTCTAATATAAGCTGGTGAAGAGAAATAAATGTGTCTTTACCTAGGATATCCGCTCCCACAACAGAAGACACTTACATCTGTCGGACGTATGGTGATGACTCAACCCCAAAGAGAGAAAGGATCTAAGTTCCTCTTTCCCAATGTGATCCTGCCTGTTTAATTATGTTAACTTTTAATGGCTCCGTTGCTTGAGTCCATAAATAGAGTCTCAGAAAACCAAGGAATACCTCTAGGAAAACATTAAGTTTTTCCTCCTAATACCCTAAATCTCCTTTTGGTGGTTCCTGGCGTCTCCTCTCTCAGTTAACCTAATTTTATCTAGGGTTGTTTTGATTAAACTAATTGACTATGACAAGTAAAAAAATACATTCACGAGAGGAAATGACATCCTTTTTTCCATCATTTATTAACTATACAGTTAGTAATGAGCAGAAATGTTTTGAAATAATCAATTCAACTATATAAAATACATACATAAAAAAACAGAAGTTCATTTACATCAAGATCTTTACACTTAATTATATTTTCAGCAGTGACTCCCCTCCTCACATAGGATTAAGACTACAGGTAATTTCGCAGGTAATTTTCCTGCAGATCCTCTGTGGTAGTAAATCTGAAACAGAAAAAATTGATCTGCCCTCCCTTTTCTTGACTTGTGGGTTATGGATTCCTGCTCCAAGCAGTCACTGAGATATATTAAGCTTCAGTATGTTGTTCTTCCCCGGTTTGTAGGATATTTTAGTTGGCTCTAGATGTTTCAATTTTTGGCAGTTAAATTATGCTAAATAACTGTTACCTCTCCTATAAAGAAAATGGAAATTTTGCAGGTGGATAAGTTTATGCACCACTCTCTCACAGAGCATTTAGCAAAGTTGCTTCTATCACCAAAGTCAGGTCTGGATCTATATGGTTATAGCCACTATCTGATATTTCAGCATCAATCATAAATCTATTGATATCATCAATATGAACATCAGAAATGAAATGCTGTAAACTCCTAAGAACACAACAAGGGAAATCAATAAAATGAATCTTGTTTCTAGAGACTAATAAACATAGCAGAAAGATAGTCTTGGTATTCTAAATTAGTTATCACCAACATAATTGTTTGCTCTCCATCCAATCTTCAATTATAAGGTTTTCAAGGTTTAGACTAGCAGATATGCAGTTTCATCTTCACCTATGCCTGTCATCGGGGTCTCAAGGCTGAGTACTACATTTATTTATTTGGAATTTGACAACTATGCTCCCCATCCTCTTCTGTACCTAGTTATTTTCCCTATATCTTCTTCCATTAAAGAAAAACAATGGTCTCATACATTAAGGGGTCTTAAAATCATTCCCTATTGCAATGAGTAGTTGCTTATAAACAATATAAGTACATCATGGTATCCATTCTGGTATAGTATGCAGGTGAATTCTTTTCTAATGAAAAGTTTCAAGTCGAGTATATTCCCTTCTATTCACCGTGTCTGTAATATGCTTGTACTTCGTTTATCGTCATCATCATTCTCATTATCATCATCATCATTATTATTACAATCATCATCATCTTTTTCATTCTTATTATATTATTATCATCATTATCATTACAATCATCATCTTCATTATAATCATCACCATCATTATTGTCATTACAATCATCATCTCATTATCATTACACTCTTAAGGGCACTAACTCATATGTTGTAACATGAGTCATCTATGATACAAAGTGAGGTCTTGCTTAAGACACAAAACCAGATACTTGTAGTATGTGTGATATGTAATATGGGTTGTGTCGTGCTTAGGGCACAAAACCAGATGATAGTACCATGAGAGATATTTAATACAAAGTGGTGTCATGCGTCGGGGTGCACTAAATTTTTAAGTAGTGTGTGGGCCATGCCGAACACATTCTCTGCTGATAGACAGGACATTACACATCAAAGTTGCCTTCTATCATGAGATTGATTGCCAGCCTCTACTCCTTCTCAGCATGTTACTTCATCTCACTCATTCTCCTCATTCATCAGCCATAATACTCATGTGTGCATGGATGATCATGTCACTAATTCATCAGAAATCATTCTCATACTAGCATGTAAGATAAGTAATTATACGTATATGATTTACCAATGATAACTTTAAATGTTAACACCATTGACATCACAATGAAATCTCAATCCTTCCCCAATCATTCAACAGACACAATCATATCTGTATGGATGACAATTAAGCATATGTGTGTGCTTTACACATGATACATTCACAGATTCACAACAATGACATTACAGTGGAATCTCAATCCTTCCATCATCCTTCAACAGAAATTATAATATTTTCCTGGATGATCATTAGTCATGCTAATGTGGTTCACAAATGACACATTCACACCTGTTTAACAATAATGAAATCACCCATGAATCACCACAGGCATGCTTTTATCAATTAATAGAATTATGTGATCATTAGGCATAATTATGAGAGTCACAAATGATGATTCCTCATGTTTAACAATAATGAAAATACACATGGATCAACACATGCTTTCATCAAATACATAGAATTATGTTATTCACCCAATCCACATTCATTTATCATGCATCATAACCGCACTTACAGGGGTGAGGATTTGGCATTATTATGTTCTTCACAAATAATAAATCAACATGTTTAACAACAATTAAAATATCTTTGACTCACCACATAAAATTATGATACATATAGAAATCCTTTTGGCTCCCATGTGCTCATGGAGAAAAAATACTTACTATTACACATTACACTAATTTGTCTTACCAGTGTTTGCACATTTAAAATAGTTTCTTCTTAGTGAAATAAGTATTCTTAGCTTCCTAAATCTTAAGTTACTCACCAATTTCTTAATCACTGCTGATTGAGTTTAACTACTTAAGAAATAAAATGTACAACTTAGGTCTAATGCTTACACATTAAATAAGTTGTTTGACTGGGAGAAACAAAAACTCACTGTGGTTTAACCTAATGTACAGTTTATCCATGACTATGATAACAGAATATAATATTTAGTTTCTACTAAATTAATTTCTTAAGGACTAATCACGTGGTTTACAACACACTGACTTACCAAATTTTCTCGGGAAACAGGCTCACAGACTAAACTAATCTAAACCATTATTGTTTTTACCTTCATTTTGGTTGCATGGCTTCACGAGACGTTGACAACATGTTTCAAGCTCTGCCTTGGATTTGTTTTCCCAAATGCGATGTCTTTGTTGGCTTAGGCTTTCCTCCTCTTATTAATCATGTTATAGTTTACTATTCTATTGGGAGGGTGCTCTCATTCCATCAACTATTTCAGATCTTTTCTGCCCCGTGCGTGGTTGATATAAACAGGCCGTGTTCCGGTCGTTCGTCTTTTTATGTAGCTTTTCCCCCTCCAGATGTAGCCTATCACGTCGAACATGAGTCTGTTCTTGTAACATTTGGATTTTAGAAGTGTGGATTAAACCAGCACTGTTGCGGTGGTAGTCTTGAAATGGTATTGCGGGAAATATTCACAGCGACGTTGAAGGCTTGTGAAAAAATATATCACAACATCTAATATAAGCTGGTGAAGAGAAATAAATGTTTCTTTACCTAGGATATCCGCTCCCACAACAGAAGACACTTACATCTAATATAAGCTGGTAAAGAAAAATCAATGTTTCTTTACCTAGAATATCCGCTCCCACAACAGAAGACACTTACTTCTAACACAAGCTGGTGAGGAGAAATCGGTGTTTCTTTACCAAGGATATCTACTTCCACAACAAAAGACACTTACTTCTGACACAAGCTGGTGTCGAGAAATCAATGTTTCTTTACCTAGAATATCCGTTCCCACAACAGAAGACACTTCTAACACAAGCTGGTGAGGAGAAATCAACGTTTCTTTACCAATGATATCCGCTCCCACAACAGAAGACACTTACTTCTAACACAAGGCTGGTGAGGAGAAATCAATGTTTCTTTACCTAGAATATCCGCTCTCACAAACAACAGAAGATACTTACTTCTAACACAAGGGTGGAGATTGCCGTGGTAGACAATTGACATTACTGTGTCAACATATGCATATTTCAGCTTGAAGGATTTATCTAGTTATTTTACTTTATGTTTTTTATTTCTGCAGTATGTGCCTAACGAGATGCAGCGAAATATACCAGGCAATAAATCGTGCAATCTATTGTTTCTGTTTTCGTTATTCAAATGTTCTTTTGATTACGAATTGTGTGTGATCCAAATCTACTTTTGGCTTGGTACTGAATCTATTTAAAACAACATGGTATGTGGGTACCTGAGTCAGGAGAAACGACAATAAATGGAGACACCTATTGAGAGATTTTGACGAGAGCGATGTTCTGCAAAGAACTGCCAAATGATGATGATGTCTACTGTTACCTCATTTAAAGCTTAACAAAAAGAGTCAATTTAATGAATTCTATCGCATTAACACCACTGTTAAATAATTATAAATGACTCAGGTCATAACAAAAAATAACAGAACCCATATATATATATATACTAGCTGCCCGGCCCGGCTTCGCCCAGGCTCTGGCGGGGATCTATCTATCTATCTATCTATGTATCTATCTATGTATCTATCTATGTATCTATCTATCTATCTATCTATCTATCTATCTATCTACCTATATATCTATCTATCTATCTGTCTGTCTGTCTGTCCTGGTGGGGAGCATCTCATTTAATTCATATAAGTAGTCATATAAGCTCCCGTTCCCGACTATCTATCTGTCTGTCTGTCTGTTTGTCTGTCTGTCTGTCTGTCCGAGCCGGTCCGACTTCGCCCAGGCCCTGGTGGGGAGCATCTCATTTAATTCATATAAGTAGTCATATATGCTCCCGTTCCCGATCGATCTATCTATCTGTCTGTCTGTCTGTCTGTCTGTCTGTCTGTCTGTCTGTCTATGTATGTATGTTCGGCCCGAACATAACAATAAAATATAGATAGAATAGAAGAATAGATAGAAAATATGATTGAAAGAGATCTATCTAAAGTAAACTTGGCTCCCGTTCCCGACTATCTGTCTGTCAGTCTGTCTATCTGTCTGTCTATCTGTCTGTCTGACCTGGCCCGACTGCACCTAGTCCCTGGTGGGGAGCATCTCATTTAATTCATCGTCAATCAACTCATTTAATCTATAGCCAGGAGACTTAACTTAAGATATAACAATGCTACTAACAGTTATATCCCTTTTTTATATTTTTTTAAATATTTTCTTATGTTCAGTCATGTAATTACAAAATTAAATTTTAGGAAGGTAATAGCTGATAGCTGATAGATAAAACTATGACAGTTGGTTGCACAGGAATGAAAGGAAAACGTGTAGAAAATTTCATCTCAATCGGATGGACCGTTCGCGAACGCATAAAGGACGGATCCACATACATCCATACATACATACAACGATTATATATATATATATATATATATATATATATATATATATATATATATATATATATATATATATATATATATATATATATATATATATGGTGTGTGTGTTGGTGTCTGTGGCATAGATTCAATGAACTCAGTTCTACAATCCTGATAATCTAGTTCGGAGTCAGTTACACGCGGTTTGGAAGCAGACGGCCTTGCGTCGATTTTCACAATTATATGAGCGTCTCTCGTAAAGTAAACAATGGTAAATTATTGTTCGTAAATTTTAAATAATGAAGACACAAGTGGTAGATGGTACCATTTATTGCCTGATATATTACGTTGCATCGCATCAACTGCATGCTGCAGAAATCACACTACTCTAACTTCATTCATTCATCATGTACCATGCCGATAAGCGTGGGTGGTATTGATTCACCATTTCACTAGATCACCAGAGTGGTGGATCAGGTCAGTCTCTCAACCATACCACTTGGCCAAGCCATCCAGGTATTTAATTCTCTGCCTACCCCTTGTTCTCTTCCCCTCCATCATACCAGTTGCCTTCAAGTTCTCCAATTTATTTCTTCTCATAACGTAACCAAAACATTGTGACTGTTTAGTCTAATTTCTCTAATTATGGTAGAATTTTCATTTATTTCTTGGCGGACTTGGTCATTAGTTTTTTTCTGTCTGTCCATGCTATTCTTTGCATTTTCATCAGAAACCAAATCTTCACAGCCATTAGATGATTTTCAGCTGTCTGCTCATTCTATCCACGTTAGTAACATTTACTCAATTGCTGTTTAATTATATAACCTGCATAGTTGGATACCTCTTGAAAAAAAAATAATAAATCCGACGGTACTTTATTCAAATATGTAGGTCAATTTTAAGCCGAGATATTAATGCTTGTGTGTCGGTTTATCATTTAACAGGAACATACAGAAGAAAACGGTTTTGACATTTTCGTTTTTTGTGACCCTACCTACACACTCACACGACTGTGGGTTACACTCATGCCAAGGGAGATTACCACTGAGGCCCGTCTAACTCAAGGACAAATAACTCTGCCAGTTTTTATATATATTTATATACACACAGAGAGATATATCCATCTCCACGCCATCTTGTGATGACGTCAGACCGCGCGCGGACTGCACGCGAGTCTTGTCAGCCAGAGTAGATAGATGCATTTTGACAAAAGATGTTCAGTTGGAAAGATGAAAAATTATCAATGATCTGGTCCATGCAGAGTGATGAAAAATTGCACAGACATACAAGATTGGGTGTTGAATGTAAACATGCATTCATTATCATTGTAGTCGCTCTGAATATTCCATAACAATATTAAATGTTCCTAGCTGGAGTAAAACTGCATCTCCAGCCATTGAAATAACGCATAACAGCATGCGATGTTCATAATGTCAGTGTTACATTGATTGCCAATGAATAAATGTTCGAACATTATAAAATACTTATAAAAATGGATGTTAATTTTAATAATGTATAGAATAACAATGTAGTACTGTAGCAGAAAGTATTAGCTAGGTGTGCAAAGCTACAGCATGCTTGAGCATCAGGATGGAATGAGGAGAAAGATGCTCAAGTCGTGACGTAGTTTGTTGTTAGGGCAGTCAGTAAACATCTAGGACTAGAGGAGAGAAGTCACCATGATTATGGAATTGCAATAGGATTGTTGTAGTGGTCATCAATTGGAAATAAAACTCCATTTATATTCAACTAACAAAACTCGTTAGTCCTTTCTGTGTGTGCTTTGTTATAAAGGACGAAATGGTGCCCACGAACCAGGATTCCTAGTTGGATTGTCGCGGAATCTCAAAACACTGTCTACATCGACACATCGAAGTAACACGTCGAAGTAGCTCCAAAATTTTGAAGATCTTTGTTCTGCTCGTATCAATTGCCCGGAGACAGGATTACGGCACGGTACTACACTTATATTGAACGTTAAAACGAGTTTGATAAATGGCCACTACGTCGTCTGTGAGAGTTACAGCAGCCAAAAGCCCGGCTAGGGGTGGTTGTCTGTAAGTATTCTTCAGTGAACCTCGCTGTACGGACCTGCTATCAAGAATCCTAGCTGTACAGGCAGTTGTTGTCAGGAGAGGTATGAAAACCGGCTTGCCATAGCGGGTTGCGGTGCGATTGTTACCATCCTACTGGGCAAAAGAATAGGAACAACCAGCACGTTTTCTCGGGCTCCTGCGAAACAAGAGGCTCAAGAAGAAGAAACTTGAAAGCAAATATAGTCAAGTAGAGACGTTATACTGAGAGAATAGTATCTACTGTGCATCAAGATCGCCTGGAGTGAACTGAAAGCCGTTGAATCGTGACCTTGAATAAGTGTAACAGTGAGGGAACTAGGTTAGGAGTAAAGAGTTAAGGAATGATGCGCATTCCTTGACTAGGGGGAAAATCATAGTGAACGTGTGTGCACGAATGAAGAAGTGTATCTAGGAGAACACACACGTCACTTAGGGGGATTGAAAAGACATGTCAACACCGGGCAGGGAGTCTACCATCATGTGTGCTGTAGTATAACTATTCGGCCAATAAAGTATGTTTATAACAACGCGGAGACTTGGGTCCTATACGATCACGTGCTTAACCTGTCTTGACCACACTATGACAGCAGGTTGATTTGGTGCCGTGAAAGTCTGAAACATGGGAGGTCGCGGAGAGAGTACCGCTATGGAAAATTGTTGTGTCTGGGCGTCTGGAGAAGGAAGTTTGTAAATATTGAGAAACGCAACAGATGAAAGCCGCCGCCTGTTGATAGTTATTGTATACCTGTTTAACAAGGAGTTCCATTTTCAAAGACAGCGCTCAAAAAGGTTTGATTGATAAACTTATTTTTTTGAAATACTGATGTTATTACATATTTAATCCTATAAATTAACTGGAGAATTGACCAACGCTAATTGTATAATTGATCAAGTAATGCCGTTCTGCATCAAAAATCAGTACAAATTATGAAGTTTAACCCGTGGGACTGTTGAAGGTGAAGTCAAGGTTATGGTGCAAATTTCATAATTATGAAATCAAGATCTGCAATACTTTCTACAGTCACTTCACATTTAGAAGGCATTGATGAAATTTGTCTCAACTTATAAGATAAAGCACTTTAAACTGACCATGGCGAGAGTCCCACATGAAAATAAGAGATTGGATAGCGTCAGCTTTAAATCAAATTGTTGTTGATTGGATTACGTTTGCGCTGAAATATATATATGAAAAACCCAGATGGCTGTTGGAAACTGAGTTTTTTTTGCTGAAGTCGTGAGCAGTTGTCGTTTGCGTGAAGGTGACCTTACTTGAAGGGAATCTACAGTTAATCGAGCAAGTAAGCAAGCAGTTTTGTTGCGAGCCTGGTATCGAGCGTAATCTTCGTCAGGAATTAATTAAAAAGAACTGACTTCGACTTCGATTAAATTATTACGGAAAGAAATCCAGAGGCTCTTCTTTGTTCTGCTCATTTCAACGAGGTTGATTAGAGTCCTTTGTTAATGTGGTGTAGGTAATTCTGAATCAGTAGCTCATTTAAATTCTTTTATCAAAATTCAGGATTGAAACAGGAATATTCTTCGTCAGGATCTTCGATTGGAGGCTTTGGTTAAGTTAATTAGATAATATTAGAGTAATTAACAGATTATGTATTGTTGCTGAATTTGAAATTAACATTGTTTGAAATATTTGTATATTGCTTGATAATTATAGATTTTAGGATGGAATCCCAAGATTTTTCACAGGTACTGACTGGAGTTGGAGGGGCAATATCAAGGTTGGATGCAGTGTTAAGACAACAAAATGTAAACAGTGATGTTGAAAGCTTTAGTGGTCAAGCAAATCAGTTTAAGAAATGGATCATTTCTATTGAGAAACATGCATATTTAATAAACGCTACAGATGGGGAGAAAAAGAATTTGGCATACAGAACAAGTACAAGTCCCGTTTCTGACCATATAAGAAGAAAATTAGAGGCAGCAGGAGGTGAAACCTGGGAAGAATTTAAAGATGATCTCGCAAGAAAATATGCTGAAATTACTGATCCACAACACGCATTCTCAGTATTGCGACAGACTAGACAAAGCAGCACAGAAAGTGTCCAGTTATACAGTGACAGGTTAATCAATTTAGCTGAAGAGTCATTTTTAGGACAGAATGTACGAGCTGAAGAAGTGGAACGGATGTTAGTAGGGATTTTTGTTGATGGGATTAGGTCAGATGGATTGAAATTTAAATTATTAAGAGAGAATCCTGCAAGATTGTCACAAGCGGTAGATATCGCTATACAAGAGGAAAGCTTGAGGAGGAGGTTTAGGTTAAGAGTAGGACGAGAGTTAGGTAGTAGTTCAGAAGATAGAATTGAAGAACCTATGGAAATAGGACAGTATAGACATGGATGGAGAGGAAGACGAGGAGAAATACAGATGGTACAAAGAAACGAGAACGTATATAATCAAGATAGAAGAGGACAAGTGAGAAATACTGTAAGAAACATGGAAGGAAACACAAATAACTCGAATGTGGTTTGTTGGGGGTGTCACAAACGGGGGCACATTTTTCGCTTTTGTGGTAACAGAAGTGGCCCATCGAATACGCAAAATAGTAGAGGTGTTCAGTCGAGTATACAGAATAGAATTGCAAATGGCAGACCAGTAAATTGGAATTCTGGAGAAATACAGAGAAATTTTAGAAGGTCAGGAAATCAGGAAAATTGGCATCCCGCTTACTGAATAGGGTCGGCAGTAGGAGGGAAGATAGTAAGATCCAAAAAGGGCATCAATATATTAAAAACCCAAAGGATGAGTATAATAGAACATTTAGAAATAAAAAACAAGACGAGGTAAAACAATTGTCATTAAATATGGTAGATCCTAGCTCATGTATAGTACAGATAGGAAAATATAAAGTTAGAACATTAGTGGATTCGGGAGCACAAGTTAGCGTGATTAAAGAAGCATTTTTATATCGAATGTTAAAAAATTGTAAAATATTTAGAATTCAGGAGAATCTTCATTCGGTAACGGGACAAAAGTTAGAAGTGCTAGGACAAACGATGATAAATTTGAAATTAGGAGGGATAAATGTCAGGCATATGTTTCATGTGGTTAAAGATTTAAATAGAAATATGATATTGGGACGAGATTTTTTATTGAAAAATGGGGTGAGACTTTTATTTGATTTGCATAAATTAAAATTCCAAGATGTTTACGTAGATCTAGAAGAAGATATGCATGTGTCGACACTAGTTAGAGTCAAAACGACCATGAATTTAAAACCACAGTCAGTTAATTTGATACAAGCAAGACTGAAGAGAAACCCGTATTATGTAGCAGGAAACATAGTCAGAATCACGGAATTGCAAAATGAAATAATTGATGAGCCAGGTTTAGAAGTTCCGGATGGAATAATAGAATTAGATAAAAGTTTAACATTTCATGTAATGGTTATTAATAACACAGGTAGAGAAATTAAATTATACAGAGGATGTGTAATAGCCAAGCTAGAACATAACGTTAGTGACATATTGGCAACAGATAGAGTAAATATGGCAGGTATAAGTTATTCAGAAACCTCTAGTGAAAGAATTAATAATAGACGCGGATGCAGAAGAAAAGGGAACGTAAGAATGGATGAATTGATCCATCCATATAGAAGAAATACAGCACAAATACATTCACTAGACAAAGTAACAAGAGAAAAAGAATTGTTAGCACAATTAAAAACTTCGCCAGAAAATAAGGAAGTGTTAGAAAAACTTATAAAGCAAAATCAAGATGTGTTTGCGATAAATGATTTAGAATTGGGTAAGACACAAACAGTTACGATGGAAATAGACACGGGAGATCATCCACCAATTAGTTTAAAACCATACAGAACTCCATTAAGAAATAGAGAAGTCGTAGAAAAGGCAATAGAAGATATGTTGAAAGCAGGCATAATAACAAGGTCAAAATCAGAATGGTCATCTCCGGTCGTCATAGTAGCCAAATCTGATGGTTCGAACAGGTTCTGCTGCGACTATAGGGCGTTAAATAAAATTACTAAGAATGTAGCGTACCCATTGCCGGTGATTGATGATATTTTGGGGTTACTTAATGGCTCTACATATTTCACAACGCTGGATGCAAGGGCAGGATTTTGGTGTATTCCGATGTCGAAGGACGCGCAAAAGAAAAGTGCCTTTTGTACTCATATGGGTTCTTACGAATTCTTACGTATGCCATTCGGTCTCAAAAATGCACCATCTCACTATATGTTCTTAATAAATGAAGTACTAGACGGTATGCAAAGTTTTGCCCTAGCATATATTGATGACGTATTGATTTTTACGAAAGGAGATGTAGAGAATCATTTGAAACATGTTAGACTAGTATTTGACAGATTAAGAAAGCATGACGTTAAATTAAAGCTAAGTAAGTGCCAGTTTTTAAAGACAGAAACAAAATATTTAGGTTATATAATAAATAGGGAAGGTATTAAACCAGACCAGGAAAAGATAAAGATTATTAAAGAGTTACCTCCTCCCACTAACGTTAAGGAAGTGCGTGCTTTTATAGGAACGTGTGCGTATTATAGGCGGTTTGTACCAGCCTTTTCAAGGATAGCAATACCTATTACGAATTTAACGGGAAAATACGCTAGGTTTAAGTGGGATGATGAGTGTCAAAAAGCGTTCGAACTTTTAAAAGATAGCTTAACAGTGGTACCATTATTGACACATCCAGACTTGAATAAACAGCTAATATTATACACAGATGCTTCAGACAACGCAATAGGAGCATGTTTGGTTCAACCATATGAAGGAGAAGAATCTGGAATACCAGGGGTTAAAAATGAAAGACCAATCTATTTCTTGTCTCATAAACTCAGCAAGACTCAAAAGAAATGGCCGATTATTGAGAAAGAAGCATATGCTATACACTACGCTCTTCAAAAATTAAATTACTATTTACATAACGCCAATTTCATTATTAGAACTGACCACATGCCATTAAAGTCGATATTAGAAGCACCAATACAAAATAGGAAAATACAAACCTGGGCATTGAATTTACAAGGGTACAATGCTAAGGTTGAATATGTGTCAGGGAAACATAATACGTGCGCCGATCTTTTGTCTAGAATCCCGTACCCACAGTCATCAGGAAACACGGAAGATGAAATTGAACCAGACATAGACGATCGAAACTGGCAAGTAAATATATTAGATTCTGCCATTATAAATAATGAAGAATTTGAGAGTTTACCATCGGATCAAGAGTCTGAACCTAGAACAGAAGACCCACATTTAGAACAGTTTGATATGAAAACAGAACAAGAATTAGATCCAAAGATAGTACAGATAAAAAGAAAACTGAAAGAAACAGGGGAAAATAGTTTTAAAAGAAAGTTTGTAGAGTTACAAGAAGACAATCAATTATATTATATCAGTGAAAAAGGTGAAGGAGTAAGAAAATATATTCCGAAACATTTAGAACAAGAAGTCTTAAAGGCATATCACGATAATAATGGTCATTTTGGACGAGATAAGTTAGTGAAGGCTATTAGCAGTAAATATTACTGGCCGAATTTATTCAAAAGTGTATATGAATATGTTGAAGCGTGTGAAAAGTGTAGGTTAAGAAACATGAAGATAATCAAATGTCCTTTACAAGATACCGATATTCCTCAATTTCCAATGCAGAAAGTAAGTTTGGATATTTCAGGTCCTCATCCAAAAACATTATCGGGAAATGTATACCTACTACATATAGTTGATTCATATAGTCTCTGGCCAGAAGTTTATCCAATTCCAGACAAGAGTGCTGATTCAGTTATAAATATGCTTTTACAAGAATTTATACCAAGGTTTGGGTGTCCACAAATAATACTTACAGATAATGGTAAAGAATTTGTAAATAAAAAGTTTGAGAAATTGCTAAAAGATTGGAATATAAAACACATTAGGACTTCATATTACAGACCAACTTCTAATGCTAAAAATGAGAGACAACACAGAACACTATACAATATTCTAGCGAAAAATGTAGAAGAACACGATATGGATTGGGATCTTTATTTGGGGATAGCATTAGCGGCGATACGTACACACGAAAATGAAGGAACAGGTTTCTCACCATTTTACTTAGTACATGGAAGAGAACCAATATTGCCAATTGATAATTTATTAAAGCCTAGGAGAAAATATCTGGGGGAAGATTTTCAAGAAACAAGGTTGCAAGAGATGCATAAAGCACATGTACGTTTAAGAAATAATATAATTAAGGCTAGAGAAAGACAGAAGAAATACGCAAATAAAAATGCACACTTACAAGAGTTTAACGTAGGTGATAGAGTATATTATAAAAAACATAGAAAAAACTCTAAGTTTGATGCTCATTGGGTCCCGGGATACTATATTCTAGAAAAAAAAGGTCCAGTGTCATATACTATTAAGAATCAAATTTCAGGGCATGTTGCACGTTCACATGTAGAGCACTTAAGGCGGGATAATGAAGAAAGGAATGCAGAGAATAATAATAATAATTATTGTTCCGAAGAAATATTGTCAGGTGGACAGTTTGTCAGACAAACGGTATATCCAATACCTATAGAGAATGGAAAACAAGTAACAACAGCTGAACAAGAAGAAACGGTACCAAAAACAGTCATGACAGAGGAAAATAACATGTATGACGATTATATTAGTGAAGAGTCGGTCAGGGAAAATATCGAACCTCCATTTATGAATACAAGACAGGCAGTAAAAAGAAAGTTGGATAGACAGAAAGAAAAAGAAATTAAGAGGCAAAGGAAACTTAGAGTGAGTTCTTCAAGTGGTGAAGATATGCCAGTATTTGAAAAGTTGTTGAGACGGCAAGACAGGAAAATTAGATTGGATTTAGAAAAGAAGAAATTAGCGGTTGCTAGTAATGGATATACAGACGGGGAAGAAGAAATGGATGAAAAGTCAGAAACTGATGAAGAAGCTGATATGAAAGAAGATAGCTCTCCTCGGGAGGATAGCGACATTGATGTAGATATTGCAATTATAGAAAAAAATTTGAAGTTATTAAGAAAATGGAGAAGAGATAGATAAATAGCTTGGTAGAATATTCTGCAGATGGCAGATAGAAGAAGAAGTTAGACACGATATTTTTGTGTTTACAAAGAAGGTACTTGGTGGAGTTTTTTTTTCTAAAACGGAAAATTATTATTGGGTACTCATAATATGGTCTTGAAATTCATAATGTATGTGTAAATTGATTAATGTGTGGGGATAAATATGATGAGGGGATTAATATGGTTTGCTCAATTGTTGGGACTGCAATTGTGTTTTATGAAATGTGGAAAATAAGTTAACTTAGATGGTTATTTTTACAATGTTTTGGTTTTATTGAGTGTGTTTAAAATGATTATTACTTGAAGTTCAGTTAGAAGATGAATTAAAGTGGTGGTTAGTGAAGTGACTCAATATGTAGTAATGGAGGGGTATGTTGTTATTACATGTGGGGTATGCAATGTATATACAAGGTTTATAATAGGAGCTGGGTTGAACAGCGTTTAATGGGAGAATATGGGGGGGAATGCCAGGTTGAGTTTTGGCATTTAAATAACTGGATATTGGAAGACTGTACTTAACAGTATAATAATAGTTAGGAGGTTTTTTTTTTTGAAGGAATGGTAAACGGGAAATTGATGACCTGAATAGTACAAAGGCTGGCAGTTTTGGATTAACATTTTTTTTTGATAATAACAATTATTATTGACGGAAACTGAAGATAAATTTGGAAACTTTATTTTTTGATAAAGTTTTGAGAATGTATGGGAAGAGAAAGGTGATTACTTCTTACTTTTTCCTTACTTTTTCTTTCTTATTTTTTTTGGTGCGCACCAACCCAAATCTAATCTAACTATATTTTTTCTGTCTATCCTAGAATCCTGAGAGTGTGAGAATGTGAATAAGGGGGAAATAAAGGATAAGGGAATATCTTCAGTTTTGTCAATCATAATTTGGATGGACATTTTAAAGTAAAAGCGGTTCGCTTATGGAGACTTTTGTATTGTGGGGAATTTTATGGAGAGTTTTGTAGAGAGTTTTCTAGAGAACTTTATAACGAGTTTTGTAGAGAGTTTCGATATTATTGTCTCTGGTTAGCAATTGGCTATGAGGAGATAGGAGAATTGAGTTAGGAAATAAATGGAATTGTTATTGTTGTTATTGTAGGATAGAGATGTAAAGTTAAATAATTAAAAGTGGGGGTTGAGATTTTTTCAAGGAAAAATTCTCTTTTAAGAAGGGGAGGCAATGTAACAGTGAGGGAACTAGGTTAGGAGTAAAGAGTTAAGGAATGATGCGCATTCCTTGACTAGGGGGAAAATCATAGTGAACGTGTGTGCACGAATGAAGAAGTGTATCTAGGAGAACACACACGTCACTTAGGGGGATTGAAAAGACATGTCAACACCGGGCAGGGAGTCTACCATCATGTGTGCTGTAGTATAACTATTCGGCCAATAAAGTATGTTTATAACAACGCGGAGACTTGGGTCCTATACGATCACGTGCTTAACCTGTCTTGACCACACTATGACATAAGTCAAACAAGTCAATCGCTCATTTGAAAAATAAGAAGAAATGAGAAGGCTTTCAACAGAAGCGATGTTGTTAGGGAACACTCGGAGGTGGTTGGGCGGACTGGGCTGCCGACCTGCTGAAGAGGGGACCCAAAGTTAAATCGCTTTACTGAGCTACTCCAGTTTTTCAATACGTCGCTTTGATGTGCCCTGTTATAGGGTGAAAAGAAGCCAGAAATCTGGTAGGGGCCCGACCAGAGGCTGAAGTTACTGAAACGTTCGAAGAAGAAACTCCCTGAAGTACGTGATCGGTTGGAGGAGCATTTCAACTAACACAGACTCCTAGCGTTTGAGTTCTACCTGACAAGAAAACTTTCAGCGAACATAGAGGAATCCGTCTGTCTTGGATCGGGAGCAGAGATAATGGTAATTAGTAAACCTTAAATATCATTTTAGATACCATTGACTGCTTGAACAGTTCCTATTGTGTAAAGTAAATACGATCATATCTTTAAATTAGCTGGTTACAAATGTAAATTTGATTTTATTAGGGTATACAGAAGTATTTCAGCATGACAGAACAAGATTCATTGGCACAAGTTTTGACGGGGGTAGGAACAGTGATAGATAGACTTAACATCATCATCATCATCATCATCATCATCTTCCACTTCTGCCGTCAAGCGTCGTGGGGAGGAATAATTTTCGTTCCAGCGCCCGGTGGACGGCACTGGATAGTGTCATTCCGTGTGGTTGTACAATGTCTCTGATGCCGTCAATCCATTTTCTTCTTGGACGTCCTCGTGGTCTCGTCGCAGATGATCTTTGGTGTAAGGCCAGTGATGGTAGTTGCTGATGTTGCATTCTAACAACATGGCCAAACCACTTGATCTTCTGTCTTTCAATAAATGTGGCACAAGGTGTTGATCCCACAGTCTGTCATGTGTTTGTTTCGTGTTCTGCCCCTTTTTCCTAGTGTCTGCGAGTCCTAATAATTGAATATTTGATTGTTTCATAAACTCTACGAGAGCTGGTTCCTTATATCCTAGACCTGTAACATTCCAAGTTGCAAAAATCTCTCTTCTATTTGAAGTGTGTCGAAATTTAGCAGTTGTCGTCGTTAGTCGCTTGTTGTGTCGCTTCGGTGTGTAGTTTCCGGCGTGAACGCTGATAGAGCTGCGTTTTTCTCTCAATTTCCTCCATAATTCTCGAGCAATAGTTCTTGAACAAATAAATTCCCTACCGGTTTGCTGGACCTGTCGTAGGTTCATCCTTATTTGAACAAATTGATGTTAAAAAACACGCACAGAACACATAATTAATCTCCGAATCGAGCGACGCGGTTTACACCGCCATCTTGGAAAAGCCAAACACAGTCATGAAACAACAAGGAATGGCAACTGAAATTGTTAAGTTTAGCGGACAGGCAAGAGATTTTAAGAAGTGGGTAACTTCCATAGAGAAATATGCATATTTGGTGTCAGCATCAGATGAAGAGAAAATGAAACTTGCTTATCAAGCAGCAACAGAACCGGTTTCAGATCATATCAGAAGAAAATTAGAGGCTAGAGTAGATGAGACATGGGAACAGTTCAAAGACGACCTGGCCCATAAGTACGCGGAAATAACGGACCCACAACATGCATTTTCGGTGTTAAGACAGTCTAAACAAAACACTGGAGAGACGGTACAATTGTTCAGCGATAGGTTGATTAACTTGGCTGAAGAGGCATTCTTAGGACAGAATGTACGAGGAGAAGAGGTGGAGAGGATGTTAATCGGGATTTTTGTAGATGGCATAAAATCCGATGGACTGTTTAAGCTGATGAGAGAAAACCCCGAGAGGTTATCACAAGCTGTAGATATTGCGGTACAAGAAGAAAATTTGAGACGTAGATTTAGATTGAGAACAGGACGAGAAATAGGAACTAGTCGAGAAGACAGGGTTGAAGAGCCTATGGAGATAGGACAAACAAGGTTCGGATGGAATAGGAGAGGAAGTATACAGACGTTACAAGGTAGTAATAGAAATGCTTATGATGGAAGTAGACAAAGGAGATATCCTACAAGTGAGACAGTAGGAAACACAAATAACACAAATATAGTCTGTTGGTTTTGTGGTCAACGCGGACACGCGTTTCGCTTCTGTGGTAACAGGCGTGTCCAGTCGAATACACAAAGTAGAAATGGCAATAGCAGGTTGAATAGGAATGTTGAAGATAGACACAGAAATTTTACAGGTACAAGAACGCAGGAAAACCGGTGCCCTACCTATTAAATAGGACCTGTAGTAGGAGGGAAAATACCAAGGTCCCAAGATTTAAAGTATATGTTAATAACAGGTATAGTAGGACGAGTAGAGAATACTTTCAACTAGATGAAATCAATCAGTTTACAGAAAATAAAACAGATCCTAGCTCATGTATAATAGAAATAGGAAAATATAGAGTTCGTACATTAATTGATTCAGGAGCTCAGGTTAGTGTAATTAAAGAAAGTTTTTTATATAAAATAATGAGAAATTGTAGAATATTTAAGAGTCATAATAATCTTCACTCTGTTACAGGACAGAATTTACAAGTAATTGGACAAACAATGATCAATTTTAAATTAGGAGGGATCAACGTAAGACATCTTTTTCATGTAGTGAAAGATTTAAATAGAAATATGCTTATAGGAAGAGATTTTTTAATAAAAAATGGAATAAGACTTTTCTTTGATTTACACAAATTAAAATTCAAGGACGTATATGTAGATATGGAAGAAGACATGCATATATCAGCACTAGTTAGAGTTCAAATGTCTACGACGTTAAAACCACAGTCGGTTAATTTGATACAAGCAAAGGTAAAGAGAAACCCATATTATGTGGCAGGACACACAGTTAGAATCACTGAATTGCAAAAGGAAGTAATTGATGAGCCTGGTCTAGAAGTCCCGTATGGAATAATATCATTAGATAAACACTTAACCTTTCCAGTAATGATTATTAACAACACAGGTAGAGAAATTAGACTATACAGAGGATGTGTAATAGCCAAACTAGAACATAACATTAGTGACATATTAGTAACAGATAGGGTAAAAATGCCGGGAACAAACTATTCAGAAACTCCTACTGAAAGAATAAATAACAGACGCAGACGCGGAAGAAAAGGGAACGTGCAGAAGGATGAATTGATCCATCCATTCAGAAGAAATATAGCCCAAATACATTCATTAGACAAAATGACAAGGGAACAAGAATTGTTGGCACAGTTAAAAGCTCCACCAGAAAATAAGGAAGTATTAGAACAACTTATAAAAGAAAATCAGGATGTATTCGCAATTAATGATTTAGAATTGGGAAGGACAAAAACAGTTACAATGGAAATAGATACGGGAGATCATCCACCAATTAGTTTAAAACCGTATAGAACTCCCTTAAGGAATAGAGAAATTGTTGAAAAGGCAATAGAAGATATGTTGAAAGCAGGAATAATAACAAGATCGAAGTCAGAATGGTCATCTCCGATTGTAATTGTGACCAAACTGACGGTTCACATCGATTCTGCTGCTACTACAGGGCGTTGAACAAAATCACTAAGAATGTAGCGTACCCATTGCCGGTGATTGATGATATTTTGGGGTTGCTTAATGGCTCTACATTTTTCACAACACTAGACGCAAGATCAGGATTCTGGTGTATCCCGATGTCGGAAGATGCTCAAAAGAAAAGTGCTTTCTGTACTCATATGGGTTCTTACGAATTTTTACGAATGCCATTCGGGGTTCGAACGGCTCCATCTCACTACATGCTGTTAATAAATGAGGTATTAGAGGGTATGCAAAAGTTTGCATTGGCATACATAGACGACATTCTAATCTATACAGCAGGGGATGTGGATGATCACTTAAAACATGTAAGATTAGTATTCGACAGATTAAGAGTACATGATGTTAAATTGAAGCTTAGTAAATGCGAGTTTTTAAAAACAGAAACAAAATATTTGGGGTATATTATTAATAGAGACGGAATTAAACCAGACCAAGACAAGATAAAGGTTATTAAAGAGTTACCTCCTCCAACTAACGTAAAAGAAGTGCGTGCGTTTATTGGAACCTGTGGGTATTATAGGCGCTTTATTCCAGGGTTTTCAAAAATAGCAGAACCTATTACTAATTTAACGGGCAAATACGCTAGATTTAGGTGGGATGATTAGTGTCAAAAAGCGTTCGAGTTTTTAAAAAACAGCTTAACAGTGGTACCACTATTGACGCATCCAGATTTGAATAAACAGCTAGTACTATATACAGATGCTTCCGATAATGCTATAGGAGCCTGTTTGGTTCAACCATATGAAGGAAAAGAATCTGGAATACCAGGGGTTAAAAATGAAAGGCCAATTTATTTCTTGTCTCATAAACTTAGCAGGTCTCAGCGCAAATGGTCGACTATCGAGAAAGAGGCTTATGCTATTCATTATGCTCTACAGAAACTTAACTACTATTTACATAACGCAAATTTTGTTATTAGAACTGACCACATGCCTTTAAAATCTCTGTTAGAAGCTCCAGTGCAGAACAGGAAAATACAGACGTGGGCATTGAATCTACAGGAATACAATACAAAAATTGAATACATACCAGGTAGGATTAACACATGTGCTGATTTATTGTCTAGGATCCCGTATCCACAGTCATCAGGAGACACAGAAGATGAGGGTGAACCGGAGATAGACGACCGAAACTGGTAAGTTAATATATTAGATTCTGCCATAATAAACAGAGAAGATTTTGAGAGTTTACCATCGGATCAAGAGTCTGAACCTAGAGCAGAAGACCCACATTTAGCACAATTTAATATGAAAGAAGAACAAGAATTAGATCCAAAAGTCTTACAAATAAAACAGAAATTAAAAGAAACGGAAGAGAATAAATATAAGAAGAATTATTTAGTTTTGCAAGAGGATGAACAGTTATATTATATGAAAGAAAGGAACGAACAGCTAAGGAAATATATTCCAAAACATTTGGAAAATGAAGTTTTAAAAGCATATCATGATGAGAATGGTCATCTCGGTCGTGATAAATTAGTGAAAGCACTTACGAGTAAATGTTATTGGCCGAACTTATTTAAATCTGCTTGTAAATATGTAGATACGTGTGAAAGATGCAGATTAAGGAATATGAAAACAATTAAGTGTCCCTTACAAGATACAGATATTCCTCAGTTTCCAATGCAAAAAATTAGTTTAGATATATCGGGTCCTCACCCTAGAACATTATCAGGGAACGTGTATTTAATTCATATGGTAGACGTCTATAGTCTTTGGCCGGAAGTTTATGCAATCCCAGATAAGAGCGCAGATACTGTCATTAATATTTTTTACAGGAATTCGTACCAAGATTTAGTTGTCCACAGATTGTACTCACGGATAATGGTAAAGAATTTGTGAATAAGAAATTCGAAAAGTTATTAAAAGATTTGAATATAAAACATATAAAGACCTCATACTACAGACCTTCTTCAAATGCTAAGAACGAACGACAACATAGGACATTATACGATATTATAGCAAAGATTGTTGATGAACATGAAAAAGATTGGGATCTGTTCCTAGGACCCGCGCTTAGTGCTATACGCACAAATGAAAATGAGAGCACGGGGTTTTCACCATTCTATTTAATACACGGGAGAGAACCAATACTACCTATAGATAATCTGTTAAAACCAAGACGGAAATATATGGGGGAAGACTTTCAAGAGACCATCATACAAGAAATGCATAAAGCACACGTAAGATTAAAGAATAATATAATTAAAGCTAGAGAAAGACAGAAAAAGTACAAAAACGTGAATACAAAATTACAGGAGTTTAAAGTGGGTGATAGAGTTTATTACAAGAAGCATAGAAGGAACTCTAAGTTTGATGCTCGTTGGGTCCCAGGTTATTACGTTTTGGAAAAGCTAGGAAATGTATCGTATAGTATCAAGAACCAGATCACGGGACATGTGGCAAGGGCACACGTGGAACACTTAAGAAGAGATGAGGATGAGAAGGGAAATAATAATTATAATAATAATTATTATTCAGACACCGGAGACTTAGATGAACAAGTCGTCAGAGGAGCTACAATAACCCCAGCTTTTAGAAAAGATCCAGTACAAAATCAGTTAATAACAACTCCAGTGTGCGATGATACTCAAGAACAGACAATGCCGAAAACGATAGAAGAAGAAAATGTAAATGAGGATCATTATGATAGTATAGAATCTATGGAAGAGGAAATAGGTGCTCCATTTAAGAATACTAGACAAGCAACGAAAAGAAGAATGGATAAACAAAGAGAAAAAGAAGTAAAAAGACAGAGAAGAATTAGAGATTATTCAACAAGCGGTGAAGATATGCCTCTACTAGAAAGGTCCTTAAGAAAGAATGATAGACAAATTAGATGGGATATTGAACGGAAGAAATTAGCGGCTGCTAGCGAGAGACATACCGATGAAGAAGAGGAAATGGATGAAAAGTCAGAATCAAATAGTAGTATGGAAGAAACTAATAAGTTATACGAAGAAGAAGATATTGGTGTAGAGATAGCACTTATTCAAAGAAACTTGGAGTTATTGAAGAAGTGGAAACGTGGGAAGTAAATGGATAGAAAATACTGCAGATAGCAAGAAATAAGTTTCATGATTTAAAAAGGAAAGAGATACTTGATGAAGTATATGAGACAGTGGAAATGGAAAAGGCTTCTATTGATACTTTTCATAAATGGTTTTGAGAAGTAGTTAGGCATTAAGATAACTAATATAGATGTAAATTCGAGTGAAGCATATATGTTTTTTTCCTCTCTGTGATGTAATTGCTGATCGATTTTATGTTTCAACTTCTTGAGTTTTCTTAGATAGATAAGTTAGTCAATGGTACAGCAGGTAGATGTACTCTATAGTAAATAGACAAGTTTTTTTGGTGCTAGAAATACCGTGATTAATGGTAATGATTAAGAAGTTGCTACAAATGAAGGGGAAACAATTGATGTGCCGAACCACAAGTTCTATTGGTAGATAGTACGGTCATTGTTGGTTAATGACTTTTATTGAGAGAACAGATATTGTTTTAAGTTAGGAATTGGTCTGTAGGTAACAGATATATATACTTGGCAGTGAGTTGTTTTGTTTTCTCGGTTATAAAAATAATGGAATGACTTGTGTGAATAGATATGTGTTACATTGGTTCGTATAGGAGGCCAAGGTTGCTGGGTCACTTTACGTAGTTAATTCTAAGTGAATTATCTTTTTTTTTTGAAAACCTTCTCTTTAGCGAGAAGACAGTTGTTTTTATTGAAGTTGAGCTTTTAATGCCTCATATATAATATGTTTTTTTGTTGTTGCTTGATTTGGTCCTGTAAAATGATTGTTATTATTTGATTTTAGAATAGGATTATTGTGTTCTTAGACTTTTGCGTACAAACTATTGGTCCGTAAAAGAGACCAGTAGTGTTAGGTAATACTAGAATATTTTCTTCTGATTTGATAGAAAGCATGTTATATTATTTTAAAATGTGTTTTTCTTTGAATGAGTTGACATCTTTAGTTAATATGAGGGGAAACATAAATATGTATAAAAAACTATTTGGGGGGTATGATGTCCTGTTTTGATTTAATTTCGCTTCACTCATAATTTAAATAAGTTGTTTTGTGTGTTAGGTTACCTTGTTAGTAAATATGTTACAAATTTAATTAAGTAAGTTTAATTTTCAAATAATTATGGTGTTGGCTAGAATAAAGAAAATACATGGGGCTTTATTTAAGACCCTTCGTACAGAAAAGAGTTAATAAAACTACTGAGGGCTAATAGAGAGACACATTCTCTTTGTGAATATTAAGTTGCTGTGATAATCGGCATGAAGAGGTTCTTATGGATATGAAGTATTAGAAACATAGGTCGGGGATGGCTATGAGAAAGTAAAATAGGAGCTGCATTAAAGTCAGCATTATGTGAAGATATAAGGTTGGGTATATGGAAAAAAAAAGAAGAAGGGGGGGGGGAGGCTGTGAATGGCAGCATATAAGCTGAGGTATATATAGGTGGACAAGGAAGCATATCATGGGATGTGAGGGGACAAGATATAGGAGCTGTGAAAAATCAGCGTTAATTAATTTAAAATGTTCATGGAATATGAACATTGGTTCGTGGTTGGAGATGAGATATCAGAAATATAGACAAGGTTGTGGATGGCAATATAAATGTTGAATATATATATATGTTGAGAAAACTTAGAGCAACTTAATTTATAGTAAACGGATATATATTTCATAGAATATATTTTAGAAAACACTTTCTACAAAAGTTTTTTCGTGGGAAAGAGAGGTAAATGGGATTGTGTTGACTATTCATTCATTATACTTCTTGTACTTTTCACAAACTGGGTGCGCACCCCTTCTTTACTTTTTCTAACTACATTGTTTTCTGTCTATCCTGTGTTGTGAAAGAGTGAGGAATTTCATAATGTCAAATGTACGATAACGATTTATACGAGCTGTTCTTATGATGTATATATTTTGTAAAGGAACCAAGAACGAACAAGAAATGTATAGTGGTTTACTATATGGCAGGGGAAAGAGTTACGAATAGATTGTTGGTTTGGGGGAAGATTAGAGGGGTTGTGAGAGGTAAGGAAAGAGAGGGAATAAAATAGAGGTATTAGGAGTAAAGACTTTTTTAAGGGAAAAAGTCTTTTCAAAACATAGGAAGGTGTAGCAGAAAGTATTAGCTAGGTGTGCAAAGCTACAGCACGCTTGAGCATCAGGATGGAATGAGGAGAAAGATGCTCAAGTCGTGACGTAGTTTGTTGTTAGGGCAGTCAGTAAACATCTAGGACTAGAGGAGAGAAGTCACCATGATTATGGAATAGCAATAGGATTGTTGTAGTGGTCATCAATTGGAAATAAAACTCCATTTATATTCAACTAACAAAACTCGTTAGTCCTTTCTGTGTGTGCTTTGTTATAAAGGACGTCTCATAAAACGGTATTTACGGGTTTACTTACCACTTAGAATAGACAGCCTGGTTGTTCGGTACAACAAGGATTCTCGAAGCGCCAGAAATGCACAAGGCAAAACGGGGTGGGAGAAACTATATAAAGTAATCGGTGTCTGTTTTAACTCGATCTTGAAATAATCGGGGAATTTAACATCATGAGTACTCTAAACCTCATTAAATCCGTAACACAACAACAAGCAAACGAAAGTCACCGCAAATAAATCTCCGGTAAAGTTCTGTAACTGAAAAACGTAGTGCCTAGCTCATTTTACACAAAAAGCAAGAACTTGGTGGAGTATTGATACATGACAAGGCAGACGTGGTTGCGGCCTTGTGGGAGCACGTGCACACCTCGGAGGAGCAAATGGATTACCATGGTCTGGCAGGAATGAGACAACGAGGAGTGACGAAGGGGTCTGGCCGACGCTCAACGCTCAGAGGAAAGACGAGACGGACTTATAATCAGATTGCTACTGGTACTATTAGTATTGAAACTCTTTGCTGGCTGCTGAGGATGGGGACGGAGCACTTATGGGAATGCCCCGAATGCTGTGATGTTGATTCCTAAATCAATCAATCAATCAAGCAAGATAAATCCTTCAAGCGGAAATATACACCACGCATATTCATGACAAGAATGTGAACTGCCCTCTTCTGATGCAACTAGCCATTTCTCTTTGTGAGTTAACTTCTGTCAAGATATCTTCAATGTTCTTTGTCTCCGTCCACAGTATTCTCGTCATTCTCGTCATAAAACCGCATCTTCACAGTTTTTACACAATTCCGTACTAGTCTTTGGGTAGCGGGGTAGGGGTATCCCCTATCAAAGGAGAAGTAAGGCGCCTCCTTCCCTCCGCTAGCCTACGGGACACCCTTGGGCAAGGTGGAGTACCCGTTTAGCCCCCCGATCAGGGTTACGTGAAGCCATGGGTGCAGGTGGTGGATGAAGATGGAGAGCAGCCAACAGATAGTTGTAGGTTATGGTCTCCACCTTCACGACGGTAGGCAGATGATCTCTATTTTGAGGAGACAATGGCTACGGTCACTGACCAGTATGGTCACTGCTAGGAAGGAAAGCAATGGCAAACTACCTTCTTTACAGATGCCAAGAAAATCATGTTGTGTGAAATCATCGATAATCAGAGAAACGGCGTAAATGGGTGCTCCATAGGAGCAGCCTCGCCCGGTAGGGATAGTCATGCGCACCAGGTGACTCCAGACCGTCAACAGGTTACTAGGTGCAACAGATTAATATCATTGAAAGTAGGAACTTGGAACGTTAGAACAATGAATGCAGATGGAAAATTAGAAAACATCCAAAAAAAAATGGGGAGAGAGAAGATTAACATATTAGGAGTATCGGAAACGAGATGGAAAGGAGCAGGGATAAGGACAGGAGAGGATTGTAAGATTATTTACTCTGGGGGAGAAGAACAGCAAAGAGGTGTAGCCATTATATTAGATAAGCAAACATCAAATTCTGTCAAAGGATATCATGCTGTGTCAGACAGAGTCCTATTAGTAAAATTAAACGGAAGACCTTTTAAAATAAATGTCATTCAAGTATATGCCCCAACAAGTGAAAGCAGTGAAGAAAGCAAAGAGGAATTTTATAATGACGTGGAGTCTGCTTTGAAGAACTGCAAAAAATCAGAAATAAATATCATAATGGGTGATTTCAACGCAAAAATAGGACAGCAAGGCGATGGATGCAGTGTAAGCAACCATGGTTTGGGAGAGAGAAATGAAAGAGGATACAGACTTGTAGAATGGGCAAAAGAACAAGAAATGGTTGTAGAAAACACCTGGTTTAAACAGCATCCTAGAAGATTATGGACATGGAGGAGTCCAGACAGCAGGATTAAAAACCAGATAGATTACATCCTGATTAGCAAAAGGTTTCGAAATGCGTTAACAGTCGTAAAAACAGTTCCAAATGCAGACTGTTACAGTGATCACAGATTAATTACAGGCACATTGAGGGTAAAGTTAAAGAAAGTCAAGTATACAGCAGGAAACCCTAAATATAAAACTGTCATTTACTGCCAATATAGTACCTTGCGGTGTATGGCAGAGGGGTCTTTGAGCCTGAGGAATTAAGGCTGCCTGGCTAGTGCAGTCGCCGCGAGCTGTGCAGGTTAGGATTTTCTTTTTGCCCCGACAGAAAAAAATCCCACACCTTACCGAGGGATCGAACCCGGGTCTCCCGAATGAGAGTCCGGCGTTCTAGCCACTCGGCCAGCCGCTCCTCAAAATAAATGACTTCACCCTAAATATGACTTGTGCAAATTGAAAACTGACAAAGAAATACAAGATAATTTTAACATAGAAGTAAAGAACAAATTTGATATATTGTCTGATCTAGAGATCCTGTTTCAAGATGTAGATGATCAATGGGAAACGATGAAGAATTCAATCAGTTGCGCAGCAGAAAAAACTATTCCAAAAGTAAAGAAAGTGGGCCGTAAGACATGGATGACTGAAGAAATTTTACAACTAATGGAAAGACAGAACAAAAATAATCCTGCCAAATATGAAGAAATTCACAGAAAAGTGAGAACCTTATGTAAGGAGGCAAAAGAAACATGGCTTGAGAAAAATTGCAGAGAAATTGAAAAACAACACAACAGTAACAATGCGAAACTAATGCACAAAAGAATTCAGGAGCTTACTAATCAAAGAACACGTACATCAGCAGGCTGCCTAAAGACAAAAGATGGAAGAGTCATAATAGAAAAAGATCAGATATTACATGAATGGTCAGATTACGTGAAAAACCTGTATGACGATAACAGAGACGAACAGTATGATGTTCAAAATAATAATGATGGACCAGCAATTTTGAAGATGGAGGTTCAGAATGCTCTTAACCATATGAAATCTGGCAAGACCCCCAGTTCAGACAGCGTCACAACAGAAATGATTAATGCTTTAGAAGAATATGGAATAGATCAAGTTACCAATCTGCTTAATACAATATATGATACTGGAAATATACCTCAGGAGTTATGTAATTCTGTATTTATTGCAATCCCAAAGAAATCAGGAGCCTTGGAATGTGATCAACATCGAACAATTAGTATAATGAGTCACATCACGAAGATTTTGCTAAGAATTATCATGAAAATAGTTAGGAGGAAAATACAACCTGAAATAGGAGAAGAACAATGTGGGTTTGTGGAAGGCAAGGGTACAGTAAATGCTGTGTATATACTGAGAAACATAATCGAACGTTCTATAGAAGTAAACAAAGATCTACACCTTTGCTTTATTGACTACACAAAGGCTTTTGATAAAGTGAGACATGTCAACATGATAAGGATGCTTGAAGATCTACAAATTGATGGAAAAGATCTTAGACTTGTAAAAAAACATATATTGGAAACAACAAGCTGCCATAAGAGTTGATAATGAAGTAAGCCAATATCAACCTATTAAAAGGGGTGTGAGACAGGGATGTGTAATGTCTCCAGATCTGTTTTCCCTGTACAGTGAAAGTATTTTCAGAAATATTGAAGATATGGAAGGAATCAACATTGGGGGACGATGCATCAATAACATTAGATATGCAGATGATACAGTTTTGATTGCAGACAATGAACAGGACCTGCAAAATTTAGTAGATGCGATTGTTACACACAGTGAACAACTAGGGTTAGAATTAAATTGTAAAAAGACACAGATTATGGTCGTCACTAGGAAGGACGAAATACCACAATGTAATATACAAGTAAATGGGAATATTCTTCAACAAGTGAGCAGGTACAATTATCTCGGAACAGTAATAACATCTGATGGGAGATGCCTTGAAGAGATTAGAACAAGAATCGCCATGGCAAAAGTAGCCTTTAGCAAGATGAAAAACATATTGACCAATAAAAAGATGTCAATTGAAACGAGAAAAAGAGTGTTGAGATGCTACATTGAACCTGTACTTTTGTATGGATGTGAAGCGTGGACAATGAGCAGTCAGGCTGAAAAACATCTGATGGCTGTAGAGATGTGGTTTCTGAGGAAAATGCAAAGAATACCATGGACAGCCAGAAAGACCAATGAACAAGTCCTTCAAGAAACAAATGAAGATAGTAAATTGATTAGAGAAATTAGACGTAGACAGTCAAAATTTTTTGGGCATGTTATGAGAAGAAATGGATTGGAGAATTTGGTGACAACTGGTAAGATCGAGGGGAACAGACCAAGGGAAGACCTAGAAGCAAGTACCTGGATGGCTTGGCCTTGTGGCATGGTCGAGACAGAAACACGGAGCTGATCCACGACTCTGGTGATCGAGTGAGATGGCAGAACATGACCGCCCACGCTTACCGGCATGGCACATGATGGATGGATGGTACTAGTCTGCTAATTGACAATGATTCCGTTCCGTACACAAGGACAGGCTCGATAGAGCTCTTAAAATCGCTTCTTCTTTTTTTTCTCTCACATCAGTTGACATCAGTTTCTTTACCTAGGATATCTTTTATCTAGGATATATTGCAGAGAATATGCCAATGCGAGGAACAGTGACTACTTACATAGTGGACAGCAAGTCTGGAAATCAAATTAGTCGTATGACAAATTGGTTGTCTGTCCGGAATCAAAACTAGCCACTTCTGACAAATGGGGGTTGCTGGCTTTTGATAGTACTTAACTTGGCGGCAGCAAACCATACATTTCTGACAGCATGTGGTCTATAGTCTGCACTTTTGACAATCAATTTAGAAGAGGCAGTAAGTGTCTTTTGTTATGAGAGCGGATATTCTAGGTAAAGAAACATTGATTTCTCTTCACCAGTTTGTGTTAGACGTAAGTGTCTTCTGTTGTGGGAGCGGATATTCTAGGCAAAGAAACATTTATTTCTCTTCACCAGTTTGTGTTAGACGTAAGTGTCTTCTGTTGTGGGAGTGGATATTCTAGGGAAAGAAACATTGATTTCTTTTTACCAGCTTGTGTTAGAAGTGTCTTCTGTTGTGGGAGTGGATATTCTAGGTAAAGAAACATTTATTTCTCTTCACCAGCTTGTGTTAGAAGTGTCTTCTGTTGTGGGAGCGGATATTCTAGGCAAAGAAACATTGATTTCTCTTCACCAGCTTGTGTTAGAAGTAAGTGTCTTCTGTTGTGGGAGTGGATATTCTAGGTAAAGAAACATTGATTTCTTTTTACCAGCTTGTGTTAGAAGTGTCTTCTGTTGTGGGAGTGGATATTCTAGGTAAAGAAACATTTATTTCTCTTCACCAGCTTGTGTTAGAAGTGTCTTCTGTTGTGGGAGTGGATATTCTAGGTAAAGAAACATTGATTTCTTTTTACCAGCTTGTGTTAGAAGTGTCTTCTGTTGTGGGAGTAGATATTATAGGTAAAGAAACATTTATTTCTCTTCACCAGCTTGTGTTAGAAGTAAGTGTCTTCTGTTATGTGAGCGGATGGATATCCTAGGTAAAGAAACATTGATTTCTCTTCACCTGCTTCTGTTAGAATAAGTGTCTTCTGTTGTGGGATCGGATATTCTAGGTAAAGAAACATTGATTCCTCTTTATCAGCTTGTGTTAGAAGAAACGGAAGACGGTGGCGGGAGAACATAGCAGAACAAGCAAATGTCCAGTGTCTATCTTCGTGCTGGTCAACTCCAGCCTCATCGCCCAGGAAGGATGCCTACCATGACAGTTATTGCCAGTCCACCATGAGCGTTAATATGGCCAACGTATTAGGTTTCCGAAATACGACATTGTTTATTAGCCAACTGCCTTCGATGTTCAGATCTAACAAAATAGTTGCTGGTTGCTTTCTTGCAGGATGTCGCTATCAACCCCATAATTTATTGCTTATTTGTGATTGCTTAGGCAATTTTACGTTCAGCGGTGTACCATTACTTTCTGAATAGCCGCCGATCATACCATTGTGAAAATCAAGACAAAGCAAACTGCTCCCAAATCGACTGTGGCTGATTTCTATCCCGAGATATCGGGACTGTGAAATTGTGTTCACTACCCCCAAGTCATATACGCCGACCTATGTAGACATAACGTCCATTCGTCGGGTCTGAAATATCTTACATTTATTTATTATTTAACACAGACGCACCAACAGAAGCACACATTTACAACGGCGTCCTAATCATGCCAAACATTTTAGCGACTTTTCTAAATGCCACTTTTTATATTAAATCAGAATTTTCCAGTGAATTTCGCAATCTCGTTTATGACATTTGAAAATGTGACTGAGGTAACATTCTATTCAACGCCCGTCAGGGTTTTAAATTGAATAAATAGTGCATATAATTTTTGTCGATAATAGATTTTTAGAATATATTTTTATTCATGTCTGACGACCAATTTTGATATTTATGTCATAATTCTCACCTTGTATGATCATCATGATGTGTCACATCGATCAGTGTGGGCGGTCATGGTTCGCATTCTCACAAGATCACCAGGCTTAGATCAGGTCGGTGTTCTTGTCCCTATGAACAAGCATGTATAGTGCTGCACATTTCTGTTTCTTATTGTTTACGTTTGATTGATTGATTTATTGATTGATTGATTGATTTATTGATTGATTTATTGATTTATTGATTTATTGATTTATTGATTGATTGATTGATTGATTGATTTAGGAATCGACATCACAGCATTCGGGGCATTCCCATAAGCGCTCCGTCCCCATCCTCAGCAGCCAGCGAAGAGTTCCAACACTAATAGTACCAGTAGCAATCTGATTATATGTCCGTCTCGCCTTTCCTCTGAGCGTCGAGCATCGGCCAGATCCCCTCGTCACTCCACGCTGTCTCATTCTTGCCAGACCATGGTGATCCATTTGCTCCTCCGAGGTGTACACGTGCTCCCACAAGGCCGCAACCACGTCTGCCTTGTCATTATTGTTTACGTTATGCATTCTAGTGATACTTAAAGTAGTAGTAAGTATAAAGTGATACTGGGAGTGATTCTGGTGTCTCCGTGGCGATGTGGTCAAACCGTCTGCCTTGCGTTTCGAAGGTTGTGGGTTCGATTCCGAGCTATGTCTTTCGGTTCACGAGTGTATTATTAGAGATTCCTGGAGCTCCGAAGTTCGTGCTGTGTACGACGCTTTCGGCAGGCCTTCTTGCGGAAAGAGACCGAGCCATATATTATAATACCCGGTCCAATGAAGTCGATCCTCTCGACTTTTAAGACTAAAAAAAATATTCATTGTAGTGATGCTGCTTTTGTATTAGTAAATTTCTTGTATGTAGCTGAAATTGCTAATATTGTGTTCATGTGTGTAATCATGTATGTTTATTTTTGTGGTAAGCTGTTTTTGTGGTTCTTAGTGGCTATCGTTTTAAACATGTTATCCGATGCCTTAAGTTCGAGGCTTTGATTCACATATTCTATTACTATTTGTGGTATCTTTGCTGCTCATTTTTCCTACGCTCCAGTAAATAGTCTTGTTCATTATTTTGCTTCATAAGTTCTTCTTGAAAAAAAAAATAATGTGCTATTTTATTGCAGTCACACGAGAGAATTGTATTAAGAATGACCATAGCAAAATGTTAAAAGAAAATAGGAAAAAAACATGAACTTAGTACAAGCTGGATTTACTGAAATAGTAACAAATTGTGACGTGACAAATTTCAAACGAGGCATCAATAGAAAGAAGCAGAGAGTACATTGTAGATTTGTACCCTTGCTTCATAGATTACTCAAAGGCACTTGACTATACAGAGCATGAAGAATTGTTCAACATTGTGAAAGAGATGACCTTCAGATTACTCGTCATGCAAATCATCAATAAAATCTCTACAGTCAGCGAAAGGTAGCCTTTCTCTGAGTGCGTGGAGCGACACTCGGAGCTGTGAATTTCTTGTGGAGTGCTTTTTCATCTGTCCGCGGTTGTTTGTAGCGTGAACTGCGTGTTCAGAAATATGGCGGTCCGTCGCTGAACTAACTGGGTGCCTTATGCAGTAATGTGTGGCTGCTGGTTTTCTAGTAACTGCCACTTCCATCGACAATAAACTTATTTTTCGCGGCGTACTTTTGTGTTGGCATTCTGGCAGCGGCACTATGCATAGTATACCTGTGCGGGCTGTTGGTTTGTCGAGACTCATGTCTGTTCCACTTTTAACATGGGGCAGTGAGGAGCATTTGGATATATTCACTGGCACAAGAAATGAGCATTGTGGGGCGACCCTTTACAGTTAAGTTGGAACTGCGACTAACTAACTAACAAACATCAGCCAACATCCAACCAACCATAAACTGGCCTACAACAGGCTTGGCGTGCGTAGTTGTGGGCCTAGACTTCACTATGAGTCTCAAGGGCAAAAGAAGAAGAAGAGAGCTCACATACTTGGTCAGTTTGGTATGACCTGGAGAAAAAATTAACGCAGGTATTTGGACATAGCTGCGACAAGGGACACCAGATTGTTAGTCAGATACCCTCAGTACCGAACAACGAATATGTATCAACAGATACACAAGGGTTATTGTTCAACAATACCTATCTATCAACATTTTATTACCAGTGCCTGACTAAAGTATGACAACAACAACAACAACAACAACAACAACAACAACAACAACAAAAACATCAACAACAACAACAACAACTACAAATCATCATCACCTGACCTGCTGATTGGCCTAAACGTTCATCTATCTTCACAGTTATCGGACCTTGGTGTTATGGACTAATTCTGTTTATGATCCCCTCGTGTCAACATGTTAGACCATCCAGCACCATCTCTCTCTCTCTCTCTCTCTCTCTCTCTCTCTCTCTCTCTCTCTCTCTCTCTCTCTCTCTCTCTCTCTCTCTCCCTATGCTACCACTGATCTTTCCAGTTGCCACGATATTTCACAATGCCCCTCTTCTCATTATATCACCAAAGAAGAATGTTTATCTCTCTCTCTTAAAGTTTCATATAATGCCATACTTTCATTAGCCTGTTCCAAGCAATCGTTGTTAGTTACTCTTGCCAGTCCACGGTATTGGAAATATTCGTCTCAGAAATCATGCCTCCGTTGCTTCCAAACTCTTCTGAATTTGTTCGTTCACATTCCGAGATTCGCTGCCATACAGCAGAACAGTTTTTGTAGAACATTTCAGGGCTATGTTTATGACATATAAATGAGAGCAAATTATTAGATAAGGTATTTTTCATCATTAAAGTATTCGTCCACATGTATAGCTTTTTGTGACAAATCTCTAAACATATCGATCCTATATATATCTTCTCATCGCAAACCTTTCAGACGCATCGATCACATAAACACGCCTCCCGAATCAAACCTTCAGAAATATCAGCTCCATATATAGGCTTCCCGTTTTATACCAGTGAGACTCAAGACACTTTCAATGAAGAGTGGTGGGCATGCTTGTTGTTTTTACAATCAGGCATAAAGCATAAAGTAGCTGGATTTCTCTTCAATAAAGCTTATTTCTGTAGTTTTATTATACTTTTTTATTTATTATTATAATGTCCTTTATATTCAGTTGGTGCATAGACTCTCAGCCAACTCACTCCAAGCAGTCTTATCTTTTGCTGTCTCTTGTAGCTCAGTCTTTGACTACCCCATATTATTCATATCTCTAATTCTCTTCTCCGTGTGCTTTAGGTCTTACGCTATTTCGTTTGCCTGTATTCTCTCTTTTGTTGTTACAGGTGGAGATGGAGGGGTCGGGAAAAGAACAGTCGTTTGCGTCATTTCTGCTATTGCTGATGGGAACAGTGATAGCATAGTGACCAGTACGCTTACTTATCAACATAGTGGTTCAGGTTCAATCTCCTGTTGTAACAGGTTTCCTTTTACGACAGACACGGCGATGGAGAGTACCCAGACTCTAATTATCTAATTATTGTATCTAATTACTTTATTTTATGTTGTGTGATTTCTGCAGTATGTACCTGATAAAATGGAGCGAAATATGCAATGTAATAAATAGTGCAATCTAAACCCTATTACTGGTTTTGGCTGGTTGTGAATTCTCGTCAAGAGAAGTAGGAACAGCATGGCTACATAGACTATTCAACCATGTTTGGGTAGAACAACAGACACCACGAGACTGGGGAAACGCCATAATTGTCCCAATTTGGAAAAACAAAGGCAGCAGAAGAGACTGCACACAATACAGAGGCATTTCACTATTGAGTCATACTGGGAAAATATTTTTCAAAATTCTTGAGAAAAGATTACGAACTATTATAGAACCCCAGCTAAGCGAAACACAACTTGGATTTAGGACAAACAAAGGATGCACAGATGCCATTTTTGCTCTTAGATATTTTATAGAAAAATCAATCGAATTCAATGAAACACTATACTTAGCCTTTGTCGACCAAAAAGAAGGCATTTGATAGATTAGATAGAAACAAGCTGTGGGAAATCCTTAAACAATATGGAGTGAGTACACATCTAGCAAACCTATCTAGAAGCTTATAAACAACAGTGAATGCATAGTGAGAGCAAGTGGAGGACACTCAGAACCCTTCACAATAAGATCCGGAGTACGACAAGGTTGTGTCCTGTCCCCTGTCTTGTTTATAACATTTATAGACAACATATGTAAAGAAACCAGCTAAACAGAGACCGCAAGAACACCGCATGACGAGAACACAGAAGAAGAACCATCTGCGAATCTAACCATTAGAGAACTCCTGTTTGCGGACGATCAAGCACTAATAGCAAAATCAGAAGCTGAATTACAAGACCACATGAATAGTCTAAACGAAATGTGTAGGGTACATAACATGAAAATTAGCACAAGTAAAACAGAGGTATTGACTATAACTAAAGAAGAAAAAGCAACAAAGACTCGCCTAAACGAACATCCCTTGAAACAAGTAAAGAGTTTCAAGTACCTAGGGAGTATAATATCATCAAAAGGCAAATCAGAAGACGAGATGGAAAATAGATGCAATAAGGCAAACCAACTCATTGGACAAATGGCACCAATACTAAAGAACAAACATGTATCAATAACTACTAAGAAAGCACTTTACAACACAATCTTCCTACCAACTCTGTGCTACCAATGCCAAACCTGGACAATGACAGAAAAAGAGAAAAGGAAGATCACAACAACAGAAATTAGATTCCTGAGAAGAATACTCAATGTATCAAGAAGAGATAAGATCAGAAATGAAGAAATCAGGACTAAAGTGGGGGTTATAGCTGCACTAGATTTTATTAGAAGGCAGCAAGTCAAATGGTTTGGCCATGCAAGTAGGCTACCAGCTAACAATATACCACAACAAGCAATGATGTACAGACCAGAGGGAAGCAGAGGAAGAAGCCGACCACGTAAATAATGGACGCAGGGAATAACAGACTCCATGCGAATATCGATAGATGAAACCCATAAGCGGGCACTCTCCCCCTATTTATACTTCACCTCGACACCGCAAGGTACAAGAGGAACATGATGAGATGAGATGAGATGAGAGTTAATCCTCGTGAAGACTTTTTAACTCTTTTAAATCCAATGCATGGTCACCGAGGTTGTCTGAGCATTGAAAAGGTCTTGAATAAATTTGATCTAGATGATTGGCTGGAAAGATCAAGTGGAAGAGAGACAGAGACAGGCCACGAGAAATAATGCTGGATGGACTGAAACGGTGGCATGGGGGAATATCATCAGCAGAGTTGATGTAGAACACCACCGACTAAGATATGTGGAGAGTCATGAACGCCAGCGCCAGCTGGCAAGGCACTTGATGATGATGAGATGGTGTAGATTTCCACCCGACCCGGCACCGCAATAACATGGTCATGGATCGAATTGCAGTGCTCTCCGTTTCCTTTCTAAGCGCAGGAAGCAGCTGTGTGTGCAAGACCTGCACTTGAGCTTCACATTCACCCAGTTACACAGCAATCCTTGGAACCTTGACCAGGCTGGAGACTCAATCTGTAGATCTGATGCACCATAGAGAGAGCTGTCCCATTGTCGTCACCCGTGTGAAAGAATTTTGAAGGACTGAAAGCTTAAGTCGGCTTGCCAAGACAGCCGACATCTCAAGTGTACAGGGTAAGAATATTATACAATCTATGCTTTATATCACCCTTTGAACCTATGCCCATTGATACGTGACCACGGCCATTTATTTCTCATTTGACATGCATTTAATAACATATTCTGGCAACGGTACCACAGACCATCCTCCTCTATAACCCTAAACTGGGTCCTACCTTGCTGCCAGCGTGTGGGTCTTTGGATGGGTGTCTATTATTAGTGTAACGAGTCCCCCGTTGGGTGAAGGGGCACACAAGAAGTCTCGTGGACGGAGGTGCTAATCTCCGCGTCCTGACGTGCGAAAGTATGACACGCGGCAAATGAAGACCTCCGTCCACCTCACTCACACTCACTCACATTTTAAGACAAATATGTTCAGGCCACTGTCAACTGTCGATCTATCGGTTAGTCATAATTGAGGCCCTTGTGGTGTTTCTTTTCTTCTTGCCATAATAGAGCTGCGATTTTCGCTTACTTAGAACTTCTATGCGTTTCCGGCTTTGCGTGGATTCCATCTCTGATGCTGTACTCACGTCTCGTCAGGTTCGCGCACTTGTAACGCCTGGAGTTGTTAGCCCACACCCCCCCCCCCCCACCTCCCCAACCGCACGGTGTTCATGACTTCCGCCCGTATGTTAATTAACAATTAGGTGCATGTCCTTCACAGGACGTAGTAGTCAATCCCAGCAATCTGGCTTTTCGTGATTCCTGGGCAAGTTTTACGTTCAGCAGTTTGCCATTGCTTTCCGAACGACCGGCACCTATCCTTTTTTCGAAAACACCAGCACCGCTGTGTTTCGAACCCGGGTATAAGGGATTACGAATCGCGTCCGAAACCCCTTCGCATGTGTTACCAGCGCTTATAAAGGAATAGTAAAAGTGTTAATAAGTCCTTTACCCCACACGGATTAATAAGCAGATGAGGGTAAAACAGTGGGCAGCAGCTTCTGCGGCTGACTAAATCACAGGACTATCATTCTGAGCCGGTGATGGACCCTAACTATAACTTCTCCTTGAAGTTGAACAAGGTAGGGGTAGTGGTGAAATCGACAAAAAAAAAAAAAAAAAAAAGAAATACAAATGTATGTAACCTACCATGCATGTTCTAAGACATGATTAAGGAGAGCTGGCATAAGACAAGATTTTTAATTCTGCAGAAACAAACCTTTACTTGCAAAATGCAACCAATCACTGAACAGTTTTCAAAGAGCTTTGCGTGAGCTGGTGTCCATAACATATTTTTTGACCATGTCAAACAGGCAAAATACGGTCTCAGTTGTGGCAAATGTGTGAGACAATTTGCATAAAAACAAGATAACCTTGTCGGTTTGAATGATCGGCGTGGCAACCAGGTCATCGGGCGGGTCATCAACATGTCATATTCAACGTATGATTGATGAGTAGCCAGAGGTCAGAGGCACACAAATAACCGTTCTTCTTCTTCTTCTTCGTGTGCCCAGTCTAGAGCAGACATCGGCGATCATGACTCTCCCAACTTCTCTATGATATATTTTGATGAACCTGGTGTAGAATTTATAATTATTTTTAGTCCAGCTGTTCAAGCTTTCCACATATACATTTCTCTGTCGTCCCCTACATGTATTGCCTAGTTTTCTCTCATATACGGCTAATGTATGTATTTCACCTCATCTGTCCATATGCCACATATATTTTACGTGTGGTTTCATAGTTGTAATGGCTCATCTTGTAACAATAACAGTTTAACGAGCGCCAAATGGCCAGTAATGCAGATATGATTCTTGCATGTCCCGTCCATCAAGAGTGGACAGGTGGGGGGAGGGGGCGCTGTATTACAGACTTTATATATAATTTGAAGAGTAGGCTATACCACACAGCTGATCTCTTGTCTCAGGATATACATTGATGGTTAGCTTACACTGAGTGTTGGTGTAGTACTGCATGAAATACTATCATGGTTAGCTTACACTGAGTGTTGATGTAGTACTGCATGAAATACTATCATGGTTAGCTTACACTGAGTGTTGATGTAGTACTGCATGAAATACTATCATGGTTAGCTTACACTGAGTGTTGGTGTAGTACTGCATGAAATACTATGATGGTTAGCTTACACTGAGTGTTGGTGTAGTACTGCATGAAATACTATCATGGTTAGCTTACACAGAGTGTTGGTGTAGTACTGCATGAAATACTATCATGGTTAGCTTACACTGAGTGTTGGTGTAGTACTGCATGAAATACTATCATGGTTAGCTTACACTGAGTGTTGGTGTAGTACTGCATGAAATACTATCATGGTTAGCTTACACTGAGTGTTGGTGTAGTACTGCATGAAATACTATCATGGTTAGCTTACACTGAGTGTTGGTGTAGTACTGCATGAAATACTATCATGGTTAGCTTACACTGAGTGTTGGTGTAGTACTGCATGAAATACTATCATGGTTAGCTTACACTGAGTGTTGGTGTAGTACTGCATGAAATACTATCATGGTTAGCTTACACTGAGTGTTGGTGTAGTACTGCATGAAATACTATCATGGTTAGCTTACACTGAGTGTTGGTGTAGTACTGCATGAAATACTATCATGGTTAGCTTACACTGAGTGTTGGTGTAGTACTGCATGAAATACTATCATGGTTAGCTTACACTGAGTGTTGGTGTAGTACTGCATGAAATACTATCATGGTTAGCTTACACTGAGTGTTGGTGTAGTACTGCATGAAATACTATCATGGTTAGCTTACACTGAGTGTTGGTGTAGTACTGCATGAAATACTATCATGGTTAGCTTACACTGAGTGTTGGTGTAGTACTGCATGAAATACTATCATGGTTAGCTTACACTGAGTGTTGGTACTTTCATTCCGGCAGCCCTATTTGAAATACTATGATGGTTAGCTTACAATGAGTGTTGATGTAGTACTGCATGAAATACTATGATGGTTAGCTTACACTGAGTGTTGGTACTTTCATTCCGGCAGCCCTATTTGAAATACTATGATGGTTAGCTTACAATGAGTGTTGATGTAGTACTGCATGAAATACTATCATGGTTAGCTTACACTGAGTGTTGGTACTTTCATTCCGGCAGCCCTATTTGAAATACTATGATGGTTAGCTTACACTGAGTGTTGGTGTAGTACTGCATGAAATACTATCATGGTTAGCTTACACTGAGTGTTGGTACTTTCATTCCGGCAGCCCTATTTGAAATACTATGATGGTTAGCTTACACTGAGTGTTGGTGTAGTACTGCATGAAATACTATCATGGTTAGCTTACACTGAGTGTTGGTACTTTCATTCCGGCAGCCCTATTTGAAATACTATTATGGTTAGCTTACAATGAGTGTTGATGTAGTACTGCATGAAATACTATCATGGTTAGCTTACAATGAGTGTTGATGTAGTACTGCTATGATGGTTAGCTTACAATGAGTGTTGGTGTAACACTGCATGAAATACTATCATGGTTAGCTTACACTGAGTGTTGGTGTAACACTGCATGAAATACTATGATGGTTAGCTTACAATGAGTGTTGGTGTAACTTCTTCTTCTTCTTCTTCTTCAGCGTTCCGAGCCATTGAGGTTCTTTGCTGCAAATATAATCCGTCTCCATTCGTCTCTCTGGTGGACCTTCTCTTGCCAGTCGTTGATTCCAAGTGCTTGTAGGTCTGTACATGTATTATCTCTCCACCGCCTTCTTGGTCTACCTCGGGGTCTACGGTCATTTATTTCCTGAGTGTAACACTGCATGAAATAGAAATACTATCATGGTTAGCTTACAATGAGTGTTGGTGTAACACTGCATGAAATACTATGATGGTTAGCTTACAATGAGTGTTGATGTAGCACTACATAAAATATGATGGTTCCGTCGCCCTGCTACTGAGTGAGTGCGTGGCGCAACACTGTGAGCTGTGAGTTTCGTGTGAAGTGCTTTTGAATCTGCCCGAGGTTTTTTGGAACGTGACTGCATGTTCGGAGCGATGGTAGATGGCTATGTCCCAGAGTTGACCGGTTTTTGCCTTATGCAGACATACGTGGCTGCTGGGCTTCTGGTTGACTGCCACTGCCATCGACGATAAACTGTATTTTCGTGGACTGTGTGAGTGAACATCTAGGAAACATACAGAAGGGAAAATGACTGCCGATTCCATCAGAGATGAACTGGGTGTTTCGTTGGGGGCTATTGTGTTGACATTCTGGCGGCGGCATTATGCACAGTGTATCTGTGCGGGCTGTTGTTTGTCGAGACTCCTGTCTTTTCCACTTTTCACACTGGGCAGTGGGGAGCATTTTGTGCGATATTCACTGGCACAGGAACGGAGCATAATGGGGACAACCCGTTGCTATGAGGTTGGAACTACGACTAACTAACTAATTAACATACTATGATCATTAGCTTACAATGAGTGTTGATGTAGCACTACATCAAATATGATGGTTAGCTTACAATGACTGTTGATGTAGTACTGCATAAAAATACTCTTAATGATTAGCTTAAACTATTTCCCCATGACTCCTTATTTACAATAAAAGAGGAAGCAAATCAATATAAATGCTAGAAACACTCAACAGAAAATAATCTCAGAATTGTCTCTAAATCCTCCACAAAAAAGGCTTTTCATTATGAGCAATCAAATACAAGTTCTGGCATTTTTGACCTGAAATGGGAGCTACAAAGTGACACACACTACACCAAGGGTTCTGCCCTGTATCTCCAGTTATCAAAGGTAGTGCCTTGATGTTACAGTGAGATGAGTGGGTTGTACCATAGTACAGATGGGTCCCCTTAGGCTGACAGGCGGTCTTCAAACTATGAGAGGTATAATCCTGTCTTGCAGGCAGATTGGAGACCGTCCAAGGCTAGGGAAAGCAAATCTTAAAGAAATGCCTGTTGAAATAGGATACACTGGGCCGCAGATATGGGCGAGTAGTGTCACTAATAAACTACATGATTATATTAAAAGTTAACAGTAACAGGAAAATACAAACCTGCCAAATGATAAATAAAAAATAGTCAAATGGCTGATTATGAAGAAAATAAAATAATGGATTTACGTTATTTCTTTTTTCATTGTTTATACCTCATTGGGGCATTGATCCTCAAGCAATTCGATCGTAGCCACCCTATCCTCAGCTATCCCATGCAGCTCCATCCATATCCTCGCCATATGATTTATGTCTGGCTCTACTTCTCTTCTCCAAGTGATTTTAGGTTTTCCTCTGTTTCTTTCGCCTTATCAGTATTCCTGACCAGGGCTTTTCTAGTTATACTACTCTCAGGTGTTTGTTTTTTTAATGTATGTCCTCGGGAGTCTCCGTGGCGAAGTGGTCAAGCCCTTTGACTGGGGCTCCAAAGGTTGTGGGTTCAATTCCGGGCCATGTCCTTCGGTTCACGAGTGAATATTTTCGGAGATTCCTGGGGTTCGTCGCTAGAGCTACGGAGTCTGTGCTTTGTGCGACGCTTTCCGCGTTGCAGAAAGAGACTGAGCTATATGGGATAAAACCCGGTGCAATGAAATCAACCCTGTCAACTTTAAAGCGATTTTTAATGTATGTCCTATCGTTATCAATGTCTTCCCTTCACCTCTTGATTCTCTGGTATTCGCTTAGTTCTCTCTGAGCCCCACACTGGTGATTCTGTCATACCATTTTAGTTATGCAGGCATTAAATAATGAATGTATGCACTAAATGTGTAGTCACTTTAGTTGTTCTTCAATATTCTGATCCATATAGTAGTCATGATTTAACGTTACAATTGAATATGTTACTGGTAGTCCAAATTGGCAATGTGGTGTGCTCACTAACATCAAGAGTGCGAACAGAAGAATCACACAACAGAATGTCAGTATTGGATTACATTTTATTAAAACCTATCTCTGCCAGGTAAAGAAATTATAATCTCATCAAACAAGTGACATAATTTATGGCTGAAATAGCTTATAAACATCTGAGTATTCACACAAGTTAACTACAAAAGATCTGTGACTGTTTCATTATATATGCAAAGGAGAAATCTTGACCAGTCAGAATAAACAAACTAATTATTAGGCACTCAAGAAATTCTGTACTCCTCAATCTTGTAGCACAATTTCTGTTTATCCAAATGAAAAGCATCCCATTTGAAATTTAGTCTATTCATTATGATTGCCATACTTTCTTGTAAGAATACATAAGCTAATGTGTATCTCCATCTAGTATCACATGATCATACTTTAATTCCATGAAAATTTTATAAATTTAGTGAATACTGCCTGTAATGATTCATTTATTTCCACTGGCATATACTGCAACAGGGTTCTCAGAGATACAGAGTTGTCTGACCCTCTTCTTTCACACCTTACGTAGCCTCTGTTTTTAATGATAATTAAAATATAAGGCTGTGATTGGCTGGTAAAGTATGCCAGATTATATGTCATAAGCTCTGACATAATGTGAGGACTAATCCATGTTTAGTGCAGGGCAGACCTCTGTTTTTGAGTGTTCGCTTAATGTCACAGTTTATGCTTTTTTGTGTGTGCAAAATATGTGTTATTACAACATTAATATGATACAAATTATATTTAGGATAATTACAACATACAAGGTTTGGCAAAAGGCAATTAATATTGGCTTCCCATTGCAAATATTAGAGAGCTGTGGTAGCTCAGTTGCTAGCCTATTTACCTGTTTGCCCAGAGTTCATGTGTTCAAATTTTCAAGGCAGGAATTTACCAAAAAACCTGGGCTCTCAGGTCGACATAGCATAAAATGGCTACCAGGAAATATTCTGGGTAAGGGGTAAGAGGAAAAGAAGTCAAAACATTCATCGAGGGAGGACAACTTCTGATGATCAGAAGCCTTCTGTCGTACTTGCTCCCTGGCAGAGTTTATACCATTGGCTATCAGGAAATGTTCTGGGAAATAAAGGCTGCCAGTGTGATATGACCAAATCACCCACCGAGTGACTGTTAGTCTAGACAACTATTATACTCAATTCCCTGATATCATGGAAAAGGATCCATTAATGTTTGTACTTGTTTGTTTACGAACTTTTGGAAACATATCCCTTTTTTGCAAAGTTTTGAAAACATATCCCCTTTCTAGAAACTTATGGATACATATTCCTTACCTTTCTATGTTTTAGAAGATAAAAAATATTGGGGAGATTTTGCTAGGCTCACAATTGCATTGAACAACTGATGTACCATTGAGATTTGTGCCTAGGTCCCTGAAATCGGTTATCACACTGGTCTCTAAAATCTACATGATGTGCAACTGAACAAGTTAGATCCTGTTCACTATCTGGTAACTACCCTGACTGCATCAATACATACCCTCACCCCTGACAGACAACAACAATGGTACACAATATTGTAATGACAGTTTACACACACAAAAATCAATCAACAAAACCATTATAATAACGATCATTGACCAACTCAAATTTCACAACAGAGATTTGTGCCTATTTCTGGTTACTTTAACTGGCCGTATATTTTTAGTCCCAATAAATGATGCTCATAAGAAATTTAAGTATGTTATTCTACTTTCTCATCAGGGGATAGTGGATCAGATGCTTAGTTTTACCAGATAAGGGCAAAAAATAGGTGGTATCACATTCATTATGAACACTTTGAAGATCCCTTGGTAGATGGAAATTGTAAAGAATAGACTGGTATTTGACCCTCCCCTGGCAAAATGTCCAAAAATAGAACAGCTATATATATACAAAGCATGTACATCTCTTATGTCAACTCTACCTTGAATGCAGCCGGCTCAAAGGTCTTGTCCAGAAAGTTCTTTCTAGCTTGAAGATGACAGACAGACAGACAGACAGACAGACAGACAGACAGACAGACAGAAAGACAGACAGACAGACAGACAGACAGACAGACAGACAGACGGACAGACAGACAGACAGACAGACAGACAGACAGACAGACAGACAGACAGAAAAATGTGTTATGTGAATGTGGAAGGCAAGGGGAAATCATCAGATTAGTTTTCTAAGAATACAGTTACGGGCAGTCATAAAGCAAGATTTATTATGGAGTCTCATGTTCAAAGAACTTCATACCAGTGGTCAGGCTGAATAACGCCGTAATAATCTCACAATGAACACCAACAGACTAGCTGAAAGTGAATGTATCCACTGGTGATGCTGATGAGATTCTGACCCTAGCCCGACTACACCAGCCGTGAGTGAAGCCTGGCCCAGCACGCTACTGTCATCTTTGAGGTCATGAGAGGAGATATCAACATCAACTGCTCATGTGAACAGCCAGCAGAGATACTTTGGGAGGCTGCTGTACTGGAGGACTGAGTATGCACAGGAATATTCAATGTGCAGTGGTGCTGACAATAGTATAATATAACATCAATATATTAAAAAGTGTCACAAAGTGTTCAGAATTATCATAAGATCACATAACACACTAAGGCAATTTCATTTATACACCACTAATGAAACCCTGGCATCAACAATAGTATACATGTTGTAATATGTAGCATAGTGGTCATGTTTACATGACAACATACACAAAATCAAAATATGGAATCAGACCCATTTCACCAATGACCACAGGCCACACCAGGAGTGGTAGGATCAGCACCACCCCAGACATCTTCACTTTTTAAGAACAAAATCTCTGCTATCCATTCTATAAGACTCGGTATGTTCTAGAACCAAATAACTGTACTACCAAACCACATAAAGGCAAAATCATAGTGAAATAAATGAATGCAATCTGTTTGTGCACCAAACACCTGTAGAATTATAAGTGGAAAACACATAACAATTAGGTATCACAATGTTCTTATATCACAAACAATGAAATCAAAGTATTTAAAGAAAGAAAACATTCATGCAAATATCATCCATAATGTACATGTATGGTTATGGCAAACACTCAATGAGTCAGAGTGGGTTCATCTGATGGCAAGGGACATTGGTAATAGGGAAAGCTATGGACAACTCAAGTTCAAAGTGACTTAAACACACACCCCAAAAAAAAAAAAAAACATCTTGCCCTTTCACAGGCTTTTGAGAGTTAAGTGCCCTTACTACTATCTTCATTAATTCTATTTCTCCATCAACACTAATAGAAGTCATCATGGCTGATGGGTTTAATGCACTTATGCTTACACTTCCTGTATGCTGATGTTGGAGCAGTGCGTTCTCTCTCTCTCTCTCTCCCTCTCACTCACTCACTCACTCACTCACTCACTCATTCACTCACTCACACACACACACACGCACGCACACACGCACGTGTGCGTCAGTTCGTCTTAAACACTGACTTTTTGTTCAGAAAGAAATGCCAAGCTACTGAACATAAAATTGCTCAGAAATTCAACCTTGGCCCCGCAACATCCTGTGAAGGACATGCAGCATTTGAATGAACATTGATCTAGCCAGTTAACTAGAAACAGCAAACACATGCAGGTAAAATGTCAAGAAAAGAAACCACAAGTAAAGATGCACGCACTTCCTCGTTCTCTCCAAGACACATTTATTATGTTAATCTTTATCTTATTAATTAATTGTTAACCCGTTCTGAACCCGTTCTGTGCTAGATAAATCATTACTATACTTTCCACTGCAGACTATTATTACAATATTATCATTGCCTCCTATGAACAACAATCACCTTCAAATTAATAAGCTTGTGAGGGTAAAACCATGGGCAGCTGCTATTTGTGGCTGACTTAATCACAGGATCATTAATCTGAGCCAGGGATGGACCCTAATATAACTTCTCCTTAAGGTTGAACGGGTTAGGGGTAATGGTAGAATCGAATGGAATATTATTATGCTTCCAATCTACAAAGTTATTTCTGTAGCTACTCCCAATGTAGACAGAACTTACTTTTACATAACAACTGTCAAGGTGAGAAAAGTATACAATACCCAGAGTGCATTTTAGCCCGGGACACTGCAAAGTGGTTATAACACCACAATGTAGGCTATCATTGACCCTGGGACACTGCAAAGTGGTTATAACACCACAATGTAGGCTATCATTGACCCCAGGACACTGCAAAGTGGTTATAACACCACAATGTAGGCTATCATTGACCCAGGGACACTGTAAAGTGGTTATAACACCACAATGTAGGCTATCATTGACATCGAGAAATATCATCTGAAGTCCAATATCAGCAGCCAAATGACACAAAAGTCAGTATTGGTGGTTTAAGATGTCTTGTGAGGGTTGTAATCCGCTACGCAGCAGAGTCAAGTTTTCTGCCACAAATGCGATATGTAGTAGACAACTGGCAGGAATGATTTCTAGCAGTGTACAGCGAACCACTGGCATAGAGCAGACTTCCCACGGTCCAAGAAAGATGCTACAATCATTGTGGCTGGACAATTTTAAATTATGAGTCCGTCATTTTCATAACATGTTTTTACAAAACTATGTTACACATGAGAATAAATTTTTAGAAATGCACTGTTAAATATGAAACAATAACTGGCACTGATTGTAACATGATCACATCCCACTATATGTCTAAATAAAATTTAAATGGGAAAAAATGAAGTTATGAACATTAGACTTGACAAAGATATTCTAATATCGCATAAAGAAATTCAAGAATGATACAAGGTGACTGAGAGAAACAGATAAAAATTAATAACTAACATGCAAAACAATAATGAACAATAGGAAATGCTGAAAAACTACATCTATCAAACAAGCAAAAAGAGATATTACTGGAAAGATGACACACACACAACCAAACAAAGAAGAAATAGACAACTGAGAAATTTTTAAAGCTGATGAACAAGAGAATGATAAGATAAATAATGCAATGCAAAATAAATACACAAAAAATAATGATTACATGAGCAGTGCAACAAAACTCTATTAAATTCTATTACAGAAACAACCAACATGCAAAGACAAATTAATGATTTCTTCTGTTTGCCCTGTATCCCTGATTGTGGCGTAAACCTTCAAACAACTCATGCCAAGCCATCCTATCTTTGACTATCTCCTGCACCTGTCAAGGTAAGATGTCTTGTGAATTTCTTGACACAGAAAAATGGCATTCATAGTAACAATACAAAGCTAGATCAAGAACTTTTAATTCTACATATACTATTGATTGGAGTGTCATGTCTCAACTTCAGCATTTCTTATTTTGGAATTTCAATTCTTTCAAATGTAATTTGTTCCATTTGTTTCAATAATTTGTTTTTATTATTTGAGAATGCATGAACCAGATTTGCCTCCCACCCATTTTGAACCACTACTGACTGATCTCACAGTATATCACAAAATTTGCTGTCTTGTAGATAAACTGGAGACAGTCAAAGGCTAGAGAAAGTAACCCAAACAAAATACTTGTCGATGTTGGATGTACTGAGCCAAAGGCTTGAAATAACAGTGCACCACAACATACTTAATGATGACATCATATAGAGTCAATACACAGATAAGGCAACAATTACTGATCTAACACCTCAAAACTTAACATACTACAGTGGAGTGCTGAAGGAGACCTTAAAACACAAGTCTCCTTAACCCATCACAGTTATGAAGTAAAAATGGATGTGGCATGCATGCAAGAGACACACCTCAACCCCATCACAGATTTCTGTTAAGGGGATATCAGACAATTAGTCTTGACCATGAAGGACACAAAGCTGGTGCTCAGTACTCGTACACAATTCTATGCCATACAGTGAAATCTCTGTAAACACAGCCAGGCAGAAAGAATAGAGATTGTTATAATGCTAAAGGAATTAAAAATCAGAATTTACAACATATAAAGCCAAGCATCTAAACATCAAGTGCTATCAGGCATGGAAATTAATTATTCCGACTGCATAATACTCAAGAGATTTTAAAGGCTCAGAAAGATGAGAATATCAAGATACCGATATCAGAGGAAAGATAGTGGAGGACTGGGAAATAGATTCAAATCTCCATTTAATTAACAACCTGATGATAAACCCAGTTTCTACTCCAGAAGATGGTGTACCAGTACCACTCCACACTTAGCTTTCTGCACAGGAGACATCTTCCACAAAACTGACCACCATGTGTTTGACCAATTAGCAGGCAGTGACCATAGACCTATCATAAATGTAATGAATATAGCACATGTTCCACAAGAGCAAAAGCTGTTGCCATGCTGGGATTACAAACAAGCTGATTGGGATAGATACTTGCATAAGTATAAGTAATATGATAACATTGATAAGTAATATGAGAACATTAATTATTTAGGCGACCATTGAATACATTCCCAGAGGGGCTAGGAAGAATTATAAACCATACTAAACTGAAGAACTACAAACTCTAAATGTCAAGGTTGAATATACACACTATACAGCAGAGCAAGAACAAAACCACTCATGCAAACATCTCTCTCAAAACCATCTCAGCAAAATCCACAAGAACACTAAATCAAACAAGAAGAGACTGTTGGAGAGAAAACACAAAAAAACCTTAATCAAAACCGAGATGGAAATCTCTGCAAGTCTCCATGGCAAAGTGGTCAAGCCATCTGACTCGGGCTCCGAAGGTTGTGGGTTCAATTCCGGGCCTCGCCCTTCGGTTCACGAGTGCATTTCTTTTTAGACTCCTGAGGGTCATCGCTGGAGCTATGGAGTTTATGCTTTGTGCGATGCTTTCCGCACTGCGGAAAGAGACTGAGCCATATGGGATAAAAACCCGGTGCAATGATGTCGACCCTGTTGACTTTTAAGCGCCTTTAAGAGATAGAAATAGACTACAAATACTGGTAAAAGATATGAATAATGAAGGACTCGGTAAGAAACATCATGCTTACAGGGAAAAAAGCTGCAAATGCACTGATGGAGTGTTATGCTAGAACAAACCACACTGACGTCATAAGGGAAAAAAAAAAGGTGCCATCAAAGCCAAACAAACATACAATAACACAGAGCTAGCAAAAAATATATGATGACAAATTTAAACACGGAAGAAATGGAACAAGCCCCCGAAAAGAAGAAATCTCCTGAAAATGACAGAATTAGACATGAAATGCTAACAGGACTGGGTGCTAATGCAAAAACAAGTTGAGTCTAGAACCGACATCACAGTACTCGAGTCATTCCCATGCATGCCCCGTCCTCATCTGCAACAGCCAGCGAAGAGTTCCAATACTTAAAGTACCAGTAGTAGTCTGATTATATGTCTTTCTGGCTTTTCCTCGAGTTAAATAGTTAAAAATAATAGGTTTTTTAATGCAAAAAAAAAAGAACCTATTAAAGTTCTAAATTATAGCTGGAAGAGAGGAATAGTCCCACAAGCAAGGAACGAAGCTATATTAATACCGGTCCCAAAGAAGAATAAAGACCTGGCAGGACCAAATGGCTATCGACCTATCAGTCCACTCAGCTGTGTAGGGAAACTAATAGAACACATTATTAATTACAGGCTCTTGCGGCGTTTGAAAGAAAAATATACTTAACTCCACAACAAGCAGCATTCAGAAAGTACAAATCCACAGAAGATCAAATAACCTACATAGCTCGGGAAATAGAGGATGCCTTTCAAGAGAAACAACACACATTAGCAGTTCAGGTAGATAAGAAAAAGAATTTGATAAAGTATAGAAGGTTGGACTAAGATTAAATTGTGAAAAAGGCAGATATATGGGAAAATATACAGATGGATTAGGAAGAAGAAAAGCAACAACAAACTACACAGAAGAACATTACCCAAGCAGCACCTGGACTCATGTATATATATATATATATATATATATATATATATATATATATATATATATATATATATATATATAGACTGATCAACAAAAAACTCAACAGAAAATAGAGGTGAAGGGATTCTCCAGATTCCTGAAGAGAACTAAAAGTACTTCTCATTGCAACATATCAATGAAGAAACCGACTGGTTAGCAAACCTCAGCCTGATATAGACATAACCTATGATGAAGTCAAGAGGTGTATAAGAAGCAATTATAGAACCAAGTGGAAATCAGAACATACAGGCTACCAGACAGACGATGCATATTACCAACTCAGTCAAACAGAACAAGTCACAATCTTCAGACTATGGACAGACCACAACAGGCTGAAATACCACATGTTAAATAAACTAAGGATAGGGGATACTTATGAATGTAACCGTGGAACTGGTAAAGTCACAAGAGCTAAACATTTGTTGCAGGAATATCTTACATATGTAGAACAGAAAAAGTATTTTGGTCAACACCCGCTCCATTTGAAGACAAACTCTATGGAGATGTCAACAAGCTTAAGCTGACTGCCGCTTTCTTTGCATTTATTCATATTGACATCTGAAGGGGATATAAGAAGAAGAAGAAGAATAAAGATATCAAAAGGCATCCCTGATGCACTCATAAAGAACGGTGGTTTTACAGGCATAAAGTACAGTTAAACACAGGATGTTTGAAATCAAAGACAGGACAGCTGTTACTGATGATACTATGATGAAGAGATGGAATGAACACATGAGAGATATATGATGGAGAAAGAGCAGAATTTTCAAGAGAAAGTTACTGAGATGGTCCACCTATCCAGAATGAAGCCAGTGATGCTATGACAACATGCAAAAAGGAAAAACAAATAGAGTAAACATTGATATTTGGAACATTTGGCTGTGCATACTCCACTGGTTCCTGCACTTGGAGAGGGGAAGTAGAGCTCAGCCATGCCACTTCCCTGATACACCTCCGTCAATAATGACCATTTCCAGATATGTATGGCTTTTACATGCACAAAATATGTCATTTTCTTTAACTGTATACACCTTAACATCCAGTCTTCTTCAATATTGAGTTCTTGCTGGATTGAGCTGTTTGTTCTCATTTTTGTCGCATTAATTTTTATACGTTTCTGTAACACTTATGTTCATTTGTACATACATGCTTTTTATCTGATTTGCTGAATGTCCAAGTTTCACATTCATATGTTGCCAAAGGGAATATGCAAGCGCTTGATACTCTTACTTTTGTTGTTCTATCTGTTGCAATCAATCTAATTGTAATTACTTTATTTTTTGCAGAGCAACGTTTCTTCAACTTTTAAATTCAGTCATCACATTCCCATTGTCTGACCACCCATTCTATATCAACCTGTAACATATAAATAACTGTAACAGGGTATAATCCATAAGTAAATCAAAGAAATGTAAGCATATTGTAAAGATCAATACAAGAACTCTAAATGTTAAACAACAACAACATACAAAACTAAAAGACGAAGTTGGAGAAACAACTAGAGATTGTGTGATAACTGAAAGCAAAACTGATACTGAACAAAAGAGGAAAACAAATAGAAACTTTTTATTGACTTAAAAAATACCACATAAAAGTAATTCACACACAGAAAATAATTGAAATGACAATTAACAATTAATGACTTTAATAATCAACTGTGCTCTGCCAAGTTCATATGCTGGTTGCTGTTAAATGCCTTCACTAAGAGTCAATTCTCATGTGAGCAATGAAACACAGAATGATGTATCCACCATTCTCTATAATAAACTTTCTCATATCACAAAACACAGCCACTAATGACAATTCTCAATCTTGCACCACCACAGACAATGCCATTTCATCAGATAGCTGCTGAAGATCAATAAGAGTATTCTGTTGGCAACAACAGCAAAACATGATACATATAATGCCTTAGCAGATACCGATGGTGGTGTGTGAAGTAATAAGGCTTCACATATACAAAGTCATGGCAATATGAGCTGAGTTGACCAGCTACCTTCAACCCCAGCTTTTCTTAGTGCATATCCAATATTCCTAAACAAGAAAAAAAACACATTAAATTAAATAAATATTAAATTACCATGTTTGATCAACTGGCCTTTGACTAGGATATATATTACTTGCGAGTCTCTGTGGTGAAGTGGTCAAGCCGTTTGACATTTGACTCGTGAGCCGAAGGTTGTGGGTTCGATTCCGGGCCGTGTCCTTCGGTTTACGAGTTAAATGTTTCGGAGACTCCCATGGGTCGTCGCTAAAAGCTACGGAGTTCATGCTTTGTGCAACGCTTTCCGTGCTGCGGAAAGAGACCGAGCCATATGGGATAAAAACCCGGAGCAATGAAGTCAACCCTGTCGACTTTTAAGCAACTTTTTTTATATATATTACTTATTCATTCATAATAGTTTCTTTTCCTCTATTTTGTTTTAATTAACGACAAACCAACCAATGCTAACTCAATCCATCTCAGGCAGTTTTTAACTTCTAATTACTTTGGTCTAGTTATTAATTTGGCCGGCTTCGTGGCTTAGAGGTTATGACTTTTCTCCGTAATCTCGTATACTCTCGTGGGTTAACGTGATGACGGTAAGAATCAGCAGTGGTTCGAATCGCATTGATAACTTACGGGGTATGTGAGCCGGCCGCTCAGAAAGCAATGGCAAACTACTGAGCGTAATCTTGCCAAGAAATCAACATACAGCTGAAAGATGCTGGTGTTGACAGCAATGTCCTGTAAAGGATATGCCAAAAAAAAAAAAAAAAAAAAAAAAAAAAGTTATTAATTTAACTCTTCTCCTTATATTCCTAGGTCATCACTACTGCTACCCAACTTCATTCCAACTTAAATCTTATTTATTATTTTAAAGTCTTTTAATCCATATATTTATTACTGCAAAGTAACAACTGTGTACCGGTCTCCCTGGTGAAGGTCTCCCTTCAGCGTTCCGAGCCATTGAGGTTCTTTGCTGCAGATACAAACGTCTCCATTCGTCTCTCTGGTGGACCTTCTCTTGCCAGTCGTTGATTCCAAGTGCTTGTAGGTCTGTATATGTATTATCTCTCCACCGTCTTCTTGGTCCACCTTGGGGTCTACAGTCATTTATTTCTTGAGTGTAAGCGAGTTTTGTTTCCCTATTATCTTCCATTCTTTCTATATGCCCCAGCCATTGTAGTCTATTAGCCTTCATGATACCAGTGATTAGCAGGGACTTAAACAGATCATAAATGTCTTTGCTACTTCTTCTTTTCCACTCTCCACTTTGTGTATCCCTAATGGGTCCAAAGATGTGTCTTAAAATTTTGTTCTCAAAGGTTTGTAACAAGGCTTCGTCTCCTTTCGTTGTACTCCAGGTTTCAGAGCCATACAGCACAATTGGTCTGTTCAGTGTTTTGTATATTGTGATTTTGGTGTTACGAGATAGCGCCTTTGATTTTAGTAGATGTTGTAGTGCATAGTATATCTTATTTCCAGAATTGATTCTAGTTTGTATTTCTTCCCTTATGATGTTGGACATCAGACATCTTACTTCCACCTTATCCCAGCTGTTGCTCTAACTACTTCTGTAATAGACATGTTACTTCTTTCCTATACCAGCTGTTGCTCTAACTACTTCTGTCTCAGACATGTTACTTCCACCCTATCCCAGCTGTTACTCTAACTAATTCTGTCTCAGACATGTTACTTCCACCCTATCCCAGCTGTTGCTCTAACTACTTCTGCTTGCTTGCTTGCTTGTGTTCATTGGCTTGAGCTCCAACGCGAAGTCCTGTATGTCGAATGAAGACATCTTGTTGTCCAACATCAGTGTGATGTCATACAGGACCTGAGTTTTGCGTGAATATCCGTTGTCCCATGTCTGGCTTATTGGTGTGCAGACTGGTGGTTCCTCGCCGTACAGGCAGACACTCTCCGACTTCGGAGGAATCGGCGATCCTACTGACTTTAGCCAGGACCCTGAAGGGACCTGTTGCCCAGGACGCTCGACGAGGACGCGTCAATAGGTCTTGGCCAGTATATAACCCGGCCCTGGTGCCTTGGAAACACCTCTGCGTCCCTAACTACTTCTGTCTCAGACATGTTACTTCCACCCTATCCCCGTTGCTACTCTACTCATGTCTCAGACATGTTGCAAAGATTCTATCCCATATTCCCAGCTACTTTGTCCTCATCATATCTGTCAGTATGAAGACTTCCTAGAGAGAGCCCATGAAATGCTAGACTTTTTCCATAGACGGGCAAATCCAGATCACATTCAGTCTCGCAAGAAATATCCTTTGTCAAGAAAACGCGACCTCTAAATAATTAACCCAAACTTATCCTCACCTTTCATCTACATGCTCAGGCCATCAAGCATTTTTTTTTTGGGTACCGGTCAATGCTGAGATCAGACCCAACCACCTGTGAGGTGTTTTCTAACGGCCCTATGGTAACTTTTTGCCAAAACAAAAATCTCGGTGACCACCTTGTTCATAGTTGCCTCCCTACAGTCACTTCATCTGTGGGTACATCTAAATGTCACTGGAAGACATGCTTCAGATGCCCACACGTTATTCAGACAATGGTGATTACATTCCACCTAGGCACCTTTTCATTGAAAGATTCATTTACATGCATATCCCACAACCTAATATATGGTATTAGTTGCAAACGATGTGACATGAAGTACATTGGACAGACTGGTAGATGCCTAGCTGACCACTTTAGTGAGCACCTTAGGGATATTATTCAAAACTTTGACAAACCTGTCCCTAACCATTTCAATTCTTCTGACCACAATGGAGTTGACGATGTATGGGCCACAGCATTGAAGCCGTGCTTCTCTAACAGCTTCATTAGGCTTAAAATTGAAAGCCAGTTAATCAACTCTCTGGGATGCATCCATCCAGTGGAAATCAATACCATTGTGGATGCAACTGTATAACTCTGCTGACTTCCCTCTATGCTGACTTCCAGCCATAAGCAGATAGAACGGATGGAAAGGATACAGAATGAAGCTATGCGCATTATTCTTGGATGTACAAGAGATACAGCATGCAGGGCGATGCGCTACCTTCTTGGGTTTCCAACCATTGAAGAGAGAATACAAGATTGCAGGGCACGCGCCTACCTCAGAATTAACGCAAACACACAACATCCACTGCATAGTGAAATTAGGAAGGTGAAGGGCAGCAGGTTAAAAAGAGGACGGTCGTGGATGGGTCAAGCCGAAGACATTCTTCAACAGGTGTGTTCACTTGAGGACTTAGAACCTGGCGAGAAGTGGGTGCAAGTGCCAACAGACTTCTGCACATCCTTTTCAGTTTGCATCCAACTTGACAGAAAATGCAGACAAGAAAATCCGGCTGCTGTTGAGGCTGAAGTACAAGCGTTGATTTTCGAGAATTCGCTAGACGGTGACGCGGTCATCTACACAGATGGGTCGGTCGTCCGACATGTGAGAAGCTCATGGGCCTTTACAGCTCGGGCCGGAGGGAAAATTGTGAAGGAGGACTCTGGTGCTTTTACTGAAACCACAAGTAGCCTGACCATGGAAGTCATGGCAGTAAGTAAATCAATAACATGGCTCGAGACACAGACATTCACTAGGGCTTGTTTCCTTAGCGACTCAATGAACATGATCAAGAGGATAGAGGAGGGGTCGATCCGAAGAGAATGGTTGCTGCCTCTGGAGCGGTCTCGACTGGCAAAGATTAGTTTCATCTTCGTGCCAGGGCATGCGGGAGTACAAGGAAATGAGCGGGCTGACAAGCTCGCAGGTGAGGCTACTGTGGAGGGCGGACGCGCCATGGACCAGGCCGACATTCTGAATGCTCTACGAGAAGTAAGACTTTTGCGAGAACCAAGTGATGACTGTGAATCTACAACAATGGCCAGACTACGAGAGCAGCAAATTAAAAGAGGTGTGGCCAAACAAGAACACTACGCAGGAAGCCAAAGAAGATTGATAAACCAACACAGAACTGGCGTCGTTAGCCGCTACACGCTGCGGGATTTGCTGAGGAGGGGATCCGAGCACTTATGGACTGAATGGTTCGATGTGCAATGAGGATGATCTGTCGACTAACTAACTAACTAACTATTCATATTTGACGTTTCCACAGCTTTGGCCACACATTCTTATTTGGCACTTTCATAGCTTAATTGGGCTCAACATTTGTAGAAAAAGAGCACCTTTAAAAACCAAACTGTACCTAACTTGTGTGCCTTCTGGACAACAAAGGAGTTGTGTTTTAATATTCTTTTATAATTTTATGTTCTTTCTTAGATCGGTTTGTGTTGTCTGTTACTTCCGGTCTACCCCAGCTGTTACACTAACTACTCCTGTCTAAAACAATAATTTGCTTAGGGTTTTCCTATGTCTGGATCAGGATTATTTCCTCACTTTAAGCTGTTCTAAAATGAAATTATGAGTTAGTTATTTCCATGTTTTTTCCCTAAAATTATTCATGTTGTACATGCCTATAGAAACCTATGTGGTCTAGCATGCTTGCCGCCAAGACAGTGGTTTGGGTTCAACCCCCAACAGGGCATGATCACTTTTTCCAACCAGCGTCAATCCAGCCTCATAAAAAGTAGCTACCGATAATTTTCTGGGAAGGAAAGGTGACAAGGAAAGGAACTGGCTAGTTGACCTCATTATGTCAGGGCCTAGAATATGGGCAGATCTAATACTTCACACCTCTATGGGACAACTTTTATCATGTATGTAGATATTATCCGACGGGCCTATTCCCGCTGGTTGCGGGATCCGCTAAAGTCAGGCGGGGAGCCTGACGATAGTGCACGCTTTACACAGGTCCAGACACTTGTGATTGACAGAAGTACGCGTCCTTATGGTCCAGGAGCCTACGAGGCCCTCACCTGTGGGACTTGGCTTAACGCCTCTCTGTTTGGGCACCACATGTTTCTCTGAAGCTCTGCTCAGGCATTGTGATGGAATTTGGCCACATTCCAACTCACATACTTTGGTCTGTCAAGACTGCAAGGTGCCACTCACAGATATTAAGGACAAAAACAAAATAATGTTTCATGAAAAAATTGGTTAATATATTATCCCCCAGTGATTTAACTCTTTATGTAGAAAGGCAGTTGTTACTGTCATTCATTATATCCCAAGCAGTTCTTACTTTGAAAGAGATTAAAAAATCTGTGGGACAGAATGAGTTCAGGTTTCAGTTGAGAAACTGTTCATTAATATAACAATTGACAGAGTAAGAAAAGTATATCATGTAAACAGTAACCAGGAAACACATTGTGAATTATGTGGTACAGAATGGTTAAATAGTTACTTTACTCCTTCTTAACCATACACTTGTTAGTTTAATAGTGCACTACCCAAGACAGAAGCAGTTAAATAATAACACTTATATAAACACATACAGTAAAATTAAATTATAATAAGAACATTTAATTTTTGTTAAACATTTTTGCTGAGACATTTATACATACAGATGCATCATGATTACTTTTGAAGAAATCATGATAACCTTGGCATAAATAACCATCATTGTACTTACAACAGTAATCATGATCATTTCCACACAAAAACCATGAATAAATACATTCTAAAATATTTGCAGAATATAACACGTGTTAAATAATATCAATCAGGATACAGTTGCACATGCTGAAAATGTGCAATCTACCAAACACAAAATAGATATATTGTGAAGACAAGAAGAACCACAGAAGAGGAAGGAAGATACAAAGGCAATAAAAACAACACATGGGAATACCCAATGTGCATGAAAGTTTATCGTGATAATATAAAATTACACAACATAACAAAATTAATACAAGAGGAGAGTATTGCAGAGACAATGCTAAAGGATAATATTAAGATGACCTAAACGGCAACAGGGCAGAACATTTTGAAAATAATCTGATATCAAATTATAGCAACATGAATACAATAATGACCACAAGACAAGATGGATGAACATTGGATAACTAGTATTGATAATGCTGAGGATTATAGACCGCAGTGAGATCACAAAGAACTGGGTGTGATGAAAATATACTGCGCTGTAGTTGTCAGCCATGCATATTTGACGGTTTGTTAGATCAACATCAAGGGCTTTGCCAACTTTCATGGGCGATCATATTTCTTCATATCTTGCGAACTCCAACAGCATGTATCAATTCATGTGCTACCACCCTTCTGTGTCATGACACATGAGATATTATTTGCATGATGTCAAGAATGTTCTCTCACTGTCTTCCTCTAGCTTTTTCCCCACAAATTGTGCCATTTATCACAATAAGTTCTAGTTTTTGTTTTCTTATAATGTTGCCTCTTTTTGATGTTTATAAGTTGTCTTTATGTCTTAGCCTCCCTCAAAATGTTTAGATTACTCATGTTGGCTGTTCAAGGGATTTTAAGCATTCATCTATAAAATCCCATCTTTAAAGTTTCTAGGGATTTGTTTGCTTGTTTACTAATTGTCCAGGGTTTGCAATTGTATGTTAGAACTGGTTCTATGTAACATACAAACATTCTTTTTCTAACTTTCTTAGACAATATTACATACAATGTTTTTCATATTATAAAATGCAGTTTTTGCTTGTCTTTTTCTGTTCTTTATTTCTGTGATGCATCATTCATCTGATGTTATCCATACCTCTAGATATTTGAATTTCAGCACTTGCTCCAAAATAACATGAGAAGTTTGTTAGAAGAGCAACAAATATCAGAAGAACAGTTTGTTAAAAGAGCAACAAATATCAGAAGAACATACAAATAGCAGAAGAGTAAGCAAATATCAGAACAAGCAACCATTTTACAGAACAGGCAATTATCATAAAACAAACAACTATTGGAAGAAACACCCAACAGAAGAGTAAGCAAAGAAAATACTGAAAAAACCCAACCAGAAGAGCAAGCAAATAATATACTGAATAAGCAACTTATATGAGAGATACATTAATCTCATGTATGTTAAATTTAAGACAAAAGTGCATATTTAACCCATGATGTAACAACAAACAGATAATAAGTTTGAAAAGCTCATTCAAACTGTTCAATTGTCTTTGCAGTTAAAATTACTTAATAATAATAAATTTACTTTTCTGTCCTCAGCTAATATCTCAAGTGCTGCTAACCCAGAATTTGTATCTTATGCAGCAATGATAAGTCATTACCAAGTCAATTATTAACCTACACATAGGAAAAAGTACATGAAACTTAATTCTGTACAAACAACATGAAATGTCATATTTACACAGCCTTATCAACAAGAAGATGGTTTAACACCTTCTTACCAATATTATGTCACAATGCCATAACTGGGCAATAACAGCAAGAGAAGAAGCAGAATTCTAGCAACAGAGATTAAATGTCTCTGAATGTGATAGAATTAGAGGATGATATTAGGAAGCATGCAGACGATGAGCAGGATCTGCAACAATTAGTAGATGCGGTTGTTGCACACAAAAAACCACTAGGGTTAGAATTAAATTGTAAGAAGACACAGATTATGGTCGTCACTAGGAAGAATAAAATACCACTATGTATTATACAGGTAATTGTGAATATCCTTAAACAAGTGTATCGGTACAATTATCTTGGAACAGTCACAACATCTGATGGGAGATGCCTTGAAGAGATTAGAACAAGAATTGCCATGGCGATGGTACCCTTTTGCAAGATGAAAAACATACTGACCAATAAAAAGATGTCAATTGCTACGAGAAAAAGAGTGTTGAGGTGCCACATAGAGCCTGCACTTTTGCATAGATGTGAAGCGTGGACAATGAGCAGTCAAGCTGAAAAACATGTTTTCTGTGCAAATGTGGTTTCTGAGGAGAATGCAAAGTATACCATGGACAGACAGAAAAACCAACGACCAAGTTTTACAAGAAACAAATGAAAATCGTCAACTGATTAAAGAAATTAGACCTAGACAGTCAAACTTGTTTGGAAATGTTATGAGAAGAAATAAATTAGAGAACTTGGTGACAACTGGCAAGATCGAAGGGAAGAGAACAAAGGGAAGATAGAGAAGTAAATACCTTGATGGTTTAACCACGTGGCATGTCGAGCTAAGAACACTGAGCTGATCCATGACTCTGGTGTTCGAGTGAAATGGCAAATCATGACCACCCACATTTACCAGCATGGCACATGATGGATGGATTAAGAAGCAAGTGGGTACAATGTCAGAAGTGGATTTTATCTGAAGATAGTGAGTTACATAGTTCAATCATGGAACAAAACTACTTACAAACAGCACTGACATTTAGAAACATAGCAAGAGGCAGACCCGCAAGTTAATAGATTAGCTGAATAGTACAGGCAACAAACACAGCAAGTAACTAGGGTTAGAAATTAATTGCAAGAAAACATAAATTCTAGTCATCTCCAAGAAGAAAGAAATGCCAAAACTGGGCAAGTAAGTGGGAAAATGTATAAACAGGGGAATGAGTACAACTATTTTGAGACTGACATTACATCTCACATAAGTTGCTTTGTAGAAATTAGAACACAAATTGCCTTAGAAAAAGTAGCCTTTTGCAAGATGAAAAACATACTCACCAATAAAAAGCTGTCAATTGCACTGAGAAACCGTGTGTTAACGTGCCACGCAAAACCTATACTGTCGTATGCATGAAACAAGGATAGTAAGCAGACACACTTAGAAACATCTAATGGCATTGGAAATGTGCCTTATGAGAAAAATGTAAAAAATACCATGGACAGACCAAAAAAAAAAATATGAGACAATCGTTCAAAAAACAAATGAAAACTAAATTGAAGAGAGGAATTAGACACGGACATTAACAATTATGTGGGCACTTTATAGAAGTATAGAGACATACACTTGAACAATTGATGTCTGCTGTCAAACTTGATGTAGAACAAAGCAATGGGAAGACAAAGAGATAGATAGTTGAATGACATGTCCAAGAACACAAACATGATCCAAGAGTCTGGTGATGGTGTCAGATGTGACCATTCATGCTTATACGCATGCCACATGACAATGATGATGAACAAACACTACCTTGTTTGCAGTCGATAAACATCAACATCATATGCCATGCCAATAAGCTTGGGTGGTCATGTTTTGCCATCTCAGGAAGATCACCACTTGTGAATCTGCTCTGTATTTGTGTCTCAGTTATGCCAACTGGCCAAGTAATCTAGATAGTTAACTTTCTGTCTTCCCCTTGTTCTTTTCCCTTCAATCTTGCCAGTTGTCACCAAGTTTTCCAGTTTATTTCTTGTCATAATATGCCCCCAAAATCATGATTGTCTACATTTAATTTCTTTAATCAGTTTACGGTTTTCATTTGTGTCTTGCAGGATTCCCCCTTTGAATTTTCTGTCTGTCCTTAATATTCTTTGCATTTTCTTTGGAAACCCCATTTCCAAAGCCAATAGATGTGGGCCACCAGGCCCACAAAATGGCCTTGTCTAGAAAGCTCTCCTTAACCTGACAGTAAAATCATAGCAGACAAGGACAGAAGACAACAGAAATTAGAAGTGTGAGCCTCATCCTTTTGAAACCTCCATGCTGGCACCAGCAATGGTCAATAACAACTGCAATGATCGCTTTTTTATTCAACACAACAGTAAGAGAACTTCTGTTCTGTTGATAAGATTCATATGTACTCATATTTACTTGTCAATCATCAGAAACTGTCTTGACTGCACTGTCATAGGAGGGAAATCTGATCTTTACAAGTCTGCCCTATATGACCTTATCTGTAGCTTGTTTAAAATCACTCAAATAGGATACTGTGTACAAATGAGTAAGTAGAGAATCCTTTCTCTTGCCTTGAAGCATATTAAGCTACTAGCTCCATATTTTATTGATCATTCGTCACTAGATGGGTGTTTGGTCAATATTACTATGACTGCCTTTATTTCTCATGAATTTCCAGGTACCTTCTTAAGGCTGGTTTGACCTGGGAGCTTAGGTTAATTTGTAAAAATCCCAGTCATGATTGAGATTCAAACACATGACCATATGACACAAGTTGTAGGAAAGGAAACAATGTACGATATAATACGTGTTAATAGTGTAAATTCATATACACTAGAAAATAAAAACATGCCTCTATAAGTGACCACAACAATTCTTGGGTCATTTTGAGATGGTAAGTCAGAAACTAATCTTTATGTTGCAAACATCGGTGTGAACTTAACACTCAGAATTTCATTTTAAAAAACTGGGTTTCACCACAATTATATTTCTGATTGACTGATGACTGAATACAATGACTACCTGTTGTGTACTCGAAACTGACCAATTTTCTAATCTTCTTCATTAGACCACAATAGAGTGATCTTAGTTAAGTGCACTAACTCCGTAGTCCTAGTGGGGATAACAATACATACACCAGAATACACAGGCAAGCCTTTTTTTTGTGAAATTTCAAATTGTATCACTAAACAGATAAACTGTAGTAAAACTGCAATCATAACATACAATTTCTATACATGCTCCTAGAATAGCTATCATAACTTCTGGGTCAGTTTACATGCCACTTAACAAAATATGTGATGTGTTAAAACTTTAAAAAAAGCTTTCTACCCATATGCTTCCTTTCATGTATTGTATTCTTGCTGACATCTGTATAGTTACTGTATGTTTTAGTGTAAAGAAGACTGCTTACAATTTGGGTTTCTTTAAAAAATACTCCTCACTGTTATTTGTGAACATGTGATCATGAACCCCAAACAAGTAGTTTATAAGCAAAAACACTTTCTGAAGCCACAGAAATATGGTTTGACAGAAGAATGCTAGAGAGGTCATGTAAGTTAGATAGTTGCATAGGACTTCGCAGTCAACACCAGCATTTTTTTGCTGTTGTGATCTCTTGGCAAGTTTACGTTCAGTAGTTTGCCATTGCTTTCTGAATGACTGGCACCCATTCCATTTTATAAAACTGCGCCCATAACCCCTTCGCCATGGAGCTGGATAAAAAGGCCATAAGTGGTTAAAATGATTTGAATGAAGCTAAGAAATAAAGAAAACTGATGACAAACAAAAAAAGGAGGATGCCACAATTTCCTGGCCACATTACAAGAAGAGACCACAGGGAACATATTGTAACAAATTGCATGATTAACAGAAGCAGTGAAAGAGACAGACAGCAAAAGAGTATTCTTCACAGTCTAGCAGTATACAGAGTGCACCAGAAAAATGTAAACACAGTCGTGCCCACCAGTTTAAATGTAATGCAGTTTTGATCTTGTAACATGTAATATGTCATCATTTTAAACATATCATGCAACACACTGCTAAGGTAATGTGTTCTACAAATGACAAGTTTTGATGACCTTATTAAAATAATACACTCGATTGAAATGCGATTACATTTAAACTGGTGGACAATTACTATGTATACATTTTTCTGGCGCACTCAGTAGAGTAGAAAGATAGCACATAAGCTCATGTTTCGCTAGAGAAATGGGCTGTAGAGAAGCATGATTTACCCTGTTAGTTTTCAAGGCACCTGATGATTTGTGAACAGGCCTCATGGTATTGGACAGTTAAAACAACACCTTCAAAGGATCTCCATGGCCAAGTGCTAAAGCCACCTGCCTTGCACTATGAAAGTTGTAGGTTCATTATCAAACTCCGTCATTTGAAGAAGCAAATACCTGTACTGTAATATATTGTACTTGAACTTACTATAAACCACTGAATTAGATATTCATAATTCCGAAAGTATTTTCCAAAATCATGCTTTGTTATCGCATACACATTGATCATATGCTTCTCTTGTAATTTTTGTGCTGACCTTATTTTTATTTGCACTTTTACTCATCATCATCATCATGTGCTTTACCAATAAGAGTGGGCAGTCATGTTTTGCAATCACACACAATTACCAGTGTCGTGGATCAGCACTATGTCTCAACCAAGCCATGTGGCCAAGCCATTCAGATATTTATTTCTCTGCCTTCCTTTTATTCTTTTTCTCTCAATCTTGCCTGTTGTCACCAAGTTCTCTAATTTATTTCTTCTTATAATGTGCCCAAAAATTGTGACTGTCTAGGTCTAATTTCTCTAATCAGTTTCATCATCATCATCATCATGTGCATGCTGATAAGCGTTGACACCGCTCAAGTTTCGCCATCTCACTCGATCATGAGAGTTGTGGATCAGCTCAGTGTTCTTGTCTAGACCATGCCACGAGGCCAAGAGATCCAGATATTTACTTCTCTGCCTTCCTCTTGTTCTCTTCCCATTGTTCTTGCCAGATGTCACCAAGTTCTCCAATTCATTTCTTCTCATAACACGACCAATAAATGTTGACTGTCTCGGTCTGATTTCTCTAAACAGTTTACGATTTTCATTTGTTTCTTCTAGGACTTGGTCATTGGTTTTTCTGTCTGTTCATGGTATTCTTTGCATTTTCTTCAGAAACCACATTTCTACAGCCATCAGATGTTTTTCAGCTTGTCTGCACTTCACATCCACATAAAAGTACAGGTTCTATGTAGCACCTCAACACTCTTTTTCTCGTTGTAAATGACATCTTTTTATTGGTCAGTATGTTTTACATCCTGCAAAAGGCTACCTTCATCATAGCGATTCTTGTTCTAATCTCTTCAAGGCATCTCCCATCAGATGTTATGACTGTTCTGAGATAGTTATACTGATTCACTTGTTTAAGAATATTCCATTTTACCTGTATATTACATTGTAGTATTTCATTCTTCCTAGTGATGACCATAATCTGTGTCTTCATAAATTTAATTCTAACCCTCGTTATCAACTTTTATTGGGTACTGTGTTATTTTCTTCTATTTATTGATGTAAATTACTGTAGTTAGCTTTAAGACTTTGCTCATTTTTTTTACAGTAATTTATTTTTGTTTCTGTAGCTTTCTGAACATTCTTACTGCCAATATTGTGTAACGTGTGTGTAACATGTGTGTGTGTGTGTGTGTGATGTGTGTAACGTCTGTGTATGTGACGTGTGTGTGTAACATGTGTATGTGTGACGTGTGTGTGTGTGTAATGCGTGTGTGGGGCATGCGTTTGGAGTGTGCGGCGGGCGCGTGGCGGGAGTGTGGTTGCATGTGTGGTGTGTGTGTGTGCATGCATGCATGTGTGTGCGCATATGTGCTCGTGCATGACTAAAATAAAATTCCACATAAAATAAAGATTATGATTTGAATGGTCTGACCATTTCTGAAGTCCAATCACATCTGATCCCTAAAACAATCAGACTTGTGGAAGTACTGACATATTTGTAGATGCCACAGTGACATAGTTTGCTTGCCTGCCAAGACAGTGGTCCAGACTCAATCCCCAGCACTGGTGGGATTATTATTTTCTGACCAGTACACCTCTGGGGTCAAGCAAGGTTCATAAAGTTGGTAGCAGATAATTTTAATAATTATGAGGGATGGAAAAGTGAATGTGAAGGGAAGTGACAACCCCATGCAATCATGCTAAGGCCTATAAAGTATGAAAGCTACACTTTACACTCCACACCCAGAATCTGTCATAAATCTACCTTTACCTCTTGTTTCTTACTGTAATCTGGTGCTCCTAAAGCAACAGAGGCATGAGAGTTTACAAAAGAATCCTGTAAGTGTGCATACCACAAGAATATATACAATGAAATATGACAAAAACAGCATTGCACATGACAATCATTTACACACAAGGTGAGCATCTCAGGTTGTTAGGATTGTTAAGAGAATTAACTTCCACATTTTATTCTACAATCAGTGCAGGCAACTGTTAACAACCTGTTTCAGACTTGTTAGATATCCTTGTGTTTACTCAAATTACCATAGACAACACCATCATTTTCCCCAAAAAGGACCCAAATGGGGTGATGACAATATGATCTTGATGTATATTAAATCATGATGAGATGTTGATGATGATGATGATGATGATGATGATGATGATGATGATGATGATGATGATGATGTTCATCATTCACGACTTTGAAAATAAATTATCAAGATTGAAAATCTATATTATCATCAATAATGACAGTATCATCATTAACTGGTGGACTTGAAATGACCTCAAAGTTGTCATCTGAAGCTGCACTGCTGTCGTGATCACTGCTGCAGTTGTCGTTGTTCATGATTTGGTTGGGCAGGGATGCTGCTGTAGTTGTAGCTAGGGGTAAGGATGTAGGAGGTGTTACTTCCTTGACTGATCTGTCTGGGGGTGCTATTGCTGAGGCAGAAAGCTTGCTGAGCCGTACAACCTCCTGGGACATCAGTTCTAGGTGCTGGTGGAGAGAAGTTGAAGACAAACATTACATCTTACAGTAAAGAATGCAATTTAGATTTCCAAGTAATTAAAACTCAAGTTGCTATAATCAAAAAGCTTAGATTATAGAGCTAGAGCAAGGTGGAGATAAAGACGAATGCGAGGGACAGTCATTAAGTAATAGGAATTTTATTAAAAAGTGCATGAAAGAGTATGGACAATGAAAAATCTTATTTCAGGATACAAACTGGTTCTTAAGCAATACCCAAAGTAGGGGACGTGAGGACAGAGCAGTCTGAGATTGCACAATTGTGATTACAAAGTTGTTGCTTCACTATCGACATGAGCCATGGATGAACAAAGAGGCATTATTAATTTTTTTTTTGTCAGAGGGTGTGAAATTTACAGAAGAATGATGGTTCAGTATGGAGACAGTTGTTAAAGCAAACATTCAAGACAGAAATCCACAGGGAAAGTCAAGAAGACCATCTTTTGGGTTATCATGGGCCCTTTATTTGTGTATTTCCAGGAAAGGGTAAAACTATGGCTAGTGCTCAATACAGTGGTGGCAGGCTAATGAACCAACTTTAGCCTGCGATATTATTGAAACGCCAGGGACTTCTCTCAAAAGCAGTATTGTTGCTGCATGACAACTTCACCCTGATATGGCTGCACATACAGTGGATACATTATGTGTTCTGAAATGAAACATCCAGCATACAATCTAGACATGGTGCCATTGGACTTTCACTTGTTTGGACCCTTGTAAGAACATCTGCTGGGTCAGAAGTGTGCAGATGATGAGGTAATAGAGGAGGTACAAAATTGGTTTAAGGCCACACCCATAAACTTGTTCTTAGAAGGCATCAACAAGCTAGTGGACAGGTGGACCAACTGTGTTGCCAGCAGGTGCCAGGCAAGGGGACTATGTTGAGAATGAACATACACAAAATTTCTGGTTTTCACTATTGTAAAAAGAGTTATTCTTAAAATTCCTGTTACTTAATTACTTTGCCGTGTAGATTATATTGGGTGTATATATATAGAATATATATAGAAAGAAATGCCACATCTAAGCAAAGTGAGAAAACATCTTTGAACAGTTATAACACTGGATGGAAATGTCTAATAGAGATTAAAACCAAATTCGCCATGAGAAAAATAGCCTTCAAACACAGAACCTTTGGCAAGATGGAACACATACACACCAAGACAAAGCTATCATCTACTGTGAGAAAAAGAGTTAAAGTACATTAAAGAGCCTATATTTTTGCAAGCATGTGAAAGATGACAAGCTGAAAAACGCCTGAAAGCAGCAAAAATTTGGATTTAGAGATTGCAAGAGAACTTTATAGACAGATAGAAATTAAGTAATTCTTTAAGAAGCAAATCAGCCGGAATCTGTGTATTAGAGGTTAGTGAATGCAGCGTCACAATTTCCTGACTTCTGACTTGATGATTTGAAATCAGCAGGGGATTTGGAAGCAGGTCGCTTGTGTTGAATTTGATGGCATGAACGCTAGCCATTTAGAAAGCAATGACTGCAACATCCTGTAAAGGACACACAACTAATCTTTTTTTTGTTTTTTAAATAAATCAAAATTTGAATATTCAGCTAAGGACCTAGAAGTGATTGTGTATTCCATTACAACTCTGACTCTTTCCATATACAGCTTTTTTTCTGCATGTTTTCATCAGCTCTCCAATCAATATGGGCCAACTTCCTCATGATAGACATTCCTCTTTTTTTTTTTTTTTGGCATTTCGTTGTGTTCTGATTGTGCTCTCCATATCAGGGGACAATCTAGTGTGATACCTAAGTATGTATTATTTTATTCTTCTAAGATATCTTGCCCATGCCTTGTCTGTGTAATGAAATAAACATAGTGAGTGTTCGTTTTTGTTTGTTCATTTTAAGCAGCTGTCTGTTAGACTAATGGAAATGGCAAACTACTGAACAGAAACTGGCCAAGAAATCACAAACAGTCAAACAATGCTGGGGTTGACTGTGATGTTCTGTAAAGGATCTGTTAGACCAATTTTCAAGGACTAATATGGAACCTTGTATATTTTTGCTTGCAGGAGTTATACATTGTTCTGAAGTTCACAAAATCAAATCATCTGTTTAAAGGGAATTATGGACATGTCTGTGGGTATTTTCTGTTAATCAGATTCTTCCTGAATGACAAACACACTTTCAGTTTTCCTCATACTGAATGAAACAAGAATGCACAAAGAACACATGATACCAAGAATGCATGAAATAAGGATGCATGAAATAAGAACACATGAAATAACACAGCATTACTAGACCCCAAACTAGAGTTGCAATAATTGCAATCAAATAATTGTACTCAACAGCTGACACAACTGATTGTCACAATCATCAACTTTTGGTTGTTCACTCAATTGTTTTGTTTTGAAATTATTTTAAAATCAAAATAAAATATTATTCAGTGCTGCTTTTACTTCATTAGGCTACTTGTGTATGTGCAGTCACTGTCATCATTGCTGCCTAAGTATCGTTGACTCATTGCCTTTGTTCAGAAAAAGAATATTCTCAATATCTGTCTTGACAGAGATTCTGGACCCCCTTCCTCCTCCTTATTTTCTCACTGTTATAGTGATAGTTGATAGTTTGTGAGACAGTGCCAGGCCTGTACAACTCACTGTTATAGTGATAGTTGATAGTTTGTGAGACAGTGCCAGGCCTGTACAACTCACTGTTATAGTGATAGTTGATAGTTTGTGAGACAGTGCCAGGCCTGTACAACTCACTGTTATAGTGATAGTTGATAGTTTGTGAGACAGTGCCAGAACTCTACAACTCACTGTTGTAGTGATAGTTGATAGTTTGTGAGACAGTGCCAGGCCTGTACAACTCACTGTTATAGTGATAGTTGATAGTTTGTGAGACAGTGCCAGGCCTGTACAACTCACTGTTATAGTGATAGTTGATAGTTTGTGAGACAGTGCCAGGCCTGTACAACTCACTGTTATAGTGATAGTTGATAGTTTGTGAGACAGTGCCAGGCCTGTACAACTCACTGTTATAGTGATAGTTGATAGTTTGTGAGACAGTGCCAGGCCTGTACAACTCACTGTTATAGTGATAGTTGATAGTTTGTGAGACAGTGCCAGGCCTGTACAACTCACTGTTATAGTGATAGTTGATAGTTTGTGAGACAGTGCCAGGCCGGTACAACTCACTGTTATAGTGATAGTTGATAGTTTGTGAGACAGTGCCAGGCCTGTACAACTCACTGTTATAGTGATAGTTGATAGTTTGTGAGACAGTGCCAGGCCTGTACAACTCACTGTTTATAGTGATAGTTGATAGTTTGTGAGACAGTGCCAGGCCTGTACAACTCACTGTTATAGTGATAGTTGATAGTTTGTGAGACAGTGCAAGGCCTGTACAACTCACTGTTATAGTGATAGTTGATAGTTTGTGAGACAGTGCCAGGCCTGTACAACTCACCACTCTTGGCCTGATCTTGTCTATTATTTCCTATTGCTCTTCTCTATTTCTCATTTCTATTTCTTCCCTCGTCTCAACTATGTTTTACTTTCTTCTCTTTGGCCTGAACAAAGTCATAATTGCATCCTCCCCTCACACCATCATTTTCCCCTTGCTTAAACAAGAACACATAACACAAGAATATATGAAACAAAAACACATAAAACAAGAATGAATGAAACAAGAACACACCAAAAACAGAAGCTAGAACAATATATACAACAATCAGAAAGAGACAAACATATTTTTTTTGGTCATACAATGAGAAGAGAGGCGTTGGAGAACATCGTGACAACTGGAAAGATCGAGGGGAAGAGAGGCAGACCATGAGAAATTATGCTGGATGGAATGTGACGGTGGCATGGAGGAATATCAAAGGCAGAGCTGATCCAGAAAACCAAAGACTGAGATCTGTGGAGAGTCATGAACGCCTACGCCAGTCGGCATGGCACTTAATGATGATGAGACTAAAACAAAATGTACCTGCTGTAAATGCATATTCTTGGTAAGTGTCTCCTCCAACATGGCCTGCAGCTTCCTGTTCATGTCCTGCGTCTGATGAGCATGATCACTGCCTCTGTTCACTAAGTCCATCACTTTCTTGAGGCTGAGTTTCTCCTCATGAGAACTCGATTGTTTAGGACCTAAAGTGGATGATATATCATGTAATCCCTAATATGGTGTCTCTGCCAACTAGGCCTACAGTTGTTTGACTAAAACTGGCAACATGTTGTTATAACTACAACTGATGGATTCTATTTAAAGCCGACTATACTATCCTTACAAACTCTGCCACTGTTTCCTCATTACTGACCCTTATTAAGTTTTACACTGATGGGATGGCAGATTTTAAGGGTCAATATATTTAAGGGTGCATGACAGCAGTCTAATTATAATTAAAGTGAGAGTTAACTTTCACCTAACTCGTTATGTGTCATCATGCTCTGGTTATCATAAAAAAATATTCCTTTTGTAACCTTATATAGCAATATGTTATGTCATATTATTCAGTCTGAGGACTCATATGAAGTCCTTCTAACATGTCACTGCATCGTGAATTTTACCTTGTTACCTTCTATAAACTTATTCTTGAGAAAATAAGGAGGTAATTTCCCCATGTCTACCATATCCATAAGACAGATTTATGTGTTATTGTGGAATGCTTTTTAACATTATATAGCAATGACATATATAACATATATTATGTACTATTATATAAAACAAATATATATATGACATATATAAATAATTTACTCTTAAAACTGTAACAAATTAAAACTCAAAGGGAGAGAAAAATCTTGCACTAAACATTTGTAAATGCTCATGTCTAAAAATAAACTACTAATAGCCCAATGGGATCGCACCCGCTGGCGAAGTTGATAGTGTGTTGGTAATGTCATGTGCACGGCTGTACGGAGTTAAGACTCCTGGGCTCATCGTTGGTCAAAGTCAGGGAAAGACTGACCACCTATCCCTCCTTGCTCTCAGGCCTACAAAATGTGACGGAGCTATCACACCACAGATCTATAGCACCACTATAGCAGGAAGCTACTTTCAGACAATTGATTTTCTTATTCCAATGGGGATAAGTACAATTTCAGACTTCTTATCTCAATGTCTTTCTTCAATAAACTTTACAATGATGTTATGCTTTCTTGATTTCAGTTAATTCTACTATAACTCAGTATTTTTAACCATTTAATAAAATTCATGTATGTGGGTGGGTGGGTGGGTGGGTGTGTGAATATAAGTGTATTATATGTATTTATGCATGAATGTTTTTATTATGCAGTTATGTCAGTGTGCATATCAGTGTGCATTTATGCATGCCTGTTTTATGCAGTTATGTATTATGCATATGTATAATACACCGTGATTTTTAACTCCACAAATAATTCCACATTCAAATTATTGTGTTTGCTGCTGAATGGATTTCAAATGCATAATGTTAAATATATAAATAACGTGTGAAAGGTTAGTGCTAGTAAGGACACAATGCAAGATCCGCTTGAATGCCCAATTCTTAACCTTTGAAAATATAGTTCAATGAGGCTGCCACTGGTACCATTAGCATTGAATTCTTTCTTGACCCAATTCTTAACCCTTTAAAAATATAGTTCAATGAGGCTGCCACTGGTACCATTAGCATGGAATTCTTTATTGACCAAATTCTTAACTCTTTGAAAATATAGTTCAATGAGGCTGCCACTGGTACCATTGGCATGGAATTCTTTATTGACCAAATTCTTAACCCTTTGAAAATATAGTTCAATGAGGCTGCCACTGGTACCATTAGCATGGAATTCTTTATTGACCAAATTCTTAACCCTTTGAAAATATAGTTCAATGAGGCTGCCACTGGTACCATTAGCATGGAATTCTTTATTGACCCAATTCTTAACCCTTTGAAAATATAGTTCAATGAGTATTGATGCATGATAAGGCAGACGTGATTGCGGCCTTGTAGGAGCACGTGTACACATCGGAGGAGCAAATGGATGACCATGGTCTGGCAAGAATGCGAAAGCGTGGAGTGACGAGGTGATCTGACTGATGCTTGACGCTTAGAGGAAAGGCAAGACGCACATATAATCAGATTGCTACTGGTACTATTGGAGTTGGAACTCTTCGCTGGCTTCTGAGGATGGGGACGGAGCGCTTATTGGGAATGCCCCGAATGCTGTGATGTTGATTCCTAAATCAATCAATCAACCAATCAATCTTTATTGACCCAATTCTTAACCCTTTGAAAATATAGTTAAATTAGTCTATCACTGGTACCATTAGCATGGAATTCTTCATTGACCCAATTCTTAACCCTCTGAAAATATAGTTCAATGAGGCTATCACTAGTACCATTAGCATGGAATTTTTTGTTGACCCAATTCTTAACCCTTTGAAAATATAGTTCAGTGAGGCTATCACTAGTACCATTAGCATGGAATTCTTTGTTGACCCAATTCTTAACCCTTTGAAAATATAGTTCAATCAGGCTATCACTGGTACCATTAGCATGGAATTCTTTGTTGACTACTGTAGAAGGGAACAGAGTATGCAAGGGAATGTCCCAAGAACAACAATGTTTCTTGATTTTTATATTCATAAATATAGTTTGAGAGCATATTCATTGAAACCATGAAGCTTTGATGGCCTCAGTACTCTCATTTACATAACAATTACTTCCCCCTCTATGTCTCTGTTGTATCCAAGAGATATATATGAACCCACAATGTAAACAAGGAACCACATATAATTGTGATTAGTGCATTCACCTGCCAACCCATTGGTCCTGAGTTCAATCCATATTAAGGTGGAAAATTTGTTTTGTGATCACATGGCTTAGAGATTAACTCAGTTTCATAAAATGTGTACCAGAAACTTTCTGGAAAGTATGGTGACCTGTGTGATACTAAATATAGCAGTGCTGTTTGGTTAAGGAAATATGGACCTAGCATCATATCCCCTATAGACCATGACAGAATGGAAAACGGATCATATTACCTTTAGAATCTAGACAAGATATCCACAGACTACACTCTGATTGTCAACTGTCACATGGATATCCCAATAGACCATGACAGAATGGAAAACGGATCATATTACCTTTAGAATCTAGACAAGATATTCACAGACTACACTCTGATTGTCAACTGCCACATGGATATCCCAATAGACCATGATAAAATGGAAAACAGATCATATTACCTTTAGAATCTAGACAAGATATTCACAGACTACACTCTGATTGTCAACTGCCACATGGATATCCCAATAGACCATGACAGAATTGAAAACGGATCATATTACCTTTAGAATCTAGACAAGATATTCACAGACTACACTCTGATTGTCAACTGCCACATGGATATCCCAATAGACCATGACAGAATGGAAAATGGATCATATTACCTTTAGAATCTAGACAAGATATTCACAGACTACACTCTGATTGTCAACTGCCACATGGATATCCCAATAGACCATGACAGAATTGAAAACGGATCATATTACCTTTAGAATCTAGACAAGATATTAACAGACTACACTCTGATTGTCAACTGCCACATGGATATCCCAATAGACCATGACAGAATGGAAAATGGATCATATTACCTTTAGAATCTAGACAAGATATTCACAGACTACACTCTGATTGTCAACTGCCACATGGATATCCCAATAGACCATGACAGAATGGAAAATGGATCATATTACCTTTAGAATCTAGACAAGATATTCACAGACTACACTCTGATTGTCAACTGCCACATGGATATCCCAATAGACCATGACAGAATGGAAAATGGATCATATTACCTTTAGAATCTAGACAAGATATTCACAGACTACACTCCGATTGTCAACTGCCACATGGATATCCCAATAGACCATGACAGAATGGAAAATGGATCATATTACCTTTAGAATCTAGACAAGATATTCACAGACTACACTCTGATTGTCAACTGCCACATGGATATCCCAATAGACCATGACAGAATGGAAAATGGATCATATTACCTTTAGAATCTAGACAAGATATTCCCAGACTACACTCCGATTGTCAACTGCCACATGGATATCCCAATAGACCATGATAAAATGGAAAACAGATCATATTACCTTTAGAATCTAGACAAGATATTTACAGACTACACTCTGATTGTCAACTGCCACATGGATATCCCAATAGACCATGACAGAATTGAAAACGGATCATATTACCTTTAGAATCTAGACAAGATATCCACAGACTACACTCTGATTGTCAACTGCCACATGGATATCCCAATAGACCATGACAGAATGGAAAATGGATCATATTACCTTTAGAATCTAGACAAGATATCCACAGACTACACTCTGTTTGTCAACTGTCACATGGATATCTCAATAGACCATGACAGAATGGAAAACGGATTAACAAGATATTCACAAACTACTGCCACTCTGATTGTAAACTGCCACATGAATATCCCCAATAGACCATGACAGAATGGAAAACGAATTACATTATCTTTAGAATCTAGACAAGATATTCAAATACTATGCTCTGAAAACATTGATGATGAATTTTTGAATCTGTAAAAAGAAATGTACACTTAACAACATATATCTTTTGTTACTTCAAGAAATGCAGTCATTAACAGATAACTTTTGTTACTTCCACGCACAAAATGTAAAAGCATTAATGAATAGCTTGTGCTACTACACTCCAAGAAAAGTTAAAATTTTAACAGAAAACTTGTGTCATTTCACCCCAAGAAATGTAAAAATATTAACAGACAGCTAGTGTCATTTAACTCCAAGAAATGTAAAAACATAGACAGATAGCTTGTATAACTTCACCCCAAGAAATGTAAAAATATTAACAGACAGCTTGTGTTACTTCACCCCAAGAAATATAAAATTATTAACAGACAGTTTGTGTCACTTCACCCCAAGAAATGTAAAAATATTAACAGATTGCTTGTCTTATAACACCCCAAGGAATGTCAGGCTATCAATAGATAATAAAAGGCAGTCCCATGGCAAATGCTTCATTCTAGTAGAATGTGTTGGACCTTCACGTGTTCTTGTCATAAAACAGTGGATGGCTAGCTCTCTTCTTCACAACTTTTCCATCCCACATAACTCTCAGCAAATATTAAAAATCATATGGCTCTCATTTCATGCATGTGTTGCCAAGCAGCCTTAATTCCTCAGGCTTAAGATCCATCATTATATAACATGTACTAATTCACAAACAGAAATATATCATCTACCTGTTCGACTTTCCATCACATAATGTTCGATGATTGAAGTTTTGTTCAGGATGTCTTCAGCCATGCAGGAATTGCTGACCTCAAGGTGGTTGACCTTTGAAAGTGGCAAAATTACTGTTTGAGAAATACACTATACGGCTGAACAACAGAGATTTAAACAAATTGTTCTTCCAAACATTTCCCAGTTAATAAAGACTTCATACTCTCAGCCATAAGCAGATGGAAAGGATGGAAAGAATACAGAACGAAGGTATGCCTATTATACTTGGGTGTACAAGAGATACAGCATGCAGGGCGATACGCTACCTTCTTGATTTTCCAACCATGGGGGTCAGAATACAAATTTGCCGAGCATACGCCTACCTCAGAGTCAACGAAAACACACAACATCAACTGCACAGTGAAATTAAGAAGGTAAAGAGGAGAAGGTTAAAAAGAGAAAAGTCATGAATGGGTCAAGCCGAAGACATTCTTCAACAGGTGTGTTCACTTGAGGCCTAAGACCTGGCGAGGAGTGGGTACAAGTGCCAACAGAGTTCTGTACCTCCTTTTCAGTTTGCATTCAACTAGACAGAAAATGCAGACAGGAAAGTCTGGCTGCTGTGAAGGCAGAAGTACAAGCTTTGATCTTCAAGAATTTCTTAGAGGGTGATTCTGTCATTTACACAGATGGGTTGGTCGTTCGATGAATGAGAAGTTCGTGGGCTTTTATGGCTCAGGCTTGAGGAAGAATAGTGAAGGAAGATTCTGGTGCTTTTGCCTTGATGACAAGTAGTCTGACTATAGAAGTCATGGCAGTAAGTAAAGCAATAACACGGCTCGAGACACATAATTTCACTTGGGCATGCTTTTTTGGTGACTCAATGAATATGCTCAGGAAGACAGAGATGGGTCGGATCCGAAGACAGTGGTTGTGGTCTCTGGGTCTGTCATGGCTGGCAAAGATTAGTTTCATTTTCATGCCAGGGTTGGGGGTGTACAAGAAAATGAGCAGCCTGACAGACTTACAGGTAGGGCTCCTGTGGAGGGTGGATGAGCCATGGACCAAGCTGATATACTGAATGCTCTTCGAGAAATAAGACGAGAACCAAGAGATGACTGTGAATCTACAACCATGGTCAGACTGTGAGAACAGCAAGTTAAAAGAAGTGTGGCCAGACAAGAACACTACGCAGAAAGCCAAAGAAGATTAAAAACCAACATTGAACTGGTGTCGTGAGCCGCAAAACACTGCAGGATTTACTGAGGAGGAGATCCGAGCACTTAAGGACTGAATGGTTCGATGTGCAATGAGGATGATCTGTCGACCAACTAACTAACTAAAGACTTCATGCTACAGCCCAATTTGTCAAAATAAGTAAAAGTAAAAACATGCGTACATGTCAACTCAAAGAAAAGTGCCGTATATTTATCAACTACTCAATAACGTCTACACATGACAATGAACAGAGGGGTACAAGGTGTTAGGCCTTCTACTCTGTATACTTGTCAACCCACCAAGATAAAAATAAATACAAGATGTACAAAATGATAAACACACCATGCACTATTCTTTTCAGTATTCACCATTTTAAAATACATCATTGGCATCATTGCTATGGAACAATGGAACATCGACTGCAATCATCACTTGACTTACCACTTCACAAACTAACATCAACTGTTATAAGTTTCATGGCCTCATGGAAAGTAAATCTAGAAATATATTTTAGTGGTTCTAACTTCAAGGAAACAATGATTGTAATTTTACATCAAATTATGCAAATAAAACATTATTGATGAACGCAGACTTTGTCTTATCCAGTTACAATCATGGTACACATCTACTATCAGTTTTATGATCTTATAAAAAGAAAATCTAGAAATACAATACAATGAATCCATCAATCCATTTTCAAGAAAACAATGATCACATGATCAAGTTGAAACGCACTATTTCTAAACCAACATACATTAAGTTGTAGTTAAATTAGAATAGCTCCCTGAAACAATAATACTCTACTCAATATTTGAATGAGGTGCCTATTCCGGTGATGTCGCTATGCACATACAGGTGACAGTTTCTCACCTTTTCTTCTAGAGCCCACTTCTCCTGCTGCAGAACTCCTATTCTCTTGAGAAGATCCCCATGCTCATCCCCAACATTAGCTTCACTGACAAAGCCATCGTTGCCTGACATTGGTGACTGAAAACATTGACATCAACACTGAAATTATTTCATTCACTGCACAACACAGGAGTGTAACTAAACAACAGAACAACTTCATCCTACTGTTTGTTTACCATTGCTGGGGTCTCAATAAAAGAGTTACCTCTTTCTATCACAAGTAATGCACCAAATGTGAATGACTATACTTCATATCTCCAATTCAATGTGTCAGGTGTGATTGTACTATTTACATTATTTATTACATATATTTATTACATTTATTTAATCTGAAAATATGTGTTTCTTTGCAAGCAGTGTATTTGGCCCCTGTGAAAGTAATACACGTCATTTTGTTGTTATAATAATTAGGCAGCTGCTGCAACCTTCTAAGACTGAAAGAGTTATAGGGTGGAAATGTAGCAGAGACTTCTTTAGGCAGAGTTGACCTGGGAGCTCTGGTCAATTTTAGAAGTTGTTAGCTAAGCTTACGGGACCATTATTTTTGTACTCAATATTACATAATGAAGTCCATTCATAAGAAATCATTAGCAACAAAATGTATGTGAATTGCGGTGGTTCAGTAGTTTGGTTTAGTAGTTTCGTTCAGTTTAGTTCAGCACCATTTATCGCCACTGCATTCCAACCATGAAAACATCTCATACATAATGCATCAGTCAGCATACAGTGACTAACCATGGCAATTTTATGTTGATTAATGAGCCCACTGGTGCATTTGGTGCGCTGGTATTTTCTACAAAAAATTAGATTTTTAAGAGCATGCATCTTCCCCATTGCAACATATGCCTGTGAGACCTGGACACTTACTAAACAAGCTGAATAGTGCATAAATGCCTTTGAATATAAATGTTACAGACAGGTTCTTAGAATATCTTGGAAAAAGAAAAGAACAAACGCATACATACAACAAGATCTGAATATTGAAGAAGGTTGGCTATTAGTTAGTAAGTCGCGGTTCCAACTTCATGGCAAATGGTTACCCCATAATGCTCTGTTCCTGTGTCAGTGAATATCACACAAAATGCTTCCCTTTGTCCCATGTGAAAAGTGAACACACAGCAGTCCCAACAAACTAAGAGTACACACAGGCAACATGCATAAGGTCACTGCTAAAATGCCAACACAACAGTCCACCACAAAATTATAGTTCATTGTTGATGGAAGCGGCAGTCACTAGAAAACAGCAGTTGCACACACATTGCTGCATAAGGAAAAACCAACCAGTTCAGCAACTGGCTATTTGACATTTTTCTGAATATGCAGTTCACAATAAAAACAACTGCAGACTGATGTATAATCCACATCTCACATTGTCACTCCAAGATTGTAACTCAGTAGCTGGGTGACAGAAGCATAGGTTGGCTATTAAAGATGATAAACCAAAGAAAATTGAAATATTATGGTCACTTGAAACGTCATGAAAGTTTAGAGAGAACAATAATGGAGGGGTATACGCCTGGGAAGGCCGGTCTCTCTAGCCAAGGGGTTAAACGACTTTCTCCGTAATCCCGTTTATCCACGTAGGGTCTTGCAGCGCGCGAGAATTGGTAGCGGTTCTCACTGCTTTGATGACTTACGGGATAAGTGAGCTGGCCGCTCAGAAAGCAATGGCAAACTACTGAGCGTAATCTTGCCAAGAAATCAACAACAGCGGTAAAATGCTGGTGTTGACAGCGATTTCCTGCAAAGGATATGCACACACAAAAAAAATATCCCTGGGAAGAGAGGAAGAGGAAGGCCTAAGAGAAGATGGGTGCAGGATGTGTCGGACGGGAACATCTTGCTTATGATCAAGAAGTTTTCCGGAAGGTTGTTATGGGAACGAGGTTCTGCAAAGGACATGCTACTGACTGAATGAATGAATGAATGAATGAATGAATGAATGAATGAATGAATGAATAAATGAATGAATGGTATTTTCTAATCACCCCAATCTTTAATCCAAACTGTTGACTTAATAACTGATGTGGGTTCATTCCGTGATTACCTGCAGTGGGCTAGCAATACAATGGCCCTGGGTTCAGAACTTTTGACTAGCAGGATTTGTTTCCGATGAGCAGCTTTCAGGTTGACCAAACCTCATACAATGGGCACACAGGGTTTGTTGGGAAAGACTGCTGACATGGAAGGGAACTGATAACTGCAGTTGACAAAGCTGTGATCTAGTATATGTGTAGGCCAAACACTTCACATTGTTACATCAATAGAATTTACTCTACCGTACCCTTCAAGTGCCGACTGGTCTATACAAATGTGGGCTAGCACCATATACCCAATAAGCCTAAAAGTGTGTAAAAAGGTCCTTGACATTTGACTGATATTTAGCAACTACTTAACCTAACTGTCATAATCTGACATTGGCTTGCAAAGATGATTTAATATTGACAAGTGAGAGATTATAAAGGGGTATTTGTCATCTCAATTTTACCTGAGGTCCACTGGCTATTGAATCTTTTCCTAGTCCACTGGCACTGGCTCCCCATGAGGACACTGAACTGTTGAAAAAAAACAATATTGTATTAGTTGTCATCACATATACATTCTCTTTTGTGTTGATATTTAGTGCCTAACTTCCTTATTTATTCCCAACGTCTTAAAGTTTCTTCAACTGGAAAATTAGCACTTTTAGAAATCTAGCTAACAAGGAAATTCACCAGCCTCTGGTGAAACTACAGGCATAACATTAAATAGATGGTCAGATCATCTAGATCTTTATAGCGTTCATGACATTTATAACAGAATTAATATTTAAGGATATCAACAGACAGCCTTTCTTAATTCATCCTCATAGATATGCAGCTATCAATCGCAAAATAAACAACTGCTCGAAGAAATACAGACGAGAAAGCTATTTTGGCTTGGCTATAATTTTCAGCATCAAGATCATTTTTAAAAACAAATAGTGACGGAAAACAAATACCTTGGCATGCGACACAGAGATTGACCAAACTTAAAATGGGCACCAAGAAATATTCTAGGAAGTAATACAGCCAGCGTGATACTGACCACATAAACCATCCAGTGCTGACTGGTCTATTAAAATATGGAGCTAGCATCGTGCACCTGATATTCCTAGGAGCACTTATGGGTTACATCCGTATGCCGTGATGTTGATCCTTAAACTAAACTAAACTAAACTAAACCTGATATTCCTCAAGGCATGGAATAGGGTCCATTAATTTTATAAAATCAGTACAGAAAAGGTAGGTCTGAATACACAGTAAACACAGATTAAACCCTACATGTGTGGAAAGCAGATTAAATTGGCTTGTGTAGTTTTGCAGAAATATGGGTGTCAATTAAATTGGTTTATTATATACAATTGATTTTGCGGTTCTCCAAAGGCTGGAGATCAACACGTCTGATTTTACAACTTCAGATACATTTTAGGCAATAAAGATCCACTCTGAAGTGGAGGATAGCTTGATAGAAATCAGTTTCACAACAAAAGGGGTTTCTTTAAGTATTTTAAACTGACAGTAGTAGATGAGTTAGCTGATGATGTTAGTGATAGAAATGTCAATTCTAGGCATAAACTGAGTTAAGGTAATGATCTTGGCACCGCAGGCAGCCAGTCAGAGGACTTAACAGGTCTGGTTTGTGGTAATATTCACAGCGACAGAAGAGATCATAGTCACGAAAACCGCCAAGCAATCCAGCTTATTTACCACAGCTTTTATTAGGTTATGTGTCAAAACTATGTATTTGAACATTCAGCTCACAGTAAACAAAGATTACACTCCAACATTCAGTAAACAAAGATTATGTCTCAACACTCAGTAAAACAAATATTATGACTCAACTCTCTGTAAACAGAGATTAAACCTCAACACACAGTAAACAAAGATTAAGTACCTTATGAGTATATCTCAACACCAAGCACAGTAAAGGTAAGTCTAAGCACCCGGTACAGAAAAGGTAAGTCTCTATCCAGTACCTTAAACGGAAGTCTCAACACCTAGTATAGAAATGTGAGTCACAACACTCAGCAAAGAAAGAGTATGACTCACCACTTGCTACAGAAGAGTCAGATGCTTATAAAGTCGCTTAAAAGTCGACAGGGTCGACTTCACTGCACCTGGTTTTATCCCATATGGCTCAGTCTCTTTCCGGAAAAATGTAGCATATTGTTACGGTATTGCATATACTAAAGGGGAACATACCTGGCGTCGCCTGCTTGGATCTCACTGTCTGGAGTTCGGAACAAGTCCTCCACTGTTGTAAGGTAAAAAAGTCAATTTTTCTACATACATCTATATATTTCAATAGAAAACAATGTACATTTGTCCGTAAATTGTAACAGACGTTACACAAAATATATGGTACAACTAGAATTAAAACTGGTCTCCGTGGCAAAGGAGTTACAGATGCGGTTTGTGATCTCGTATACCCGCGTTTGAAACACAGCTGCGCACAATTTAGCAGCAGACCGCATTACGCTGGTGTTTTACGAAATAGTATGGGTGCCAGTCATTCAGAAAGCAATGGTAAACTACTGAATGTAAACTTGCCAAGATATCAACAACAGCAAAAAAACGCTGGTGTTGACGGCAAACGTCCTGTAAAGGATATGCAACTTAAAAAGAAAGAACTAAAGCAGATACTCCTACAGGGGTGTGAAGTGTTAGGCCTTCACATATACTAGGCCATGACCTATGGTGGGAGTAGTCAGTTCTCTTCTTCTTTGCCTATCTTCACATACAATTTTCTGGTACACATTTTGATGAGGTTGTATCAACCCCAGTGCAGTAACGGTTGGAAAAAATAATCCTGCCACAGCTTGGGATTGATCCTGGACTTAACAGACAAGTGTACTAACCTCTATGCCACCATGGCTCCTGGGTTATGATGCTAGTCACATATTTGTATAGACCAGCCAGGAAACATTGGATCATGTCATCTTATTCCTCTCGTACCTTGCGGTGTCGAGGTGAAGTAAAAACATCGTGAGAGTGCCCGCTTATGGGCTTCTTATATTCATATTACCATGGACTATGTTATCCCCTGCGTCCATCATTTACATGTTCGGCCTCTTCCTCTGCTTCCCTCTGGTCTGTACATCATTGCTTGTTGTGGTATACTGTTAGTTGGTAACCTACTTGCATGGCCAAACCATCTGACAAACATTCCAAACATTGGATCATATGGTAATTACCATATCAGCTGCCTTTACTTCCCAGGAAATTTAAGGCTGGGCGACCTGGGATCCCTGGTCAATGTTTTAAAAAATACTAATTTCGTAGGGATTCAAACACATAGGCAACAGGCTTGCAGGCATGCATGCAAGCCACTGTACCACAATGGATCCCCAATGATATTCAGCACAACTGCCCTAACTTTCCTCAATACCTATGATAAAAATCATCACACCACTCTAAGGAAAAACAATTGCAATGGAAAAGATCACAATGTGAGCTGTTCTGAGACATACATTTATTTAGATTTGAAGAGAATATGAAATGATAACATGGAAAAAGTAAATAAAAAATATAAATATATAAAAACAGAATCAAAAGACATTATCAGAATACACTCTATTAATTTCTGGCAACACATGTAAAGTTCATTACAAATTAAAATAAATTAAAAGAGCAATTTATTTCCAACAGAATAATCTCTCCATAAACTAATAACTTAAATCGGTCTTTACATTACACACGATCACTTACTTCTGCTGCTACCCTCAGATAAAAGTTCTTGCAATTTGGCCTGTAATCTTTCTGCTCGTTTACGCTCTGCATGAAGCTGCCGTTTCAAATCTTTTAACTGGAGAACACAGGCTTGTCAATATTTTTATTTCGGTTGTAATGACAATAATATAGTAAAATACTGATTAAGTATCTATGACCCCTGTAATTAAAGTTCAGTATAAATGTCACAGAGTACAATGAAAGGACTCTCCTTGAATATCAAGAAAACATTAACAATGGTGATATCAAAGAAAATGGTGACACCAAAATGTGAAATAGAAACAGAAGGGAATATTCTTAAGAAAGAGACAAACAGCTTTCTTCGGTCATGTGATGAGAAGAAACGCACTGGAGAACATCGTGACAACTGGAAAGATCGAGGGGAAGAGAGGCAGAGAAATGATGCTGGATGGATTGAGTCAGTGGCATGGAGGAATACCATCAGCAGAGTTGATCCAGAACACCAAAGATCGAGATCTGTGGAGAGCCATGAACACCTACGCCAGCTGGCAGGGCACTTGATGATGATAAATGTCAATTACATGAATGGTTGTAGGCAGGTATTCTGATAATCAGACATAAAAGAAAGCATTTAGGAAGTTGACAGCGAGGTCCAGACTCACCACTACAACCAGAAAATCACAAAACTACTCAGACCAAGATTTAAATAAGTGGCTATGTTAGAGAAGTTGATATGCAGTAGGGCTGATAATGTCATGAACAGGTCGGACGAGTGTCTAAAGTTTCCACACATCGTCTCGCTAAGTGAGAGAAATGCTGGTGGCATATTTCTCCTTGCAATCAGATCCACATAATGTGATGGTATTATCACATCACACACCCACAGCAAGAAACTTCTTCGGGACAGCCCAAACAAAGAGATCAGTTAATCAAATACAGAGCAAGAAGGACACTGTGATTATTTCTGAAAATCAATTATGAATAGCAATATCACAAGTGACTAAGGCAAAAGATGTAGATCTGATTGTGATTTATGTGACAAAGTATAATCTCTTGAAGTACAACATAAGCAGTGAATAAACAGATTATTAAAAGACTGACAAAAAAATTAGAAATGAAAGTATGAAATGACACTAACTAGTAAACACATGTGCAAAATGTCAAAATAACAGTTAACTAAAAATAACTTAGAACTTCATAATCTAACAACTAGTAGCATCACCACAGTAACTAGCAATTTAAATTAGCAACTTTACCATTGTCATCCCTTTCTTCTCGTGAAGCTTTTTCTCATCCTCTGTATCCTTTATTTCCTGAAAGTTACAGATTAACACAGTAGATTGTAAATGATCATTATTTGAAATAATAAATACTTCTTCTATAATCTGTCAGTGCAGCTCAACTGTCATATCATCATCATCATCATCATCATCATCATCATCATCATCATAGAGTGCCATGTCAGCTGGCATAGGTGTTCATGTCTCTCCACAGATCGCGGTTCTTGGTGTTCTGGATAAATTTTGCTGATGATATTCCTCCATGCCTTAGGGAAACCTCAAGAGACAGAATCATACACTAACTTAGGTAACAATGTAGAAAAAGGAAGTGGATCAGATACAGATATAGGAATATAAAATTGTGACAGCTAGAGGAGCTTTTATAACACTAAGAAATTTGTTGGGAAGTCAAAAGAAATTAAACTTAACATAAAACTTAGAATAGACATCTGTATTGTTAAATCAGTACTACTGTATAGATAAGAAACATGCAGAAAAACAAAAACAATTACAAACATTCACTAACTGGTGCCTGCATCAAACAGAAGGAATAAAATGTTATGACAAAATCACCAAAGTGCAGCTCATGGTGAAAACTAGACCAGTAAACCAAGAGATGAAGAAAAGACACTGGGGATGGATATGCCATGCAAACCTGAGAATAGTATAATTAAAGAAGCTTCGGTCAGGAACGTGTGTTCTCCATGTTTTTAATTTTTTCATTATCTTATTTATATTTTATCTGAACAAGATATATTTTCTATATTAAGTTGTTGTAGTGGCGATGTATAAATCTGTGATTCTGTATTGCCCTTTGTGTGAACCCTTATACACTGTTACCAAAACTCAAAGCAAAGACAAATAGCTGACATCACCAGCCAACATAGCTATTCACTCAAATGTTGTTTCATTGGCTACTGACTCAAAAAGAACATAATTAGTGGATGGCCAGAAAAGATGGAAGGCATGGTTTCTGGAAGAAGAGGCAGGAGTTGATTAGCACGAAGATATGAGGGGGCTTCAAATTAAAACATTAAATGTTTGTTGGTGAATATATTCTGAAAAAGTACAGAACAAATGTATCATGATGTAGTCACCACTGTGTTCAATGCAAGTCCTCCAGTGCTTGGATGCCTGTAGAAAAAAATGCTCTTGCTCGCATGTGTAACCATTCATGCACCACCTGCTGTACCTCTTCATTGGACTAAAAAGTATGTCCTCCCAATTACTCTTTAAGTTGTCCAAACAGGTGGAAATCACTTGCGGCTAGGTCTGGTGAGTACAAGGAATGTGGTACACACTGAAAGTGGAGGTACTGATTAAAAACGGATAACAGAAAGATGCTTCTCTTTGGTGTCAAACATGGGGCGACCATCTTTAAACTGTCCTTATGACGCCCGTGTCTGTTTGGACCATGATTAACACTCTTTACACCCTTAACAACAATATTGATAGGCTACAAGACAATGACATGATACTGTAATTTCTATCATTTTTAAGGTTTTTACTTGAAGCCCCCTCATATAAAAGGATACTTTGAACATGAGAGTCAGTTGAGATGAGTTGAGTTAAGAACCGACATCACTGCACTCAGGACATTCCCATATGTGCTCAGTCCCCTCGTTCAACAGCCAGTGAAGAGTCATACTACTAATCGTTCCCACCGCTATCTGATTAAAAGTTCTCCTTGTCTTCCCTCTCAATTTTGAGATTCTTCCAGAACCCCTACCGATCCCCCGCAATCTAATTCTTTCCACATATGGGTTCTCAATCTGTTCCTCCGCCTTCTCCACCTGGTCCCACATGCGCACAACCACCTCCCCCTTGTCCATAGGCAAGATACCACCACGAGGTGCATTCCCTGCTAGCCTATCAGCCTGTTCATTCCCCCGTACACCCGCATGGCCAGGGCAAAATATCCATACAATTCTCACAATGTGACCTCTGAAGCGACGAGAGTCATTCCACACGAAACATTCCTTTCTCCACCTTGCTAACCATATTCTTTGAATCCGTAGAGAACACAACGTATGTTGCAGTAGTCTCCTCTAGCCACCGAAATGCCGTTGTTACTGCCTCCACCTCCATTCTCATGCTGGAGGTCGTAGTCTCATATGCCAGGCTCTCCTTTTTCAAGACTAGCCCATTAGCCTTTGCAATAAAGCCCCAGCCACTACGTCTACTGACCCATCGGTGTAGATGACTATGTCACCTTGATGTGTGTTGCTCTGGATCAGCTGTTGCACTTCAAACTCAGTGCGGCCTGCTGCCCATTCTCTGCTCTCACGACCCAGTGTTATTATTACATTGTGCCAGTCCGTCATGTCATCCAGAACTTCAAACCACTCTCTTTCACGATTGATGGTCTCTAGATCACACACCTGACTTATAGAAAGTTCTGCCTGTGCCATCCAGGATCTGCCTCATCTCAGTCTATGACCCACTTGAGAGTCAATAAGGAGGGAGAAATGGCAATAGACAGAGACTTTTCGGCGAGCTGTGATGAGAGTGACGTTCTGCAATGGACCTGTCACATGATGAGTCTGACACACTTAAATATACATTTATTTCACACACACTTGGGACGCAGAAGTGTTTCCAAGGCACCAGGGCCGGGTTATATACTGGCCAAGACCTACTGCCGGGTCCTCGTCGAGCGTCCTGGGCAACAGGTCCCTTTGGGGTCCTGGCTAAAGTCAGTAGGACCACTGATTCCTCTGAAGTCGGAGAGTGTCTGCCTGTACGGTGAGGAACCACCAGTCTGCACACCAATAAGCCAGACATGGGACAACGGATACTCACGCAAACCTCAGGTCCTGTATGACATCACATTGATGTTGGACAACAGGATGCCTTCATCCGACATACAGGACTTCGCGTTGGAGCTCAAGCCAACGATCACAAGCAAGTAAGCAAGCAAGCACACACACAAAATCTTCACAATAACAACAAATAATAATAAACATCAGTGAGTCTGTAATCCATAATAGAGGCTCTCCTGTCTGGGAAATTGCCAGTTCTAAGGACACTACTTTCTGAACTTAGCAGTCGGCGAAAGGTCACCATACAATGGATACCATACCACTGTGGATTGATTGATCGATTGATTTAGGAATCGACATCACAGCATTCGGGGCATTCCCATAAGCGCTCCGTCCCCATCCTCAGCAGCCAGCAAAGAGTTCCAACACTAATAGTACCAGTAGCAATCTGATTATATGTCCGTCTCGCCTTTCTTCTGAGCGCTGAGCGTCGGCCAGATCCTCTCGTCACTCCTCGCTGTCTCATTCTTGCCAGACCATGGTAATCCATTTGCTCCTCCGAGGTGTGCACGTGCTACCACAAGGCCGCAACCACGTCTGCCTTGTCATGTATCAATACTCCACCAAGTTCTGCAGAGCCAGCCAATCTGTCCGCCTGTTCATTTCCCAGCACGCCGGCATGATCCGGAGAAAAGATCCAGGTGATGCTTGTCACCCGTGACCTCCGAAGCGAAGCAAGCCACTCCGCACGAAGCCTGCCCGTCCTCACCCTCGTCAGCATGCTGTCTGAGTCAGTTACAATCACGATGTGTGTGTGTGTTTGTCGTATTCTCCATCCAGTGGAGGGCCGCAGTGACAGCCTCCACCTCCATTCTTAAGCTGGATGTTGTGGTATCATATGCCAGGTTCTCCTGCCCCAAATGTCGACCATTGGCTTTGGCTATGAACCCCCAGCAACTTTTCTCACCTCTTGACACCGAACCATCTGTGTAGATAATCACATCTCCCGAGTGAGCATTGTATTGTCCCACTGTGGAGTCCCCAGAAACAACAGAGCTGATCGATTGGCTAAGGAAGGAGCCAAAGAAGAACAGCCTGATGATCACAGTCAGAAGGCCACCAAACCTTACTCAAGACGACCACATTATGGACAGACCAGAACAGGTCATTCTTCTGTGCCTCAGAACAGGACACAATAGATTACGCAACCACATGTATACAAAATTCAAGATTGGTGACTCAGCCATGTGCACATGTGGTTTGGCGTCGCTGACAGCAGAGCACATACTCCAGGTTTGCCCAAACTACAACATATCAAGGCGAACCTTCTGGCCTAGAGAGACAACAGTGGAAGATAAACTTTATGGACCGCTGAGTGAACTAAAAAAGACTGTTAGATTCATACAAGAGACAACATTGCAGTTATAAACATATTTCAGGAGAACGAAAGAAGACGAAGAAGAAGATCAGTGAGTGAGCCAGCAGCTTGCACAAACCTGCTTCAAATTGTTGGCCTTATTTTTCAGTGCTGCTAATTCTTCATTCAGTTCTGCTTCCTTTTTCTCTGCATATTGTTCTAGTGCTTCCCTCTCCTGTTTCAATCTGCTGATCTCTTGGTTGTGGTTACTAATGAGCTCTTCAACCTTGGCTTTGTGACTGTTCACCAGGAACTCCCTTTCTTGCTCATGAGCTGAGATAGTTGATGACAGCTGATCCTGTAAGACAAAGTCAACATGAATATTGTCCATATAGGATTTAATAAAAGTGCATTTACAATGACAATTAAAGATACAGTTGTCACAGACAGTGAAAAAAATCTGCCTCAGCTTCAATGATAGGAAGACAGAAGTAACTGTAATATAAAAGATGTCTACATTTAACTTCTCTAAACAGTTTATGGTTTTCATTTGTATCTTGTAAGATTAGTACATTGGCTTTTTTGTCCATACATGCTATTCTCTGCATTTTCCTCAGAAACTATATTTCGTCTGCCAACAGATGTTTTTCAGCGTTTCTGCCTATTGTCCATGTTTTACATCCATATAACAGTATTGGTTCTATGTAGCACTTCCAACACTCTTTTGTCTCATTACACTAGGTAGTTTTTGTTTTGTGTGTGGTATGTTTTCCATCTTATAAAAGGCTACATTTGCCATAGTGATTCTTGCTCTAATCTCTACTAGGCATCCTCCACCACATGGTGTGATTCATCCAAGATAGCTGTATTGATTCATTAGTGTAAGAATATTCCCATAATATTGGATGTTACATTGTGGAATTTCTTTCCTCTTGCCTAGTACCAACAAAAAAACATATAAGTATAAAATGTTCTTGCAGGTTTTGTTTCCTTGCAAATTTGTTTATAAAAAAAAGTTAGTTGCATATACTTTACAGAACGTCACAGTCAAACCCAGCATTTTGTGGCTGGTCGTGATTTCTTGGCAGGTTTACGTTCAGTAGTTTGCCACTGCTATCTGAACGACCGGCACTCATACCATTTTCATAAAAAGACCAACACTAGGCAGCCTGCTGCCAAATTGCATGCAGCTGTGTTTCGAGCACGGTATACGGCATTACGAACTGTCTGTAACTCCTTCGCCATGGAGCTGGCACCGAGTACAATAAAACATATAAATATAAAATATTCTTACAGGTCTTATTTCCACACAAATTTATAAATCAGCACAGTATAACAGTGAATGAAAGAAGAAAAGCGAATGAAAGAAGCACTGTATAACCCAAAGCAAACAAGACATACCTCTATCTCTGTCAAGCGTCTCTCTAGCCAACCTTTTGTATCTTCCAATGAATGGACTTTTCTGGAAAGTTCATCAATAAGTGGCAGCTGTTTGTTTAGTTCATTTATCTTTTTCTGTTTAAAAAAACAGCAAAAACATTCAGTGTGACAGTATTCACTTAAAAGTAGTAATTGAATCAACATAAATGGTATGCTATATCATGACTATGTCTTTAAGTCATCCTGACATAGACTGTTTTTTGCTGCTAATGTCTATAATACAATTCTAAGCAGTACTACAGTATAATACATATTAATAAAGAAAACATTTTCTAGCCTATTCCATAATTTGAATGAACTATTTTGTGTTGCATCAAAGTGTAATATTTTGATTCACAGATAAGCTTTTCCGTGCTCTCATGGTTATGCTTCCTTTGTTTTGTTTTTTAAATTGCATATCCCTTGCGGGACGTTGCAGTCAACACCAGCATTTTTCAGCTGTTGTTGATGTACTAGGCAAGTGTTACGTTCAGTAGTTTGCCATTGCTTTCTGAACGACCGGCTCCCATACCAGCACCTTATAACACAATGCGACACGGTCTGCTGCACAAATAGGTCGCAGCTGAGCTTCAAACGCCTGGTACCCGGCTCACAAACCGCGTTCGCAAGCCTTTAGCCACGGAGCCGGTATGTAATCTAATGTGTTCTCATTACTCAAATCCTGCTCTTATGTTCGACGATAAACACTTTGATCAAACATTAGATTTTGGGTTTTCATTTGTTGAGCGCTCTCTAACCACACTTTATATTTTTCAGTCTTCTCCTTCTTCTTCTGCGTTTGTCCAGAGTTTTTTTTCAGATGTGATTGCGTTGTGTCTGTTTACAGCAGAGCTGCGTTCTTGCGCCGTTAGGCCGACACATCCGACTTCTGCAGGCATTTGCTGACTGGGTTAATCTTCCTGGGGTTTCTTAGGACGTTTGACCCTCACTGTTGTGGTGTTATCCCCCATCCCAGCTGGCCCATTTAGAACAGCCAAAGACATCCTGGTCAGCCCTCAAGGGAAAGCAGGGGCAGACCTGGGCATTCCCCATCATCCAAGGAGGCTTCCATAATTGCAGAGCCGACACATAGCGCTCTGGTACAGGGCTCACCCAAGGAATTTTCACGTCATGCACATGGCTGCCTAGCCTCACTAGCGTATATTGGGCCTTCCAGTCATCACAGACTGTTCCTCTGGAAACCAGAAGAATGCAGTCTGTAGATGACATCCACACAGTGAGCTGTCGATTCGGACTTTCCACTTAATGGATTTGCAAATCTAAGCAATATTCCATTTCGTGCCACTGGGACACTTTTTCCACCTTTGATGATGCCCATAAGATGAGCTTTTGATTTGGACTTTTCACGTAATGGATTTGCTAGCCAAGCAATATTCCATTTCATGCCTCTGGGACGCTTTTGCTACCGACATACTGTGGTATGAAGTGTGGCAGTCTAAGTACTTCTTCATGCACCTTTAGATGTCAACCTGAATGTAGTTAAAGCTGCGGTCAACTTCAGCTTGTTGATATCTCCATAGAGCTTGTCCTCAAATGAAGCAGGCGTGGGCCCAAATATCTTTCTTTGTTTTGCATATATTGGGCACTCCAACAGCAAATGTTTAGCTGTCATTTCACCAGTTCCACAACTATATTAATCAGTATCTCCAATCTTTAGTTTATTGAACAAGTGGTATTTCAGCCTGTTATGTCCTGTGCGGAGTCTGAAGATTGCCACTTGTTCACTTCGGTCGAGTTTGTAATATGCATCATCTTTCTGGTGGCCTGGATGCTCTGATTCCCATTTGGTTCTATAGGTGTTTTGTATAAACCTCTTTGCCTCATTATAGGTTATGTCTATGTGATGCTGTAATAGTCGCCCACCCTCTTTTGCTAGTCTGTCAGCCTCTTCATTTCCAGGTATACTGCAATGTGATGGGATCCACTGTATTACAACTTTTGTGGATTTCTGATATATTCCATGGAGTGCTGCTCTTAGGTCAGCTAGTTCTGTGCTGTTTTTGCTCTTCAGTATTGAGACAGCTGACTTTGCATCTGTGAAGATAGCTATTTGCTTCTCTTTATTTTCCTCCATCAAGAGCATTTCTGCTGCAGTTTTCAAAGCCTCTACCTCTGCTTTGAAGTTACTTGAAAATGTTCCAGTTGCCACTGGCTGTGTTTTTTTCACTCCATTTTTTTTAAATTTAGGAGAATTCCTCCTCCTCCATTTTTTCCACAGTAGTCATCTAAGTTTCTTCATGACATGTTCATTGATAAACACTTCATTTGAGAGTTAGGCTGTGCATGTTTTTACATTATTTGAGAGCTCTCTAACAACATATAACGTGTTAGTTTTAGCTTGATGTATTCATATCCAACTACTGATAGCATTTGAGCACTATAATAGACAAGCTACATACCACATGATCATGAACCACAGAGTGAAGTCTATCCACTTCTTCTGTGTGCCGTGCCTCCATTTGCTTGATACTCTCTTTGTGTGAATCATATTCCTTTTGATACTTAATGGCTAGTTCATCAAGCAGAGCCTTACGTTTCTCAGCCACCTACAGAAATGTAGAATACAATTAAATACAGCAATAATCAATGTGAGAGAGATACATAACACAGAAAATGTAAATATTACAACAACACTAATAATATAATTTATCTGTATCAAATGAACGCCCCTTTGTTACCGGTACCCTAAGGGTAAGCAAAGAATAGTAACACTGTAGCACACCTTGCATGTCATAAAAGGTGACAATTGAGGGTTCTGCCCGTGTGTAACCTGGTCCCTTGCCGGAAGCAAAGAACTGTAACTGTAACCTTTCATATATGTCATAAGAGGTGATAAATGAGGAATGGACATGTGGCTCGCTTTGACATTCAGTAGAAAACTTTAGCTGCAGAATCCACAAATCATGAACAAGTTTAAACCTAAAGAAACAAAAAAAGCAATAACCAATCCAAACAAGAGGAAAGGTGGCTCTTCTAGAATAGATGGGGCATAATGCAGAGAAATCCACAAGCAGTCTGGATAGCAGATTGTCTTCCTTTCATGTAGCGACATTTCCAGAACTGCATCCAGGACGTTAAGTAGAACAAGAAATGAATAATATGGAGAGGACAAGGACAGAGATGGATGGAATAGCTAAGGGTGGAAGGGCTTGGAGTGAGTTGGCTGAGGGACTATGTCCCAATGGTGGATAAAGGGTGAAAGAAGAAGTAACATATGAAGCAAACAGGTATATTGAGATCCTGCTGACAAACAATCAATACAAACACATATACTGTACTTCACTAAAGTGTTACCGGGACCATTAAGAAAAGCAAGGAATTGAATTATAATCCTGTAACTTATAGATGCCTGTCTCCGCAGCAAAGGGATTGCAGACACGGTTCGTAATCCCGTATACCCAAGTTCGAAACACAGCTGCACGGGATTAGGCAGCAGACCGCGTTGCGTTGGTTTTGCGTTAGTATCGGTGCGGGTCATTCAGAAATCAATGGCAAACTACTGAATGTAAACTTGCCAAGAGATCACAGTGGCAGAAATGCTGGTGTTGACTGCGATGTCCTGTAAAAAGAATATGCAAAAAAAAAACTTATGGATGTCAGAAGAGGTGATTAAGAAAGGTTAGTCTGGCGGCTGGCTTTTCCATCCCATAGAAAACTGTATCTGTAATATCCAACCAACTATGAACAAATTTAAAGACTAGGCCAGAAGAATAAATCAGTCAAATAGGAGGGAGACATGCTCTTCTAGACCAGTTATGACAATTAAAGACATAGATGAATAATCTGGGGAAGATATGTAGCAAGTTGTAGGCGATAATAAATGACTGAATGACTTCACATGAGTTTGTGAGCCAAAAATAAGGGATAATTAGGAATAAAGAACATAAGATAGAAGAATAAGATATTATACCTTAAAAAGACACCAGGCCAGGTGACTAGAAATTACAGTTACACTAATCCCACTAATAAGTGGATAGAAAATATGCATAACATATACATGCACAAAAATTGCTGGAGAAAAGTCAGAAGAATTCAATTAAATCAAACCTCACTTCAGACTTGTTGGTTACAATCAACCTTTATCAGGGAACAAACTGACTCTCTCAATCCCTCCCTGTGTGTGTGTGTGTGTTCATGCGCGCACGTGCATGCATGCGCGTGTGTGTGTGCGTGCGTGTGTGTATATATATACACACATACATGTATGTATGTAACCTAGTGACACATAGCAACCCCTACAGGAAAAGGGCAAGGGAAAGATATAGAAATTAATACCTGGATAGCTTGGCCAAATGGCATAATTAGGACTAGAAGACAGACCTGGTCATATGGGATGGCTGATCATGACTACCCACACTTTTCAGCCGGCATAGGCGTTCATGTCTCTCCACAGATCTTGGTTCTTGGTGCTCTGGATCAGTTCTGCTGATGATATTCCTCCATGCCACTCTCTCAGTCCATCCAGCACCATTTCTCTTCATCTGCCTCTGCCTATTTGCCCTCTGATCTTTCAATTTTTCAAGATATTCTCCAATGCCTCTCTTCTCATCATATGATTAAAGAATGTCGTGTGTCTCTTTCTTTTAGTTGTATAAAATGTTCTAGTATCATTAGCATCTTCCAAGCAATCATTGTTAGTTATTCTGCCAGACTAAGGTATTTGTAACATTGGTCTCAGTAATCACACCAACTTTGCCTCCTAGCTTTTCCTAATTTGTTCATTAACGTTCCATGATTCATAGCCATACAGCAAAACAGGTTCTACATAACATTTCAGTACTCTCTATCTTACATTCAATGATAGTGACATGATATACACTATAGAAAATAACAGTGATAATTAACAAAGTTAAATAATGAATCCTCCGTACGACACTTGATGGCAGAAGTGGAAGATGATGATGATGATGAAATAATGAATCCCTCGTGGTGTAATAAGGGTGTGCAAATGTGTTTACAAAAGACACAAACATTAATTATAAAAGAAGAAGAAGCAAGAGGAATAGGAAAAATGTTTCATTATAATATACATTACAGACTTTTCTCTGTCAGAAAATTACAATTTAAAACATACCCCTAGTTGCATACATATTGGAACATACCTTGCTGATTTCCTGCACAGCTGTAATCTGAGTATCACGTTCAGTCTGTGCTGCTTGCATCTGACCAACAGCATCCTCTGCCACACGAGCACTCTCCTAGAGAAACAAGTATGCTATAAATTTACAAACAAGCAGTTCATTATCTTTGCCTGATGTAGCCATATATACACAACTCAAATGTCATGAACTGCAACAGTGTCCGTCAGCTTTCTTTTCTACTATGACAACTAATTAAGGATGCTGAACAAATGCCAAACATAATATTTAACAAGTATATTATGTTACATTTCCAGATCAAGAAAAAAGTTAAAAACAAGATTCCAGATTAGGTATCTTCCAACTTTACAGACAAAGACCAATAATCATTAATATTGAAACATCTAGTGCCTAGATGTTTTTATCTATTTATCTATTGTTTTTCTGTTATTCTTCTTCTTCATACAGTCCAATCAGTGTGACATTTGTGATCATATCTGACATAGCCTTCTGTCTTGTGTGCTGCCAATCATTTCTGACACTCACATGCCTCCATGCCATGATGTCAAGCGGTCCAGCATTTTCCTTCTTGGTTTTCACCTGCTTCTCATCTCCTCAAACTTTCCTGTTGTTACAATGTACTCCAGCTTACCCCTTCTCATGACATGCCCAAAGAGTGTGGACTGTCTTCTTCTGATGCGAGTAACCAGTATGAGTTAACTTGTTTCAAGATATCTCCACGGAGTTTGTGCTTTGTGCCACGCTTACCGCGCTGCGAAAATAGACTGAGCCATATGGGATCAAATCCTGGTGCAAAGAAGTCGACCCTGTCGACTTTCAAGCGACTTTTAAGATATCTCCATTACTTTTTTCTATTTTTCCACTGTACTCATCATTCTTCTATAAAACCACATCTCCATATAATTCCACACCTGTCTGCTAATTATTCATAATTCACATCCACACATCAGGATATAGCTCTTAAGAACTATTTGTGTCACTCTTATTGACAGTGATAAATTGCAGAGAATATTTTTCATCTTGTGAAATGCTGCCTTTGTTTGAACTATTCTACATTTAACTCCCTTAATACATCTTCAATCAAATGTTATTTAAGTACCCAAATACTTAAACACACTTTGACTCACAACTTTTCTGCTGTAGCGACATACACCAGCTTCCCTCTTCTCATGACATGCCCAAAAGGGTAAAATAAAATTCATGATATATATATATATTATCATCACCATCAGGCAGCAGGTCCATTGCAGAATGTCGCTCTCAACACATTCAACCAAAACATGATACCCAATCCTTTGTCAGTTCTCCTGTCTTAAGCACTTTCATGCCCGCGATATCTTTAATATCCTGTTTCCATCTTTGTGCTGGTTGATTTCAGCTCCTTCTTCCAGGAACCATACTTCCCATCACAGTTCTCTCCAAACCATGGGATATTTAATATGGCTAAAGCAATTCAGTTTCCAAGACATGGTGCTTTTTATTAGTCAGTTTTTTTTTTTTTTTTTCAATGTTCAGATCTTGTGAAACATCAGCATTGTTCTTCTTCTTGATCTACGGTATTCTGGGAATTTTTCTGTAACATTTAAGTTAAAATTCCCACAGACAAACAGACAGACAGACAGACAGACAGACAGACAGACAGACAGACAGACAGACAGACAGAATGACTGACCGACCGACAGACAGACAGACAGACCGACAGACAGACAGACAAATACACACACACACATGTGTGCACCCACACACACACATATATATAATCAAATATGTAAACTGATAAAATTTGTACAATACCCATGACTGTTTCAGTCCCTAGCAACTAAGTTTCCCCCATGCTCCACTGGAGCCAAGGAATATGTAAAACTGGCTACATGTGTACAATACCCAAGGCTGTCTCATCCCATTACAATTATCTATATACTCCATTAAAAACAATAAATATGTTAACATACTACATTAGATGCAAGGACCTTGCAATCTTATACAAATTTAGACTGACAAGCAATTTCAAAGTTATGTGATTTACCTAGCACAATTTAACAATTATACTATCCCTCTGGTAATTTTTAATGAAATAGTTTAAACCTATAGTTGCAATGATGAAAACTAGAACCCAGGACAGCTAAAAGAATGAAAGCAAGAACACTGAGGAATTGGAAAAATGGAAACAAACTGTTTCTGGAAGAAAGAGTTCTGCTGCTTCTTGCAGCTTAAAAAAGTAAATACTAGCTGTAGAACACTCATAAAAAGTCAGAAATTACCTGGTACTGAGCTGACAGATCATCTCTTTCTTTGGTCAATTTTTGCACTATGTCTCTCAATATTGCAATATCTGCCAGGTACTTGGAGGCCTGTTCCTGCAGTTGATGGGTGGTTGTCATGCCAGAAACATCAATCTACAATCAAGGAAAAGAATGAAACACGAGTTGCACACACACAATAACTCAAATACTGACCGGATGCAAAGACACTGATTTTTCAGGGTCAGATAACAGAGACTTTGCCTTCACATCCCAGCTGGGCAGACTAAACAGAAACAAGTCTACCAAATAAAGAGAGAATCAACCATGGTCTGCACTGTAACGAAGCCTGCCAAGTACTGCTGTCTCTGTGTTGAGGTTATATAACTTCCCCCACAATGATGACAGATAATCATCACTGATGCTATTGCACACTCTGCACATAAATTTCACAACTTCGGTGAGACTTAATGTTTTGTCACTGCCATAAGTATGTATAGAATGAACAAACTCTTGTCTTTCCTATAACTGAAACATAAGCCTATGGCAGTCTATTCCTGGTCAAGTTTCTGTTCCTACAAAACTGTTTCTGATTCTCTTTGAAATGAATATGAAGTTAATTTGATTGTGAACATCCTTCTGTGCTTTTCTAATTCCATAATCATTTAGGGTGGTGTTTGGACCAGATGTTACCTATTATTATATCATGAGATTCTGCCAATGTTATTAATCTGTCATCTCACTCATTCCTTTAACCTAGGCCATAGACACCAGTCACATCACTCACTGTTGCATTGCCTATGTTTGCACGGACATTCCGAGTATCATTGTTATTTCAAATTTTAGTCCAAAGGCATGTCTAAAACTCAATATAAAACAAATCTATAGATTCTTCTGTGCTATCTACTGTTGGTGTGTATGCTATAATATAATGATGTCCAGAGGTGTGCCATGGAGCTGCACATATAGCACTCTATGCAGAGGTTACCCAAAATTATGTCAAATCCTCATTTCTATTCCTTCCCTTTTGAGTAAATAAGTATGTGTTTACCTAATAATTTTTCTCCCACACCTGGCCATCGCTAATGCCTAATATGTTGACACTCATTCTATGCATTTCATTCCTGATGTTTTCTAGCTTTCCATTTTGTATAAGTGTTCTAACATTCAATGTACCAATGTGTCAGTTCTTTTTAACATTTCAATAAATGCATACAGTAGCATGGTGATGATCTGATATCACCTGTTGCACTTGATGCTCCAGATGAAGTTATTTAATTAGTACATAGCATCATGACCCAGTGTGATGTGGGTCTGTCCATGTGACTAAGAGGGAAGGCAGTGTCAGTCATTTAGTGTGAAAGGCATGATTCACACACATTGTGTGAATCACATATGTTTAACAGTTACTGAGCTAAAACAAATCCCTGAGTCTGTGGGGTCTGGAACAAGCCGTGAATTGAGACACATTGCAACAGCGGGGTTCCTGGTACTAAACATATGGCAACTCCAATACTATAGTTCTCTGGTCTTTAGTTGTTATTAATTATAGTTAGATTCATTATCATTTATTATATAAATGTTGTGGCCAACTGTGTAAACATATAGAAGAAGAGAATCTAAACTTTCATAGCAGAAGTGACCTCTCTTGTGTGGTGCTTAATAAATGGTAACTGTTATGTCAATAGTGTTACCTGTTAGTCCAGTGTGCTTAGTAACACTGAAGGTCAGGGGCATAGTGGAAAGTGGAGCAAGATGGCCAGGATATTAATACACAGCAATTCCTTAAGAAATTCCATCTATTGAATTAAAGGGATCATACACAATCCACCACTGTTACACTGACAACTCACTCTGACAATCCATAAATTGATTGGAAAGAGGATAGTAGACTTTACCATGATGGCTCGAGTCACTGCGTTTAGACATTCACTGATGGTATTCTTTGTTGTGAAGACGACAACTTACCTGACTCTACCTGATCACTGCTTACCTTTGAGCAAGTTCAAACTTAGAAGAATGTTTAAAAGAGCACAAGATTTTATCATATGTCAACAGATGCTTGTGTCAGACAGGTAACAATAGTCAAAATAATCCTAATTACTAAGTGATGCAATGGGAAACAAAATATGAGAACAAGAGAATGAATAAGATATATAACTGGGGAGAAAAAGCAGAAACAACAATCAATGTTCCTGACTTCCATCAACAGGAGAAACACAGGATTAGAACAGCAACAGAGACTAGAGAATAAATACAAAAGAAGACATGGAAACTGCAAGGATATTCTCACAGTTGAAAACAAGGCACTTTTGAAAAATAAAATGTATGTACAGCTACAGTTGCACCAATATATTACATCGGAAATGTCAAGATTGTATACAATGCCAGTGATGATGTTCACATAATATAAGTGTTAGGAGAACACAACAAATATAGAAAAATGTCAAACAGATGAGCCTTTCATCTTTTATCTACCTGCTTCTTGAGCTCTATCAGTTGCTGCCTTAACTCATCCATCTGCTTTTCTGATGCCAACTGTTGCTCTCCTGCTTCCTGGAAAAGACAAATCATAGCATATTTATATACGTGCAGATATTATAACAGCCTAAGATAGTCATATCATCCACGACAAGCCTTGAAAATGTGATCCAGGTTTATGAGCAGTAAATTTATTGCCAATATTTTTTTTTTACTGCACATCGCTGTAAACACCAGCATTTTACTGCTGTTGTTGATGTCTTGGTAAGTTTACGTTCAGTAGTTTACCATTGCTTTCGGAACATACGGCTCCCATACCAACTCGTTTAAACTCAGCACAACACGGTTGCCAATATTTAGCTGCTCTAATTAATTAATTAATTAACACTTGTTTATGATGGTGAACTGACAAAACACATGAAATAACAGTTTACATTATAGACTGGGCAGTGCTGCAGCACAATAAAGTACACGTTACCCAAAGCCATAAGGACATATTGGAAATAATGTTAGGTACATGTTTCTTTGTCCATTGATAAACATATCTGTTGACATATTAATTTGATTAATTGTCAACATTTTTATTTTTGTTTTTGTTGCATTGAAGTATACATTTTGTTTTTCATTTAGCTCTTGAGCTGATTGTAATATTGTCTTAATTCCCATTTGTGTTGATTGTAATACTATGTCATCAGTATATCAAAGTTCAGGCATTTATATTCTTCCAATTGCAGCGGGATCATATTGTCCCTTGTCAATGCTTTCTCTAACATTCCTCATGATATTTTCAGTACATAAGTTAAATAGATGAGGGGACAAAATGAAACCCTGCCTCACATCAATGCATGTATCATCACATATTCTCACAGCTGCCTTTGTTCACTGTAGGGTGTTTTTACGATCAGTATTAAGTACTATGGAAGTCCATTTCTTTCATTATGTTCCACAATTCTCCATGTTCTACACAGTCAAACGAGTAGCCTATAAAGCACAAGTAAAGATGTATTATACTCGCTCCTTTTTTCTATAATTGCTCTCGTTAAATATGTTGTCAAATGTACCTCTATTTTGTATAAAGGCAGCTTGTACTATGTTGCCTGCATAACTTATCAAGGCAACTGATCCATAATTGGTATATAATTTTATGTTGCCCTCTTGTGTGTTGGGACATGTATTGTTCTCATACATTCCTTTGACCATATTGCATTTATATACACTTATGTTTTTAGTAAGCTGCATGTCCCTTACAGGACATTGCCATAACCCCAACATTTAGTGGATGTTTGTGATTTACTAGGCAGTTTTACTTCAGTAGTTTGCCATTGATTTCTTATCTTATGATGTTGCATGCCATTGAAACTAACGCAAAGCAGCCGGGGAATTATGAAACAACCAAATAAATCAATTATGAAACTGCGTGTCTCAGTATCCCCTAAGCCACAGTACTAATCAAATATGGGGGGGGGGGGGGGGTGTGTGTGTTGAACCACAATTAAAAGAACACTCATATGTACCTTCATGAGCTCAGATTCCAATACACATATAATTATTTGTTAATATTTTTCTCTATTACCTTTTTGCCTCTCTCAATCTCTGCCTGAAGTTTTACAATCTGATCCTTATAGTACTTCTGATCCCTGTCTCTAGCTGCCTGGCTCTCTTCTAGCTTGGAACTGTAAACAACAACCACAATTCAATGTACTTATTCAGAGGTCATAATAATACAATAGATGCCCTCACACTGCAGTACAAATGGCAATGAAATAGCAAAATGGCTAGCCAAACATGGAAATAATCAATTTGAGCCGCCCTGAGGAAAGAGATCGAGCCATATGGGATAAAACCCGGTGCAATGAAGTCGATCCTCTCAACTTTTCAGACCTTTTAAACAAATAAAATTCTGGGAGTTGTGGTAAGTCAGGGGCCAAAACGCTGCCTGCCAGCCTGGTGGCCATGTGGTTAAATCCCCCTTGAGGTGAGGATGTTTCCACTGACCTGGTCCCTCAGACTGACCCAGCCTAACATAGGTGCCAGGAAATGTCCCTGGATGTAAAGGCGGCCAATGTAATATTAACCACATCACACACTGAGTGCCCATTGGTCTAAAACTATGGGGAAAAGTACCATTTGCCCAAATGTTCCTCATGGCATGAAAAGAGGCCCTTTACATTACTGTATTACACAAACTAATATAAATTATGAAAAAGTCAAAACAACAATGATAACATTCTGCAAGGAGTTAATTAGTTGTATATCCTTTACAGGACCTAGCAATCAACTGCAGCATTTTTTTGGCTGTTTGTGGTTTCTTGGCAAGTTTACGTTCAGTAGTTTGCCATTGCTTTATTAACGACCGGCACTCAAACCAATTTATAAAAAAAGCAACGCAAGGCAGCCTGCTGCCAAATCGCGCGACGCTGTGTTTCGAGTGCTGTATGCGGGATTACAAACTGTGTCCATAATCCCTTCACCACAGAGTCAGCTTTCTACAAGAAGAAAGTGATCACAAAAAGCAGTCTACATTAATTAGAAATAATAACTGCAAATACTTGGAAGGAGGCAAACGGGTAATGATATTCAGACTGCGGACAAGTCATTGCAAATTTCAAGGCCACATGTATGGAAAGTTTGAAATTGGATGAGGCCTTGAATGTGTAAATAAACAAGCTTAGATGATAGAAGAGAACATTCTACAGGTGTGACATTAACACAAAACTCTCCTAATTTCTGGCTCTCAAAAACCTGTTAAAAGCAGTCTGTACGGTGGTCTCAATGTGCTCAAAACAACATAAAAATTCTCATTAGAACATCAGAATCAAAGTCTGAGAAAGAAGGCAAGAAGGCAATTCACACACAACACAAACTCCTATAGAGGTCTGCTAAAGAAAATAGAATACTTTCAAACAATATACTTTCCATTTCTTGGCCACTATCTTGTCCTAAAACTAAATCCTTGTTCTGCTTAAATGTTTGCACACATATGAGCCACATAACATCCACTCAAGCAGTGTTGGAAACAGATATGCCATTGACTCCATAAGGCCACAATAGAGTTACAGAGCTAGGTATAGAAATCCAGATAAGAGAATAGACATAACTAGATGCAAAAAGGTTTCTGCTCACAATACATGTATCACACATCCCACATATACAACACAAAACACTTGCTACACCAGGCATATAATGGTACAGTGCATACTGCGTGACAGTCACGGTAGCGCAGTGGCTTGTCTGCTGTTCAAATACCCTTTGACGTGGAGATTTTTTTCTTTTCATTGATCTGGGCTACCAGGCTGACCCAACCTAAAATAGGTACCAGGACATTTTCTAGGAAGTAAATACAGCTTGTGTAATACTGACAACATCACCCATCATGTGCAGATTGCTCTAACAATATGGGGCTAGAACCATATATCCAATATGCTTCATGGCATGAAAAGGGCTCCTTTGCTGTTACATTTCAAAGAGTATTTTACATTATTCTTATACTAAATCCAATCAATGCATTGTACTTGTATTTGAGTTACTCAACATTTGCTGCACAAATTCAATCAAAGCTTTATTTGAAAAAGGCTACTGCTCTGAACAGAGACCAGGTAGATACTAAATATGTTGGACTATTGTTGACCGTCCTTTAAAGAGCCTGAACAAAGCTTGAGAAATGTAGAAAGAATTATGTTAGGCAAAGCCTGAGAACTGAAGAAAGAATTATGTTATGTAAAGATTGAGAACTGAAGTGAGAATTATGATATCTAAACACTGAGAACTGAAGTAAGAATTATGATATCTAAACATTGAGAACTAAAGTAAGAATTATGCTAGGTAAAGCTTGAGAACCGAAGTAAGAATTATGCTCGGCAAAGCTTGAGAACTGATGTACAAATTATGTTAGGCAAAGCTAGAGAATTGAAGTATGATTTATGTTACACAAAGCTAGAGAAAGGCTGTAAGAATTATGTCAATTGTAGAATATTAAGAATTGTGTTAAATGTTAAAATAGTTTTGGTCTCAAATCTTTGAGTTACCTGCTTTCTTTGAAGAGTTCTTCCTTTTCGGCGTGCAGTTGCAGGAAACTGAGAATAAAAGTACAATTCAATTTGCGCATTATATATTTCAAACATGAGTCATGATATCAAAGCAATTAGAGCACTTGCTTACCAACTTACAGGTATGTATTCAACAGTATTGGTCAGAGACTGCTGCAGCTTTGTAAAACTGGTATCAGGTTTTTTTTCAGAATGTTATAGAAATTGTTTAGGAAGACAAGGCAGCAAGAAATGGAAGTGGCCACTTGATCCCATCACTCAGTGACAGAGAATATGTGAAGGCTTAACACTTCACATCTTAGCAGTAGAAGCCGCCATGGAACACTATATTGCTCCTGCCAGAAATAATGCACACCAACTGAGAATGTTGTGAGCTGCTGTAGTGCAGTAACTAGCCTGCTGGCCTGCTGGCCCAGTGCTTATAGGTTCGAACTGACATCAAGACAGACTGTTAAAATTTGATCTGGGGTTGGCACCACATGCCCAATATGTTTGCCCAATATGTTTCAGTGTGTAAAAAAGGATCCTTTTCTTTACCAGGAAATATTAATTAACTCCTATCATTTAAACTAAGTAAACTTACTGGACCCTTTCACATGCTGTAAAGTGCATTGGGCAAATGATGACACATCCATATTTTTATAGACCAACTGGCATTCAAGTGATGTGGTCAGTATCATGACATTCACCTTTGTCTTCCAAAGACATTTCCTGGTGACCATTTTAGGCTGGGAACCCAGATCAATTAAACAAATCTGCCTCGATGTGGATTCAAACCTATACCCAATTGGCCTCTAGCCAGTTGTTACTGCAGCTAGCAAGGCTGTATGCACCACTGTTAAATGACATATAAAAAATGCATCACACACGGCGCATTGGATGGGAGAGTAAGTGTTTAGAAATTCCAGAAAAATTAATTTTGAAATAACAAATATCAACCCACTTCTTATAAGTTCATATTTGTTGAAATCCATCTCAGAAGCATATGCATGTATCTCTTTGTGAGGATTTTGTAATCCATCCTCACATTTATACATTTGAAACCTTTTAAAAAGAATGAATTAAATCTTCTTAATAAGCTTCATGGGACTGCAAGGTTTTTTGCAGCAAGCACATTTATTTCTCTCTGTCCTGATGCCAGAGCTACAGTGGCTTAGCTATTAGTGCTCATGCTTGTCAAGTAGTCTGAGTTTAATCCCCAGCAGAGACAGGATTATTGTTTCTGACCAGTATATCTCTGGGACAACCCAGCCTCATAAGCATGGGTATCAGACAATTGTCTGGGAATTGTCTGGGTATTGTTTGGAAATTGTCTGGGTATTGTTTGCAAACTGTCTGGGCATTGTCTGGGAAGGACAAGCAATGTGGAAGAGAATTGGCCATCCTAACCCCATATGTCATGGCCTAGAATATGTGAAGGTTTAATGCTTCACACCCCAATAGAAGTATCTGCTACGGGGCTACATTTACCATATCCTTATGATGGTGATCAAGTCTATAACATTGATTGTTTGTTGACCTAGGGACTCTGTCCTTTCAAAATGTCCTTTAATGCCATCTTGGTCTTGTGTATGTTCACAATATGCTTTCTGTATGGATTCATCCAATCAGTATTATCAAACTACCTTAACCTACTGGAAATAAATAAAACTTGATTGGGTGCTTGTATAATTCACTTCATTTTCCTTTTGTTTGTTCAGCATATCTGTACACAACAATTTGAATATTCTTCTTCCTTCCTCCTGTATCCCCCCATTGGGGCATAGACCCTCAAAGAAATTCATTCCAAGCACGCCTAACCCTAGCTATCTCAAGCAGCTTCGCCCATGTCTTCCCCATACTTTTCAGCTTTGTCTCTACTTCTCTTAGATCGTCCACTGTTTCTTTCGTCCTGCCTATTCAAGACAAAGACCTTTCTCATTATAACAGTTCTCAATGTAGTGTATCCAGTGCCTTTTCTTCACCTCTTGACTCACTGGTGTTTATCTACTTCTCTCCACGACATTGATGACAACAGTATACTAATAGTATATAATTTAGAAGTAGACAATAACATACCTTTCTTGTTTCTTCTTCAACTTTTCATTAGTCTGTAAAAATCAAATGGAATGTTAGAGACACCCTTGTTTGGTTTAAAATAAAATGACAGCATATTATTTAGTTGTTTAAATTGCCTCCTTCACAACAAACAGTACCTTGCCATTTTTAGCTCATCTCATCTTGTTCCTCTTGTACCTTGCGGTGTTGAGGCAAAGCATAAACAGTGGGAGAGCAACCGCTTATGGGCTTCATGTGTCGAGATTCCCATGGACTCTGTAATTACCTCTGTCCATCATTTACGTGGCTGGTCTCTTCAACTGCTTCCGTTTTGTCTGTACATCACAGCTTGTTGTGGTGTACTGTTAGTTGGCAAACTAGTTATATGGCCAAACCATTTAACTTGCTGTTTTCTGATGAAATCTAGTGCTGCTATAACCTCCACTTTAGTCCTGATTTCTTTATTTCCCATTGTCTCTCTTCTTGATACATTGAGTATTCTTCTTAGGAATCCCATTTCTGTTGTTGTGATGTGTCTTCTCTCTTTTTCTGTCATTGTCCAGGTTTGGCATTGGTAGCATAGAGTTGGTAGGAAGTTTGTGTAGTTGAGTGCTTTCTTAGTAATTACTGATACATTTTTAGCAAACTATCTTAATATGGTTTTCACCTTTAAGCATTTATTTCCTTAATTTTGTGCACTATTTCTAATGTCTTTCATCAGGCAGAAATGACAGTTGTACTTGGGGAAACACACATAGATTTTCAGTTCCTTCTAGTACCTGATGACAATCTATGAGTGATGATTGTTCCCAAAGTGTACTGGTTGTAAAAACACAGATCTACTATCTTATGCATTCACCAATGCTAGATGTTAGTTCCATTTTTGATTGCAGGTCTCGTGTTGTGTTGATTCACCAATGGCTGTGCCACGAAGTAACAGACAGTTTAAGGACAGACTATAGTTCTGATCCATTATACATATTGAAGGTGCCCACAACAGTTCATCGAGATATCTTAGCAAGACTGAAGTGTGACAAAAATTATTAAAGCAGTCAGTTATATTAGCAAGGCTAACAGCAAGGCTAAATAGTAAACAGAAAATCTTAAAATGTTCTAGTAGAATATAAGATCCTTTCACTTACTTTATCTAATTCTTCCTGCAGAGTTGCCTCTTGTTCTTTGCTTTCCTTCTGTAAACAAAACAGAAAAAGAACATATATGCACACATAGAAGAGAAATGAACCTCCAACTAATGTTCTCATTGTAACATAAATTATCACATGATCAAAACAATCATCACTGCAAACTGGACAAATCTATTGGTGCTCAGACCTCTTCCTTTGATGTTCTAGGAGTGTGTGATGGCTGACTACACCAATCTTTGTTGGTTCACCAGTTTCCCTGTGCCCCTTATAAAGCCTTCGAGTCACACATCTCCCAACTGGGGTTAGGGGTGGGAGGTGTTAGAGAAAAAAACTGGCATAGGATAAGTGTTTATTCCAGTTCTGATGTCTGTTTTCAACCTATGATGACTTACATCAGTTTGCCAATAGTGTTTTACATTGTGATCATAAAATAGGAATTTTGTCCTAAACTTGTGGGCATAAATTACAAGACCTCTGAAGTCAGAGTGGGTTCGCCTGAGGGCGAGAGATACTGGCAATAGGGAAAGCTAGTCCACATGCAGAAATCAGTCCAGTGCTACTAGAAGCAGTGTGTATGGACTACGTTTGAGTTCAAAGCAAGCGAGAGCAACAAAAACCAATAGACAATAGGGACTTGTTGTTGTGGGATCTTTGCCTGGCTTTGGCAAGTAAAAACAAAATCATGGATCCAGTTGTTGTTAATCATTAGCTGCTCTGAATGCCTTGGTTGCAATACTTGGCTAGCGTTTACATCATGTCTCCACCTGATATTTTTCCTTATGCCTGCATAATGGATGCCATCAGGATCTGACGCAATATTCTTGGATTTCAGAAGCATGGCCTTAACACATCTCTGCCATGATACATCTGTGAAAAAGCTGCTTTAGTGTGATCCTACTGGTCATGTATATAGCCATAGTGGGAGTCTCCGTGGCGAAGTGGTCAAGCCGTTTGACTCGGGCTCCAAAGGTCGTGGGTTCAATTCCAGGCCACGTCCTTCGGTTCATGAGTGAATTTTTTCGGAGGCTCCTGTGGGTCATCGCTGGAGCTACAGAGCTCATGCTTTGTGCGACACTTTCTGCATTGCAGAAAGAGACCGAGCCATATGGGATAAAAACCTCATGCAATGAAGTCGACCCTGTTGACCTTTAAGATACTTGTATAGCCATAGTGCATACTGGCTAGTGTTGTTACCTCCAAAGCAATGGTCAAGGTTTAATCTCCCAGCAGGATTATTTTGTCCCAACTAGTTTGATTCTGAGATCAACCCAGCCTCGTAAACATGGGTAACAGGCAATTTTCAGAATTATCTGTGAAGCAAAGGTGACAAGGAAGTGAATTAGCCACCCCACCTTATATGCTGTGGCCTAGAATCTGTGAAGACCTAACACTTCACATCTCAATGGCAGTATCTGCTATGGAATTACCTTTACCTTATTCGCCATGCTCTTTTAATCTGTCTATTCCAGATACCTGGTCAGAAATGTTTATCTATTTTCCTCATCAGACACCTGCCACGTTTAAAGATGTGTCCTGACAATCAGGAATCATTGTAGATCTTGCTTGTCCTTCATAGATCAATGTAGTCATCACTGTAGATCTTGCTGTGTTCTTTATAGATCAAAGTAGGCATCAGAATAACTTCAGTGGCGTGTTATTTACAGATTCACCTTCGCCTGTTCCATAAGGACCTTGAATGTATTTCTGCGTCAGTTGCCTACTGTTTCAAATTGCACCTGACGTGCATGTCTCACATCTGCCACTGCTAACTTCCCTTGGCTTGGTGCACTGTGCTTTTTCTAGCCCCTCTCACCATTAGGGAGGCTTTAACCAGTGTTCTGCTTATTGCAGGAGCCCTGTGTTTTGTTTAATCTTATTTTATTGTCTATTAACTACTCTGTAGCTCTAAAAAATTTTGGTACAATTAGTATTGGGACTCTTTGCTGGCTGCTTAAGTTGAGGACAGGGGGTGTGCGGAAGAGTCCTAAGTGCTGTGATGTTAGTTCTTAATGCAACTCAATTCATTTTACTGATGACATTTACTGGGTTTCTAGGAAAACAACTATATAAATGTTGTCACCAGTTTTTGTTCCAGTTCAGCTTTGATTATCAGCTTCTCCTCTCTTTCTGTGTCCAGCTGAAGCTGTATTTCTGAAATGTTAAAGAATACATAGCTTGTCATGCTCTACGCAAACATGATAGGCCACACTCATGAATATTTCTTTTTGGGGACAAATAAATTATTAACACATAAATGGAACAAATCATTAACTAAAATGTAACTTAACTTGAAAATTACATTCTGAACATAAAAGTTTGAAGACAGAATACACATATTTTACATGAAAATGTGACTATAAATATATCAATCAATGCATCCACACACTTCATCATCATCATCATCATCATCATCATATGCCCTGCCAGCTGGCGTAGGCGTTCATAGGTCTCCACAGATCGCAGTCTATGGCGTTCAGGATCAAATCTGCTGATGATATTCCTCCATGCCACTGTCTCTATCCATCCAGCATCATTTCTTTTGGTCTGCCTCTTTCTCTATTTATCTCTCCTGCTGTCACATTTTTTTCTAATGCCTCTTTTCTCAATTCATGCCTTAAGAATGTTATTTGTCTCTTTCTTATAGTTGCATATAAAGTTGGATTTCAAATTGTGCAAATTAAAATATAACCTCAATCTGGAAAGTTGGGCTAAAAACCTGAGAATTATTAGTACATTTTGTCAAGTTCAAGAAATATGATTGATTCCAGTAAGTCAATTTTCCAGCATCAGAATCAATACCTTGAACTGAAGAAAGGACAAGAGAGAAAGTCAATCAATCTATAAAAGCTCATAGAAAGGAAGCCACGGCAACAAGGACTGCATAGATCCACTGAAGAGACTCAAACAAACAAAACCCAATCAATTAATGACAGTAGCAACTTAAGCCTTTATTTTAAACAGCTAAAAAGGGTGAAAGGATCAACTTCATTGTACCAGGTTTTCTCTCTACAGAATGGTAAGTCACCTGCTGAGAACATCACACAAAGCATAAACTCCTTAATGACCTTCCGAGATCTCCAGTAACATTGCACACTTTTCTCAATGACACAGTCCAAAATTACTTTCAGGGCGTGATTTTACACCAGCAATGAAACACATTTCTTCATAAACCAGCTTCCATGAATGTCTAGTTAGATGAGAGTCAAAGTACAACTTGTTATTTCTGCGAAGCAGTTACATGGGGTAATGTGTGTGGGAGGTTTCAGGGTCTACTTCTGGCTCAGAGGTTGCGAGACCTGCTTCCAGCATACAGCTGTGCATTTGTACAAAACACCATTGGTTGTTAATGAAAACACATTTCCCATTGATTTATTGTACATGAGTTGGTACATCTTGTATTTTCCCACAAGGGCAATAAACAGGAGGTTCCAAGTACAAGAGCAAATTAATCATTCTAAAATATTTGGAAATTGCAAAGAGGGTGAGAGGAGGGTGAAACTATCCAAAGACATCAACATAGCCTGAAAGATGTATACTCAGGCATGCCACGGCCAATTATGAGTTAGTCAGAGTAAGAGAAGACACTTTTACACGCCTTTGACTCACTGGGCATACTGTGCTAGACCCAACTTTGTATAGACCTGTTGGCACTTGGCGAATGATGTGATTGGTTATCACTCTGGCCACCTTAACTTCCTAAAACATTTTCTTGTACCCATTTAGGCTGAGCGGACATAGCAGCCCAGGCCTATTTTAAAAATCTGCCCTAATGTGGACTCAAACCAATTACCACTGGGCTGGCAAGCGAACCCCTAGCCACTAAGCTACCAACTATCAGTTAGAGTATTGTTGTTAAAACTGTATGAAGACTTCATGGACACCTTGTATATTAAAGCGTTCACATTCAACATTGGTAGTTGGTGAGATAATGATTACTGACATGGGTATCAATTATGTTGACTGACTGGTGCATATGGTGGTGATGGAAGAGAGAAATAATCCTTGTCATGAGAGATGACAGACAAACAGGTGACTTTTAAGGACAATTTGAAATCTGCTTCCTTATCCAGAGTGAGGGAGATTGGAGTGAATCGTGGCACTGCTAGATTTGAACATTTTGACAAGGGCACAAGACAATTGATTAATCAACACAGAACTGATGCAATTGGTCAATAAACACTGGCAGAGATGTTAAGAAGCATATCAGAACATCCGTGGAGTACGATGATTATGATTCTCACTAATAAGTTATAAGCATGTTACCATATATCAAGAAACATGTCAAATGTAACCAAATATACCAGTATGTTGTGTACTTACTATTCACAACATCACTCAAGCCTGCAATGGGCAATGATAAATCTGAAAAGAAGAGGGAAGAGGATGGTAGACTGCTGGTCACATGAAATATAATTTACTACAAAACAACATCTCTATGAGATTATCATGTCTGCCTTCTGCAAACAGCCTCTACCCTTGACGATCTCACTATATGTTTACACTCGACTCCACCCCAGCATATCTATATGAATGTATCATCACCCATGTAACAAATTTTTGTGCTACATTTTATTATGATCATCATCATCATCATCTTCTTCCACTTCTGCCGTCAAGCGTCGTGGGGTGGAATAATTTGTGTTCCAGCGCCCGGTGGGCGGCACTGGATAGTGTCATTCCGTGTGGTTGTATAATGTCTTTGATGTCGTCAATCCATTTTCTTCTTGGATGTCCTCGTGGTCTCCTCGCAGATGATCTTTGATGTAAGGCCAGTGATGGTAGTTGCTGATGTTGCATTCTAATGACATGGCCAAACCACTTGATTTTCTGTCTTTTAATAAATGTGGCACAAGGTGTTGATCCCACAGTCTGTCTGATAATAGCATTTCTTACTCGGTCTCGGGTTGTTAAGTTGGCAGCTCTCCTCAGGCATCTCATTTCGCAGGTGTTGATTTTGTGAAGGTGTAATTTGGATAAAGTCCAGGTTTGAGATTGGTAGCAAAGGGTTGGTGTGAATATGCTGTTTATTATCTGTCGTTTTGCGGGCATGGGTATATTTGGATGTTTCAGTAAGGGTGATAGTTGATATGTAAGTGCACTAGCTTTTTGACATCTGATTTCAATTTCTCTGTCTAATCTGCCATCTTCTGTGATCATACTTCCGAGATATTTGAATTCTTTAACTTGTTTCAGAGTTGTGCTATTTATCTGTATACTTAGTGGGCCCAGCGATCTGCTAACTCGCATTACTTCGGTTTTGGCTGTATTTATACTCATATTGTAACTCCTGCATGTTGAACTCACGGTAATTCGAAACACAGCTGTGACTGATATGGCAGCAGACAGTGTTGCACTGGGTTTTGACGTGATGGTATGGGAGCCGGTCATTCAGAAAGCAAATGGCAAACTACTGAACATAAACTTGCCGAAACATCAACAACAGCAGTGCTGGTGTTGACAGCGATGTCCTGTAAATAGGATATGCAAAAAACAAATGCTTTGTCATTGGGAAGAAGAAAATACCACAATGTAATATACAAGTAAATGGACATATTCTGAGGATGGGGACGGAGCGCTTATGGGAATGCCCCGAATGCTGTGATGTCGGTTCCTAAATCAATCAATCAATCAATCGGTACAGTTATCTCGGAACAGACATAACATTTGATGGGAGATGCCTTGAAGAAATTAGAACAAGAATTGCCATTGCAAAGGTGGCATTTTGCAAGATAAAAAACATACTGACCAATAAAAATACATCAACTAAAATGAGAAAAAGAGTGTGGAAGTGCTACATAGAACCTGTACTTTTGTATGGATGTGAAGCGTGGACAATGAGCAGACAAGCTGAAAAACATCTGATGGCTATGGAAATTTGGTTTCTGAGGAAAATGCAAAGAATACCAAGGACAGACAGAAAAACCAATGAAAATGTCCTTCAAGAAACAAATGAAAATCATAAACTGATTAGAGACATTAGACGTAGACAGTTAAAATTTGTTGGGCATGTTATGAGAAGAGATGCTTGCTTGCTTGTGTTCGTTGGCTTGAGCTCCAACGCAAAGTCCTGTATGTCGGATGAAAGTATCCTGTTGTCCAACATCAGTGTGATGTCATACTGGACCTGAGGTTTGCGTGAGTATCCGTTGTCCCATGTCTGGCTTATTGGTGTGCAGACTGGTGGTTCCTCGCTGTACAGGCAAACACTCTCCGACTTCGGAGGAATCGGTGATCCTATTGACTTTAGCCAGGACCCCGAAGGGACCTGTTGCCCAGGACGCTCGACGAGGACGTGTCAATAGGTCTTGGCCAGTATATAACCCGGCCCTGGTGCCTTGGAAACACCTCTGCGTCCCGAGAAGAGATGAATTGGAGAACTTGGTGACAACTGGCAAGATTGAAGGAAAAGACCAAGGGGAAGACCGAGAAGTAAATACCTGGGTGGCTTGGCCACATGGCATGGTCGAGACAAGAACACTGAGCTGATCCACGACTATGGTGATCGAGTGAGATGGCAAAACATGAAAATTTCATGTCGGGGGCATGCTTAATGGTCTTGGCCAGTATATAACCCGGCCCTGGTGCCTTGGAAACACCTCTGCGTCCCGAGAAGAGATGAATTGGAGAACTTGGTGACAACTGGCAAGATTGAAGGAAAAGACCAAGGGGAAGACCGAGAAGTAAATACCTGGGTGGCTTGGCCACATGGCATGGTCGAGACAAGAACACTGAGCTGATCCACGACTATAGTGATCGAGTGAGATGGCAAAACATGAAAATTTCATGTCGGGGGCATGCTTATCGGCATGGTACAAGATGGATGGATGGGAAAAAAAGTGTCAATTCACTTTCTATTGATTTTTAAGATTATAACAGTCAAAATGGCATGGTTCTCCACTTAAGCAGTGTAAAGGAATTCAATCAATCAATCATGTGCCATGCCGGAAAGCGTGGGCGGTCATGACTCGCTATTTCACTCGATCACCAGTGTCGTGGATCAGCTCAGTGTTCCTGTCTCGTCCATGCCATGTGGCCAAGCCATCCAGGTATTTTCCTCTCGGTTTGCCTCTTGGTCTGTTTCCTTCGATCTTGCCAGTTGTCACCAAGTTCTCCAATCCATTTCTTCTCATAACATGCCCAAAAAATTTTGACTGTCTACGTCTAATCTCTCTAATCAGTTTACGATGTTCATTTGTCTCCTGTAGTACTTGGTCATTGGTTTTTCTGTCTGTCCATGGTATTCTTTGCATTCTCCTCAGAAACCACATTTCTGCAGCCATCAGATGATTTTCAGCTTGACTGCCCATTGTCCAAGTTTCACATCCATACAAAAGAACAGGCTCTATGTATCCCCTCAACACTCTTTTTCTCGTTTCAATTGACATCTTTTTATTGGTCAGAATGTTTTTCATCTTGCTAAAGGCTACTTTCGCCATGGCGATTCTTGTTCTAATCTCTTCAAGGCATCTCCCATCAGATGTTATGACTGTTCCAAGATAATTGTACCGATTCACTTGTTGAAGAATATTTCCATTTACTTGTATATTACATTGTGGCACTTCTTCCTTCCTAGTGACGACCATAACCTGAGTCTTTTTACAATTTAATTCTAACCCCAGTTGCTCACTGTGTACAACAACCGCATCTACTAATTGTTGCAGGTCCTGCGCATTGTCTGCAATTAATACTGTATCATCTGCATATCTAATGTTATTGATGTTTCGTCCTCCAATGCTGATTCCATTTATATCCTCTACATTTCTGAAAATATGTTCACTATATAGGGAAAAAAGATCTGAAGACATAACACATCCCTGCCTAACACCTCTTTTAATTGGCTGATACTGTCCCACTTCATTATCAATCCTTATTGCAGCTTGTTGTTTCCAATATATGTTTTTTATAAGTCTAATGTCTTTCCCATCAATTTGTAGATCTGCAAGCATATCCACCATGTTGACATGTCTAACTCTATCAAAAGCCTTTGTATAGTCAATAAAGCAAAGATATATATCCGTGTTTACTTCTATAGCACGTTCAATAACTGTTCGCAGCATATACACAGCATTTACTGTACCCTTTCCTTCTACAAACCCACATTGTTCTTCCCCTATTTCAGGTTGTATCTTCTTCCTCACTCTTTGCATGATAATTCTTAGCAAAATCTTTGTGATGTGACTCATTATACTAATTTTTCTATGTTGATCACATTCCAAGGTTCCTGATTTTTTTGGGATTGCAATAAATACAGAGTTACATAATTCAGGAGGTATATCTCCAGTATCATATAATGTGTTCAGCAGTCTGGTGACTTGCTCTAGTCCAAATTCTTCTAAAGCTTTAATCATTTCTGTTGTGATGTTATCTGCACCGGGAGCCTTGCCAGCTTTCATATGCTTAAGAACATTTCGAACCTCCATCTCCAAAATTGGCGGTCCTTCATTATTAAATCTAATATCATACTGTTCGTCTCTGTTATCATCATAAAGGTGTTTCACATAATCTGTCCATACATGTAGAATCTGGTCTTTTTCTTTTATGATTTTGCCATCTTTAGTTTTTAGACACCCTGTTGATGTACTTGTTCTTTTATTAGTAAGTTCCTGAATTCTTTTGTGCACTAATTTGGTATTTTGACTGTTGTGTTGGTTTTCAATTTCTAAGCACTTTTCCTCAAGCCATGATTCTTTTGCCTCCTTACATAATATTCTGACTTGTCTGTGGATTTCTTCATATTTGACAGAATTATTTTTGTTGAGTCTTCTTGTTTCCATGAGGTGTAAAATTTCTTCAGTCATCCATTTCTTACGACCCACCTTCTTTAATTTTGGAATAGTTGTTTCTGCAGCCACATTGATTGAATTCTTCAACGTTTCCCATTGATCATCCACATCCTGGAATAATATCTCTAGATCAGACAATATTTCAAATCTGTTCTGTACTTCTATGTTGAATTTGTTTTGTATTTCCTTGTCATTACTCAATGTACACAAATCATATTTAGTGTTTCCTGTTATATACTTGACTTTCTTCAACTTTATCTTCAATGTTCCTGTGAGTAATCTGTGGTCACTATAACAATCAGCACTGGGAACTGTTTTTGCTACTGTTAGCGCGTTTCAAAATCTTCTGCTAATGAGAATATAGTCAATCTGGTTTCTAATCCTGCTATCAGGACTCCTCCATGTCCATAATCTTCTAGGGTGTTGCTTAAACCAGGTGTTTCCTACAGTCATTTCCTGTTCTTTTGCCCACTCCACGAGTCTGTATCCTCTTTGATTTCTCTCTCCTAAACCATAGTTTCCTACTGTGTATCTATCCCCTTGATTTCCTACTTTTGCATTGAAGTCCCCTATTATGATGTTTATTTCTGAATTTTTACATTTCTTTAAGGCAGCCTCTATGTCATTATAAAATTCGTCTACACTATCTTCACTGGATTCTCCTGTTGGTGCATATACTTGAATAATATTTATGCTAAAAGGTCTGCCACTTAATTTAACTAGTAGAACTCTGTCCGACACGGCCCAATATCCTTGAACAGATGTTGATGTTTTCCGGTCCAAAATAATTGCCACTCCCCTATGACGATCTTCACCTCCAGAATAAATAATCTTGAAATCGTCATCTATCTTGATGCCTGATCCTGTCCATCTCGTTTCGCACATACCTAAAATATTAATTTTTTCCTTTTCAATTTCTTGTTTTATGTTCTCTAATTTTCCGTCGTTGTTTAACGTCCTAACGTTCCAAGTTGCTAATTTTAACGTCTCTGTCCTTGTCTTGCGATGATCAGTCTTTAAGCGAATCATGATATACTAGGCACTTTTAAAGAGGTAGTTTGCCATTGCTTTCCTCTATGGCAGTGACCGTACTGGTCGGGGACCGCAGCCATTGACTCAAGAAGAGCTCTTCTGCCTGCCGTCGTGAATTTGAGACCATGACCAACGAATATCTGTCGGCTGCCCTCAAATTTCATCCACCACCTGCCTTCCGTGGCTTCTTTTGAAAACTTCCAATAAAAGAGCACAAAATAACATCACATAATCCACAGGAAAACACTATTCGCTGCAAATCCATAGGAAATCACACGAAATCCAAAGAAAAACACTAAATAGCGTCCCCCGAAAAGTACGCGCCATCCTGCCGCCATTGTACCGGAAATTGTAAAGGAATTAGAAGATTTAATCCTGTCTAAGACAAAGTCAAGATCAACATTTCTTTCTGAACTTAAAGAAAAACAAAAATAATGTCTACAGACAAAACTACCAGTCAAGGAAAAGTCATAATCAACAAAGAAGACACTGAAAATGTCACAAACTTGAAAATGTCACAAACTTGAAAATGTCACAAACTTGGAATATCTTGGTTCCATGATCATCAACAATAGGGACCATTCAAAAGAGGTCAGAAGGAGACTGGTCATATCAATGTCAAGGTTAAACAGTATTTCAACATGTGTTTGAATATTGTGACTGATTGATTAATTGATTGATTGATTGATTGATTGATTTAGGAACACTACTGGGGTGTCTCTGGTGCATCCCAGAATGACCCGCATAGCTTCACTCTGTAAGCGCTCTAATTTCACCAGCTGACTTTTTGAGACAGTGAGCAGTCCTAGTCCATAATTAATCACTGAGAGGATCAAGACTGAATATTGTGGACCAAGAAGAAGAAAAATACTTACATTTTACAAGATTACTGAAGAAAAATGACAAATAAACAGCTCCATGTACTGGAAAATGAAATACTTTAGTCGTAACAAATATCAGTGTTTTAGAAAGAAGAGTGACGGAGGGCATGGTTTTTGAAAGAAAGGCAGGGGTCAACAAGCACCCAGATGGACATAGGACACTGAAGACTCCTTGGGAATGAAAATTTAGAAGAGAGGGAAATCAGCAATGGATGGTGAATATTTGTTGGGGGGCCATGATTAGGGCAACATTCTGCAAAGGAGCTGCTACATGTTGAGGTTGATATGCATTGAACTTTCAAACTGAATGAGATTATTAGGTAAGAGTAAGAAATGCTATTATCAGACAGACTGTGGGATCAACACCTTATGCCACATTTATTGAAAGACAGAAGATCAAGTGGTTTGGCCATGTCGTTAGAATGCAACACCAGCAACTACCATCACTGCTGGCCTTACATCAAAGATCATCTGCGACGAGACCACGATGACGTCCAAGAAGAAAATGGATTGACAACATCAAAGACATTGTACAACCACACGGAATGACACTATCCAGTGCCACCCACCGGGCGCTGGAACGCAAATTATTCCTCCCCACGACACTTGATGGCAGAAGTGGAAAATGATGATGATGAATGTTTACTAGATGCAGCATTTTATCAACAGGTTCAGATGGGAAGGCAGCAGAGGTCACAGGACAAGGACTTTGCTGGCCAGGACCTAGAAGCATGTTTCTGTGGTGTGACATATTCACAGACTGAAGCCATGGATCACGATGCCTCTCCAGAGGTGCAAAGCTCAAGTACCAATACTGCACACCAGCTGGTTTCTGTACTTGGAGATGGGCAGGAGAGCTCTACAACCATAGTTTCCATACAGATGGTACTTCAGCAGCGGGTCAGGAGAAAAGACTCTACACTGGCCTCATCTGATAGATGCAAGGCTTTCACAGAGCTGAGACAACCTGAGCATCAATACAGCAGACTCAACTCAAAGTCTTCAAGAGACTTACTGATCAACCAACTCTCCAAAGATCACTAGATCGTCCTGGGGACACTATGACATCATACTGAATATCATAATCTCTAGCAGTCAGATTTCCTAAGAAAATCCAGCAATGTGCTGTTTCCATAAGAGGACAATTTTACTATACATTATTAAGAGACAATGATAAAATTACAGCAGCAAGTGTTACATAATTGCTCTCCTAATAAACTACTTAGCATTTGAACATGTAAACACTAAATCATTTCAAATCTCCAAATCTGTTCAAGATTAATAAGCAAACACAATTTTACTAAATAACCCAACAGTGTCGGCTTTGTGGCAAAGGAGTTACAGACGCATTTCATAATTCTGTATACCACGCTCGAAACACAGCTGCGGGCAATTTGACAGCAGACCACCTCATGTTGGTTTCTATAAAATTGTATGAGTGCCGGTTGTTCAGAAAGCAATGGCAAACTACTGAATGTAAACTTTCCAAGACATCACAAACAGCCAAACAATGCTGGGGTTGACTGTGATGTCCTGTAAAGGATATGCAACTAACTCTTTTAAACCCAACAGTTTAATCTGAATTCATGGTGGAAATTAATCATTCATACAAAATAGATTAAGAAATGATCTTAATCTCAAGTATATTACATTAAAATACATCTGAATGGTTACACTATTAAGAGTTTTAAAGAAAGGAAAATAAAGTTATCTTTTTACACGCCTTAAGGTGTATCGGGCATACTGTGCTAGCCCCATATGCTTATAGTTGCCTCTACTTCCCAAGACATCTCCTGATAACTATTTTAAGCTGTCTTGATGTGTATCCAAACCCTTGCACATTGGACCAGAGGCCAAGTGTGCTAGCCACTGCACTTCTGTGACTTCCACCTATATTGTACATGTGCATACTTTGACTCTATGTATTATCAACTCTGATTGTAAAAATGTTAACTATTACTTTCACAGAACTCCTGTGCACATATAAGCTATGGAAAGACAAAAAGGTGGGAAGTTGAACATCCAAAGAAGCTAGTAATCAGAAGTCAAAGCTGCCAAGTCTATATGGGTAAGTAACAAGAGTTTCTTTTTTTCTTTTTTTAACACGAGGCACCAATCTAGCTTTTTAGCATTTATTTTCTCACAAAGTACATTGCATCCATAGGGATGTAAAACATACTGTCATGTTCATCATCATAAAGATGGCATGAAATTTATAGCTTTGTTATTGCAGGATGCAAAGAGTTAGTTGGATAGAAAAGAAGTCAAATGATAATATTTGTAGACATTGGTCAGGGGTGGGGGATGGGGGATACTGAAAAAAAAAAATGCACGCATGCACACACTCACGCACGCACGCACGCACGCACGCACGCACGCACGCACACACACACACACACACAAAAGTCATGGCTTATTCACAATATTAGACATGAAGGAATACTACTGAAAATACTGAATGGGAAAAATCCAGGGTAAAAGAAACTGAGGAAAGTTTAAGAAACAACTATATCACACAAACATACAAGCGGCATTGAGGTTCAGATTTACGCAGAACTGAACATAATTTCTGAAAACAAGGTAGAGGGGAGTGGCATGATCTGATGACCTCAACACCTGTTTTCAGACTAACAGAAGATATTTTTGAGTCTGATGCTAACTTACAAGAGAGTCCGATCTTTAAACAACATTCTATCAATTGCAAAGCTCTGACTATGTCTAGAACATCACTAGATAACAGGTGTGGATTCCCCACTGTCTTGGTTACACAATGTGAAATCTATCAAACATACAAAGCATAAAATGAATGTGTCCTAACGTTGCAAACCTGCTGCTGATGTTCCTTCCACTTGATCAACTGCTTCTCCACTTTCCTCTAAATTGTCCCTACAAATTAAAGGAAATTTTATGGTTGACAAATTGATAATACTATGAAAGATTGGTTGGTTGGCAGGTGAATCCTTTGGAAGACTCTGTTTTACCCTAAAGTCTGATGCAATGGTGTTCATGTAATGTGAGCTATGAGAAGGACTGGCATCTATCAATGTGAGGCGGGAGTAGGCTTTATTCCTGGCCACGTTCCATGGAACCATCTCTGTGGGGGATATGTTGCAGAGCTCTCCTTCCCTTCTACAAGCTCAGAAACTAAAAGGGTGTGCAGGGCTGGTACTGGAATTTTACATCAGTTGAGGCACATATTAGGATATAAGCAGGTTATATTCAGCACGACACACACAGAATGGCTGAGGTTAGGCCTAGAATGGCTGAGGTTAGGCCTAGAATGGCTGAGGTTAGGCCTAGAATGGCTGAGGTTAGACCTAGAATGGCTGAGGATAGGCCTAGGCTGGCTGAAGTTAGGCCTAGAATGGCCGAGGTTAGGCCTAGAATGGCTGAGGATAGGCCTAGGCTGGCTGAAGTTAGGCCTAGAATGGCTGAGGTTAGGCCTAGGCTCGTTGAGGTTAGGCCTAGAATGGCTGAGGATAGGCCTAGGCTGGCTGAAGTTAGGCCTAGAATGGCTGAGGTTAGGCTTAGAATGGCTGAGGTTAGGCCTAGGCTGGCTGAGGTTAGGCCTAGAATGGCTGAGGTTAGGCCTAGAATGGCTGAGGTTAGGCCTAGGCTGGCAATATTTCCTCTGTGGGTATTAGGTATTTCATTGTCAACAGGCTCCAGCCCAATGCTCATAGGCAATACTATTAAAGATTAAAGTTACTTTATAGCTGCAGTTGTTTCAGAAGTGTGAATTCTTAGCTTTCATAAATCCTAGGCCATTGTTTCCTATCCAGCTGACACACAAATCAGGTTCCTATTTTAAGGTTCAAACTCACCATCTGGTTTTCAACTGGCCATCTTCCCCGGGAAGGTTAACTCTGTCAACAAACGCTCACATAAGTCGGATGTGTCAGCCTAAAGGCAGTATCGCAGCTCCACTGTAAACAGGCACTCGCATCAAAAAAAAAGACTCCGGATGAGCGCAGCAGAAGAAGAAGAAGAAGAAGAAGAAGAAGAAGAAGAAGAAGAAGAAGAAGAAGAAGAAGAAGAAGAAGAAGAAGAAGAAGAAGAAGAAGAAGAAGAAGAAGAAGAAGTGGCCATCTTAGTTTCAGGTGTTTAATCCATGAGCTTAATTACCTGAACATTTCTTCTTCTTCTTCCTCCCTCCTCTTTTGAGTAGCCCTGCAGGAATGGCTATGGTATAATACTGTGTTTCTTGATGATTGGTATACTGAGGTACCCAATGTTACTAGAGGATTAATATCATGTCTACATGGAAACAGTGTACTTGCCAGAGTCAGAGTATGCACCGAATAAAATGCGAGTATAAGAATGATGTTCTAATCCGTTTTGATTTGTGGATACCTGTGGTTTATAAAGACATCACTATGACAGACAAAGATGGACAGCAAGAAGGACAGCAAGAAGGAGTCAGTATGTCACTGCCAACGAGAGGACATTTAAAACTTTGCATCTTTTATCAAACCACTGCAATGATAAGTCCTACCAACAAAATCCTCTTGTGAATCATCATGATGAGTGTTGAAAGTCAATTAGAATATGAGTTACAAAAGTACAGACAGGCTTCCAACAGGGCAGAGGAACCAGGGACCATATGTTCAACATGAGAACCACCACTGTGACAAGCATAGAATACATTATACTTGCATCACAGACTACAGTTAAGGCCTTTGACTGTGTTCAACATCAGAAATTGTGGAACACCATGAGTACATTTAATCCACCTACTTCAGTCAATACATCATGATCCACCAGCAGCTGCAAGAGTAGCCGGTGAAACATCAAACTGGTTTGAGGTTTCAAAAGGAAGTAAGACATATCTATCCATATCTATTCAACACATATGCAGAAAATATAATGGGAAGTGTCAAAAATAGTGAGATCAGAGATAATTTTGATCCATTTGTAATTTGTTAAAACTAAATCCCAGAACTTAGATATGCAGATGACAAAGTTATCCTCTTAAATAGTGCTAAAGCATTAGAACAGCTGATCCTGTTGGTGAAGAAACACAGTGAAAAGTCACAATCTTTGAACTTGAGCAAAACAACAATAATGTCCACAGAAAATTACCACAATCTAACCAAACATGACAATTAACAACAAAGAAGTTGAAAATGTCACAAACTGTGAATATCTTGGCTCCATAATCCTCAACACTGGGGACTGTTCACAAGAAATTAAATACATGCTAACCGGAGCACTGCAGAGATTATTAAACAGTATTTAGAATTTATGGTACAGCACCAGCAAACAAGTTAAAATAACATTTTTGAGGACATGCATATGTGGTAACATATGGATGTGAGCCTGGACAATTTTGCAATCACTAAAGAAGAAAATTGGGACATTTGTTCTTAAATGCTACTGAAAAGTTCTTATAATATCATGGATCAAGATGAAGAAAAACACTGAAATTCTACAAGATCTGAAAAGTGAAGAAAACTAGAACATAAACAGTGTAATATTTCCGAAACTGAAATACTTTGGCTATATTAAAGCCCAGTGGCTTAGAAAGAACAGCAAAGGAAAGCATAGTTTCTGGTAGAAGCGGCAAGGGTTGATCAGCACAAAGATGGACACAGACACCTTTGGTATGAGGATGCATGAGGCTGGAGGAATGGCAAGAGACTGAGAGGCCTTGTGAAGCATTGTGATGATAGTATCGGTCTGGAAAGACCTGATACATGATGATGATGTCTGAAATTAAACATCAAGTCTAGAAGAATATATAAACTTGGTTTGTATACTTGAAGGTTTTAATTCTACAAGAAATGTAGTGTGGTGAATGGAGTCAAGTAGTAAATGTTCAAAGTATCCAAACAATAATGACATACGAGAAATTCCACAAGCAATGTTGATACAGAGCCCGACTCCATGCCAGACTTACATGTTTATTATATACAGAATGACAATCAGTGAAATGTAACCCAGCCCAGCATCACTGCTAGGTGTCTGTGCCTGCCACCGGCAATTTTCTAAAACTAATCGCCCGTTGTGGTTACACAATTTTCATCATTATATATTTCTTAGAAAAGCTAAATCATGTCCAAATTATCTGTCTCAAAAGTATTTTTTTTTCAAAAGGGCACAACACCTGAGGAATTGTCTTTTCATTCTTGCAACTGATTTAACAATATTTGTGTATTTTAAACCAAGACAAAGAGGTAAATGATGACACTTCAAAGAACACAGGTCAGTAACATAATTAGTTTTCCATTCTTAAGCATATTCTACAGCAACGTATGTGTTTTGATGGTAGCTGTCATTTACTGCCAATATAGTACCTTGCGGTGTATGGCAGAGGGGTCTTTGATGGTAGCATCTAAATCAATTAACTTCACGGAAAAACAGTAACTTCATAACCAGAAAAATATGATGTAATTTTTGTCTTACCTTTCAAGCTGAGGTGTTTCAGGTGTGTTCTGCAAGAGCTGTTCACTTAATACAAGGGGGTCTCTTTCTACCCTTTCTTGAAGAACTAAACACAAACATTTAGAAAAAAGTAAAACATTGTACAAGGGGTTCTTTTATAGCTATCACTTTAATAAATGTTTAGATTTTTTGGCAGTTCTGGAAATTAAGTGCTGGGAAAATGTCCCAACAAATACATCAACCATCAAGCAATGAAAGGAGCAGAGACACATTGTGCATACACAAGAGAAACGATAATGTATGTATGTTTAAATATGTTTGTTCTTCAGAAGTGTTAGAATTTCTCTGTTCATCCAGTTGATAGAAATGAAATAAGCTCTCTCTCTCTCTCTCTCTCTCTCTCTCTCTCTCTCTCTCTCTCTCTCTCTCTCTCTCCCACGGGGGCATAATCAAGCATGTGTGTGTGTTCATACAAATTTTTATGTGAAAATGTGTATATATATATATATATATACGCGTATATATACGCGTAACACTCTGAGTGAGCTAAGGCAAGCTAGGAAGGATGTGCAAAAGGCTGCCAGGCAGTGTGCAAATGATTATTGGATCAAGTTATGTGAGTCCATTCAAATCGCAAGTGATAAGGGAGACATAAGAAGCATGTATGAAGGAATAAAGAAAGCCTGTGGTCCAGTGATCAAAAGAAGTGCACCATTGAAAACCTTGACTGGAGAAGTCATCACTGATAAGAAACAGCAGATGGACAGATGGGTAGAGCACTATTTGGAGCTTTACTCAGGTGAGACCAAACTAGCGGATAATGCCCTCAACGCCATAGAGGCTCTACCAACTCTTGACCACCTGGACACACTTCCCACCATAACAGAAGTTAAGTGTGCTATAAATGAACTTGCATCTGGCAAGGCTCCAGGTAAGGATGGGATTCCAATAGAGGTTATCAGGAGTGGGCAAGACACACTCACTATACAGATCCACCAGCTAATAGAGCTATGCTGGCGTGAAGGACAAGTCCCACAGGATTTCAAAGATTCAAGCATCATAACACTGTACAAGAACAAGGGCGATCGGAGCGACTGCAACAACTATAGGGGTATCTCACTTCTGTGTATTGTTGGAAAAGTATTTGCCAGAATTGTTCT
>OY992882.1:84065947-84110947 GCA_963921405.1 Cepaea hortensis | reverse complement strand
GGTAAGTTTACGCTCAGTAATTTGCCATTGCTTTCTTAAAAATCAGCAGGTATATCATTGAATGAAAATAAACACAAAGCAGTCTACTGCCAAATTATCCGCTGCTGTGTTTGGAATGCGGTATTCAGGATTACGAATTGCATCTGTAACCCTTCGCCACAGAGTTATAACTAGAAATGATGAAACTGTTTTCTTGTAGGGAAGTCAATTCAATGAATAACAACTCCACTGTGACTGGCTAAGCAAAATGACAGCATGCAACCTTTTTGCTAAGTGAAGTATAGAATCTAATATGACACAGATGCAGCAAAACATTGGCCTTAAAATGCAAGCTTAGGCTACCCCCAGCTATGCTTAACAGCAAGTGTGGGTTAGCAACAGAGACATCACCCACCTGGAGATATACAGTAGACAATGGCTATGAAGAAAAGGCCCTACCATTGCTAGCTCTGCCATTAAGGTTTGGTTCTGAAGTCGAAACTCCTCCTCTTGACTCTGAAGCTTCCTCTGTAAGGAATCTGTTTCCTGAATAAGGGTTTCCACATCCTAGAAGATGATCATTGCAGAGAAAATTATTACACTAAATGCAAGTTTAAAATAAAATATATTCATTTATGTCTGTACATGAAATATAAATATATCTTAAAGGAAAAGTAAAGGATACTTTGACAAGTCTTTAAACGTGCTTTGGGCATGTATTGCTAGACCCCCTATATTTTTAGACCAACTGACATTCGGCAGGTGATGTGAGTATCATGCTAGCTGCCTTTACTTCCCAAAACATTTCCCTTGAACCCATTTTAGGCTGAGTCGAACCCGGGAGGCCAGATCAGTTTTAAAAATTCCCCCGATGCATATTTGAATTCATGACCCAACCTGATTCAAACCCATGGCCATCTCAGTCCATCTAGCATCATTTCTCTCTGTATGCCTATACTATTAAACTACCACGACTCACATCAATATGTCTACTAACAAATTATTTTCTGTAATAACAATTATATTTTCATATCTTCTACATCTAACATACAGATTTTCCAGGTCGTCATGCCTGTACTGAAAATAATTAAACATATCTTAAATGAACCAGAGGAACTAGAACCAGACATACTAAAAGAAGAAATTATAGAAGCCATCAGATTAGCCCCATTGAACAAATCACCAGGACAGGATGAAATACCAAATGAACTAATTAAAGCAGCAAGGGAAGTAGGAACAGCTTGGCTACATAGACTATTCAACCATGTTTGGGTAGAACAACAGACACCATGAGACTGGGGAAACGCCATAATTATCCCAATTTGGAAAAACAAAGGCAGCAAAAGAGATTGCACACAATACAGAGGCATTTCACTGTTGAGTCATACTGGGAAAATATTTTGCAAAATTCTTGAAAAAAGATTACGAACTACTTTAGAACCCCAGCTAAGCGAAACGCAGCTTGGATTTAGGAAAAACAAAGGATGCACAGACGCCATTTTTGCTCTTAGACAACTTATAGAAAAATCAATTGAATTCAATGAAACACTCTACTTAGCCTTTGTCGACCAAGAAAAGGCATTTGATAGGGTAGATAGAAACAAGCTGTGGGAAATCCTTAAACAATATGGAGTGAGTACACATCTAACAAACCTATGTAGAAGTTTATACAACAACAGTGAATGCATAGTGAGAGCAACTGGAGGACACTCAGAACCCTTCACCATAAGATCTGGAGTACGACAAGGTTGTGTCCTGTCCCCTCTCTTGTTCATAACATATATAGACAACATATGTAAAGAAACCAGCCAAGCAGAGACAGCAAGAATACCGCATGACGAGAACACAGAAGAAGAACCATCTGCAAATCTAACCATTAGAGAACTCCTGTTTGCGGACGACCAAGCACTAATAGCAAAATCAGAAGCTGAATTACAAGACCACATGAATAGTCTAAACGAAATGTGTAGGGAACATAACATGAAAATTAGCACAAGCAAAACAGAGGTAATGACTATAACTAAAGAAGAACAAACAGCAACAATTCACCTAAACGAACATCCCTTGAAACAAGTAAAGAGCTTCAAGTACCTAGGAAGTATAATATCATCAAATGGCAGATCAGAAGACGAGATCGAAAATAGGTGCAATAAGGCAAATCAACTCATTGGACAAATGGCACCAATACTAAAGAACAAACATGTATCAATAACTACTAAGAAAGCACTTTACAACACAATCTTCCTACCAACTCTGTGCTACCAATGCCAAACCTGGACAATGACAGAAAAAGAGAAAAGAAAAATCACAACAACAGAAATGAGGTTCCTGAGAAGAATACTCAATGTATCAAGAAGAGATAAGATCAGAAATGAAGAAATCAGGACTAAAGTGGGGGTTAAAGCTGCTCTAGATTTTATTAGAAAGCAGCAAGTCAAATGGTTTGGCCATGCAAGTAGGCTACCAGTCAACAGCATGCCACAACAAGCAATGATGTACAGACCAGATGGAAACAGAGGAAGAGGCCGACCACGTAAACGTTGGACGGAGGGAATAACAGAATCCATGGGAATGTCGATATACGAAGCCCATAACCGGGTACTCTCACGAAGTTTATACTTCACCTCGACACCGCAAGGTACAAGAGGAACATGATGAGATGAGATGAGATGAGATATCTTAAATGAAAATACATAAACTGCCCTCATAAGAGGATCACTCACTAACTGGATGTTATTGGTGTAATCCTACAGTGGATTCCTGGTCATGGTACTTTACTAGAACTTTATGTTACATCACTCAAACATTTGGATTACATTGAGTGTGACAGGTCAGTTTGTTTTACCTGAGTATACATATTTCCAATATTTTCCTCACTGATTAAGACTTTAGGTGAAATGTTTACTTGTATCAATGTCTTTCTTGTATCAAGCTTCCCAGTCATATTCTGCAGTCATTCACTTTGGGAAATGAAACAGCCAACTGCCATAGTGGGAGCCACAGAACAATATTTTCTCAAAAACAACACAAAGCCAGGCTGCCTGAACAGGTGGCCAAATAGAAAGACTGGCTGAACTCTATTGTAATGCCCCAACAAAAGTGAATGACAGCATATACAGACCCATTGTTAAAGACGCATCAATTAAAGTGAACCTCCACCTTCTCCCATGTAGTCATTGCTTTAACCCATACGCAATAACCAATCAGGCCTCTCACTGACTGTTTACTTTCAAAGAATAGGGAACATCTGACCTCAGCAGAACTGCTCAGTTTATACATAGTTTATACTGTTTAATGTTATCAATATCCATTGAACTTATTAATTAGAAAGCTACTGACTACTTCCAAAACAGAAAGCCAGAACCTTCATAAGAATGGCATACGGATGCCAATTTTAGAAAACTCAGTAGCTTTACAATAATAGTAACATTTTCTAGGCAATAGATGTAAATGTCCTTGAGAAGATTATCTTAACAGATTAGATCACATTTAGCCTTATACAGAAGCTTCTACATTTACCTGTACAGTTCTTCAATGACAAAATTTAGCTTTAAAGAGAAACTATTGTGGCCAGGAATGGCCACAGCTGTGGTGGTCAAGTGGTTAGCGCACTGGCATTTACCAACAGTTATATAAATTCAATCTGAATTAGCAGCGACACTCTAAAGGATTTGAGGGAAACTAGCCCACAAATAGAAGAGTCTGGAAAACTGCAACACTATGGCTATATTGGCAAAGAGAACAGGATGGAATCAGAAGCAAAGATCATCCAGCATGAAGAAGAACACTGAAGACACCTTGGTCATGAAAATATATGAGGCAGGGGAACTAACAAAGAATCAACAATCTTTTTGGTCAGCTGTCATAACAATGACGTTCTGCTTTACATGACAAGGATCTTATACACAACAAGACAGAAGTGTCTTTGTCGTACGAGGCATCAATCATGCCAGCATAAAATTATGTGTGGTTGTAATTGTTGTACAGAAGTGTTGGTGTGTTGATAAATTCACACAATACCATAATACCATACAGCCTTGACTATAAGAAGAATATGTATCTATTTGAACAAACAAACAAAACAAAAACTATATTTTCCAAGAGTTTAAAATATGTATCTAAAATTAAATCTCTAATATATCTTAATGACATGTAAGTGAGTTTACCTTTCTATGCTAACAATATAAACATTCTTTCTTCAATAACTGTAGAATCACATATATACAGACACACAGCACATCTCTGCACATGTGGATACAAATCACACAGAGTGCATTGGTGGAATAGTGTCTTAATGATCTATTAGTCTGTGGGAGTGAACAAGGCAAGGAAATCATTTTCATGTTCTTATCAGATGCGTAATTGTTGGGTACTATATCCTATTTGTCAGCTTCATGACCTGGGTGTTGAAAAGAAAGCCAAATTGAAGAAGTGCGCTTATGAAACACATATTAAAATTAGAAGGAACCTGGGCTTTGAATTAGTAAAAGGAAGAGGGTGTGAGGAAGGGAGGAGACCATCCCACCTCATAAAACCTGGATTATTAAGGAACAGAGTAGCTCAGGTTATGACATTCATCTCTGGCTCATGCAGACCTGATTCGATTTGGCCATGGATTGTCATTTTTATAAATAAGAAAAAGATGGTAGGCTCCACCCTGATCCTGGGGTAATGGATTGGACATCTAGCATTTTTGGACGAGTGCAAATAATTCTTAAGACTCATATGCACAGTGCACAGTTGAAATCAAAATGTGCAGACAGAATCAATCAAAAATCAAAATGTGCAGACAGAATCAATCAATCAATCATGTGCCATGCCGGAAAGTGTGAGCGGTCATGACTCGCCATTTCACTCAATCACCAGTGTCGTGGATCAGCTCAGTGTTCATGTCTCGTCCATGTCATGTGGCCAAGCCATCCAGGTATTTTCCTCTCGGTCTTCTTCTTGGCCTATTCCCTTCGATCTTGCCAGTTGTCACCAAGTTCTCCAATCCATTTCTTCTCATAACATGTCCAAAAAATTTTGACTGTCTACATCTAATTTCTCTAATAAATTTCAATATCAATATAAATATATATACATAAATATCAAATAATCAATATCAGCAGACGGAATAGGCTCTCACAAATGAATATTTACAGCATGTGTGATTCTGGATTACACATATATGGATCCTAATCAGTGCTACATAATTAGTGCACTGTGTTGAGATTCACCTTGCATGATCAATGGAAGGATACTCAAGCACTTAAGAAGATATACATGTCTAGTGAAAGTGATCTTGGACCAAAAACCAAACCAAGAAACCAAAGTCCTGACCTTTCTAGAATGTGAATGCTGACTTCAAGGATAACAACACAACTCTATCTCTCAGGAAAATGACTTACCTTAGCCTTTTTACTTTTATTGATTGCCTGTAACAAAGGAATAAATAAATAAATTAGTAATTATGCATATATCTAAGGAGGCATACAGGGTGCTCAGTGGTTGAACTTATTCAGACACAGTTGAGTGCCATGTCTAGTTCAGCAGGTCTTAGGGAGAATAAACACATTGTAAATCACACTGAACACCATTAGGGTAAGAGTCTTCTCTCAGAAGCTATGTGACAGCAGAAATTTGCATTTGTTTCAACAAATAATGAGATATTTCTCGTCTAGGTTCTGGCCTGCAAGGGCTCTGGATCATACGTTTCATATGGTGGCATGGTTGTCTCACTAGCAACATTAGTAATTATGCAGAGCCAGCAAGGAGTTGTGATATAGTATAGTAGAATTATATTGACACTTGTTACATCAACAAGGAGTCACTACTACAGTAAAGACCTTTATGGACTGACAATAGCAACAAACCAATTATTTGTAGCTAGAGTTTACCAACAGACTATCATTGGAGGGATTATTATGTCACCTATAATATGGAAGTGGGCAGTTAAACATGAGCACTTCGTAGAATCTGGGAAAACATTTCTGAGACCCACTGTCTCCAAGATCCCCTGCCAGTTCTGTTCAGGTTCTCCCTACTGGAACATTTATCTCTAGTGTATGGCATGGATGTATGGAAGAAGGCTTACATGAAGTTAAATAAAAACCATCAAGGACATTTATAAAGCTTCACCTAGCGGCTAGCTGGCACCAATCATCAGAGCACAGAATAACTTCCAGACGGTCTATGAATATTAGACATTAGTCACGGTTTCAATTTCATGGCAAAGGGTTACCCCACAATGCTCTATTTCTATGCCAATGAATATCACATATATGCTCCTAATGTGAAAGGTTTAACAGACAGCAGTCCTGACAAACCAAAAGTGCACAAACGCATACATTTACAATGCTGCTGCCAGAATGCCAATACAACAGTCCACCACTAGAATTACAGTTCATCGTTGGTGGAAGCAGCAGTCACTAGAAAACCATCAGTTGCACAAACATTACCTTTTTTTTTTAAATTTTAGTTTCATATCACTTACAGGACGTTGCAGTCAACACCAGAATTTTTCAGCTGCTGTTGATGTACTAGGCAAGTTTTACGTTCAGTAGTTTGCCATTGCTTTCTGAACAACCGGCTCACATACCCCCATAAGTTATCAGCACAGGACGATCCGCTGCCGAATCTCGCAGCTGCTGTTTCCCCCAAGTGGATATACAGAATTACGAACAATGTCGCTAATCCCTTCGCCAGGGAGACTGGAACAAACATCACTGCATAAGGTAAAAACTAGCTAGTTCAGCAACTGGCCATCTGCACAATACAAACTACTGCGGACGAAGAAAAAAACATTCTACATGAAATCCACAGCACACAGTGTCGCATTATGCACTTAATTTGGTAGCTGGGCAAAGGAACCATGTAATATAAATCCAAAACGAGGAATATGAATAAGCAAACCATAACCAGAAGCAAAAACATTCCAGAGGCTTTAACAGATCAAATGCCTTTGCTTAATATTGGACTGGAAATCAGTCTATGAATATTAGGAATCCTGTGCATGACTATGAAGACCAACATCTATGATTATTGGATGCTAAAAGAAAGAAAACATTGGAAAACCCTGACTATGAAGACATCCATCTTGGTACACCCATGACCTACAAATAGAATTATAAAATAGTAAAAGAAAGGTAGAGAACTGCTAGCATGCTTACCTACAGTCCCAATGGTCATATGTTCAAAACTGTAAAACAAACCAGATTTATAAAATTGACCTGTGCTTCTAGGTCAACCAGCTTAAGATGGGCATCAGGAAATGTTTTGGAAAGTAAAAACGGCCAGAGTAATATTGACCACATGACTCCATGAGTGTCGACTGGTCTATAAACATATTAGTGATAACACTGTATGCCCAATACATTTTTAAAATTTTCCTTAACTTACCGGCTTCATAAAAGAAAGGAAGTACTGGAAGATTCTGACTGTTAACATATGCCTCCTGGCATCCCCAGTCCCTAACAGGGAAGACTATCGGATAGTAAAAGAAAAGAAGCATTGGAAGACTCAGACCATGAACACTATCTAGGCATTCTCATGACCCACAGATAGGACTATCAGACAGTAAACGAAAGGAAGCATAGGAAGATCCTCTCTATGAACACATCCATCTTGGAATTCCTATGACTCACAGATAGGATTATCAGACAGTAAAAGTAAGGAAGCATTGGCAAATCCTCTCTATGAACACACTCATCTTGGCATTCTCAAATAAAGGAAGCATTGGAAGATCCTCTCTACTAAAACATCCAACTTGGTACACCAATAACCTACATGTAAGATTATCAAATAGTAAAGGAAAGGAGACGCTAACTATAAACAACTCCACCTTGGCATTCCTGTGATGCACAGATAAGGTTATGAGATACAAAAGTAATAGCTCAGGATAAATACCCACTAGAGGTTGACATATATGGATGTGGTGGCTTGTTGGTAGACAAGGTGAGTACTGAAAACTGCTAGCAGTATGTAAACATACCTGGAATGAATCATGTGTAGAAGTCCTTGGAGAAAGGACACACACACATAAAAGTATGGATTCAAAATCATAAGAAAGGAAATATAAAGAAAAAAAGTTGTTTTAAATAATAGCAAAACCACAGCTATTAAAGTTAAGAGTCCATGAAAAGTATACAGAAGCTAGTAAAGAAGTTAGAAAGCAGATAATGGTGGATAAAGGGCAATATTTAGATGGTTTAGCATGAGTGGCAGAAGACAGGAATCTTAGAGAGCTTTACAGCATTGCAAATAAAACTGCAGGTAAATACAATCAACCAAATGGACAACCAGAAAATAGTAATGGAAAGTTCTCACAAGCATTAAAGAACAGATGGGCATAATACTTTAAAGAACATCTAAATAGACCATTCCTAAAAGATTTTTCTACAAGATGAGGTAGCTAGTCTCACGCTAAATAATGAGTTGAGTTAAGAACCGACATTACTGCACTCAGGACATTCTCTTACGCGCTCATTCCCCTCATTCAACAGCCAGCAAAGAGTCATATTACTAATCATTCCCACCGCTATCTGACTGAAAGTTCTCCTGGTCTTTCCTCTCAGTTTTGAGATTCTTCCAGAACCCCTGCCGATACTCCGCAATATCATTCTTTCCACATACAGGTTCTCAGTCTATTCCCCGGCCTTCTCCACCTGGTCACACAGGCACTCAACCACCTCTCCCTTGTCCATAGATAATCTACCACCAAGAGGTGCATTCCCAGCCAACTTATCAGCCTGTTCATTCCCCCGCACTCCTGCATGGCCAGAGCAAAATATCCATACAATTATCACAATCTGTGACCTCTGAAGCAAGGTGAGCCATTCCACATGAAACATTCCTTTATCCACCTTAATAAGTATACTCCTTGAGTCCATAATGAACGCAATGTGTGTTGCAGTGGTCTCCTCTAACCATTGGAAGGCCGCTGTTACTGCTTCCATCTCCATTCTCATGCTGGAGGTCGTAGTCTCATATGCCAGACTCTCCATTTTCAAACAGTCCATTAGCCACTGCGATGAAACCCTAACAACGATGTCTGCTTCTCACCACTGACTCATCAGTATAGATCAATATGCCACCTTGATGTTTGTTGCTCTGGATCAGTTGTTGCACCTCAAACTCTTACGTTAAATCTCCGTAGCTACCTCCTATATGAATAACATCATTTTACGTTACAATGTCTACGTTTTATGTTACTATTGCCCCACCTGTTTAGCTTTTCCGAGTTCTCTATCCAGCAGTTCATTCTTCTCCTGAATCTCCAACAGATCTAAACACAGTAACAAGATACAAAAATAATATTTTTATGTGAATGTTACTGCACTTAGAAGTTGTTACAATATAATTAATATTTTTAATGTGAATTTTGCTGAACTTCTGCATTTAGAAAGCAGTGACAATGTAAATAATATAAATTTATTTATTTGAATGCTAATGCACTTCTGCACTCAGAAAGTTGTTACACTATTTATATTATGTGAATTTAAACTTTTAAACTCAGAAAGCTACTGTGATTTAAATTACATATGTATGAATGCATGTGAATGTTATGTATGTATGAATGTATGTGAATGTTACTATGCTACTGCACTCAGAAAGTGCTTAGAAGGTTCTTATAGATGATTATTTTGTAAAATATAAGGAATGAATGAACAGGCTTTATTTTCAAAGTGTACAAATTGGGCATGCAGGCCCATCTTACATTCAGCCCTTCTAGTCACGTATCTTTTGTACATCAATTAAAGGCTAGTACATTCCCCATGTTTGGCTCAAACACTGGATATAATATCCTTGAAAAGGGTGAAAAATAGTAATCCCTGTGTGTATGTTGCAAATTATTTTAAAAAACCCTTGACAGTTGAAAATCATAAAGAACAGGTCAAATAGATTGCTGACCAGGAAGTTTCACAAACAGAAAGCCAACCCACTACAGACTATTTATATAGCACTGTGATTCAGGTATTCAAACGTTGGAATCCCTGTCAACTCTGAAATGTTTGCATTGTGTTGAAATCATCCTTGTGTGATCTATGGGAGGAAACTTAGTTAATTATGCAAGTATTTGTGTGCGATTTTACAACCCTCAAACCAAGCATTTATACAGAATTCAACAAGTAAGCAGTTCGGAGTCTTAGGTAAGATAGCTTTGATAAAAATTGTGCATGCCAAATTTACAGGACTAAAAGGCAATGGATCCATGAGCATACAAGTATACAAGCATTATAGTCATTTGACGTCAGAGATGTGGTATTACAGATTGTAACTATCATTTTTAAGATATTTAACAATCACAGAATGTTAAAATCTGTGAACTAAATGTTTTTAAAGAGGCCTGGATATAATGCAAACTTGTCCCAAACTTCAGAAGTAAATAGTTGCAGGAATACATCTAACTTTCTGCCTGCCTGCCTGCCTGTATGCATGTATGTATGTCTGCAAGTGCACACACTTATGTATGTGTTTTGAAATTGATTTAAAATTGATTAATTTAAGAACCAACATAATAGCACACTGGCAAACCCATAAATACTCTGTCTCCCTACTGCCCACAGCAAATGTGTGTAAGATATGGATGCCTATGGCTCTAGTAGTTGTTTGTCCATCAAGAATGGTGGTGACCATTCATTTCTTCCAGTGCGGTTGAAAGTATGGAGTCGTGAGTTCTAAGATGGCTGATAAGGCCTATTTTAGCTCAAAATGCTCTTTGACAAAGTGGGCAAAGAATGCTTGACGTTGACATTCCAGGAGGAGGATCTTCTGCAGTGGTTTTGCTTGCTTGCCTGCATTCGCTGGCTGTGAACTCCAACATGAAGTCCTGTTTGCCGGATGAAGACATCTGTTGTCCACATCAGTGTGATGTCATACAGGACTGAGGTTTGCGTGAGTATCCATTGCCCCATGTCTGGTTTATTGGTGTGCAGACTGGTAGTTCCTCGCCGTGCAGGCAGATACTCTCCGACTTCGGAAGAATCACCGATCCTACTACGTTAGCCAGGACCCCGAAGGGACCTGTTGCCCAGGACGCATGACAAGGATGTGTTAGTAGGTCTTGGCCAGTATAGAACCTGGGCCTGGTGCCTTGGAAACACCTCTGCGTCATTGCAGTGGTTTTTCTGTCCATCCTATTTTTCACAGCTCTTGCAGTCCTGTTTGCTTCACAAGTGACTGCACCCTTGCGTAATGATGTATGCCACGAATTTTGGTCTTTGGCAGCAGTCTCCCAAGTGTCATGAAGAATTCCAAATGCTTTTAGTGGGATCTTCAGAGTGTCTTTAGAGCATTTCCTCTGGCCGACCTGGGAGCGTTTACCACAACGCAGCTCGCTATAAAAAATTTGTTTAGGGAGCCTGTGATCTAGCATGCAAGTCAAGTGACTAGCCCAGCGAATCTGATTCTTCATCAGTAGAGTGTGGATACTAGGCATGGATGTTCTTTCTAGGACTTCAGTGTCTGGGATCTTGTCTTGCCATTTAATCTAGTAGTATGCTCATTGTAAACATTGTATTATTCCTATCACTTGTCCCTTCTTGCCAGACCCACACTTAAATCCAAATTCCCACATCCTTAAATATGTTGCTTCGTCTGTTGTATCTGCAACTAGAATTCATTCATAGGTAGTCTTTAGAAAGCTTGCCTTATTCAATGTGAGTGTGTGAACTACTGGCAGTCTAGCCACTAATTAATCTGCTCACTCATTATCTTGCACTTCTGAACAGTAATCCATGTAAGTCTGTGTAAAGTATAAGTGTCAATGCTGGGTATCCACTTATGCCATAACTGCCCATTTTAAACTTTACACAACATAGACTGAGAATCAGTCACTATGACTGCCAAGGTAACTGTTAACCAGCTATCCACTTCAAAACTGTCATGATTGCCTTCACCTTCAACCCCCTGCCAGAGGTGGTTGACTTGTAGGCTTCATTTTGCTCGTCTACAACATCTCCCTCTACTCTAGCTGAGGAGTCCCAAACAAAGCTATCTAAGATTCCTTTCTTCTGCATCTCTAAATATTGCCTTTTATCTGCCCTTATCTGCTTTCTCACCACAAAACCAGCAGTGTACATTACTGTGTCATTTCTCCTGGCATTTTCATTTATCAGATGTTGTACCACCAACTCCACCAAGCCATTACACCACTCTCTACATCCTCTGCCTAATGCATAATTATGTGGTGGAAGCTGCTCTTCTGTATGCAACTGGCAATCCATTCCTGTTGGTAGCTTCTGCTTGTGCTATCTATGACCTTCCTCTCTTTAACTGGTTTCCTTTGAGTTCATTCAGGTTACCATGCAATGGATGTCTGACATCAATGGTAACCACATGTAGGCCTTGGCCTGTGCCAATGCAAGACTTGACTTCATCAATTTTAGTTTGAGCATCTCATAGTTCTGATCGGGGTATCTATCCTGTTTTTATAGGGTGGTCGGTTCAACCCCTACACCAGCATTAAGTTGGCCTTAAATGTTGACTTCTCATTCAGAAAGCAAATGCAAACTACTGAACATAAAACTGCCTAAAAAAATCAAGCTGGGGTTGATCACAACATCCTGCAAAGGCTTGCAAAAATTTTTTATTTTTAAATTCTAGTAACAATATGTAAAAAAAAACAAGTCCTGTTGCAGGAACCTGCTGTAGGTATGTAATGTGTCAGGACCATCTGAGCACATGGAGGAACAGATGGTCAGTCTTTCCCTCTTGTAGTGAACAGTGAGTGCAGGCACTGAAACTTCAACTAACCGTGATCATTATATTTTCAGCATAACCTAACAATTATACCCTTGAGGCCGCAATTTAAAATATTTTTTCAAGTCCCACAGCAAGAACTTGTGGCTGTTATGTGATATGTTAGGACCATCAAATTCTGTAGACTTTACTGCACAGAAGAATATGTAATTAGCTTACAACTAACTGAATATAATATTATATTCCTCACACACTCATGTATACATGTATGCAGGTACACACACACATGCACATCTCAACAATAGCTACAGTTCCATACAATGCTAGCCTGTTTTATGTCATACTGCTCCTGGGCATGCCGGTGTGCGGGGGAATGAACAGGCGGACAGATTGGCTGGCTCAGCAGAACTTGGTGGAGTATTGATGCATGACAAGGCAGATGTGGTTGCGGCCTTGTGGAAGCACGTGTACACCTCGGAGGAGCAAATGGATCACCATAGTCTGGTTAGAATGAGGCAGCGAGTAGTGACGAGGGGATCTGGCCGACGCTCGACGCTCAGAGGAAAGGCGAGACGGACATATAATCAGATTGCTACTGGAACTATTAGTGTTGGAACTCTTCGCTGGTTGCTGAGGATGGGGACGGAGCGCTTATGGGAATGTCCCGAATGCTGTGATGTCGGTTCCTAGATCAATCAATCAATCAATGTCATACTGCAGGATGCATTACCCCTTTCCAATTTCTTGTTCTTGCCCTCCAGCTCATAGTTCACGGTCCGCAGCTCAATAAGCTGAAGCTTCAATTAAAACAAAAAAATAAGGCATTGGTAAACTCAGGGTTTATTACAAGTAAAACTGCATGTAACACTAAATAATTCTGATTAAGTAGTTTCATGTTTAGATGAACTGTGGGAGCATGGTTGCTAAACACTCACCTGCCATCCCGATAGTCGGGGGTTCGATTGGCATTGGGGTGGACTCGGAATTTTTTAAAACTGACCTAGGTTTCCAGGTTGACCCAGCCTAAAATAGGTACCAGGACATGTTTTGGGAAGAAAAGCTGGCCGGCATGACACTGATTGATCTTTACAAATGTGTACCTTGTAAAATATTCCCACTCTACCTTAAGACATATAAAAGGTATCTCTATCTTTAAGAGTCTCTGTGGCGAAGTGGTCAAGCCATTTGACTCGGGCTCCGAAGGTTGTGGGTTTGATTCCGGGCGGTGTCCTTCGGTTCATGGGTGAAATTTTTTGGAGACTCCTATGGGTCGTCGCTAGAGCTACAGAGTTTGTGCTTTGTGCGACGCTTTCTGCGGTGTGGAAAGAGACAGAGCCATATGGGATTAATAACCCGGTGCAATGAAAGCAACTTTTTTTTAAAAAGGTATCTTTGCTTTACTTCCATGTTTAGACAGTTGTCATATAGCCTACTACTTGTAGTGCATAGGACTGATTTTTGCATGTGGATTAGTTTTCCCTATTACCAGTGTCCCTCGCCATAAGGCAAATCTACCTCGACTTCAGAGCTATTTGTAATTTACATACACAAGTCAAGAATGAGAAGTCAACATTTTAGTCCAACTGACTGGTGTAGGAGTTGAACCAGCTACCTCGGTATCAGCACACCGGATGTTTCAGAATGTACGCTCTCATCCATTCGGCCATGTTGCTATCCAGGTTAAGTTATAAATGCAGATTTCAGCATGTCACTTGGTATGTATCCACTGTTGTAAATGTCATTCAACAATTTATTTAATATTTTGATTCCATTTTCTCTCAATACTTCAATTTCCCATCTGGGCCAAATGGAATCAAGGAGCAAAATTCCGGCCCTGGCATTTGTCTTTTTTTCATATGTTTCATTTCACCGCTGATTTCTCCATTGAGTATGTATGGCCATTTTACGTTATTTTCTTCTCTTAACTCTTCTTTTTTCTTCATCATATAACTCTCTAAATACCAATTTCATCTCTTTTTCATAGAAATTTCTTCTATTAATACCTTTCTTATCTTTGATTACAAACATCCTGTGTTTAATCTTATTTCTAACTGATTTGTCTCTGCATATTTCTTGAATAAACAACAGAATTTAATTTAATTTTGATGCATTGCTTGTTTAACCAATTTTATTTTGTCTTTATTTCTTATTTCTCTAATTACCTATAACAAACAAAGGATGCTTAGAACCATTTACCATAAGATCCTGAATACATCAGGGTTGTGACCTGTCCCCCCTCTTGTTCATTTCATAACGTATATAGACAATGTAGATATCAAGCCAGCCAAACAAGGACCGCAACTATACCTCATGAAGAAACAGAACACAGTAGAAGAACCAAAAGCAAATTAAACTTTTAAATAATTCTTATTTGCGAATGATCAAGCACAAATTGCAAAATCAGAAACAAAGTCTAAACAAAGTGTGCAAGAAAAATTAAAATTGGCATAAGTAAAACAGGGGTAATGACCATAACCAAAGAAGAAAATAACAACATCTAAAAGAACACCACTTGAAACAAGTAAAGAATGTCAAGTACTTAGAAAGTATAAATAATATCATCAAATAGCAAATCAAAAGATAAGATCGATAATAGATGTAAAAAGACAAACTAATTCATTGGACAAATGGTACCAAGCCTAAAGAACAAACATGTGTCAACAGATTCTAAACAAAGCGCTCTGTAAAACAATTCCTACCAACTTTAGGTTACCAATGCTAAACACAGACAATAACAGAAAAATAGAACCAAAAATTACAAGAAAGGAAATGAAATACCTGAGAGGAATACTTAATGTATCATGGACAGAGAAAATCAGAAATGATGAAATCAGGACAAAAGTGGAGAATAAAAGCAACATTTCATTAGAAACCAGCAGGTGAAATAGTGCAGCCACATAACTCAGCTACCAAGTGACAGTATACCACAACAAGCAATGATGTACAGACCAAATAGAATCAGAAAAAGAGGCTGACCATGTAAACGACGGTCAAAGGGAATATCAGAGTCCATGGGAATCTTGATATAAGAAGCCCACAAAAGGGCACTCTCCTCTGTTTATGCTTCACCTCGTAATATCGCTTTGCTTGGTTGATAGATGGAGTTTTTCAGCATTTCCTATTGTTTATTATATTTTGTAGTTTAGGTATTGCATGCCGGCTTCGTGGATTAGAGGTTATGACTTTTCTCCGTAATCTTGTATACTCTCGTCGGTGACGTGATGACGGTGAGAATCAGCAGTGGTTCGAATCGCATCAGTAACTTACGGGGTATGTGAGCCGGCCGCTCAGAAATCAATGGCAAACTACTGAGCGTAATCTTGCCAAGAAATCAACATACAGCTGAAAGATGCTGGTGTTGACAGCGATGTCCTGTAAAGGATATGCACAAAAAAAAAAAAGGGTATTGCATTGTATCTTTTTCTCACAATCACTCTGTACTGTTGTTGAATTTCCTATCTGCGCTAAGAATATCTTTATTAAATCTAATGTCCTGAACCTCTTTTTTTCAACCTCTTTTCAATCACACTGTAACCACCAGCGCCAGGCATTGTCTTCACATGTATCAATGCATTTCTAAATCTGATTCTGATTTATTAATCAGAATGTTCTTAATTTAATTGCATGTTTTCTTACCAGGGCATTTCCATGTATATAGTAATCCATAACGTTGTTTAAACAAGTGTTTCCAATCAACAAATAATTTATTTTTGCTCATTTTATCTCCTCTTTCTATTCCTAGACAATAGTCATCAATGACATTTTCCATTCTCTCCGACTCTTATGTTGAAATCATCAAGTATTATTTTCACTTCTTGTGATTTGGTCTGAGAGACTGCTATTTCAAATATCATCATACAATCTTTCTATTTCTTCTTCACTACTGCTGGTTGTTGGTGCTGACTATTGATGCATATTCTTGTATTATTTGTATTGGTTTGCCTTTCATTTTAATCATGATAACCCTATCTGACATACTCCAATAACCAGTAATTTATTTAGCTGTTTGCTTGCAATAACTTTCCACATCTCTCTTTTCATGAATATAATAATGTGTGTTTTTCCACCGCTATTTTAACAGACCACTTCTCAGCTCCTTTACCATGGTAACATAGTGGCTAAACACTAACCTGCCAACCACATGGTAATGAGTTCAATCCACATCGGCATGGATTTAGATTTTTAAAACTGACCTGAGCTCGCAGTTCAACCCAGTCTAAAATATGTACCTGGAAATGTCCTGGGAGGTCGAGGTGGTTGGTGTGATACTCACCACATGCTCTACCAACTGCTGATGTAATTCTAGCACCATATGTCTAATGTGCATTCAGGCGTGTAAAAGGCTCCTTACTTTTTATTTTACTTCTCATATCATCCAGCTCCCTTTACTTTTTTTTTTAACTTCTAATCTGGCTCCCTTTTTTTTTTTTTAAACTTCTCATCTGGCTCCCTTTTTTTGTTTTTTAACTTCTCATCTGGCTCACTCCTAGGATATTATTTTTCATTTTATTAAAAAAGCCGGGTTCCTGGCCTAGAGGTTAGCAACTTTTCTCCGTAATCTCGTAAGTAACGTGACGACGGTGAGAATCAGCAGTGGTTCTAATTGTGTCGGTAACTTACGGGTATGTGAGCCGGCCGCTCAGAAAGCAATGGCAAACTACTGAGCGTAATCTTGCCAAGAAATCAACAATCAGCTGAAAGATGCTGATGTTGACAGTGATGTCCTGTAAAGGATATGCAAACATTTATTTTTTTTAAAATTTGGTTTTCATTATCTAACTTTCCTATTTCTGATAATGCCTTGTCATTCCAAGTGCCTATTAAAAAAAATTTTAAATTGCTGACTATGGTCAACTTGCAATCAGAAGTTTTTTGTTTTGTTTTGTGTGTGTGTTCCCTCGCTCGCTTTGAACTAGAACAGTTACTTTCACTAGAATAGTTGTTACTACTATAGAGTTCATTGGACTGATTTTGTGTGATGGCTAGCTTTTCATATTATCACTGTTCCCTGTTCCCTGCATCAGGCAAAGTCACTAACACTTCTGAGGTACCTGTAATTTACATCTTTGATAATTGGCACGTTGCCGTCTTGACAGACGATAGTTTGTTACATCTTATATATAAAAAAGGATGTGCGTATCTCTGTATGTATGTATGTATGTCCTTTATACGCTCGCGAACGGCCCATCCGATTGAGATGAAATTTTCTACACGCCTTCCTTTCATTCCAGAGATGCCAACTGTCGTAGTTTTTTTTTCTTCTTCCTCCTCCTCCCTCCTCCCTCCTCCCCCTCCCAAAATACGTACGTCCAGGAAATGGTCTTCTACATAGACACTTCTCTCTGAGGTCCGCGATAACATATTAACCTGGTGGGATGGCAATCAATCATCCTACTACCTCCTCCCTCCTCCTCCCTTCTCCCTCTTCCTCCTCCCTCTTCCTCCCTCCGCCTCCTCCCTCCTACCACTCTCTACTCCTCCTTCCTCCTCCCTCCTCCTTCTCCTTCCCTCTTCCTCCCTCTTCCTGCTCCCTCCGCCTCCTCCCTCCGCCTACTCTCTCCTCCTCCTCCCTCCTCCTCCCTCTCCCTTCTCCTCCTCCTCATCCTCTCTCCTCCTCCCTCTTCCTCCTCCCTCCTCCTCCCCCTCCTCCTCCACCCTACTCCTCCCTCCTCTTCCTAATCCCTCCTCCTCCCTCCTATTCCTCCTGTCTCCTCCTCCCTCCTTCTCCCTCCTCCTTCTACCTCTTCCTCCCTCCTCCACCTCCTCCCTCCTCCTCTCTCCTCCCTCTCCCTCCTCCCTTCTCATCCTCCCCCACCTACGTTCTCCTCCTCCCTCCTCCCTCCTCCTGCTTCGCCCTCCTCCTCCCCCTCCCTCCTCCCCCTCCTCCTCCTCCTTCACCCTCCTCCCTCCTCCTCCTTCACCATCCTCCCTCCTCCTCCTCCCTCCTCCTCATCCTCCCTCCTCCTCCCTCCTCCTCCCTCTTCCTCCTCCTCCTCCCTCCTCCCTCTCCCCTTTCCCCCCTCTTTCTCTTAATCCCTCCTCCTCCCTTCTCCTCCCTCCTATTCATCCCTACTCCTCCTCCTCCCTCCTCCTCCTCTCTCCGCCTATCTCTTCCTCCCTCCTCCTCCCTCCTCTCTCTTCCTCCTCCCTCCTCTCTCTTCCTCCTCCCTCCTCCTCTCTCTTCCTCCTCCCTCTTCCTCCTCCTCCTCCCTCCTCCTCCTCCCTTCTCCTCCCTTCTCCTCCTCCCCCTCCTACCCCTCCCTCCTCCCCCTCATCCGTCTTCCTCCCTCCTCCTTCTTCCTCCCTCCTCCTCCCCCTCCTCCTCCCTCTCCTCCTCATCCCTCCTCCTCCATTCTCCTCCTCCCTCCTCCTCCTCCCTCCTCCTCCCTTCACATTCCTCCTCCTCCCTCTTCCTCCTCATCCCTCCTCCTCCTCTATCCTCCTCCCTCCTCCTACTCCTCCCTCTACCTCCTCCCTCCTCCTCCCTTCACATTCCTCCTCCTCCCTCTTCCTCCTCCTCCCTCTCATCCTCTTCCCTCCTTCTCCTCCCTCTTCCTCCTCCCTCTTCCTCCCTCCGCCTCCTCCCTCCTCCCACTCTCTACTCCTCCCTCCTCCTTCTCCTCCCTCCTCCTCCTCCCTCTTCCTCCCTCTTCCTGCTCCCTCCGCCTCCTCCCTCCGCCTACTCTCTCCTCCTCCTCCCTCCTCCTCCCTCTCCCTCCTCCTCCTCCCTCTCCTCCTCCTCCTCCTCCTGCGATCTCTTCCTCCCTCCTTCTCCCTCTTCCTCCTCCCTCCTCCTCCCCCTCCTCCTCCACCCTACTCCTCCCTCCTCTTCCTAATCCCTCCTCCTCCCTCCTATTCCTCCTGTCTCCTCCTCCCTCCTCCTCCCTCCTCTTCCCTCCTCCACCTCCCTCTTCCTCCTCCCTCCTCCATTTACCCAAGACAGACAGACATACAGATAGTCGGGAACGGGATCTTATATGACTACTTATATGATTTAAATGAGATGCTCTCCACCATGGGCTGGGCCGGGTCAGACAGACAGACAGACAGATAGATAGACATACAGACAGACAGACAGTCGGGAACGGGAGCTTATATGACTACTTATATGAATTAAATGAGATGCTCCCCACCAGAGTCTGGGCGAAGCCGGGCCGTGTCAGCTAGTTAAACTATAAAAAAGGCATAATAACTACAACCCACGGCAGTAGTGAATGTGACGGATCAAACCAATTCGCGTTGTAGATGTTTGTCCACAGTGGATGCATGTGAACACATTGTCATTTTCACCATCACGCTCTATCTTATGTCTCACGCACTCAGTGTTAGACCTATCTGCAATCATTTTATCCTTTGTCTTTATTCCATTTCTGATATTTGCCCTCCATGCAACACGTTCGGTGGCGAATGGCTCCCAATGTGTATTATCAATGTATCAGTCATGTCCCGCTTGCACACATCTTTGTATTGTAGTAGAGGCCAACCCTGAGATCTCTTACCCAGCTGTAATTCACCAAGAAAGATCTCTTTTGGTATTCTACCATCATCCATCCTCCTAACGTGTCCTATCCATCTAAGTCTACGAAGACTGAGCTTGGAACAAACCGTCACACAACCTGATCTTTCCAATACTTCATTATTTGTGATTTTGTCTTGCCACTTAATACCAAGTATTCTTCACAGACAATGTATATGAAAGTTGTTTAAACGTTTCTTTGGTGTGAGTAAGTTGACCAGGCTTCACTGCCATAAAGAAGAGTGCTAAGGACACAGGCTTGATAGACAAGGATTTTTGTTTTGGTAGTTCGCTTTTTGTTATGCCAGACTCTCTTTGTTAACCTGTTCCTTATTGCTGCTGCCTTACCAATCCTGATGTTTATTTCCTGATCTAGGGATAATTTACTATTCACCTCTGATTCTAAATATGTAAAATGGTCTACTATCTCCAGTTTGGCATCATCAATAACGATTGATGGTACCCCTTGTGCACGTTGTAACATAATCTGTGTCTTCTTTTTGTTAATTGTTAAACCAAATTCAGAACAAGCATTGGAGAATGCAGATAGTAGATGTTGTAATTCTTTCTCAAGTGGATTGTAATTGCAGCATCATCTGTGAACAGCATCTCTCTGATCAATACCCTCCTAATTTTGGTCTTGGCCTTCAATCTCTGAGAATTATAGAGGCCGCCATCTGAGCGTGAGTGAATGTATATATCATCATCCTGATCATGAAAGATATATTTCAGAAGAAGTGATAAGTATACTCCAAAGAGGGTAGGAGCAAGTACAAAACCTTCCTTAACTCCACTCTTGATTTCAAACTCTTCTGAAGTTGCATCATCAGACTTTATTATACCCTTCATACCTGTGTGGAATGATTCCAAAATGGACAGAAGAGTTGGTGGGCAGCCAATCTTCTTTAGTGTCTTGAACAGACCCTCACGACTGACCAAATAATCCTTTGTGAGGTCGATGAATGCAATAAACAGTGGTTAATTCTGTCCATGGTATTTTTCTTGCATTTGTCGCAATGAGAATATCATATCAATGGTAGACTGGTTCTGTCAAAATCCACACTGTGATCAGACCACTTGATCTCCCAGGACTTGAAGTCTGCGCAGAACAATTCTGGCAAATACTTTCCCTACAATACACAGAAGTAAGATACCTACAGTTGTTACAGTCACTCCAATCCCCCTTGCTCTTGTACAGTGTTATGATGCTTAAATCTTTGAAATCCTGTGGACTTGTCCTTTTCGCCAGCATAGCTCTATTAGCTGATGGATCTGAAGAGTGAGTGTGTCTTGCCCACTCCTGATAACTTCTATTGGAATCCCATGCCTATCTGGAGTCTTGCCAGATGAAAGTTCATTAACCCATTACTGGGCAAAACGTCCCAAAGCGTTTTTACCCTGGAACGGGCAAAACGCCCGAAAGCGTTTTTACCCTGGAACGGGCAAAACGCCCGAAAGCGTCCGTGACTACTAAGCATTTTGAAAACGCGATCTCATGGCTTGCCGAGCCTTCTGATTGTCTATTTTCGGTTTCGCCGATAGCTTGACAACGTGGCCGCCATTTGCAAGCACGTACTTTGAATTTTAAAGTAGCCTTTAGCAAGATGAAAAACATTCTGACCAATAAAAATATGTCAATTGAAACGAGAAAAAGAGTGTTGAGGGGATACATAGAGCCTGTTTTTTTGTATGGATGTGAAACTTGGACAATGTGCAGTCAAGCTGAAAAACATCTGATGGCTGCAGAAATGTGGTTTCTAAGGAAAATGCAAAGAATATCATGGACAGACAGAAAAATCAATGACCAAGTACTACAGGAGACAAATGAAAATCGTAAATCGATTAGAGAAATTAGACGTAGACAGTCAAAATTTTTTGGACATGTTATGAGAAGAAATGGATTGGAGAACTTAGTGACAACTGGCAAGATTGAAGGGAACAGACCAAGAGGAAGACTGAGAGGAAAATACCTGGATGGCTTGGCCACATGGCATGGATGAGACAGGAACACTGAGCTGATCCACGATGCTGGTGATCGAGTGAAATGGCGAGTCATGACCGCCCACGCTTTCTGGCATGGCACATGATGATTGACTTTGAATTTGAACATATTTTTTTTTATAGTTTTGGGGGTTTTTACACTTTGTATTTCAAAATGGATTTTGATGATTCTTCAAGTGATAGCGGAGATTTTGCTGGGCTCTATTTAAGTGACATTGAAGGGCATGAAGTTGACTATTAATCAAAGATAGATATCAGTGATCAGTGTTAGCAATCGTGAGTCGGACTTTAAAGAAAGTGATTCAGATTCTAAAAATGTGTTTGTAAATTGCCATATAAATGACTGACAATCACAAACAATATGTTGCATTTTCTAAATATTTGTGTTCATGTGTGGATTACCAGTAACATTGGATTACTTATTCACGTGAGTAAAATAATCTGTATGCATTTTCCTTCATTTTGTTTTTTATTTCACTAAAATCTGTTGACTAACACCTTCATTGTGATGTTTTTATAGCATCATCAGCACACTTAACTTCTGTTATGGTGGGAAGTGCGTCTCCAGGTGGTCAAGAGTTGGCAAGGCCTCTATGGCACTGAAGGCATCATCCGCTAATTAGAGTAAAGCTCCAAATAATACTCTACCCATCTATCCATCTGCTGTTTCTTATCAGTGATGATTTCTCCAGTTAAGGTTTTCAATGGTGCACTTCTTTCGATCATCGGACCACAGGCTTTCTTTATCCTTTCATACATGCTTCTGATGTTTCCCTTATCACTTACATTTTGAATGTACTCATATAACTTGATCCAATAGTCATTTGCACACTGCCTGGCAGCCTCATGCACAGGCTTTCTTTATCCTTTCATACATGCTTCTGATGTTTCCCTTATCACTTATATTTTGAATGTACTCATATAACTTGATCCAATAGTCATTTGCACACTGCCTGGCAGCCTCATGCACATCCTTCCTAGCTTGCTTCAGCTCACTGAGAGTATTGTAAGTTGTTCTTTCCTTGTTTCTTAAGAGAGCTATCTTCTTTTTATCAATCAAGGGCTGCAGTGTCTGGTTGTTTGCCGCAATCCAGTCCTGCCTCTTATGATCCATAGTGCCATAAACCCCTACGGCTGTTTTATAAAGAGTTTCTTTAAGATTACCCCTCTTTTCACTTGCTGTACAATTTTCTGATTTGTCAGTGAAAGCGTCTTCAAGCTGCTGTTGGAACTCAAGCACGTATCAGGATCTTGGGTGTTAATAATATTAATCCTTGGGCGAGGTTTGGGTTTAGTCTTATAGATTCTCTTTGGTCTCAGTCTAACCCTTGTAACAACTAAAGAATTATCAGTATCACAATCAGCACTATGGTAAGAGTCCGATCCAATCCAATCCAATTTTTGGTACGAGTACCCCCTTTCAGCCTTCGAGTTTTTGACTTGGCTATGTAGGGGTGTTTATGGTGTAGCTTGTAGTTTGTATTTCGTACTTTGGGCTGCTTGGACAGAGTCACGCACTTGTTGAGGCTTGCAGTTGTTGTGTGCCCACCCCGTCATATGGTGCTGTTTCCTTCAGGGAGCTTTACCTCTCGTTCTCTATGCTCCAGTTATTGTGATCATTTGGGCGTCGTCTTCGTCTTCCTTGATTTTGTGTGTTGTGGGCGGTTCGCCAGTTCGATCTCGGTGGGGAGCAATATCATACTTCTTCTGTTGCTTCTTCTTCTGTCTGTGCTCTTGCATCTTCTGGTTCTGGTGTGGCTGTCTGGGTCTTGAGCAGTGCTAATATCTCTTATAAAGTATCTTCTGTCCTTTCTTTCACATCTTGTATTTTTGATAGGTGTTCTTCAGTCTCAGTCTTTATAGCAGTCATTCGCGCGACATCCTGCTCAATCTTCTGTTGAACCTGCTTCATTTTGTTCAGGATGCGCTGAACAGCCATTATCCGTGCTTCTTGAGCTTTTTCTTCTGCCATGCTTGATAGCCGTTCTTCTGTCTCTGCCTTTATAGCAGCCATTCGTGCAACATCCTGCTCAATCTTTTGCTGAACTTTTTTCGTTTCGTCCAGGATGCGCTGAGCTGTTGTTATCTGAGTCAGATTTTTTTACGTCTCTTTCAGTCTGCATCCAACTAGACAGAAAATGCAGACAAGAAAATCCGGCTGCTGTGGAGGCGGAAGTACAAGCTTTGATTTTCGAGAATTCCTTAGACGGTGATGCTGCCATATACACAGATGGGTCGGTCGTCCGACATGTGAGAAGCTCATGGGCTTTTACAGCGCAGGCCGGAGGGAGAATTGTTAAGAAGGGCTCTGGTGCTTTTGCTGAGACCACAAGTAGCCTGACTATGGAAGTCATGGCAGTAAGTAAAGCAATAACATGGCTCAAGACACAGACATTCACTAGGGCATGTTTCCTTAGCAACTCAATGAGTATGCTCAAGAGGATAGAGATGAGGTGGATCCGAAGAGAGTGGCTGGTGTCTCTGGTCTCTGTCTCTGGCAAAGATTAGTTTCATCTTCGTGCCAGGACATGCGGGAGTACAAGGACTGTTGCGAGAACCAAACGATGACTGTGAATCTACAACCATGGTCAGACTGCGAGAACTGCAAATTAAAAGAGGTTTTGCCAAACAAGAACACTACGAAGGAAGCCAAAGAAGATTGAATAACCAACACAGAACTGGTGTCGTGAGCCGCTACGCGCTGCAGGATTTGCTGAGGAGGGGGTCCGAGCACTTATGGACTGAATGGTTCGATGTGCAATGATGATGATCTGTCGACTAACTAACTAATTATCTGAGTCTCTTGCGCTTTTTCTTTTTCTTCCTCCATGTTGTTGAACTTTGATCGCAGGTCCTTCAGTTGGCCTTCCAGTTGTGCTTTGTCGCTTTTTGTGAGTCGATTGGTGGCCTTGCATTGCCTCCTAGCCTCTTTATAGGTGGCGATCTTCATGGCTTCCTTGCTGTCTTGGTGGTAGGGCCAGCCGAGGTACCTGGCGCTGTGGTTGCCGAGGCAGTTGGCGCATTTTCTGTTAGTGTTAGGCTTCTTTAAGTCCTTGTTGATCTTTGCATGCTGGCACTGACTGTATGGATGAGGTCCAGAGCAGTACCTGCATACCTCCATCTCACTCTTGCAGGTGGCATGGGTGTGCAAAAACTTCTGGCACTTAGAGCACTGCAGCACTCTCGGTATGTAGTGCTCTGGGACTTCGTATCTCTTGTCCCATCTTATGTATTAAGGGATCACTCGGTCCTCCGATGTTACTATGACGACTGTGGAGGGGATGTTTTTCTTTCCGATGATCCTCTCCGCACTGGTGATCTTGAGTTTCTTGTTCTCCCTTGTCAGCATCTCCCTGATCTGGTCGTTGGTGAGATGGGTCTTGACTCATCATGCTGTGTCGGGTGGCTTCCAATAAGATGCCGTGGTGAAGCTTGATGTCGGCCTTCTCTCCTTATGCTAATTTCTGCATAAGTGCTGTGGTCTTTGTTGATGGAGATCACTACTCCATCAGATGTCTTGCGCAGCTGGTAGATGCTGTTTCTTCCCAGCTCGTTTTCCAGCAGCTTGATTATCTTGTCTGTTGGTAGCGCTGACAGTTTGGCTTCTCCCACGCTTCTCTGTTTTAGCAGTAAGTTGCCGGTGAAGTCCTCAGTTATTATAGTTTCCTCCGATGTTGAGATCTTTGGTAAACTGGGCTGTTTCGTCTTGGTGCTGTTGAAAACTTCACGGCTGCTGCTGGATTCAGTTAAGGTTGTAGTTTCTGACTTCGGTTGAGCTGCGGTTGCGGCTTCATCTGGTGTAGAAGTGGTAGCTTCATTTAATGTTTCTTCAGGTTCTGGCGTTGTGCTGCGGCTAGCAGACGCGTTGTCTTCTTGCATTTTCTTGATAGTCTTGGCGGCTTCCAAGTTGCTCATTTTGAACGTCAGGTGTCTAGTGGAGTTTTTCTTGCCACGTGCCATTTTCTAACATGTGGCCGGCTTCTGATAAGGCGACTTGCTCTCGATAGCGCGTCAAGTCGACTGTGGTGTGGGTGTGATCGATGTGGAACTTAGAGTTAATGATATTTGGTTCAAATGTTGTCTCTATGTGATGATGAAGTCTAGGTGATGCCAATGGCCAGATCTTGGGTGTTTCTATGTGACCTCATGCCGCTCTTTTGTTTTAAAAAAGGAGTTTGTAATACATAGGTTGTTTCTCCAGCAACGTTTGCCCATTGTCATTCATGTAATTGATGCTGTTTTTTCCAAGGCATACTGGCCATGAACTTGTGTCCTTGCCCAAATGAGCATTAAAATCACAGAGTATATACAGAGTATTGATACATGACAAGGCAGACGTGGTTGCGGCCTTGTGGGAGCACGTGCACACCTAGGAGGAGCAAATGGATTACCATGGTCTGGCAAGAATGAGACACGAGGAGTGACGAAGGGATCTGGCCGACGCTCAACGCTCAGAGGAAAGGCGAGACGGACTTATAATCAGATTGCTACCGGTACTATTAGTCTTGGAACTCTTCGCTGGCTGCTGAGGATGGGGACGGAGTACTTATGGGAATGCCCCGAATGCTGTGATGTCGATTCCTAAATCAATCAATCAATCAATCAGTATATACATGTTGTCACATTTTGGTGCTGCCTTGACCACAGAGTCGAACTCCTCATAGAATAAATCCTTCACATCATCATACTATGCACTACAACATCTACTAAAATCAAAGGCGCTATCTCGTAACACCAAGATCACAATACACAAAACACTGATCGGACCAGTTGTGCTTTATGGCTCTGAAACCTGGAGTACAACGAAAGGAGACGAAGCCTTGCTACAAACCTTTGAGAACAAAGTTTTAAGACGCATCTTTGGACCCATTAGAGATACACAAAGTGGAGAGTGGAAAAGAAGAAGTAACAAAGACATTTATGATCTGTTTAAGTCCTCGCTAATCACTGGTATCATGAAGGCTAATAGACTACAATGGCTGGGGCATATAGAAAGAATGGAAGATAATAGGGAAACAAAACTTGCTTACACTCAGGAAATAAATGACCGTAGACCCCGAGGTAGACCAAGAAGACGGTGGAGAGATAATATACATACAGACTTACAAGCACTTGGAATCAACGACTGGCAAGAGAAGGTCAACCAGAGAGACAAATGGAGACGGATTGTATCTGCAGCAAAGAACCTCAGTGGCTCGGAACGCTGAAGAAGAAGAAGATCATCAGAGGAAGTGAGTATCGGTACCTATGCAGTGATAATGGTGACAAAACCACAAGTAGTTGCCAAGTGCAGAGATAATAATCTTTCATTTCTGCCAGATGAAAATTCAATCATTCCCAGTAGTGAATTCTTCACTGCAAAGCCCACTCCATATTGTCTGTTTACTTTCTGTCTTCTGCCTTTCCAAAAAAAGGTGTAATAATTTTCCCTGAGTGACCCTTCCTGAGCGAGGTGAGTCTCCTGCAGGCCAGCAATATCAATATTGAAACGATTGAGTTTGGCATCAATCACATCCGTTTTTCTTACATCATCAATATTCATTAGGTCAGTGGAAAATCCTGGACACATGATTCTCACATTCCATGATGCAAGCTGTAGCTTGAGGTTTATATTTTCCTTTTTAGTAGTACCTGGTGCATTGGTTTTACAGTCTGCGATTCAGATTTTGTGCTAGCCTCAAGCACCCACTAAGGCAGGCAGGCTGTGGCAGATCAGCACCTAATTGGCCGGGGGTTGCCCAGCTTGAGGGGGGCGGTAGCTCATCAGTGACACCTGTAGGTGTCTCCCACCATCAGAGGCAACACGTGGCACCCCATGTCTACACTAATTGACAAAGACTTTTAACACGTAACTACTACCTCCCGCTTTGATTCCGATACTGGTTAAGACCAGGGATGGAGTTATACCTCTCCATAGTCTTTGATAATGGTCTGGTATCATCTATGGCTCATGATGGATACCTCATCAGACAAGGATGACCTAAGACAACCACTCATGTTGTTCTCTGACTCTGATCTGCTTTCATTTATGAAGACTTGAGAAGACAATGTGGTGTTTTCCCCTTGACATCCATATTAACCCAAGAATATGACAGCAATCTTTGAATGTCAGGACAAGTGTGTGCCCAGCTATACTGTTACAGAATTGTTGATTTTTACATATATATACTCTTGGGAACATTGCTGAGCATCTGATTAGCTGTGATTGTAAAAACATAGCATCGGAACAGAGGATCTGACAGCTGCGTTTGTCACACAACTGTACATTGCTCATCGTCCACCACTTGGAGGTGCAGCTTGGGACTTTTCTCTTCAGCAACTATTAGTATTAGGTTGCCTATGTGAAAATACATTAGGAAATACTATACTATACGTTTCTTTACACTAGTATAACTGAAATTATTAAGCTAAGAGTATCATTCATTATGATGATTATCATCAGAAGTCCTACTCACGCAAACCTCAGGTCCGGTATGACATCACACTGATGTTGGACAACAGAGTGTATTCATCCGACATACAGGACTTCATGCTGGAGTTCACAGCCAGCGAACACAAGCAAGCATCAGAAGTCCTTGGCTAGTGAGTATTATAATGGCAATGTTAACTGGCACGTTAACAGGCGAACACCATTCTTCTCGAATATCAATATATTATATATTATAATATCTCTAAATTAATATCTTGTTTGACATGTATGATCGTGATGAATTATTGAATGAATTCGTTGGCAGTTGACATTTATTTTTTAATATTTAACTACAAAATTACATTTCATTTATTTTTATTTTAACAAATGTTTGTATTTGTTACTAACTTACTTAGTGACTGAATACTATATTAGTAATTACTAGTATACTAGTAACTACTGTTGTTCAAATAAGAAGGCCACCAAGCTTATATTTATATTTCCTGTAAAGCTCTTGACAATTGGTATGTTATACTTTTAACTGTCGCATCTTTAGTGGTGAACTGGTGTGTAGGCTCATCTTCAGCGTTTATTTCGTGTGTTGAACTAAAAGAAAGTCAACATACGCCTACCTGCATACGATGAAACTCTCCTTCCGACAGAGAGGTAGCCATTTTGTTTGTTTTGGAACTCTCTAAATCATTTATTTCAGCGTCTGCTAATTTATGGGCGCGTGTACCTAATATAATTAATTATTCGTCAAACTAAAGACTAAAAGATCATAGATCTTAAATTACCTAATAACAATTCGCTTAATTGTGTGTTTGTTCCTGTTGTTTTAACTACTACCATCTCCTTGCAAAAATTATACAGTAATAATAATATTTAATTAAAACAACAACAAAAAGCACACGCACTATTAATTAATATAAGTATTCCTATCAAGGATACAGATTCAGATAAGTACGTTTAATTAGTTTATTATTGTCATGTAATGGGTTCCATGTAGGTTTGTGTCGGTTTGTGTTTGTTTGTCCTGTGCTGACGAAGGCTTTGACCGCAACGTCCAATTTGTCTCTTGTAGTCGTGTTTTGTTAAAGCTCAGTCTACTTCTCGTTTTTTTGGGTGATTCATTCATTGCCTATTAATGTAAGAACATCCAAGATCTACAACAGGTAGCAGCGAACCGCCAGACATGGAGAGCCATGACTTCTGCCCTATGCGCCGCCTTAGGCTCAAGAGGAAAGACTAACTAACTAACTAACTAACTAACTAACTTTAAATTAAACACTCTCTTCTCGGTTTCAATCGCTGAAGTGTTTTTTTTTTTTTCCATGTTGACAAGTTTTTAAGAATGTTGTGATAATCGGGAAAATAGAGCATGTTAAGAGTTTAAGGAAGAAAGTGGCATAGAAGACGGTCAGTTATCGATCTTAATCTTATCAAGATAGGTGTTTGTGGTTCAGTGTGATTACATCTACTGCTAGCCATGGCACCTAATGATGATGAAGATCATAGTGATTATGATTATGCTTCAGAACTCGTTGAGGTTCCCACATAACTGTGTGTGGTTGTTTGTTCACCAACGGTCAGTCCGCAATTTCATCGTCATCTAGTGCCATGCCAGCTGGGGGAGTTCACGTCTCTCCACATATCTCGGTCTTTGGTGTTCTGGACCAACTTTGCTGCTGATATTCCTCCATGCCACCGTCTCAACCCATCCAGCATCATTTATTTTGGTCGGCCTCTGCCTCTCTTTCCCTCGATATGTCCAGTCGTCACGATGTTCTTCAATGTCTCTCTTCTCATCACATGACAAAACAAAGCTGTTTGTTTCTTTAAAACTTTATTTCTTATTGTTGTATACAATCTTCTAGTTTCATCAGCCTCTTTCAGAAAATCGTCGTTAGTTACTCTGACAGTTAAGTAATTCGCAACATTCGTCTTAGGAACTACATTTCTGTTGCTTCCATGTACTTCCTAATTTGTTCATTTACATTCCAAGATTCACTACCATACAGCAAAATAGTTTCTATATAGCACTTCAGCGCTATCTTTCTTACATTCAATGATAGTGACTTATTGCATAAGATACTTTTCATTTTCTGAAATGCAACTTATCCTTGCATTATTCTGCTCTTAATATCTGTTGCACACCTTCCGTCTGATGGTATAAATGCCCCTAGGTATTTAAAATCATCCACTTGGTTAAGAATTGTCCCTTCTATTTCCATTTCACATTTTGTTGTCACATTTTTTTTTTTTAGGATTTCACCAATGTTACTGTTTCCTTGATATTCAAGGAGTCCTTTCTTTACACTCTCCGTGGGACGCAGAGGTGTTTCCAAGGCACCAGGGCCGGGTTATATACTGGCCAAGACCAATTGACGCGTCCTCGTCGAGCGTCCTGGGCAACAGGTCCCTTCGGGGTCCTGGCTGAAGTCAATAGGATCGCCGATTCCTCCGAAGTCGGAGAGTGTCTGCCTGTATGGCGAGGAACCACCAGTCTGCACACCAATAAGCCAGACATGGGACAACGGATACTCACGCAAACTTCAGGTCCTGTATGACATCACACTGATGTTGGACAACAGGATGCCTTCATCCGACATACAGGACTTTGCGTTGGAGCTCAAGCCAACGAACACAAGCAAGCAAGCAAGCACACTCTCCGTTATTACAATGTCCAACAATTGTTGTAGATCTTTTGCATTTTTTTTTTCGCATATCCTTTACAGGACATCACTGTCAACACCAGCATTTTACCGCTGTCGTTGATTTCTTGGCAAGATTACGCTCAGTAGTTTGCCATTGCTTTCTGAGCGGCCGGCCCACATATCCCGTAAGTTACCAACGTGGCGAGAACCGCTTCCAATTCTCGCGCGCTGCGTTACCCTACGTGGATAAACTTGAATACGGAGAAAGTCGTTTAACCCCTAGCCATGGAGACGGCTCTTTTGCATTATCCGCCACCAATACTGTGTCATCTCCATAGCGTGTATTGTTTATGTTATAACCTCCGATTAGTATTCCCGGCTCCTTTTTGATCTCTCTCATTATCACTTCGCGATATGCGGATGGCCGTTCTCCCTGGTCTAGAGGTTACACGACTTTCTCCGTAATATCGTATACTCTCGTGAGGAACGTGACGTTGCGCGAGAATCGGTAGCGGTTCTCTCCGCGTCGGTAACTTACGGGGTATATGAGCCGGTCACTCAGAAATCAATGGCAAACTACTGAGCGTAATCTTGCCAAGAAATCAACAATCAGCTGAAAGATGCTGATGTTGACAGCGATGTCCTGTAAAGGATATGCGAACAAAACAAAACAAAAAAAATATATGCGGATGGATGCGTGTTGTCTCCAAACCTCTTCAACCTATACACAGAAATAATTTTTAAACAAGTCGAACTGCCTGGACTTAAACATCAATGGAAGAATCATAACCCATCTTATGTACGCTGAAGGTACCGTGTTACTAGCAGAAAGCGAGGAAGAGTTACAAAACCTAGTGGGACAAGTAAACAGGCATAGTGCAAAATGTGGCTTAAATATTAACATCCAAAGAATGAAAACTATGATAATTAGCAGTGGAAAGGAAAGATCATCAATGAACATCACATTAAATGGGGAGATACTAGAACAAATAACAAGTTTCTCCTATTTTGGACATGTAATAACAGGCGATATCAGAAGTGAAATTGAAATCAAAAAGAGAATAGGAATGGCCAGAAATTCTACCAGCAGCATGAAATCAGTATTAACATCTAGAGAGATTAACAACGCATTAAAAATGAGAATTGTCAAATGGTACGTATATATTCAACACTACAGTATTGGCGCGGATATCTGGACATTGAACAAGCAACTAAAAAGTCTAATAGAGGCCCTGGGGATGTGGATATACATAAGAATATGTCGTATTTCATGGGAACAAATACAATCAAATACAGAGGTTCTTTAAAAGCTGGGAATGAAAAGAGAGTTGATGAAAGAAATAAAAAAGATAATCAGTTAGTTAGTTAGTCAGTTAGTCGTGGTTCCAACTTCACGGCAACGGGTCGTCCCCATTATGCTCCGTTCCTGTGACAGTGAATATCACACAAAATGCTCCTCACTGCCCTATGTGAACAATGAAATAGACAGGAGTATCGGCAAGCCAACAGCCCGCACAGGTACACTGTGCATAATGCCGCTGCCAGAATGCCAACACAAAAGTCCTCGAAGAAAAATACAGTTCATGGTCGATGGACTTCATTGACTAACCGGGCCTAATACCATATGGCTCGATCTCTTCCATAGGGTGACCCGCCGAAAGCGGCGCACAAATCACTAACTCCATAGCTCCAGCGACGACTCTCAGGAGTCTCTTGAAAAATGCACTCGTGAACCGAAAAGGCAAACCAGTCAATTCAGCGACAGCAGGCCGCCATCGTTCCGAAAATGCAGTTCACGCTACAAACATCCCCGGACCTATCTAAAAGCACTCCACGCGAAATTTACAGCTCACAGTGTCGCGCCACGCACTCGCTCAGTAGCAGGGCGACGGAACCATGCGCTACAAGTCCAACATGAGGAAAATGCGAATGGAAACCGAAGCCACACGCGTAAACACTCCAGAGGCCTTAAATGTTTAAATGCCTATCCGCCATGTTCGGGACCGGAAGTCCCAATAGACTGTAAACTAAGTCTCAGCCCAAGCCTCCTTAGTCGCCTCTTACGATATCTATAGTAGGCAACAGTGTTACTATTCTTCACTTCCCTTATGAGCCCCGGCAACACACGGGCCAGAAATTTAAAAAATAATAATAATAATATTAAAACAGAAATAAGAAAGGGGCAAGTAAAATATTTCGGCCACGGTAAAAAAACATAATAGTCTTATAAAAACCATACTAGCGGGCAAAGTTGAGCGCAAGAGGTAGACAACAAAACAAGCGGGAAGATAACATCAAGAGATGAACGAACATGAATCTGAGAGAATGTACAATAAAGGCGAGAGACAGACAGTGTTAGAGATCCATTGCAGCCAACCTTGATAGTGGAGACGGCACCTGATTGATGTCTGTCTGTCTGTCTGTCTGTCTGTACGTACGTACTTTCGTACGTACGTACGTATGTATGTACGTACGCACGCACGCACGAGACGGATGGATGGATCTCTGTCTGTCTGTCTGTCTGTCTGTGCATACAAAAGAACGCATGCACGCGCGGACGGATTGACGAATGGATGGTTGGATGGGTGGATAGATAGACTGATGGATAATCAAGTGACATCTGAAGTAGTTTTGACATTTTGTATTCTGTACTGTAAACCATTTCCTATATCCGCGGAAGCCAAGGCGTTAAACAAAACCTAGCAATATATAATCGACCATTATCGTGTTTCGTTGATTTGATCATGCTTCATAAAGAGTGCCCGAAACGTCTGTCTGTACTTTGTGCTCATTTTATAGTAAAAGAAAATATTGACTGTGGAGTTTATAGCCTGCATCATTACGGCAAGGGTCCATACAGTCGTGAAGAGATTGGTATATCTTCCCCCAATAGCAAACTCAGGCTCAAAGATGGTCACAGAAAATAAAACCGCCGACGGTAAATAACAAATGATCAAAATTATGGCTATAAGAATAACCATGAGCATGGTTGCTTTATCTTTGGCTGACATGTTTTCTGATTTAGCCTGATCAACATTCATAGTTTGCATCCATGTGCTTTTTCGGTCTAGTTTGTATATTAAAATAGAAGTTAAAAGGACCATAGTCGTAAATGACAGCATACCTAATATGGCGTGCATTAAGTACACTATACCATCTGCAATTCTTCCATTCTTTCTGTAAACTAAACCGAGCAGAGTTCTATTCCATTGTGGGTAGAAATTCCAGCCAATGTACGACACACCACCATAGGCTGAAGAACCGGATAAGAATACGGCAATGTAGACACAAACAATAGTTGTGGATGTCCTTCGAGTCGTGATCATCTGTTTGACGTGCAAAGGAAATGCCACACAAAAACACCTCTCAGCGGTGATGTAGACTGTGAGGAGACACGTTATTTGGGCAAACAATTCCCGGGTTATAGCTGTGGTGAGGTACTGAAACTCATGGAACACAATAGGCAAGTTCAGGTTCACAAACAGTGGGTTACTGTAGACGGCAGACAGCTGCTGGAAAATCAGGCTACCTAGATCTGAGATTGCCAGCGAGAAGAAACTAATGTTGATAGTTGTGTTTAGGCCTTGTTTATAAAATATAATTATGTTTATTATATTGGCGATAGTACCGAAGAAACTGATGATTTCACATACAATGGACCCGACTACAAGTGTGGTTACATCTCTCTCCCTGTCCGTTACAATATCTGACATATATTGTGTGTATAAATGTGTTAGCTCTGAGCTGTTTGAATCTTTCACTATAGCCTCCATTTAATTACAAAGAATATAGTTTGTTATATGTTGTCAAACTCCACAGTTTAAAAGGAAAACAATGTTTTATCTTATTTTGTCAAAGGTAAAATTCCACATTTAAGTAGACAGAATATAACTAACTTTTTTGTCCCTATATTGTCAGAGATAAAAACACAATTTAATAGAAAAATAAGTAGTAGTTTGTCTTATTTTGTTAAAGATAAAAGCTCCACATTTAAATGGACAGAATATAGTTCCCCCCCCCCCCCCGCCTTTTTCTAGGCTGTCAGAGTTAAACACTCCATTTAAACAGATACAATATAGATTGTTCTATGTTGTCACAATTAAAAAGTGTAAATAAAAGCAACCAATGAGGTTTTTGTTGCTAACAAAAAGCTGCAGATAACTAAAACACAAATTCAATATACAATATGCTTGGCTTTTTGATACTTTTGAATAAAGGAATTGTCACTATAATGTGTTTATATTGTTTATAATTACGAAATTCCACAGCGTCATGTAGTTTGCGGGATTGACATGGCATTAACCAGATCTATCCATTTCAAAATGAGTGCTAGGGTATATTCTATGAGGTAAATTAGGCTGGGTGATTTTAATCTCATCGCCCCACGAGTGCTGTTTGGGTAATAAAAAAAAGTCGACTATCCCCGTATACCCGATGCAACCTAATGGGTGGTAATAGGGTATTGCACTTTACTTACATGGTAATTGTGCTCCTTTAAAAACATATTATTCTTGGTTATCATTTAAGCGATGGCTATAAACATAAAATAACAAGTCACATTATATGTTAGAACACAGGTATAGTTTCCATTAATTATATGATTTATTTCTGCAGCCATTACAATACTAACTCGGTTGACACACAATCGCAGGCAACTAGCGACTGAGGGTTGAAACAGGTCGATTCCCGACAGTAGTGTCAACAACATTGATTACTAATTGTCGAATTTAACGTTCCTAGCGGATGCTTATTTTCTTTGTTGGGTACGCACACAGCCAGGCTAACTTTTAAGCGTGTATGTAATTATCGGCTACAGAGACTACTGGCATTTCTCTCTAAGTATTCATTCATCATGTGCCAAGCCAATAAGCGTGGACGGTTATGATTCACTATCTCACTCGATCACCAGAGTCGTGGTTCAGCTCAGTGTTCTTGTCTCGACCATACCACGTAGCCAAGCCATGCAGGTATTTAACTCTCTGTCTTCCCCTAGTTATTTTCCCCTGGATCTTGCCAGTTGTCATCAAGTTCTTCAGTTTATTTCTTCTCATAACGCGACCAACAAATTTTGACTGCCTGCGTCTAATTTCTCTAAACATTATACGATTTTCATTTGTTTCTTGTAGTACTTCGTCATTGGTTTTTCTGTCTGTCCATGGTATTCTTCATTCCCTAAGTATATCCACAGATTATTTCTTGTCTAGTGTAGTGTTATTCGTCTACAAGTGTTTGCGGTAAATTTTGTTTGCTGTAAGACAGAAAATATAAACAAGACAAGACTTAGTGATGAGTTAAGACCCACGCGCGCACCGAGATAGCGTAATAGCTAGTCACTCGCCTGCCGCTTAGGTTCGCTCCACATCGAGGCTGGGTCTATTTTTCACACTTGACTTGGTCACACAGACTGAGCCAGTTTTAAATTGTTTCCAAGAAAGATCTATGGTATTAAAGGCGGCCGGGGTGGTACTGACTACATCAGACACCGAGTGTTGTCTAGTCTATACACATACATGTATTTGTCTAGCACTGTATGCCCAATGCGCCTTAAGACGTGTACATGCTTACCTTCTTTACTTAACACGCATTGTGAGAGAGGGGGAGTGAGAGAGAGATAGAGAGCGACAGCGACAGACAGACAGACAGACAGACAGACAGACAGACAGACAGACAGGCAGACAGAGAAAAGAAGGCACAGATAGGTACGCACACATAGACAGACACGTACACACACACACACACACACACACACACACACACACGCACATAAGAGAAGAAGTCATGCGACTTCACAAAGCAAACTTCAGGGGAATGGTAAAGACCTCATTAGCATAGTCTTGTTTATGACTTATAACCCATGACAGATAACAGCATAAAAAAAGCAGATTAATGACGAAGAAGAAGAAGAAGAAGAAGAAGAAGAAGAAGAAGAAGAAGAAGAAGAAGAAGAAGAAGAAGAAGAGACAGACAGATAAGACAGACAGATAAGACAGACAGACAGACAGACAGACAGACTGACAGACAGACAGACAGATATGTTATGAGGTGTCACTATCATAATCAACATCATGTAGATAGCCCAATGACTAAAGCGCTCATGTCTATCCACAGATATCACCCCGTGACCTTCTGGATCAAGAGTATTGATTGTTTTCCCTCAAGCCTTAAGTTGTCTTAGATTATATTATCCAGCGCCGTTACTCTCGATCTGCCTCTGCCTTTTCCACCACTGTTTCCCGTCGTCGCGATTTCTTCAATGCTTCTCGTTTATTATTTGACCAAAGTTCGCCCTTCGCCCTCTTCGTATACTTGCTTATACTGTTTTACGTCCATTAGCCCTTACAGACAGCTATTAGTAGTTATGCTGGCAGCCCAAGGTATCTGCAGCACTCGGTTAATGAACCACACAACAAATGGCTGTGTATTCTTCCTACATTGGTCGTTCACACCCCAATATACATTGCCCAGAGCAGAATTTTTTCAATATAAAGTGTTTTTACTCTCGTTCTGACATTTTGTGAAAGTGATCTACGTAGTAAGATTCAAGTTATCTTCTGAAATGCGGCGTTTATGCATTTAATTGTTTAAATCATTACATCCTGGATCACCTGGATCTTTTCTCCTGGGCTTGCCGGTGTGCTGGGGAATGAACAGGCGGACAGATTGGCTGGCTCGGCAAAACTTGATTGATGCATGACAAGGCAGATGTGGTTGCGGCCTTGTGAGAGCACGTGTACACCTCGGAGGAGCAAATGGATCACCATGGTCTGGCAAGAATGAGACAGCGAGGGGTGAGGAGGGGATCTGGCCGACGCTCGGCGCTCGGAGGAAAGGCGAGACGGACATATAATCAGATTGCTACTGAAACTATTAGTGTTGGAACTCTTCGCTGGCTGCTGAGGATGGGGACGGAGCGCTTATGGGAATGTCCCGAATGCTGTGATGTCGGTTCCTAAATCAATCAATCAATCAATCAATCCCATTTTGGTTTTACATCTTTCTTTGATATAAGTATTGTTTTGTTTTCTTGACATTCCAAGAATGTCCTTTTTGTACATTATATATTTCTACAGTGTCCAACAATTTTTGAGATCTACTAAATTGCCTCCAGTCTACACTGTGTCATCCACATAATCCAGATTATTTATATTATAACTTTCAACTCATATTCCTGGTCTATCTTTCGGATGCAGTGGCAAAACACACTTTTTTGTTATAGTTAATGCAAGTCTTGTAACTGATAGTGTATTGTCAGTGTATGTGTCAAGTAGTCATCTATTTTGGGCCAGATCTGTCTCAAAAGAGATATAGGACGATGGTTATATCATCTTCTCTTCATATATTTAGGGAAAGAAAAGCGTGGACATGGGAGGGTTGGCTTACTCTTGACAAGAAAGTTTCTTTATCGCTTCTTGAGTAGAATCCAGACAGTGATAGACTTATCTCTATTGGATCTTAGACAAGGAAAAAGGACAACACAATTACACAAAGACTTCCGACTGCGATGCGGGTCATGAACAACGTGCGACATATTTAAAGATGAAACAGAAAACAGTGATAAAAAGAGCTCACTCCGTATATACGGTTCGATGTAAGAGACAGATAAGTTAAATATATAAGTAAAACAATTTCGAGGTGTTGGTGGCAGTACAAGAAGAAATTATAACTGATGAGCTGGCTACACAGTCGATAAAAATTCTCATCTCATCAGCACACACGATGATTCCCAACAAAAGTACAAAGAGCAGAGATAGATCACAGAGGAAACATTCAGGATACTAGAAGAAGAAAGGTAAAATAAATAAGGATACAAATACACGATAGTTCCACATACAAACACTGTGCACATTAAATTCCAGCAAACCTGCACAAGATAAACTAAACTGTTAGCACTACCGACGGTTACAATCACCATCCTGATAAAGAACGAACTAGAAAAGGGAAGCGTTGCGCAACTCCTTAAGACGCACGACGGTGCTTTCATCACACGAAATAGGCAAGAGAAATAATCAAACTGGTCAACAACATGAAAGAAGGAAAGCAAGAGCTGCAGTTGCCACACAACAAAAGAGTCGTGGTTATCATTCACCAACATATAAGAAGATGGATAATCAACATTGCAGATATAGACACATTTCAAGCTAACGAAAGAAGACGGAGAAGAATTTTTAATTTTCTACCCAAAAATCAACAGGTGCTAAGAGATCATATTCCTGTCAACTCGCAGGATTTCCTCAAGACTGATTAACTCTCTTTTGTGATCAAAAATAGCTGTGCCAACAGAGAACAGATTACTGTGGGCTGTTAAGTTATCATCAATAATAGAAGCGTGTCTCAACAAATAATGTAACAAGGTGTCCTGTTCATATCCATTTATTTATAAAAAAGTCTACAGATAACGAGTAAATAACAGTGTCAGACATAACTGTCTCACATATTCTCACCCTTACCTAGACATTTGCTCCACATGTACACCAAGTCATTTTCCCCAGCCAACAAGAAAGTTGTTCAAGATCACGCAGCCTGTTGGACTACGTCGTCGGGATCATATCGCTTTCCAGCTGGGTGCTTCTTTAATTATCCGAAGAGATGAAAGTCTCAAGGTGCCAGGTCAGGGCTGAGAGATGCGTGTGCAAGCACCTACCAATTGACGAGCTGTAGCAGTTCGCAGTCTGGGGCCTGGCTTTATTATGCAACATCATACATTGTCGCAGCAAACCCGGTGGCTTTCACCGTGTAGAATTACAGAGATTGGGCAACAACATAAGACAGAAATTCACAGATATTGATAGGCATTCATAGAAGCAGAAGGGAGAGACAGAGATTTAAAAATATATGTCATTATATTGTGGCATCTTGACTCTTTCTTCTTTGTTGGGAAAATCCAAAGAAGTACACCATTCTGATCCATGAACACTTTTCTGATATCGTTGATTTGAATTTCTTGCAAGGAGAAGATTATGTATTTTTCATGTCATGGATGCTTGCTTCGGCTCTGGTGTCATTAGATGCAATCAAGTCTGGTCACATGTAGGAATGAACTGTAAGAATGAATCCTCTGTTCCTTGGTATTGCACACGATGACAAAGATAAAGACTTCCACCCCCAACAGCTTTCATGCCGGCCGCTTTACTTCCTAGAATATTTTCTAGTACCAATTTTAGGCAAGGTTGACCTGATAGCTCATGTGAATTTGTAAACAATCTCTAATTCGCGTGTGCCTATGATAATTGTTCTGTAGCTGTTCACCATGCATACATACCCCACTGATGCTGATATCACGTCAGAGAAGTCTGTGACAAACATTCCTGTGGGAATATGGGTGTTTGTGTATTTCAGCTTGAAGCATTTATCATATTGCTTTAGTTCGTCTTGTGTTAATTCTGCAGCGTGCACATGATGAGAGGCAGCGAAATATGCCAGGCATTAAATTATGCAGTTTATTGTTTGTGTCTTCATTGTTCAAATTAAATGCGGGACAACATTTCCTTTGAATTACTGTGAACATTAGAAAAATGATGCAACGAAAACAAACCCCGATGTCATCGATAACCATTATTTACTTTGTGACGTGGATTGCTCATGAACTCTCATTGTCTAGAAGTTTTATTAGGGAGAAATACAACTCATGTTCTCCAAGACATTGGAACAAACCCATTGTGATGAAATGTTTTTTTCTGCTGTTTCAAAAGTTTAAACCTGTTTTATAGTTACATTATTCATTCAAGTCATATTAAAAATAACTACGGTGTATTAAACCTGGTGTGGAACGACATGCTCAGATTCTGCAGTAGCACACACGTCCTGATCGTTCGATAAAATGATAACTATCACATTATTTATTACAGGTGTGTTAATCACATATTACGCATCTGTTGTGTTCTTCTGTGTAGCTTTCTACTTTGAACAAGACTTAGACAATCATTGGAAATGTACTTATTTCGCGGTATACCACATTAGTATAGTTAGTCGCTTTCACGACTGATTCGTTAACTGCAGTGAAAATGTAACTGTTGATTCCACGTTAAAGCGATGGCATAAACTATTCTTTTGGAGTAATTCATCTGGGTACAAATGAATTTACCAGTGTATGAGAATTAGTGGGTTAGTAAACGCAGTTTCAAAATTACCCCAAAACATCCGGTTTGTAGGTAGAACATCAGCTGCAGGCTATTTGGGAGCAGATCGCTTTCCGTTGATTTTCAAGGCCAGGTTGTTGAGAGGGCAACGACAGACTATTGGACGTAATGCGTTATGTATTTCAGCCAAAATATGATTCATCTACTCACTTCACACGATGTATAACTATACAGTATACACCCAACGCCAGGTTGTTGAGAGGGCAACGACAGACTATTGGACGTAATGCGTTATGTATTTCAGCCAAAATATGATTCATCTACTCACTTCACACGATGTATAACTATACAGTATACACCCAACGCAGGCAATAAATTGTGCAAGCTATTGTTTGTTGATTCTGTGTTTAAGAGACTTACAAACAGCCAATAAATGCTGTGATTGATTGCAACATCCTGTGAAAAGACGTGCAAGGAACTTTCTTTTTTCTTGTAACAAATACAAATATGTTGTATAATAAAGACACGCGGATTAACTAAATCAGACACATTCTGTTATCGTCGTCTCTCATTAACAAATATTTACTTATTTTCCACTCTGCTACTCATTGGTACCTTGCCGTCTTGTCATACAAAAGTTTGTTAAATTGTGCTTGAAAAAGGCATAACTACAACCGATGGCGGTAGCAAAAGTGACTGATCAGACCAATTCACGCTGTAAATGTTCGTCCAAAATGGATGCATGTGAACACATGTCATTTTCACCATCACGCACCATCTTGCGCCTCACACGCTCAGTGTGTGAAATATTTACAATCATATTCTCCTTTGTCTTTATTCATTTTCTGATCTTTGCCCTCCATGCAGCACATTCAGATGCGACTTGCTCCCACTGTGCATTATCAATGTCAGTATCAATCATGTCGCACTTACACACATATTTGTTTCGTAGTAAAAGCCAACCCTGAGATCTCCTAACCGTTTGGAATTCACCAAAAAAGATGCCTTTTGGTATTCTACCATCATCCATCCTCCTAATTTGTCCTATCCATCTAAGTCTACGAAGACTGAGTATGGAACAAATCGCCACTCAACCTAATCTGTCCAGTACTTCAGTATGTGTGATTTTGTCTTGTACTTAATATAAAGATTTCTTTGCAGACACTGCATTTGAAAGCTGTTTAAACGTTTCTCTTGGTGTGAGTAAGTAGGACCAGGTCTCACTCCCATAAAGAAGAGTACTAAGAACACAGGTTTAATAGACAAGGGCATTTGGTTTGGCAGTAAGCTTCCTTTTCTTCCAGACTCTTTTTGTTAACTTATTCATTATTTTTGCTGCCTTACCAATCCCGATGTTGATTTCCTGATCTATTGATAATTTGCTATTTACCTATGATCCTATATATGCGAAATGGTCTACTTTCTCCAGTTAGGCGTCGTCAATTAAGATCGATGGTATCCCATGTGCACCTTGTGACATAATCTGTGTCTTCGTACTCTGCTACTACCTTGCAATAAACGTTACAATGTATTATAAACATACTAACAGCACTATCTTTCACTATCTGTGACCGGGAAGATAAAGGAGACAAGTGAGAGAGAAAGAACGAACGAACGAACTCTATTTTAAAAGGGTTACAAATTGTGGACGCAGGCCCGTCTTGCATTCAACCCTTCCAATCACCCATCTTTCGTTCATGAGTTATCTACTGTGCTTGTTAGATCAGTTCCGCGTCTAGCGTTTGTTGTCTCGGATGGCTGTGTGAGGTGCACCAAAATGGGATCTTCCCAGCCAACGCAAGTTAGCGAGGCAGGCGTTTCTAGAATGTAACCGCATCGTGCAGCCAGGGTCGTGGTTTGAGCGGGCAAAAGAGCAAATTTGGTCGACCGTTCGACAAAGTCTCGATAAGCGCCCACTCTCTCTCGATGAGTAGTGGGCCTGCAGTCAGTAACATGGTATAGCTTTTCGGTCAGCCGGCGTAGCTTGAAAGCTCGTCGATAGGCGTCCAGTGGTTTTGCATGTATCACCTTGTACCGGGAGGGTGCGCTTTAGCGATGCTACTCTTGGCTTGCGTGTGCGTGAACGTCTGTCCTGTCAGTCGCCATATGCATTTGTGCGCTGGTGAGGCTCAACCGTAAATCGGGAGATCTGTTCGCAACTTAGACGAGCAATATCTTCTGTGGGCAGCTTCTCGCCTCATATGTGTATGGTCTGTTCTGGCGGTCAGTCCGTCTTCGGCGAAGGAAATTTGGTTGATCCTATCAGTAATCATACGCTCATTGCTAGTCGCTACGCTTGTCTTAAAACTGAAAACAAAAGGAATGACGGAAGGGCCGTTTGCACGAGACTCCAGGACAGAGAGTCGTTACATACAGGGATAACTGGCCGTGGCAGCCTAACGTCCACTGCATCTGTGTCCGTCTTCCAGTCGTCTTGCCATGCTCGCCACTGGAACCAGATGGACACAGACGAGAGAGCGGGGACGATGGAGTTGCGCGACCACTACCTCGCTATATAAATCTAAAGCGCAAGTCATTCGTTCCTCATCAAAAGATGCAGTGAATGAATGGTCCTCGTCATTCATGACGGACGAACGTCGCACTGTGCTTGTACATTAATACAGGAAAAAGCATTGTTAAATTAATGTTGTAAACATAAACAATGCATATTCCCATGTTACGAGACAGTCAGACACACATAAACACACACATGCATAAACACATACATACAAACCTTCATACATACTTACATTATTTACACAAGCTCTCACTGTTATCACTCACTCAATATCACACAAATACACACTCTCCCGCATGCACATATACTCACTCACAATCACAAATTCACTAACAAAAGTTTACTTATACATACATACATATCTGTCTGTCCGTCCGTCCGTCTGTCTGTCTGTCTGTCTGTCTGTCTGTCTGTCTGTCTGTCTGTCTCTCTCTCTCTCTCTCTTTCTCTATCTCTCTGTCTGTCTGTCTGTCTGTCTGTCTCTCTCTCCCTCTCCCTCTCTCTCTCTCTCTCTCTCTCTCTCTCTCTCTCTCTCTCTCTCTCTCTCTCGTCCATTTATCCTCATGCATACATTCAGCAAGACACACAGATATACCCCTTCCCATACACACACAATCGACTCATACACACTTTCACTCACGCAAATACCAAATACTCACAAAGTCGTACATCCACACAGTCACACACCCACACTCACTTCTTATACACTCCACTCCACTCAAAATCAGAGATAGATAGAAATGGCGAAAGACAGAGTGAGAGGGAGGGAGTGAGAGATAGATAGCCAGAGACACATAGAGAAAGAGTTGGTGATAGACAGAGTGAGAGAGAGCTGCTGAGATACAGCGTGAGAGATGAGGATGGTGAGAGACAGAATGAGAGAGAGATAGCGAGAGACAGAGTGAGAGAGATAGCGAGAGACAGAGGGAGAGATAGATAGTGAGAGACAGAAAGATAATGAGGGACAGAGTGAGAGAGAGATAATGAGAGGCAGTGTAAGAGAGAGATCGCCAGAGAGAGAGAGAGAGAGAGAGAGAGAGTAATAACGAGAGACAGGGTGAGAGAGATCGCGAAAGACAGGGTGAGAGAGATAGCGAGACATAAAGAGAGAGAGGAATATATATATATATATATATATATATATATATATATATATATATATA
>OY992882.1:83875947-84060947 GCA_963921405.1 Cepaea hortensis | reverse complement strand
GCGGCAGGCGTGGGTACGCTGGCAGCCGTAGTCGTAGACCTGCACACAGGCGGCTCAGGCCGTATGGTCGTCTTCTACTGACCGGAGCAGCAGTGGGATCCGGCAGCCCCCTGAGCGACTGAGCAGCCCTCTATAGGAACACACTGCTCAGCTCCATAGCATGAGGAAGGGGCTAGAAAATGTGCCCTAAACATTGTCTGCTCCATCACTACCTAACCAGCTAGCCGCGGTTGGTGGGTACCCTAACTGCGGTCGACATACAAACAAAGTTAAAACAAGTAAAGCTAAAAGAGGAAACCATATTCCCTTAACAATTGGAACTTGGAATGTACGCACCCTACTTGACAGACGGCGCGTCGGGTCCAGAGAGAGGAACAGCACTGATTGGGAGAGAGCTGGGCAGATACAACATCGAAATTGCAGCCTTGAGCGAGTCACGACTTGCAGAAGAAGGCCAAATCAGTGAAATAGGTGCCGGCTACACATTTTTCTGGAGTGGAAGGAAAAGCGAGGAAAGACGACAGTCCGGTGTGGGATTTGCCATTAAGTCGTCCCTGGTCGGCAAATTAGCTGGATTTCCAAAGGCTATAAACGACAGGCTCATGACCATTAAGTTGCCCCTGCTGAATGGAAGGAAGCATGCAACCATTGTGAGTGTCTACGCACCAACTATGACCAGCGAAGATGATGTCAAGAACAAGTTCTATGAGGACCTGCACAATGTATTAACATCTGTTCCCAAAGGAGACAAACTTATACTCCTTGGGGATTTCAATTCCAGAGTAGGCACGGACACCACCTCTTGGAGTGGCATTATTGGAAAGCAGGGAGTCGGAAATTGTAACAGCAATGGACTCCTCCTCCTCCTTCAGACATGTGCCGAACACGATTTCCTGATTACCAACACAATTTTCCGTCTCCCCATGAGAAATAGGACATCGTGGATGCACCCTCGCTCGAAACACTGGCACCTCATTGACTATGTCATCGTCAGGAGAAGTGACAGACAAGACGTTCGGGTAACAAAATCCATGTGTGGTGCCGAATGTTGGACAGACCATCGTCTCATTGTTTCGAACATAAACATTCACATCAGGCCACCACGGCGTCCTCAAGGGGTAAAAATGCAAAAAAAAAAAAAAACAACAACTAAATGTCACCCGCCTAAACAGCAGGAAAATGCAGCAGTCGTTTGAAAATATGCTGGAAGACCGCCTCAAGCCCAATGCTGCTGCTAAACAGGATACAGAAACAGAGTGGAGAGCCCTAAAGGACATAATTTACAACACTGCTATGGAAATCCTGGGTCCAGCACCCCGAAAGCATAAAGATTGGTTTGATGAAAATTCCGAAGACAACCAATAGCTGGCCGAGAAACATCTTCTCCTCAAGGCACATTTGAATGACCCGAAGTCAACATAAAAAAGATGCCTACAAGAACATTCAGAGAGTAGTGCAGCAGAAACTTCGGCACATGCGGAACTCATGGCTGAGCAGCAAAGCTGTTGAAATTCAAGGCTTTGCTTACAGACATGATATGAAAAACTTCTACGACTCACTGAAAGTGGTCTATGGTCCTACATCACCAGGCATAGCTACCCTCCTCAGTGCAGATGGGGGAACATTGTTCACCGATAAGAAAGAAATCCTTCAACGCTGGGCAGAGCATTTCAGCAACATCTTAAATGCAACTTCCTTCTTCGATGATGAAACCATCAACTGCCTTTCTCAAGTTCCCACCAATTATCACGGAATTACTGGAGGTAGTCGACCAGAATGATGGAAGGCCAGAGACAGTCGGTCTAGGCCGCTGCAACATTTTGTTGTTTGGGGGGGGGGGGGGGGGGGAGGGGTTCATCAGATCAAACACAGCCAGGATTCTTTGAGATTTCCACAGGATCAAAGGAGACTCGTCGGCATGTTGTTTTACCCGGATCTAAAGATGAGAGAGAAAACGCCGTCTTAACTTGGCTGCCGGCCAAGTCAGTGACGTCACTCAGACAACATTCTTGGCTGTCTGAAAAATAACTAAATTGGGAGCAGTGTGCAGGATGGTTTGAAACAAAAAGGAGAGTGGAGTTGTTCCATTTCAAAATATGAAAAGCAATCACGGTGTCTAATGTTGTGAACAGCGACGTGCATTTTTCCTTAATGTGAAGTTGTGATTTCGATTCTGACTTGGAAGAATTTACATAAGGTACCTACTTGATAGAGATTTGGAATCGAGCGTAGTAAGGTTGCGTTGTGTGAACTTATTATAGGAGCGTCGGCGGTAATAGGCTGATGCATTGCTTAAGCTAGTAATATATTGTTTAACTCAGCGGGTTAAGACTGATGCAGTGGGATAATAATTAGGGAGATTGAAAGTGGTTGGGGGGATAAACGGAAGGTCAATGGTGAGATTTTCCGGTAGGGTGTCTACTGGGGTGTGTTCGCTTCCCTTTGGTCATTCCTTTGCTTACCACCTCTCAGGTAATGTGATGAACTCCTCTGTCTTATATCAGAGTGGTTCTATGAGGATCTAGATATTAAAGTCTGAGTACGGCCTTCGGCCTACACTCACATATAATAGATCTGAATTGAGTTGCTCTCACCGGGTGTTCTCTCTTCGACAGGTTCCACGAGAACAGAGAAGTTACCTATCATTCAGAGATTAGGAAAAGGGCAGTACCCTGGTGCAGTGCTAACTGACCTCAACAATTGAACCCTGTTCCTCAAAGAAGGTCCAACACTTCCTGGTTTCATTTGAGTACAGATAGTGAATCTCGGGAAGAGAGACTTGTCAGTGGCTGTATTCCAAACAACAATGGAATTATTAACTGTGATAGTTACCAGAAGAAGTATAGGAGGGGGAAAACTATAACTAAATAACATTTTTCCCTAATGACATGAAACATTTCGTAGATTGACTGACAGCAGTGTTTAGTAGAGATGTTATTGGACCAGTGGTTGTGTTCTTTCTTCACTGGATTATATTAGATGCATGTTCACTGTCTGTTTCGACCTAAGGGGCGGTAACTAACCAAATCACCCATTGGTGACCAGACGTCCAAATATCTAAGATATACAAGAAGAAATCAACAATCGGCCGGAGAGACACATCATCGGGTGAGCTCCTTCTGATCTTGAATGTTGTGCAGTTGTATGGCCGGAGCACGATGATGAAAGTTGACTCTGATCCTGAACTACCTGATTATATCTCACATTCACGATAGACTACACCACAGATGTCAGCAACCTACTTGCGACAGGTAATTCAGGACTCCCTACTTTTGCACGACACGAATCAATAACTCGTGTGGTTTGCAAAAGGATACATTTTTATTTAGAGCTGATTACAAACAAGCTCTGCGAGCGGAATACTTCATGGATAATCAACAACATGATATGTTTCACAGATGCATTGAAGAGGTGAAAATAATGATACTATTAACTAATTGGAATCTAAAGCCTAGCTAACACTATTGGCGATAAACTATATAAGGTTCCTAGCGAACACGTCTGCTCTCTATTTGTCCTTGTCCCAGTCTGAGGCACGCTTCTAGTTGCGCGTTGAACCACGGACATTCAGTCCTCCGTGCGCTGGCGAGTTTGCGCGCGTAGAGTCCCAGCACGCTTGGTCAGTTAACTAAAGTAAATGGGATTCTCCAGTTACTCGTCGAGAGGCGAGTTCCCTATACTCTTGGGAAACCATCGCTCATAAGCACTTAACGACCTCTTAGTTGACACGAATGTGTCCGGCTGTCAAGCTAAATATAGTGCCCGTGTCTCTCCTGTCTGGTGTTATCTGTATAGCTCCGTCTTAACTCTCTAAGCTCCTGTGTAGATCTTTGACACGCTCCTCTCCTCTGCGTGTAGTGTTACAACCGTTTAACTCCTGTATGTAACACGTATTGGTCACCGAAAAATTGGCTGTCCAATTTTGTCAAAGATCTCATAAGTTTACGTATCTCTTCTGGGGATAGAACAAATTCTCTTCTCTGCCTTTTCACACTGTTATATTGATTCACTCGGCTAATTGAGTAGTGCATCACATCATTATCGTTGGCTATAGACCTCTATTATATTCTTGGGAATTGTATTGATCCGGAACCGTTGTCTTATGACTTATGTCCTGGCTTCCGTCGTTTGAGCCTATGTCCTTTGACTTCTGCCCGTTCACTTATGTCTCGACCTGTTCTCAAATTGCCCAAAATGACAACCCGCTACAAGTTGTCTCTGTTACGAGAACAACACATGAGCATAAATGTTCATGTTCCCCTATAATATCAGCACCAACTCGTATGCTCTATGTTCTACTCTTCACCTTCAAACTTCCGTTTGTGAAGAAATATTTTCAATGTTTACATCAGGTTTTGAAGAAGTTATTGTGTCCCCTGTTTTGAATTACTGTTCTTTGAAACAAATAGTGAATGCAACCTTTATGTGTCTGTTTTCCTGTTTGGAAGCGTGTTATTCATTAAACTACAATGTAATTAACTTGCTAACATGTGTATGCGTTTCTATTCTACATGTATGTATTCCTTCGAGCGCCGTAAATCGGATTATTGTGGCTACAAATGTCGGTTATCTTTATTTATGACCACAATTTCGTTTTAAGATGCTCAAAGTACTTTCTCTATTTACTACTACTGTTTCTAAAGTATAGCAGTTACACACTTAAAACTGGACAACACATTGGTTACACAGATTGACACAGACAAGTCATAATAAGACGATTTGCGCGGAGAAATAATTTCCGCTAAATCTCTCTCTTTCTCTCTCTCTCTCTCTCTCAATCAATGTTTACTTTGTCTTCATTCACTCCTCTCCTATTATACATCTTTCGTTCCCTTTCATACCATACTTATGTTAAAACATTCATTCGTCCTTAAAATATGGTTCATAATATTACATAAATGAACATTACATATTTACAATAAATGATTGGCTGAATCGTGCAAGTGTTCACGCCACATGACTGTGCTATGTCTTTGTACGCGTCATATCTATACAAAATATTATACACGTTTATGATGAAGGTTTGTTACCGATCATATGAAACTAACTACTCTAACTCAGCTATAGTAATTTCGTGTGCCGTGCTAAATTAGACTAAGGGAAATAACCTAATTAATTAATTATATTTAAGCAAAGTGGGTTAGTTATCTTATAGTATTATTGGTAAATGAAATGATATTAATCTTGCAATGATTGGGTTAGTTTAGAACTGATATTTTAAGCAAATTAATATATACATAACTATGTTTACATGGTGATGTGATAAAGTAATGTCTAATAATTGCATTTCTAACGTACGTGTTAATCTAAATGAGGTTTTTTAAGTAAATGTTGGTGACTTATATCTATGAACTAACATAAATAATGTCATATATTTAATTGAACATTTGCAATACAATTATAAATATACACAATGAGGTTATGCGCACTGTTTTAAAAAAAATCAATGTACTATACATATCACAATTATATATAACTACACTAACGTCATCTTGTCCGGTGTAATGTACGAGCACTGTTCCTTGTCGACTAGTGTAATAACATAGTTCAATTCACCACAGTTCTATATGATCTCCTTTGAGGATAGTGTTTATATAACAAGTTCCCTATCAGTTTCTGTAGGTTCACGTCTAACACTTTCGATGTAATTATTGCTTATCTACGTGTTAGCGCTGTAGAAACATCACTAATGTGCCTGTTAATTTACTCACATTGGTACTGTTTATCTTGCACAGTTTAGTCTACTGGCGATATTAACGAACTTCAAAGTGTAAGTTTTTACCACACACGGCACTGATTTCATTCATAACTACAGTGTCACTGTTTCTGGTGATAAATCGTCGCTCTTCTCCTGTACTTCAGGTATCTCTATATTTGAAGATCGGCTTAAAATGTCTGCCAAAGAGTTCAATGATCCCTTCAAATGCTGGATAGTAAAGGCATAGTTTGCCCATATTAAGGACCATCTGTAGATCCTGTTGTTTTGAGGGATGCCAGACTGCATTACCGCAAGGGGAGAGTTGTCGGACTGGATTACAAACTCTGTACCTGCCAAAAACCTATGCAGTTTTCTCACACAATAGATTACGCTAAGGCCCTCCAATTCAGATGCTGAGTATCTTGATTCAGCAGGGCTGATTTTACGGCTTACATACATCACAGGGTGGAACCTCCCGTCGTAAAACTGGCCCAATATACCAGATATGGAAATCGCACTTGCGTCTTTGCGGAGGAAATAGGTAAGATTTTGATTAGGTAAACGCAAAATAGGTGGTACACTGAATAACTATTTCAATTTTGACAATGAGCCAATTAACTTTGCATCTTGTACATCTAATTTAGCCGAAGCTTTCAAAATATTTGAAAAAACACTGGTGATTTCCGCGAGATTGGGAATAGATTTACTATAATAGTTTACAAGACCAAGTAGACTTCGGACCTGTTTCTTGGTCGTTGGCATAGTCAAATTAAGAATCTTCGTGACTATTTTCTCGTCTGTTTTGAGTTGGCCTCTGCAGATGGTATGGCCTAGGAAGTCAATTTCCTCCATGCCCAACTCTACCTTAGTTGGTTCGACAGTAAGACCGAATAATCGCAACCTGTCGAAGACATGTCGAAGTTTCAGTATGTGTGACGTCCAGTCTTCAGTATGAATACATATGTCATCTGTGTATGTAGAAGTATTGGTCACCCCGTGGAGAAGATCTCTAGTAAGACGTACAAAAGTGGCAGGAGCATTACGAAGGCCAAAAGGGAGAAAGCGTCACTCATAGAGCCCTAGAGGTGTAGAAAAAGCTGTCAAAGGAATTGAATTTTCTTCCATCGGGACTTGCCAGTAACCTCGAGTGAGGTCGAGTTTGGAAAATATACGAGATGTAGACATATCCAGGATCAAATCTTCGCATGCTGGAATTGGCTCAGCATCGATCTTTGTCACTCTGTTTAAACGTCGATAATCGACACAGAGGCGAATTGTTGAGTCCTTTTTGGTGACAAGAACGATAGGAAAGGAATATTCTGACTGTGATCTTTGAATTATTTCACTCGACTCAAGAGATAGTATTTCTTTGTCGAGATTTGCCCTATAATTTAGAGGGATGGAATAAGGTCGACATTTGATAGGGGTGTTATCAGTCAGAATGATGGAATGCTCTATTCTGTCTGTCTTTCCTGGGATGTCGGAGAAAATGTCCCTGTATTCTGTCACTAGATCTATCATCTGTCGTCGTTGCTCGTCCGTAAGTTTGGTTTCTATCCATATGCTGTCGATGGTCCCAGTCGTGTCTACAGTAGGGACTGGTAATTCTATTCCGTCGTCATCTGTCTGGTTAAGTACTGTTGTGGTATTAGCTGCGTGTGCTGTTACCTGGCTAAGTTTATTTGCGATGTCGCTGTCGGGTGTCTCCCTACCTAGTGTAGTTGCGTTGTGTACGTCTGTCGTCCGATTGACTGGTGTGGGTGCATTTTGTTCGTCTGTCGGTAGTTCCTGTCGTGAGAAATATGGTTTCAGCATGTTGATATGAAATATCTTTAATTTTCCCTTTATCGATATTTCATAGTCGACATCTGATATTTTACGTTCGACGTTTGTCAACAACCTACTTGCTACAGGTAATTCAGGACTCCCTACTTTTGCACGACACGAATCAATAACTCGTGTGGTTTACAAAAGGATACATTTTTATTTAGAGCTATTTACACACAAGCTCTGCGAGCGGAATACATCATGGATAATTAACAACATGGTATGTTTCACAGATGCATGTCAGAGATGAACACAATGATACTATAACTAATTTTAATCTAAAGCCTAGCCAACACTATTGCTGATAAACTATATAAGGTTCCTAGCGAACACGTCTGCTCTCGATCAGTCCTTGTCCCAGTCTGTCGCACGCTGGTAGTTGCGTGTTGAACCACGGACATTCAGTCCTGCGTGCGCTGGCGAGTTTCCGTGCGTAGAGTCCCAGCACGCTTGGTTAGTTAACTCAAGTAACTGGTATTCTCCAGTTACTTGTCGAGAAGCGAGTTCCCTATACTCTTGGGAAACCCTCGCTCATCAGCACTCAATAGCCTATTAGTTGACACGAGTGTGTCCTGTTGTCAAGCTAAATATAGTGCCTGCGTCTCTCCTGTCTGGTGTTCTCTGTATAGCTCCGTCTTAACTCTCTAAACTCCTGTATGGATCTTTGACAACGTTGAATGGCCCTTGCCAAGATGTTAGCAACAAATTACGTTTATCTGGTAGCAAAAGCAGAACTTTCTGATTCGGTTCAAGGTGTATTGTTTTAGCACCCTTATTTGCATTATCACACTCAACTGGTCTTGATGCCAATAATGACCGTTGAACTTCGGCCGTGACATGCTTACCCTTTCTTACAAGATGTTGACACATAGTACATGAACGACAGAAACATTTTATATCAGAACAGAATTTAGGCCAGTAGAAATGTGACAAAATTCTGGCTTTGGTTTTGTCATAGGCCAAATGTCCAGCAAACGGTGACTCATGTGCGATTTTCAGCACAGTTTGTCGGTATGTTACAGGTAACACTGTTTGCTGAATTTCATGGTTATTATTTGTGTAATAACGCATGAGAATTCCGCTGTGTATTCTAACATACCAAGATGCATTTTTGGTCACTTTCGCTCGCTCACATAACAAGTTAAAATAAGGTGCGATAGTTTGATCGGTGCGTTGTGCCTCGATAAATTCTTGTCGAGTATTATTGTTAGTAGCACCGCAAGGTGTTAAAAGCTGTAACATCTCGTTTTGCAGGTCAGTGTAGTGTGTTTGCGTTTCTGACCCTGTTACAGCGTTAGCCAGGTTCGTTTCCTTCCAGGCTAATATATCATCGTCAGTACATTTCTTTAATGAGTCTAAACACCCTAAAATAAGATCCGTGCAAGGGTCTTGCAGAATTGCGCACGTAAATGTGCCGGTAAGGAACGGGGTATTTATATTCGCCTTTGCCAGTGCGTATTTCTCAATTGTTCCAGAGAAAGTACGGCATTTGATAAATTCACCCGTGTAATCTTCTGGTCTTTCCAGTTCTTTTCTCAGGCCAAGTAAAGTGCTGCCGCTGTCCAGTAAACAATGGCATGGTTGGTTATTTACCAGTGCATCGTAAAACTTCAATTTACCCCTGGAGGCATTAGCTGCGCTAGTATCTTCGATGGAATATGGAATAACGTGACCACATTTTAATTTTCCATCCGCATGAAACCTGTTACATGTATCACATTTATTGAAATCAAGTATATCAGTAACTACTGCCACACTTTCACACACATTCTCTGGTAGCACATTCTCAAGTTCAGAGTCTATCACACTATCATCGTCAGATGACGTATCGATGAGCATAGCAATATCCTTTGTCTGCCCAGACACTTTGCAGAATAGTGTCCATAGCTCGAACAAAAATAACATTTGATAGCACGTTTGAACGAGTTTCTTCTATTCTCTTGCTTCTTTATGACTGTTTCTAAATGAGATGGATATGCTGGGTTCTTATCGCACATAGAATAACTGGGATGATGTAAGTTGCAATATCCACATCGTGGAGGTTTTGATAGGGCTGGTCTTTCTTACGATACTCTTTTTGTCTATACGATCGATTAGGTTCGTTTTTCACAAAGGCAGTGATCTCGGTATCATGGATGGTGGTTTTAAAGATATCACGATTAGCAGAAAAGTAAGCAGATCCACGTTTTTCTAGCTCTTGAATGGATTCTATGTCTGCCTGTTGGAGGAACTTTGCAAACGGAGTAGGGACCGTGGATATTACCTTGTCCATTACCATTAGATCTTGCAGTTTATCGAAGTTTTCCCCCACTTTTGCCGCTTTAAGCCATTTGTTAAATGTACTTTGCACGTTAGAGACGTAATCTAGGAAGGTTTCAGTAGGTTTGGGTTTTAATTGTGAGTATTGAATCTGATACCCCGGAGCGTCAAGTAAGAAGTGTTGCATGATTCTATCGTGGATGTATTGATAGTCACTCCTTAATTCTGTAGGTATTGATTCTATCACTTTTAATGGCTCACCACTTAGATTTCTCATGTAGATCATTGCCCAATCTGCCAAAGGTATTTTCTGAGTTTTAAGTTGAAACTCTATGTTCTTAGTCCATGCAGAGATGGAATCGCCTACGCTGTATGGCTTGATAAGGCCTTTATATTTGGAAAATTTATTTTGCTCCTACTGGCTCTTATGTTTACTAGAGGCTATTTGAATGTTTGACTCTATCTCTAACTCTTTCATTTTTAACTTTGTCTCTGACTCTACTTGTATCTGCTTCTGTTTAGTGGCTTCCTCTGCTTGCTTGTTGGCGTGATCTAACTCCAACTGTTTTTGTTTCGTGATTTCTTCTGCTTCTTTGTTGGCATGATCTAACTCCAAATGTTTTCGCTTGGTGGTTTCCTCTGATTCTTTCAAATCTTTTTGGTGCTGTCTTTCTAGTGCTCTTTCATCTCTATCTATAGCTGCTTTTCTCTCTGCTTGAGCAATTTCTTCTTTATATCTTTGATCAACCCATTTCTCTAATTCCTGTCCAGTATGGCCTAGTGCTTTGCCTGCCTGGACGCAGTCATTTAACGATGCCATTTTGTGATTCCATGTTATTTCACAATAATAATATTTCAATTTCACACACAATAGTTGTACAGTTATATGGTAGTTATTTACATCGTCACTGAAAATAAAGATGCATCGTTAAAATGGTCAGTATCAAAATTATTCGAAAATATACTCATCTAATCGGTTGGAAAAACTTGGCACTTGGGATGTTCCACCGCTGACTTTCGTATACAAAATGATTGACTTGATTGGAGAACTGATGCTTCTGTTTAGTAGAGCATCAATACTTTAGAAAAGATGTATATACTACAAATACATGTTTATCTTTCATGCGGATGATCAATAACAAATGTGATTTGCATAATGATAACGATGTTAATGAATGAATGTTATGATTTGTAAGATAATTCGTCATATGGGTGTCACTGTCGTCTTGTCTTCACTTTCCTTCTGGTTGGTATAACTACGCTCTATTGATTACGTTTAGTAGCTAATATACTCTTAAATGCAATGAATGTTGACATTGATGGCTGTATCACACAAAATGAAATGTACACGATGATGTGCTTGGTAACTTTGCAACATATTTGTACATATATTCATTTAACCAACTTCATCAACATTTGCTGTCACTTTTCACAGAATTACACAATTTCTAAATTACTTTTTCTTAATTGTGGTTCAAGCTCCACAAATGTTACTTTTTAAAGTATTTTGGTGTTCATTCTCGAAAAACAATCTATTTCAAACATTATATAATAAACAATTCACGTTTGGGTAATTTTAACACCACAAAATAATTTTAGAGTCTCTAGACGTTGGTTCAGAAAACTTCTGACACCAAATGGGTCAAGCCTGTCAGCAACCTACTTGCGACAGGTAATTCAGGACTCCCTACTTTTGCACGACACGAATCAATAACTCGTGTGGTTTGCAAAAGGATACATTTTTATTTAGAGCTGATTACAAACAAGCTCTGCGAGCGGAATACTTCATGGATAATCAACAACATGATATGTTTCACAGATGCATTGAAGAGGTGAAAATAATGATACTATTAACTAATTGGAATCTAAAGCCTAGCTAACACTATTGGCGATAAACTATATAAGGTTCCTAGCGAACACGTCTGCTCTCTATCTGTCCTTGTCCCAGTCTGAGGCACGCTTCTAGTTGCGCGTTGAACCACGGACATTCAGTCATCCGTGCGCTGGCGAGTTTGCGTGCGTAGAGTCCCAGTACGCTTGGTCAGTTAACTAAAGTAAATGGGATTCTCCAGTTACTCGTCGAGAGGCGAGTTCCCTATACTCTTGAGAAACCATCGCTCATAAGCACTTAACGACCTCTTAGTTGACACGAATGTGTCCGGCTGTCAAGCTAAATATAGTGCCCGTGTCTCTCCTGTCTGGTGTTATCTGTATAGCTCCGTCTTAACTCTCTAAGCTCCTGTGTAGATCTTTGACACGCTCCTCTCCTCTGCGTGTAGTGTTACAACCGTTTAACTCCTGTATGTAACACGTATTGGTCACCGAAAAATTGGCTGTCCAATTTTGTCAAAGATCTCATAAGTTTACGTATCTCTTCTGGGGATAGAACAAATTCTCTTCTCTGCCTTTTCACACTGTTATATTGATTCACTCGGCTAATTGAGTAGTGCATCACATCATTATCGTTGGCTATAGACCTCTATTATATTCTTGGGAATTGTATTGATCCGGAACCGTTGTCTTATGACTTATGTCCTGGCTTCCGTCGTTTGAGCCTATGTCCTTTGACTTCTGCCCGTTGACTTATGTCTCGACCTGTCCTCAAATTGCCCAAAATGACAACCCGCTACAAGTTGTCTCTGTTACGAGAACAACACATGAGCATAAATGTTCATGTTCCCCTATAATATCAGCACTAACTCTTTTGCTCTATGTTCTACACTTCACCTTCAAACTTCCGTTTGTGAAGAAATATTTTCAATGTTTACATCAGGTTTTGAAGAAGTTATTGTGTCCCCTGTTTTGAATTACTGTTCTTTGAAACAAATGGTGAATGCAACCTTTATGTGTCTGTTTTCCTGTTTGGAAGCGTGTTATTCATTAAACTACAATGTAATTAACTTGCTAACATGTGTATGCGTTTCTATTCTACATGTATGTATTCCTTCGAGTGCCGTAAATCGGATTATTGTGGCTACAAATGTCGGTTATCTTTATTTATGACCACAATTTCGTTTTAAGATGCTCAAAGTACTTTCTCTATTTACTACTACTATTTCTAAAGTATAGCAGTTACACACTTAAAACTGGACAACACATTGGTTACACAGATTGACACAGACAAGTCATAATAAGACGATTTGCGCGGAGAAATAATTTCCGCTAAATCTCTCTCTTTCTCTCTCTCTCAATCAATGTTTACTTTGTCTTCATTCACTCCTCTCCTATTATACATCTTTCGTCACCTTTCATACCATACTTATGTTAAAACATTCATTCGTCCTTAAAATATGGTTCATAATATTACATAAATGAACATTACATATTTACAATAAATGATTGGCTGAATCATGCAAGTGTTCACGCCACATGACTGTGCTATGTCTTTGTACGCGTCATATCTATACAAAATATTATACACGTTTATGATGAAGGTTTGTTACCGATCATATGAAACTAACTACTCTAACTCAGCTATAGTAATTTCGTGTGCCGTGCTAAATTAGCCTAAGGGAAATAACCTAATTAATTAATTATATTTAAGCAAAGTGGGTTAGTTATCTTATAGTATTATTGGTAAATGAAATGATATTAATCTTGCAATGATTGGGTTAGTTTAGAACTGATATTTTAAGCAAATTAATATATACATAACTATGTTTAAATGGTGATGTGATAAAGTAATGTCTAATAATTGCATTTCTAACGTACGTGTTAATCTAAATGAGGTTTTTTAAGTAAATGTTGGTGACTTATATCTATGAACTAACATAAATAATGTCATATATTTAATTGAACATTTGCAATACAATTATAAATATACACAATGAGGTTATGCGCACTGTTTTAAAAAAAAAAATCAATGTACTATACATATCACAATTATATATAACTACACTAACGTCATCTTGTCCGGTGTAATGTACGAGCACTGTTCCTTGTCGACTAGTGTAATAACATAGTTCAATTCACCACAGTTCTATATGATCTCCTTTGAGGATAGTGTTTATATAACAAGTTCACCATCAGTTTCTGTAGGTTCACGTCTAACACTTTCGATGTAATTATTGCTTATCTACGTGTTAGCGCTGTAGAAACATCACTAATGTGCCTGTTCATTTACTCACATTGGTACTGTTTATCTTGCACAGTTTAGTCTACTGGCGATATTAACGCACTTCAAAGTGTAAGATTTACCACACACGGCACTGATTTCATTCATAACTACAGTGTCACTGTTTCTGGTGATAAATCGTCGCTCTTCTCCTGTACTTCAGGTATCTCTATATTTGAAGATCGGCTTAAAATGTCTGCCAAAGAGTTCAATGATCCCTTCAAATGCTGGATAGTAAAGGCATAGTTTGCCCATATTAAGGACCATCTGTAGATCCTGTTGTTTTGAGGGATGCCAGACTGCATTACCGCAAGGGGAGAGTTGTCGGACTGGATTACAAACTCTGTACCTGCCAAAAACCTATGCAGTTTTCTCACACAATAGATTACGCTAAGGCCCTCCAATTCAGATGCTGAGTATCTTGATTCAGCAGGGCTGATTTTACGGCTTACATACATCACAGGGTGGAACCTCCCGTCGTAAAACTGGCCCAATATACCAGATATGGAAATCGCACTTGCGTCTTTGCGGAGGAAATAGGTAAGATTTTGATTAGGTAAACGCAAAATAGGTGGTACACTGAATAACTATTTCAATTTTGACAATGAGCCAATTAACTTTGCATCTTGTACATCTAATTTAGCCGAAGCTTTCAAAATATTTGAAAAAACACTGGTGATTTCCGCGAGATTGGGAATAGATTTACTATAATAGTTTACAAGACCAAGTAGACTTCGGACCTGTTTCTTGGTCGTTGGCATAGTCAAATTAAGAATCTTCGTGACTATTTTCTCGTCTGTTTTGAGTTGGCCTCTGCAGATGGTATGGCCTAGGAAGTCAATTTCCTCCATGCCCAACTCTACCTTAGTTGGTTTGACAGTAAGACCGAATAATCGCAACCTGTCGAAGACATGTCGAAGTTTCAGTATGTGTGACGTCCAGTCTTCAGTATGAATACATATGTCATCTGTGTATGTAGAAGTATTGGTCACCCCGTGGAGAAGATCTCTAGTAAGACGTACAAAAGTGGCAGGAGCATTACGAAGGCCAAAAGGGAGAAAGCGTCACTCATAGAGCCCTAGAGGTGTAGAAAAAGCTGTCAAAGGAATTGAATTTTCTTCCATCGGGACTTGCCAGTAACCTCGAGTGAGGTCGAGTTTGGAAAATATACGAGATGTAGACATATCCAGGATCAAATCTTCGCATGCTGGAATTGGCTCAGCATCGATCTTTGTCACTCTGTTTAAACGTCGATAATCGACACAGAGGCGAATTGTTGAGTCCTTTTTGGTGACAAGAACGATAGGAAAGGAATATTCTGACTGTGATCTTTGAATTATTTCACTCGACTCAAGAGATAGTATTTCTTTGTCGAGATTTGCCCTATAATTTAGAGGGATGGAATAAGGTCGACATTTGATAGGGGTGTTATCAGTCAGAATGATGGAATGCTCTATTCTGTCTGTCTTTCCTGGGATGTCGGAGAAAATGTCCCTGTATTCTGTCACTAGATCTATCATCTGTCGTCGTTGCTCGTCCGTAGGTTTGGTTTCTATCCATATGCTGTCGATGGTCCCAGTCGTGTCTACAGTAGGGACTGGTAATTCTATTCCGTCGTCATCTGTCTGGTTAAGTACTGTTGTGGTATTAGCTGCGTGTGCTGTTACCTGGCTAAGTTTATTTGCGATGTCGCTGTCGGGTGTCTCCCTACCTAGTGTAGTTGCGTTGTGTACGTCTGTCGTCCGATTGACTGGTGTGGGTGCATTTTGTTCGTCTGTCGGTAGTTCCTGTCGTGAGAAATATGGTTTCAGCATGTTGATATGAAATATCTTTAATTTTCCCTTTATCGATATTTCATAGTCGACATCTGATATTTTAAGTTCGACGTTTGTCAACAACCTACTTGCTACAGGTAATTCAGGACTCCCTACTTTTGCACGACACGAATCAATAACTCGTGTGGTTTACAAAAGGATACATTTTTATTTAGAGCTATTTACACACAAGCTCTGCGAGCGGAATACATCATGGATAATTAACAACATGGTATGTTTCACAGATGCATGTCAGAGATGAACACAATGATACTATAACTAATTTTAATCTAAAGCCTAGCCAACACTATTGCTGATAAACTATATAAGGTTCCTAGCGAACACGTCTGCTCTCGATCAGTCCTTGTCCCAGTCTGTCGCACGCTGGTAGTTGCGTGTTGAACCACGGACATTCAGTCCTGCGTGCGCTGGCGAGTTTCCGTGCGTAGAGTCCCAGCACGCTTGGTTAGTTAACTCAAGTAACTGGTATTCTCCAGTTACTTGTCGAGAAGCGAGTTCCCTATACTCTTGGGAAACCCTCGCTCATCAGCACTCAATAGCCTATTAGTTGACACGAGTGTGTCCTGTTGTCAAGCTAAATATAGTGCCTGCGTCTCTCCTGTCTGGTGTTCTCTGTATAGCTCCGTCTTAACTCTCTAAACTCCTGTATGGATCTTTGACAACGTTGAATGGCCCTTGCCAAGATGTTAGCAACAAATTACGTTTATCTGGTAGCAAAAGCAGAACTTTCTGATTCGGTTCAAGGTGTATTGTTTTAGCACCCTTATTTGCATTATCACACTCAACTGGTCTTGATGCCAATAATGACCGTTGAACTTCGGCCGTGACATGCTTACCCTTTCTTACAAGATGTTGACACATAGTACATGAACGACAGAAACATTTTATATCAGAACAGAATTTAGGCCAGTGTGGCATGATGTCTTCAGACGTTCGCATCCCGAGTCCATTTACATTTCTCAATACTCAGTAGTTAACCACGTAAGCCGTCGTGATACCCTAACTAAAAATAGAATCGTAGATTCTAGATCGAGAGAGGGTAGATGAATGGTGGGGTCTCAATTTCATTGGGTAACCCTTGGGCTGGTAACGCTCCTTAATACATAATTAGCCCGCCAGTCGAAGCCTTGATTCCATCCCGTAAGGACGTGTTCAAGATGCAGTGGTAAAATTTGCCCAAAAGCATTCTTTAGGATGTGGTCATCTGCACTCCAGGTACCTAAATCATTTAATATGTTATGTGTAAACCTGATGAAGTGAGAGAGAGACGAATGGCCGAGTATTTTCTTGAGAAAATGTAAAAAGAAGACAGGACTTCGGTACAGTGACTCTAAAACTGCCGCTCAAAACCTGTCATGTCTACCGCAGTGAAACATTCTTACCATGTCTATTGTCTGTCTGATTTGATGATTTGCTTATGCTTATGACTGTAAACCACGCTCAATGCATATGGCAAAACCTTTGTGCGCTCTGAACATTCATTGAGTGCCTATCATGACCATTCTTAACCAAACTGTACATCGCTCTTGAGAGTTACCTTTGGCAGTTATGTTTCAGAATGTGTGATGCTATATACTGCATGTAATTTCTCCCTTATAATGGCTGAGAATGTTTGAATGAATGAGATGATAATTATATAATTAACTTCTCATATTTGTAAAAGTAAAGACACTTGTTATATCCATGTTTGCAGGACTGCATTGCACTGTGGAAATTAACCTACAGTGTCTGTCAGATGAATACATGGGAAGGCTCATGCTATTTGTCAGGGAAAATTCATGTTTTCTTTCATTATGTGTATTTCACATGTGAAAGCATTTCTTAATTCTAGTGCATGATTTCTGCCATACAATGCCTACTTCTTGGTGCTTAATCACACTGTCTGTTCTCATGGTACACCGGTCCCTGTGATCTACTCATTGTGAGAATTTACAAGATAATTGTGTGAAGCTGCCTCTGATTGGGAGTATGTGCCTATGACTTCACGGTTTTGGGGATGAACCTGGGGAAAGGATATCACCCCAAACCCCCAAATAAAATTGCACTTCATCATCAGTGAGAGGCGGGTGTTCGAATATCACACTCCTTTTTCCCCTCCCATTCCTCTCTGAATCTGTGATAGTAATGTATAACTGTGACAATGGTTCAATAGATGTAAAACACATGTTGTGCCTTTGTTTATTAACAGAGAATGAGAGAGATGGAGGAGGCCCTTTTCAATTACCAGGACAACTCTAGGGGAAGTCCTGAGCTCTAGTCTTCAACTCCAGCTGAAAAGTCAGACTCCAAAAAGACCAAAATGAATAACAGGTTGCAAAGATTCAGCCTGAATCCACTAATTCTGGCCTATACAGATGGCACTGAAGAAAAGTCTTGATTAAAAGCCTAAAACAGGGATACTCTCCAATTTTGTAAAAGCTCCAGGCTATATCTTCAAGATAAATTCAAGAAGAAACCTTAAGAGGAGAGATCACCTGGTCTTCAGCATGTCACTACTGGCTAAGAGTGGACATTAAAGGTGCACTTGGAGCTGACCCTATCACAGCTTAATATTAATAATGGCTGAAAGCTGAAGGAGCAGAAGTTAATAAATAGAGCAAATTCCCAAAAATGGATTGGTGTTAAGTCGGTGTGGTGATTCAGTTCCATCAGAAATCTTAGGAGTGATAGACTGTGAAGAAAGACAGCTGGGACATATTGTTTCTTTTTAGATCTTCCTCTACTGGAACAGTGAAATAACAGTCCTAAGTGTCAACTTCATGAACTCACCAGTGAAAAGATAGAGCTTTAAAATTTCTTTCAAGATTGTGACAGCAGGGAATAGCCTGAATTAGAAAACCATCATGGGGGGAACTGTAACCTGAGCTGTCCAACACCATCATAGGTGCTAAAAGGATAAAACAGACCAGTGGAGCAGAACGTCCCTATGCTTGCCCCAATTTATGGCTTATCTTGTGTTTCCCTCAGTAACAGTCGAAGAAAGGATTTAAGTCTAAAGTGTGGTGTAGGATAACTTATGGTGTAGAGATGTGAAGGAGGAGGGTGTTTTTAGATTGATGTTTCTGTGGGGATATTGAGTGATGTGTTTGGGTTTTCATAGATAATGTCACTATAATTTGCATATAAACTTATATTTGAGATGTAAATTGTTGGCAGAATATGAAGTCTGAGTCTTCACTTGACCTCATCAGACATTAATAAATGATTAGTAGTAAGAAAACAGTTTTTGAGATACATGTCTCTGTGATTGTCTTGTACATTGTTGAGAAAGAAATGTCCAACTGGTGTCAAGCATCTTCATGGTGACTGTTACTCTACTGTTGCTGTTGGTTACAGAGATTGTGAAAGTCTGTGTGGTTGTTGTCAAGATCTTCTCATGTTGTCTTGTTCAACCAGTGTAAGATACAGTTGTTGTTGTTTATGTTCACTACAATGGTACAATTGTCAATGTGATCATTTGTCCAAGTGTCTTGTGTCACTTGAAATAAGTAATGAGATCAAAAATGAGGTTGGCGACCAGAGCACAGTCAGCTGGAAGATGAGAGAACTGCTTTCATTGGTTACTGTGGCTAACTGCCAAGATCTCTCTATATATATATATGGCCTAGAAGAGAAATCATCTATAAATAATTCTGTGTAGAACTTAACTTAGGTCTAATTTCTCACAGTGGGGGTACTCGGTGAGCCAAAATTCTGAATGGTTTCTCTACAAGGGTTATGCGAGAATGACTATCAATACCTCTAGACATCACTTGCTGTTACTAACCTGTATCTTTTATTGAGAGATATACTTTATAGAACTTCACTCATTGGAACTTCTGTAATTCTCTATAAACCCACAAAAAAACCTCACATGTTGGGGCCTCATATCCGCGATTGAACCCCGGGAACACCCCTAAAGGTGATCACATGTTGTGGACCTGTATCCGCGACTGGACCCTGGGAATAACCTGCAAAAGGGGATCACATATTGTGGACTAATATAGGCAATTAGAACCCTGGGAACACCCTCAAGGTAATCACATATTGAGTGCTCTATGCACTAATTGAACCCTGGGAATACCTTTTATGGGATTCACATAACGAGGTCTGATGACTCGGGATGTAAACTATGGGTATACCTTGTCTGGGACTCCTGTGGAGGATATCTATGTTTGTATTAGAATCAGGGAGTAACCTCTCGCAAAATTAAACCTATTGCTTAGAGTTTTATGATGTGGTTAATGGATCTCGTCACATAAATGTGGACAAAAGGTCCAGATGTTTAAACCCACAAGTAAATCTCGGGTGGTGGTTGTTTCATCAATGGTGGTAATATTGCATGTATCACTGTTCACAAATGTCACATTGTGCAATGTAGTTGAACAAAAATGTTAATTATCTTATGGGTCAACATGTTTGATATACCCATGATAATGTTGTGTTTCAAGATGGGCTGATGTAATGGACTGTCAATAATGTTGTGTAATTTTGTGCATACTGTGTTCACTATGAGTATCAAAGGTACCTGAGAACCAGAAGACACAAATTATTTTTAAATAACATAGACAGCTAATTTCAGGATAAATTTGATTTTTCTTGAGATAAATTAAGACACTTTATCCAGGGAATTAATAGGGGGCCTACTCCATTTTCTAACTTATTGGCTAGCATGGGAGAAAGGGGAATTAGTGTATTTACATTTTAATATCACTGCATCACATCATATAATGGGTACTTAATTCCTCAGTCCCCATAACATGTTGGCAACACTGAGAGCAGAGAGTGTGAACCCTGATGGAAAAATTGGGCAACCATTAAGACACCTCACTAACCATCTCTCTCAGTATAGTCAGTATTCGTACCGGCTATAGTCCAGTGTCGATTCGACATCTGGGTTTATTCTTCAGTTGTGTGACCCTGTCAGTGGCCCTGATCAAGCAACTGCGCGTGAGCACAATTGAATCTCCAGGAGAAAACATCCTTATCAACTCAGTCACCTGCCATTCCTGATTTAGTGGTATTCTTAAATGTACTTGATACGTAATGGACGAGATGAAGGGAAGATTCTACCTGATGTCATGGTCAGTCACTCATGACCCGACCACAGTCTGGTGTCTATAAGACATTAGTCTATTGTTCGATGGTATGATCTCTGGTGTACTAGGATCCACGTCACCAGGAGTTAACTCATTGAATCTCCAGGAAGGCCATCAAAATAACTGGACCCCTAGCCATTCATATGGAAGTGGAGAGCGTACGCAAAGTTATGTGTCTAGGAAACGATGGATAACCAACCTGATGTCATTGGCGTATCATACGACTAGGAGCATAACGTGGACAACCTGAAAAATGTCATGAAGAGATAAAACAGGATCCATCTCCGACGTCGGCCGTCAATTCATCCTCAGTTGAGAAAGCATTTCTGCCTGGAAAATGGTGGAGATTAAAGGAAGGACAAAGTTGGAAAAACTGATGTCTTTCTCCTTTTTCATTCTCAATGGGAAGATATTTCTGCCGAAGAAAATGGTAGGAATGTAGCTCGGTTCTAGACAAGAGCAAAGTCTGTGATGGAATGGACTAATAAGGATTACTGTTCTTAAACAGTTAACTCTTATATGGTAGAGCTCACTGCAACTCCAGCAGTGACACTCTATACACAATGTCTGCGAAAGTGGACTAACGAAAGATCACTGTTCTTAAACAGCTGACTCCTTTCAAGATAAAGATCTCTGCAAGTTCAGCAGTCGACTCTTTATATAATAAGAACCATGCATTCCGCAGTGGAATCTTATATTATTACTGATCTGCGAGATGTCTTCACAAGACCTGGCCAGTCCTATCCTCAAAGTCAGTAAAATTGCTTCAAAAATAATTCCAGTCAATAGTGGGATCTATGAAGCTATACCCATATAATCACACCCCTTCAAAGGTGGCTGTGATAATGACGGACTTCTCTATGGCTGAGAAGAAACGCCTTATTCGCCAAAAAGTAAACGTTTTGCTCATGTGGGAGAAAAAGAACGGATACTCCAGCCACTCAAAAGCATTTAGCTCAAGCATGGCTGAAGACAACTAGTTGGAATTCTATATTGGTTGTAGTAGATGTCACAGTCTGGCTGCATCTACAAATTCAGTTGCTGCGTTGGAAACAGCTTAATTAGCAACTAAGGAGAGAAAATGCTGTCACTTCTCACAATACAACAAAATAGAGGCCTAACGGAATGAGGAAATCTCAACCAATAAGTGCACCTCTAAATCTATGGTAAGACTACAGAAATAAGTCAAGGAAATATAATGGGAAATTGCTACCATCTGCAAACACAAGAGGCTTATTGGAAAGGTAGACCGTGTCCAACGCTAACCAAATCTGCACTTAGTAGATTTTAGTCTTAAGTTCTGCAGCGGCTGCTATACAGTTCACCCGGAAGTGATTGTTTTTGCTCCGGTGATGATCAAAAATTTTAACCCAGTTCCAAATGCCAAGATTACTGTTGGAGAAAGTGTTCAGTTAAATACACTCTCACAGGATTATCATTCTCCAGTGGCGAAGGGAAGAATGAAGTTCTGATAAAGACAAATGAGTGAGAGACATATGGAATTATACCACTCTCATCAGACATATAGAAGTTGGTTTAATTGCAAAGCCATTACTTCTCATAATGAATCTCAATGGTACTCATGCTTTGAAAGTGTGTGACTCTGAGAGATCATTCATCATGGACAGGAAAAATAGCATGGAGATTGACTGTGGAGCATTGTCAGAAATGAGTTGGAGAGCAGTTCACTGATAAGTGCGGTCATAACTCTTCATACTTCCAGTGACTAAATGGAACTTCATGCAGGACTAACTTCATGGTCTTTGCAGATGCCACCAAATTCATGACTGATGAATATTGGAGCAGATTTCTCTTAAAAAAGGAAAAGTCAATTGGTTCCATATGCACAGCTCTTGTTGGAGTAATGGGAGATGAGTAAATGATGACACCACTTAAAGGATCTGGGAACTGTGAACGCCTGACCTATCAGTCATTGTATCCATGACAGTTTAATGGGGAGGCTATGTGGCATGATGTCTTCAGACGTTCGCATCCCGAGTCCATTTACATTTCTCAATACTCAGTAGTTAACCACGTAAGCCGTCGTGATACCCTAACTAAAAATAGAATCGTAGATTCTAGATCGAGAGAGGGTAGATGAATGGTGGGGTCTCAATTTCATTGGGTAACCCTTGGGCTGGTAACGCTCCTTAATACATAATTAGCCCGCCAGTCGAAGCCTTGATTCCATCCCGTAAGGACGTGTTCAAGATGCAGTGGTAAAATTTGCCCAAAAGCATTCTTTAGGATGTGGTCATCTGCACTCCAGGTACCTAAATCATTTAATATGTTATGTGTAAACCTGATGAAGTGAGAGAGAGACGAATGGCCGAGTATTTTCTTGAGAAAATGTAAAAAGAAGACAGGACTTCGGTACAGTGACTCTAAAACTGCCGCTCAAAACCTGTCATGTCTACCGCAGTGAAACATTCTTACCATGTCTATTGTCTGTCTGATTTGATGATTTGCTTATGCTTATGACTGTAAACCACGCTCAATGCATATGGCAAAACCTTTGTGCGCTCTGAACATTCATTGAGTGCCTATCATGACCATTCTTAACCAAACTGTACATCGCTCTTGAGAGTTACCTTTGGCAGTTATGTTTCAGAATGTGTGATGCTATATACTGCATGTAATTTCTCCCTTATAATGGCTGAGAATGTTTGAATGAATGAGATGATAATTATATAATTAACTTCTCATATTTGTAAAAGTAAAGACACTTGTTATATCCATGTTTGCAGGACTGCATTGCACTGTGGAAATTAACCTACAGTGTCTGTCAGATGAATACATGGGAAGGCTCATGCTATTTGTCAGGGAAAATTCATGTTTTCTTTCATTATGTGTATTTCACATGTGAAAGCATTTCTTAATTCTAGTGCATGATTTCTGCCATACAATGCCTACTTCTTGGTGCTTAATCACACTGTCTGTTCTCATGGTACACCGGTCCCTGTGATCTACTCATTGTGAGAATTTACAAGATAATTGTGTGAAGCTGCCTCTGATTGGGAGTATGTGCCTATGACTTCACGGTTTTGGGGATGAACCTGGGGAAAGGATATCACCCCAAACCCCCAAATAAAATTGCACTTCATCATCAGTGAGAGGCGGGTGTTCGAATATCACACTCCTTTTTCCCCTCCCATTCCTCTCTGAATCTGTGATAGTAATGTATAACTGTGACAATGGTTCAATAGATGTAAAACACATGTTGTGCCTTTGTTTATTAACAGAGAATGAGAGAGATGGAGGAGGCCCTTTTCAATTACCAGGACAACTCTAGGGGAAGTCCTGAGCTCTAGTCTTCAACTCCAGCTGAAAAGTCAGACTCCAAAAAGACCAAAATGAATAACAGGTTGCAAAGATTCAGCCTGAATCCACTAATTCTGGCCTATACAGATGGCACTGAAGAAAAGTCTTGATTAAAAGCCTAAAACAGGGATACTCTCCAATTTTGTAAAAGCTCCAGGCTATATCTTCAAGATAAATTCAAGAAGAAACCTTAAGAGGAGAGATCACCTGGTCTTCAGCATGTCACTACTGGCTAAGAGTGGACATTAAAGGTGCACTTGGAGCTGACCCTATCACAGCTTAATATTAATAATGGCTGAAAGCTGAAGGAGCAGAAGTTAATAAATAGAGCAAATTCCCAAAAATGGATTGGTGTTAAGTCGGTGTGGTGATTCAGTTCCATCAGAAATCTTAGGAGTGATAGACTGTGAAGAAAGACAGCTGGGACATATTGTTTCTTTTTAGATCTTCCTCTACTGGAACAGTGAAATAACAGTCCTAAGTGTCAACTTCATGAACTCACCAGTGAAAAGATAGAGCTTTAAAATTTCTTTCAAGATTGTGACAGCAGGGAATAGCCTGAATTAGAAAACCATCATGGGGAGAACTGTAACCTGAGCTGTCCAACACCATCATAGGTGCTAAAAGGATAAAACAGACCAGTGGAGCAGAACGTCCCTATGCTTGCCCCAATTTATGGCTTATCTTGTGTTTCCCTCAGTAACAGTCGAAGAAAGGATTTAAGTCTAAAGTGTGGTGTAGGATAACTTATGGTGTAGAGATGTGAAGGAGGAGGGTGTTTTTAGATTGATGTTTCTGTGGGGATATTGAGTGATGTGTTTGGGTTTTCATAGATAATGTCACTATAATTTGCATATAAACTTATATTTGAGATGTAAATTGTTGGCAGAATATGAAGTCTGAGTCTTCACTTGACCTCATCAGACATTAATAAATGATTAGTAGTAAGAAAACAGTTTTTGAGATACATGTCTCTGTGATTGTCTTGTACATTGTTGAGAAAGAAATGTCCAACTGGTGTCAAGCATCTTCATGGTGACTGTTACTCTACTGTTGCTGTTGGTTACAGAGATTGTGAAAGTCTGTGTGGTTGTTGTCAAGATCTTCTCATGTTGTCTTGTTCAACCAGTGTAAGATACAGTTGTTGTTGTTTATGTTCACTACAATGGTACAATTGTCAATGTGATCATTTGTCCAAGTGTCTTGTGTCACTTGAAATAAGTAATGAGATCAAAAATGAGGTTGGCGACCAGAGCACAGTCAGCTGGAAGATGAGAGAACTGCTTTCATTGGTTACTGTGGCTAACTGCCAAGATCTCTATATATATATATATGGCCTAGAAGAGAAATCATCTATAAATAATTCTGTGTAGAACTTAACTTAGGTCTAATTTCTCACAGTGGGGGTACTCGGTGAGCCAAAATTCTGAATGGTTTCTCTACAAGGGTTATGCGAGAATGACTATCAATACCTCTAGACATCACTTGCTGTTACTAACCTGTATCTTTTATTGAGAGATATACTTTATAGAACTTCACTCATTGGAACTTCTGTAATTCTCTATAAACCCACAAAAAAACCTCACAGCCAGTAGAAATGTGACAAAATTCTGGCTTTGGTTTTGTCATAGGCCAAATGTCCAGCAAACGGTGACTCATGTGCGATTTTCAGCACAGTTTGTCGGTATGTTACAGGTAACACTGTTTGCTGAATTTCATGGTTATTATTTGTGTAATAACGCATGAGAATTCCGCTGTGTATTCTAACATACCAAGATGCATTTTTGGTCACTTTCGCTCGCTCACATAACAAGTTAAAATAAGGTGCGATAGTTTGATCGGTGCGTTGTGCCTCGATAAATTCTTGTCGAGTATTATTGTTAGTAGCACCGCAAGGTGTTAAAAGCTGTAACATCTCGTTTTGCAGGTCAGTGTAGTGTGTTTGCGTTTCTGACCCTGTTACAGCGTTAGCCAGGTTCGTTTCCTTCCAGGCTAATATATCATCGTCAGTACATTTCTTTAATGAGTCTAAACACCCTAAAATAAGATCCGTGCAAGGGTCTTGCAGGATTGCGCACGTAAATGTGCCGGTAAGGAACGGGGTATTTATATTCGCCTTTGCCAGTGCGTATTTCTCAATTGTTCCAGAGAAAGTACGGCATTTGACAAATTCACCCGTGTAATCTTCTGGTCTTACCAGTTCTTTTCTCAGGCCAAGTAAAGTGCTGCCGCTGTCCAGTAAACAATGGCATGGTTGGTTATTTACCAGTGCATCGTAAAACTTCAATTTACCTCTGGAGGCATTAGCTGCGCTAGTATCTTCGATGGAATATGGAATAACGTGACCACATTTTAATTTTCCATCCGCATGAAACCTGTTACATGTATCACATTTATTGAAATCAAGTATATCAGTAACTACTGCCACACTTTCACACACATTCTCTGGTAGCACATTCTCAAGTTCAGAGTCTATCACACTATCATCGTCAGATGACGTATCGATGAGCATAGCAATATCCTTTGTCTGCCCAGACACTTTGCAGAATAGTGTCCATAGCTCGAACAAAAATAACATTTGATAGCACGTTTGAACGAGTTTCTTCTATTCTCTTGCTTCTTTATGACTGTTTCTAAATGAGATGGATATGCTGGGTTCTTATCGCACATAGAATAACTGGGATGATGTAAGTTGCAATATCCACATCGTGGAGGTTTTGATAGGGCTGGTCTTTCTTACGATACTCTTTTTGTCTATACGATCGATTAGGTTCGTTTTTCACAAAGGCAGTGATCTCGGTATCATGGATGGTGGTTTTAAAGATATCACGATTTGCAGAAAAGTAAGCAGATCCACGTTTTTCTAGCTCTTGAATGGATTCTATGTCTGCCTGTTGGAGGAACTTTGCAAACGGGGTAGGGACCGTGGATATTACCTTGTCCATTACCATTAGTTCTTGCAGTTTATCGAAGTTTTCCCCCACTTTTGCCGCTTTAAGCCATTTGTTAAATGTACTTTGCACGTTAGAGACGTAATCTAGGAAGGTTTCAGTAGGTTTGGGTTTTAATTGTGAGTATTGAATCTGATACCCCGGAGCGTCAAGTAAGAAGTGTTGCATGATTCTATCGTGGATGTATTGATAGTCACTCCTTAATTCTGTAGGTATTGATTCTATCACTTTTAATGGCTCACCACTTAGATTTCTCATGTAGATCATTGCCCAATCTGCCAAAGGTATTTTCTGAGTTTTAAGTTGAAACTCTATGTTCTTAGTCCATGCAGAGATGGAATCGCCTACGCTGTATGGCTTGATAAGGCCTTTATATTTGGAAAATTTATTTTGCTCCTACTGGCTCTTATGTTTACTAGAGGCTATTTGAATGTTTGACTCTATCTCTAACTCTTTCATTTTTAACTTTGTCTCTGACTCTACTTGTATCTGCTTCTGTTTAGTGGCTTCCTCTGCTTGCTTGTTGGGGTGATCTAACTCCAACTGTTTTTGTTTCGTGATTTCTTCTGCTTCTTTGTTGGCATGATCTAACTCCAAATGTTTTCGCTTGGTGGTTTCCTCTGATTCTTTCAAATCTTTTTGGTGCTGTCTTTCTAGTGCTCTTTCATCTCTATCTATAGCTGCTTTTCTCTCTGCTTGAGCAATTTCTTCTTTATATCTTTGATCAACCCATTTCTCTAATTCCTGTCCAGTATGGCCTAGTGCTTTGCCTGCCTGGACGCAGTCATTTAACGATGCCATTTTGTGATTCCATGTTATTTCACAATAATAATATTTCAATTTCACACACAATAGTTGTACAGTTATATGGTAGTTATTTACATCGTCACTGAAAATAAAGATACATCGTTAAAATGGTCAGTATCAAAATTATTCGAAAATATACTCATCTAATCGGTTGGAAAAACTTGGCACTTGGGATGTTCCACCGCTGACTTTCGTATACAAAATGATTGACTTGATTGGAGAACTGATGCTTCTGTTTAGTAGAGCATCAATACTTTAGAAAAGATGTGTATACTACAAATACATGTTTATCTTTCATGCGGATGATCAATAACAAATGTGATTTGCATAATGATAACGATGTTAATGAATGAATGTTATGATTTGTAAGATAATTCGTCATATGGGTGTCACTGTCGTCTTGTCTTCACTTTCCTTCTGGTTGGTATAACTACGCTCTATTGATTCCGTTTAGTAGCTAATATACTCTTAAATGCAATGAATGTTGACATTGATGGCTGTATCACACAAAATGAAATGTACACGATGATGTGCTTGGTAACTTTGCAACATATTTGTACATATATTCATTTAACCAACTTCATCAACATTTGCTGTCACTTTTCACAGAATTACACAATTTCTAAATTACTTTTTCTTAATTGTGGTTCAAGCTCCACAAATGTTACTTTTTAAAGTATTTTGGTGTTCATTCTCGAAAAACAATCTATTTCAAACATTATATAATAAACAATTCACGTTTGGGTAATTTTAACACCACAAAATAATTTTAGAGTCTCTAGACGTTGGTTCAGAAAACTTCTGACACCAAATGGGTCAAGCCTGTCAGCAACCTACTTGCGACAGGTAATTCAGGACTCCCTACTTTTGCACGACACGAATCAATAACTCGTGTGGTTTGCAAAAGGATACATTTTTATTTAGAGCTGATTACAAACAAGCTCTGCGAGCGGAATACTTCATGGATAATCAACAACATGATATGTTTCACAGATGCATTGAAGAGGTGAAAATAATGATACTATTAACTAATTGGAATCTAAAGCCTAGCTAACACTATTGGCGATAAACTATATAAGGTTCCTAGCGAACACGTCTGCTCTCTATCTGTCCTTGTCCCAGTCTGAGGCACGCTTCTAGTTGCGCGTTGAACCACGGACATTCAGTCCTCCGTGCGCTGGCGAGTTTGCGTGCGTAGAGTCCCAGCACGCTTGGTCGAGAGGCGAGTTCCCTATACTCTTGGGAAACCCTCGCTCATAAGCACTTAACGACCTCTTAGTTGACACGAATGTGTCCGGCTGTCAAGCTAAATATAGTGCCCGTGTCTCTCCTGTCTGGTGTTCTCTGTATAGCTCCGTCTTAACTCTCTAAGCTCCTGTGTAGATCTTTGACAACAGATCTCCACACACACACACACATTACACACACGTGACACTTTTCTGCAATTAATGTTTTATCATTTTGTTAGAAACCAGTGTTGGTGTGATATGTTCTGGATGAATTTGAGAAGGAGTATTGTCGGATGGTAGGAATTGAGAGAGATAGTGATCCAGAGACTGAAAGGGGGTATGTAGACGAAGGTCCGGCAGAAGCCCAAGCTGAGGAAAGGTAATTAAAAAGTGTGCTTGTTGATTCCATTTCCCCCCAGGGACGACATGTGACACCAATGAGACACTTGATGACCTGCCAACCATAGTGGAAGTAAACAAAGCCATCCAGCAACTCTCCAGCGGCACGGCACCTGGTCCTGACTCCATCTCAGCAGAGATATACAAGGCAGGTGGGCCGGTCCTAACATAGCAGCTTCATCAAGTCTTTACAAACATATGGGTGAACGAGACCATGCCACAAAATTTCAAGGACGCGTCAATAGTCCACCTTTACAAACGTAAAGGAAACCACCAATCCTGTGACAACTACGGAGGCATCTCCTTGCTTTCAATTGCAGGGAAGATACTCGCCAGAATTCTTCTCAATCGCCTCATGGCCCATCTCGATCAAGGTCTTCTTCCTGAGAGTCAATGTGGCTTCAGAAAAGAACGTGGAACTGTTGACATGATTTTCGCTGCAAGGCAGCTGCAACACAATGTCAGGAACAGAACTGCGAAATGTTCTCCACTTTCATTGACCTTACCAAGGCTTTTGATACAGTCAGCAGAGAAGAACTGTGGAAGATCATGGCAAAATATGGCTGTCCACGAAAGTTTGTCTAAATAGTGCGGCTATTTCATGATGGTATGCAGGCAAGAGTACAGGAAAATGGTGAACTGTCTGAACCCTTTCCTGTCACCAATGGAGTGAAGCAAGGATGTGTCCTGGCACCAACACTGATGTTGTCAGCCATGTTGATGAATACCTTCGAGAACGACGACATTGGAATAGACATCAACTACCGTATGGAAGGAAAGTTATTCAATCTCAGAAGGCTGAAAGCTAAAACCAAAATTAACAGCGACACCGTCAGAGAGCTCCTGTTTGCTGATGATTGCGCTCTATACGCCAACTCAGAGGCGGACATGCAACATAATGTTACAGCTTTCTCACATGCCTGTGCCAACTTTGGGCTCAATATCAACTTGGAGAAGACTGTAGTTATGTACCAGCCAGCTCCAGGAAATAATCACACTGTGCCGAATATCAAAGTGAATGGTCATAGACTAAGTGTTGTAGACAAATTCACCTATCTTGGCAGCACTGTGTCACAAGCTGCCACAATTGATGACGAAGTGAATGCAAGAGTCTCCAAGGCCAGTGTGGCCTTTGGCAGACTGTACAAGAATGTATGGGACAGAACTGGAATAAGCCTGCAAACAAAGCTAAAAGTCGAAGATTAAATGGCAAGACAAGATCCCAGACACTGAAGTCCTAGAAAGAGCGTCCATGCCCAGTATCCACACTCTACTGATGAAGAATCAGATTCGTTGGGCTAGTCACTTGACTCGCATGCCAGATCACAGGCTCCCTAAACGAATTGTTTACAGCGAACTGCATTGTGGTAAACGCTCCCAAGGTGGCCAGAGGAAACGCTTTAAAGACACTCTGAAAATCTCTCTGAATGCTTTTGGAATTCATCATTACATCTGGGAGACTGCAGCCAGAGACCGAAATTCGTGGCATGCGTCATTACACAAGGGTGCAGTCATGTGTGAGGCAACCAGGACTGCAAGAGCTGTAAAGAAAAGGCAGGACAGAAAAACCACTGCAGGAAATCCTCCTCCAGAAACGTCAAGCATTCTTTGTCCACATTGTCAAAGAACATTTCGAGCCAAAATAGGCCTTATCAGCCATCTTAGAACCCACGGCTCCATACTTTCAACCCCACTGGATGAAATGAATGGTCATCATCATTCTTGATGGACAAACAACACACACACCTTATCAAAAGACAAACATTGCGACCACATTGCCTCGCTGCCATTTTCCTATGCTATATAGTTAAAGAATTCAAATATCTTGGAAGTATGATCACAGAAGATGGCAGATTGAACAGAGAAATTGAAATTGGATGTCAAAAAGTGCACTTACATATCAACTATCACCCTTACTGAAACATCCAAACATACCCTTGCCCGCAAAACGACAGATAATAAACAGCGTATTCACACCAACCCTATGCTACCAATCTAAAACCTGGACTTTATCCAAATTACACCTCCGCAAAATCAACACCTGCGAAATGAGATGCCTGAGGAGAGCTCCCAACATAACAATCCGAGACCGAGTAAGAAATGCTGTTATCAGACAGACTGTGGGATCAAAACCTTGTGCCACATTTATTGAAAAACAGAAGATCAAGTGGTTTCTCCGTGTCGTTAGAATTCAACATCAGCAACTACCACCATCACTGGCCTTACATCAAAGATCATCTGCGACGAGACCACGAGGACGTCCAAGAAGAAAATGGATTGACGACATCAGAGACATTGTGCAACCACACGGAATGACACTATCCAGTGCCGCCCACCGGGCGCTGGAACGGAAATGATTCCTCCCCACGACGCTTGACGGCAGAAGTGGATGATGATGATGATGATGATGATGATGATGATGATGATGATGATGATGATGATGATGATGATGATGATGATGATGATCAAAAGACATGATTACACATTCATAATGCATATTTCATATACCTAAGCTGCAGAGATTGATGTTTTAGGGCTAAAATTGCCCTCCCCCATGCGGGGAGGCTGACCTGTTCGTCCTTTGTTCTCAGACTGTATGGCTACTAATCCCTTTGTTCAATCTAGCGCCCGTCTTCCCGGGTACTCAACCAATCAGTGGCTTTGATTTAAACCGGGGCCGCATAAATTATGATTCACACAGGTCAAGTCTTGCCCCGTTTTTCTTCCCCCTCCCCCAAATTATGGTACATAACGAGTCAATATTAAAGATTTATAGAGACGTTTTAATATACTACAACATTGTAGAGTGACTAGTCAATTAATAACAACAATTATACAACCTACAGACTACAGGCACCACATCGACTAACCAACACTAGCCGAGCCGAAAGAATCATGCAAAAGACAACACTAATGCAAATTTATTTCATTTAGTAAGTTTTTACCGGGCTCCCTGGTGAAGAGTTTAAGGACGCCGTTCATAATCCCGTATACCCACGTACGAAACACAGCTGCGCGTGGTTTCTTATGGAAAGGTATGTGAGCCGGTCGTTCAGAAAGCAATGGCAAACTACTGAACGTAAAACTTGCCAAGACATCAATAGCAGCTGAAAAATGCTGGTGTTGCAATGTCCTGTAAATCCATCCATCCATCATGTGCCATGCCGATAAGCGTGGGCGGTCATGTTCTGCCATCTCACTCGATCGCCAGAGTCGTGGATCAGCTCCGTGTTCCTGTATCGACTATGCCACGTGGCCAAGCCATCCAGGTATTTACTTCTCGGTCTTCCTCTTGGTCTCTTCCCTTCGATCTTGCCAGTCGTCACCAAGTTCTCCAATTCATTTCTTCTCATAACATGCCCAAACAATTTTGACTGTCTCCGTCTAATGTCTCTAATCAGTTTACGATCTTCATTTATTTCTTGAAGGACTTGTTCATTGGTTTTTCTGTCTGTACATTGTATTCTTTGCATTTTCCTCAGAAACTACATTTCCACAATCATCAGATGTTTTTCAGCTTGCCTGGTCATTGTCAACGCTTCACACCCATAAAAAGTACAGGTTCTATGTAGCAGTTCAATACTCTTTTTCTCATTTCAATTGACATCTTTTTATTGGTCAGTATGTTTTTCATCCTGCAAAAGGCTACCTTCGCAATGGCAATTCTTGTTCTAATCTCTTCAAGGCATTTCCCATCAGATGTTAAGACTGTTTCGAGATAACAGTACCGATTCACTTGTTTAAGCTTATGCCCTTTTACTTGTATATTGCATTCTGGTATTTCATTCTTCCCAGTGACGACCATAATCTGTGTCTTCTTACAATTCAATTCTAACCCTAGTTGCTCACTGTGTGCAACAACGACATCTACTAAATGTTGCAGGTCCTGTTCATTGTGTGCAATCAAGACTGTATCATCTGCATATCTAATGTTATTGATGTATCATCCCCCAATGTTGATTTCTTCCATATCTTCTATATTTCTGAACATATTTTCACTGTACAGGGAAAAAAAGTAAAAAAAAAAAAAAAGTAAAAAAAAAAGTAAAAAAAAGTACTGGAGAGTTTTGGTCAGAGACCATAACTTTATGAAGGGAAAATCCCAACTGCACCTCCCCGTGGTAGAGGATGAAAACACACCACGGTGTGGCTAACACAGCTCTGGGGACCGAGTATCCACCGGAATAAGTGGACAACTCTGCACCTGAGCAGGGCAGGGCACTCACTTGTCCTTACAGTCGGAAATGGCTGTCAAAGGCAGAGTTAAAAGACCACCGTGTGAATGTGGAAGGCAAGGGGAAACCACCACATTATCTTCCCAAGACTTCATGGCAAAACATAAATCAAAGTTAGTGAAGGACGTTAATGGCTGTCTTAGGGCATCCTCGTCCGGTAGGGACAGTCATGAGCCACAGGTGACACCAGACCGTCGTCCAGCTACTGATGGCAAAATCATAACTAAAATAAATAAATTTAGAGTAGGAACATGGAATGTTAGGACATTAAATGAGCTAGGAAAGTTGACCAATGTTCTAAGAGAGATGGATAGCATGAAAATAAATATACTAGGCGTTAGTGAGATGAGATGGAAGGGATCGGGCAAAATTATAGCTGACAATCACACAATAATTTATTCTGGAGGGAAAACACATGCAAAAGGTGTAGGAATAATATTAGACGAAAAAACAGCCAAGTCAATTAATGGATACTGGTGTATTTCAGATAGAGTTATTATGGTAAAAATCAAAGGCAAACCAATAGACATAAATATTATACAAGTATATGCACCAACAGCAAGCAGTAGTGATGAAGAAATACAACACTTTTACGACGAAATAGAAATGGCGATGGCTCAAATTGGATCACAAGAAATAAAAATAATACTTGGTGATTTTAATGCAAAAGTAGGAAAGGGAAAAATGGAGGATGTAGTGGGGAATTATGGTTTAGGTACAAGAAATGAAAGAGGGGAAATGCTAATAGAATGGGCAAATATCAATGAGATGATAATTGGAAACACATGGTTTAAACACCATAAAAGACGACTGTACACATGGATAAGCCCTGATAAGAAAATACGCAACCAAATTGACTACATACTAATTAATAACAGATTTAGAAATGCTTTAATTAATGTAAAGACAATGCCTGGTGCTGACTGTAATAGTGATCATGTACCACTATGTGGACAAATAAAAGTAAGATTAAAGAGAGGGAAAAAAATGGTTAAGAACATGAGACTTAATAAAGAGGTTCTGAAAATAGATAAAGAAATGCAAGAACAATACAGAGTGACTGTGAAAAATAGGTACAATGCAATAACTAAAATACAGAGTATAGATGAACAATGGGAAATGTTAAGGGACTCCATTCATCAAACTAGCAAAGAAGTATTACCGGAGAGAGGCAAAATAGCTAAGAAAAAATTGATGAATGAAGATATCTTAAAACTGATGGACAAAAGAAAACAGAGTAAAAATGACAAACAAGAATACGCTAAGATAAATAAAGAAATAAAAGATAAATGTGGGAAGGCTAAAGAAAGTTGGTTAAACGAGCAATGCAAAAAAATTGAATTAAATTCCATTAAAGATACAAAAAATATGCACAGAAAAATCAGTGAGCTTACAGGAAGAAAAATAAGAATAAATACAGGGTGTTTGAAATCAAAAACAGGAAAGATAATATTAGAGGAAGATGCTATAATGAAGAGGTGGAATGAGTATATAAGAGAATTATATGAAGGAGAAAGGGGAGAATTAACAGAAGATAGTAACTTAGAAGGTCCACCTATTTTGAAAGAAGAAGTCGCTGACGCTATGAAACGTATGAAGAAAGGAAACACAGCTGGGCCAGATGAAATCACAATAGAAGAATTAGAAGTATTGGGAGAATTTGGAGTAGATATATTAACCAAAATGTTGAATGATATTTACAGCAGTGGATATTTACCCAGTGATATGCTGAAATCTTTATTTATAGCTATACCAAAAAGACCAGGAGCAATTGATTGTGAAGATATTCGTACAATTAACCTTATAAACCAAATCACTAAGCTTCTACTCAGAATCATAATGAGAAGAATCAAAAAGAAAATAAAAATGGAAATTAGTGAAGAACAGTATGGATTTGTGGAAGGAAAGGGCACAAACAATGCAATTTATACATTACGGACACTAATAGAAAGGTCAATAGAGAAACAGAGAGACATATATTTGTGCTTCATAGATTATACTAAGGCATTTGATAAAGTAAAACATGATGAACTGATTAAAATGTTGGAAGATATCAACATTGATAGAAAAGATTTAAGAATAATAAAGAATGTTTACTGGAACCAAGTAGCAGCAATTAAAATGGGAAATAAAGAGGGTAGTTATGAACGGATAAAGCTAGGAGTACGACAAGGGTGTGTCTTGTCACCAGATCTTTTCTCCCTGTATAGCGAAGTAATAATGAGAGAGATCAAAGAGATGCCAGGAATACTAGTTGGAGGTTATAATATAAATAATATACGCTATGCAGATGACACAGTATTGGTGGCGGATAATTCAACAGACCTACAACAATTATTAGACGTTGTAGTAACAGAGAGTGCAAGGAAAGGACTCTCCTTGAATATCAAGAAAACAGTAACAATGGTAATATCAAAGAAAATGGTGACACCAAAATGTGACATAGAAATAGAAGGGAAAATCCTTAACCAAGTTGATAATTTTAGATACCTAGGGGCATTTATAACATCAGATGGAAGATGTACAACAGAGATTAGGAGTAGAATAGGGCAGGCAAAAGCCGCTTTTCAGAAAATGAAGAGTATCTTATGCAATAAGTCACTATCACTGAATGTAAGAAAGAGAGTGCTGAAATGCTATGTAGAACTAGTTTTGCTGTATGGCAGTGAATCTTGGAACGTAAATGAACAAATTAAGAAGAAATTAGAAGCAACAGAGATGTGGTTCCTGAGACGAATGTTGCGAATTCCTTGGACTGCCAGAGTAACTAACGACGACTGCCTGAAACAGGCTAATGAAACTAGAACATTATATACAACAATAAGACAGAGACAAACATCTTTCTTCGGTCACGTGATGAGAAGAGAGGCATTGGAGAACATCGTAACAACTGGAAAGATCGAGGGGAAGAGAGGCAGAGGTAGACCAAGAGAAGTGATGCTGGATGGATTGAGACGGTGGCATGGAGGAATATCAGCACCAGAGTTGATCCAGAAAACCAAAGACCGAGATCTATGGAGAGCCATGAACGCCTACGCCAGCCGGCACGGCACTTGATGATGATGACAGGGAAAAAAGATCTGGAGACATTACATATCCCTGTCTCACACCTCTCTTAATAGGCTGAAATTGACCTACTTCATTATCATTTCTTATAGCAGCTTTTTATTTCCAATATATGTTTTTTTTAAACAAATCTAAGGTCTTGTCCATCAATTTGTAGATCTTCAAGCATCCTTATCATGTCGACATGTCTCACTTTATCCAAAGCCTTTGTGTAGTCAATAAAGCAAATGTGTAGATCTTTGTTTACGTCTGTAGAACGTTCAATTACTGTTCTCAGTATATTCACAGCATTTACTGAACCCTTGCCCTCTACAAACCCACATTGTTCTTCTCCTATTTCATGGTGTATTTCCTTCCTAACTCTTAAATTCTTAGAAAAATCTTCGTGATGTGAATCATTATACTAATTGTTCGATGTTGATCACATTCCAAGGCTCCTGATTTCTCTGGGATTGCAATAAATACAGAATTACATAATTCATGAGGTGTATCTCCAGTATCAATATTGTGTGTGGTATAACCTGTTGTTTCTTATCATAACGTAGGCAAAATGAGTTTACGGTTTTCATTTATTTCTTGTTTACTTGCTCATGGTATTCTTTGCATTTACCTTAGAAAGCACATTTCCACTATCATTTGATGCTGTTTTTTTCCAATTTGTTTGGTCATCGTCCAGGTTTCATATCCATACAAAAATATATGTTATATGTAGCAATCCAAAACTTTTTTCTCCTTGCCATTGATATCTTTTCATTGGTTAGTTTGTTTTCCATCTTGCAAATAGCTACCTTTGACATAGCGATAGAGTTCTAGTCGCTTTAAGGCATCGCCCATGAGATGTTATGAGATAGTTGTACCAATTCACGTGTTTAGGAATATTTCTATTTACCTGAGTATCACAATATGTATTTCTTTCTTAGAGACGACCTTCATGTCAGTCTTCTTACAATTTAATTCTAACCACAGACAGACAGATAATTACAAAAGGACTCACTGATGTTAATTATTGGCATTTGTCGTGGGCTGGTGTCACTGTCGAACAGACATAATTCCGACAAACTTTTCAGTTCAAGAAAGATGTGTGCTGAAAACTAAGAAAATACTGTTGTCAGAAGACTGTGACAGAGAAAAGAGACTTATAAACAGGCAATGTAATCAGGAGATCCAAGCCTATGAACCTATGTATAAAGGACTTGGCTTTCCAACTGTTTGATTAAAGGTACAGTATTCTGTGGCCCCACGACAACGGAGATCCTGGCGGTGTATGTTGTGTTAATGATTTATGCTACTTAAGTAAATCTAAGTTACTTTACTAACAATATTACAAACATAGAAAAAATAAATAACTTCACCTAGACTTAAGTGTAATTTTTTTAAAAACAAGAACCAATCTATTATCATACAAGGGAGAAGTTAAATCATTGAACTACACGTGGTGTATATGATGACTAGATGGTATGTTTTCCTCAATTTACCAACTTGATCTTTGAGTTATCTGCCTCGTTCTGTTCACTTCCAGTTCCGATTTCCACACTGGTCACCAGACGGTATGCTAAAGTCTTGGGTAACCAAACGATGGTGCTACTTCAGCTCTTTGTCATCAATACGCATCTGTAACTGTTAAAGCACAGCGCACACCTTAGACAAACTGTCTTAACTGGATGTTAGTTCGTATCATTTACAGGACCACAAGGCCTCTTATTTACAATACAACGAATGACATTTACCATTATGTATATCTTACAGACATACACAGCTTGTGTATGCATTCTTACTCATAAATGTACACATCATTCTAAGAAAAACACGTGGTATTGGTTTTGTGGTAGCATAAGCAAATGTGGCACTGTTATCATTCCAAGAAAACTCCACGATGTTGTTTGCATATTAGTACATATATATGAGCAAGTCTGTCCCAGTTATTACTCTCACATACCTGTTGCCCTTCAAGGAATATTTGTTACAATTTCAAACTGTGTTCAGTGCATACATAATCTTTACGGAGGTGAGTTAGTTAGTGTGCAAAACAATCTTCTTCTCCATAGTTCATAAATCAAGTTGCTTGCACTGTCAACTTGAGGCTATTACATCTCCATAGAGTTGTGTGATGAGAATAATTATTATTAGGATTTGACATTCATATACCATATAATTCCCCCATCCTTCCCATGTGAGATTATAACATAAAGATATCAAACATGACAACACAATATTATGAAATTAAATAACATAATTATTTAAAGAATATTGTGGGCATATGATTACATTCATTCCATCATCATCTGATATTATTCACATCAGTACTATGGCATCTTTAGTAATGGCACGGAATGGTATCACTGCAAGCATATAGATATAGGTTGGTAAAGATAAAATCATGTGGAAATATAAGATTACCCCTGACAGCTGGCAGGGCTACTGATGATGATGATATTCCAAGATTACTTTAGAAGCCTACTATCAACTAACCGCTCAAAGGCTTGCGAACGCGGTTCGTGAGCCGGGTACCAGGCGTTCGAAGCTCAGATGCGACCGATTTGTACAGCAGACCGTGTCGTGTTGTGTTATAACGTGCTGGCATGGGAGCCGGTCGTTCAGAAATCAATGGCAAACTACTGAACGTAACACTTGCCTAGTACATCAACAGCAGCTGAAAAAATGCTGGTGTTGACTGCAACGTCCAGTAAGGGATACGCAACAAAAATAAAAAAACTATCAAGAAATATCAGTAAATATATAATGACTCAATGACTGAGATATGTGGAATGAGATGAACTCCTGGGGTTGTGTGCCAGGGCATATGATGAGGATGATGATTAGCAGTATTTCATACTTTTCACATCCTCAGTAATTTCACAGTATTTAAGAGTACTGATACACCAAGCACTATATTAGTACATTGAAACTTCGATTAACCGTTATCGTCTATACATGGCTGCGACGGATAACCGAATACAAGGATAACAGAAATCTCTAACACATATGCATAATAACGTGCTTTCACCGCGGGCTTGGGACGAACATGAAAATAAAATCCTTTAAAAGTGAATAATACATACGTATTGCATTTAATTTTACAAAACGATCCATATAAACTGCAATATATGAGACAAAAATTTAATGTAATACTGTAAACCTACGTTACTTTAAAATAACCTGTCATCTCCTCATGTGACTTTGAGGCTTGAGCTTTCTGCGAGGCGATGCTCCATATCTTTCGCAGAAGTAGGATCTGTGTTGCATATCCCTCCTCTTGCAATTCAAACCAGTCGATGCACTTTGATAACATTGTTTCTGTTTCTAAGTGGCTAGTTGTAGGTTTTTGTTTAAGATCTGATCCTTCATCGTCATCAATTTCTTATTCTTCAATGGATGTCAAACTAGAAACAATTTCATCATCGTCCAAAATTTCAAACCCACCATCCATTTTGTCACATGCCAACCAATTATATTACTTCTTCTGGCGTAATGTTTTCACTGTTTAGTATCACATTTTGGCACAGTTGCACAATTTCGTCAACACTAACAGTCTCGGCCCCTTCAGTTTCGTCAATAGGTTCAGGCAAGAGTTTATTCCACCCATTGTTTAGGTTAGACACTGTAAGGTCAGCCCAGGCAGTGGCAACATTGAAAGTAGCGTCCATTATGTTGTATCATACAATTTTTTTAATAGACTGTGTCGGACAGAAACTGACTGTTAAACGAGTGACGGTTAATCGAAGCTTAACTTCTATTTCTAGAATCCATATGTCCAACAAGCTTACTTACTGGGTAGTGATTATGACAAGATACGTTCCCCACATGTGTAAACATCAAGCATCAAATTAAACATTTCATCAATGTCAAATATGTATGAAATTCATACATGAACATGTATAAATATACGTGATCATGAATGAGTTAGTAAGTCAGATGAAGAAATGGGTTTCAAATGTTGCTGTTATGTAGCCGGGGGCGAGGTTGGGGTGAGCGTCCAACTTTGCATAAATACCCGAATGGCTCGTGCATTCATCACTACTGCAGCAAAAGCCCAACTCCTGGCCTTCTCGTGGCGGACCTGTTTTAACTAACAGGAGAAGAGGCGGTGGCGAGTCTAACCAGAAAGCTCTAGATGTGTATGCACGTACATGCATGCGCAGACACGTGTGTGCGTGCCTACACACCTAAACTCGAGTAAGACCACAGTCTGCTCTAGCAAAGGAAAAGTGCTGAAGACGGAGTCAACCAGCCAGGAGGCGCACCACAGAAATCAGGATGCCACGCAATCACGCCATAAAATATGTCGACTGCTGCTAAATGTTATGGTGCTTGCCCTGCTTTGGACCCCCAGGCAGGTGCAGTGCCCGGACCTATGCCTCGAAAGGGTCCAACTACAACTACTGGAGGTCCTTCTCAAATGTCCTGTGGAGCCAGGGGACCAGAGAATAGAGCGCCTGGCCATACCAAACAAAGACTAACAATAATGCACCGGAATGCAGAGGGAGTCAGCAACAACAAAAAATAGAACTAGAAAACATCTTGGACCAAGAAAAAGTAAGCATATGTTGCTTGCAAGAAACTGGGTTGGACCCAGGATTTCCATAGCAGTGTTGTAAATTATGCCCTTTAGGGTCTCCACTCTGTTTCTGTATCAGGTTTAGTTGCAACATTGGGCTTGAAGCGGTCTTCCAGCATATTTTCAAACGACAGCTGCATTTACTTGCTGTTTAGGCTGGTGACATTTAATGTTGTTGTTGTTGTTGTTTTTTTTTTTTTGCATTTTTACCCGTTGAGGACGCCGTGGTGGTTTGCTGTGTATGTTTATTTTCTAGATAATGAGACGATTGTCTGTCCAACATTCGGCACCACACATGGATCTTGTCACTCGAACGTCTTGACTGTCACTCCTCCTGACGATGACATAGTCAATGAGGTGCCAGTTTTTCGAGCGAGGGTGCATCCATGATGTCTTATTTCTCATGGGAAGACGGAACATTGTGTTGGTAATCAGGAGATCGTGTTCGGCACATGCCTGAAGGAGGAGGCGTCCATTGCTGTTACAATTTCCGACTCCGTGCTTTTCAATAATGCCACTCCAAGAGGTGGTGTCCGTGCCTACTCTAGCATTGAAATCCCCAAGGAGTATAAGTTTGTCTCCTTTCGGAACAGATGTTAGTACATTGCGCAGGTCCTCATAGATCTTGTTCTTGACATCATCTTCATTGGTCATAGTTCATGCGTAGACACTCTCAATGGTTGCATGCTTCCGTCCATTCAGCGGGGGCAACTTAATGGTCATGAGCCTGTCCTTTACCGCCTTTGGAAATCCAGCTAATTTGCCGACCAGGCAACTTAATGGCAAATCCGACTTATATAAAACAAGCTTTGCGTACTCTGCCGCTCAGTTGTGGAACAATTTTCCACAAGAAATCAAAGACACCACCAATCATTATACATACATTAGAAACCTGTTTGAACACTTCCTCAGTACAGACTAAATACCCCCATAAACAAAAACAAAATATAAACAATAATTATGTTAAATTGTCTCAAACGACAACTAGCCAATAAACATTCCCATATGTATGGCAAGTTACACCTTCCTTGGGTATTTATAATGCCCATGTTAAACATTGCCTCAGTGAGTCATGTATTATTGATTATTTTCCATGAGTTGTAATGCTTATTGTTCTTTTGTTGTCAAAGATTAGCTTCATAAGTGATGTCGATTGAAAGAATGTATGAAAGGAAATAGAGAAGAAGGGCAGAATGTCAGACGGGACTGCGCGCCCAATTCTTAACCCTTTGAAAATATAGATTGTTCTGCCTGCCTGCCTGCCTGTCTGTCTGTCTGTCTGTCTGTCTGTCTGTCTGTCTGTCTGTCTGTCTGTCTGTCTGTCTGTCTGTCTGTCTGTCTGTGTCTGTCTGTATGTCTGTCTGTCTGTCTGTCTGTGTAATTGTCTTAACTCATCATTAATTTGTTTTTATTCCAGGAATGAATACTTACCAGTTAGTAAGAGCAGAGCCGTAATATTTATGTATCTGATAAACGTTGGAAATGGAGATGTACAATGTATGTATTGACAAACAAAACTAACAGCCGTTATAAAATTGTTCATCGGATAATTAGAAATCTATGTTCTAGACACTAATATCAAGAATTGGCCACTCTCAACATTCAGCTTCCAATTTACCTACGTTTCTGTGTTACAGCAATATTGACAATTATACCTTAACGTCTTGTGCCACATTTATTGACAGACAGAAGATCAAGTGGTTTGGCCATGTCATTAGAATGCAACATCAACAACTACCATCACTGGCCTTACATCAAAGATCATCTGCGACGAGACCACGAGGACGTCCAAGAAGAAAATGGATTGACGACATCAGAGACATTGTACAACCTCACGGAATGACACTATCCAGTGCCGTCCACCGGGCGCTGGAACGCAAATTATTCCTCCCCACGACGCTTGACGGCAGAAGTGGAAGATGATGATGATGATGATGATGATACCTTAACGTCTACACATCAAATTATTGTTAATTCAAGTTTACAACAGTTCCTAAATTGATTACTAGGAACATTTTGTCATTACACAGTTATAGTAACTTCTGTGTGGAGTGCCGGACTTTTTTCCACGCCTTGGGGCTTATTTTAGTGTATGGTTATAGCTACACAATTTGTATAGACCAATCAGATCGCGATGGGTGACATGTTCAATGTCATTCTAGTTACTATTATTACCACCAAATTTTATAGTATCAAGTTTAGACTGGAAATACATACCTTCTAATCTTATATATAAAAAAGACTTGTGCGTATGTATCTCTGTATGTATTTATGTATCTCTGTCCGTATGGCCTTTATTTGTTCGCGAACGGCCCATCCGATTGAGATGAAATTTTCTACACGCCTTCCTTTCATTCCAGAGCTGACAACTGTGATATTTTGTTAGTGTGAAATCGCCTGCTTACTCAGTATTATTTCATTTTTCATTTTTCATCATAATTTCATATATTTCAGGGGACCTAACTCTGTAAAAGTTATTTCAAGGGGCATAACTTTTCTGTATAACTTATAGTCATATTGTGGCATCGTTTTCAAAGATTTATAAACTCTTTGTCCATAGTTATGTACCGGCATATGAGTTATAATAAATAATGATACAATCTGTAAGGCATTTTCAAAGTTTTCATAAAAATGATGCACAATGCATAACATTGTAACTCATCTTTTTTTGCTTAAGAAGTTACTGTAGTCATGCAGGTGATTAGAAAGAGTTTTCATTAAAAATAATGGATGGTGTGTAGAAGAACGTTCTTTTAAGTTACTTTTTTTGTTGTATGAATTTAATGAAGCCGGACAGGGTCAGGCAGACAGATAGACAGACAGATAGACAGTCGGGAACGGGAACTTATATGACTACTTATATGAATTAAATGAGATGCTCCACATCAGGAGCTGGGAAATGCCGGGCCGGGTCAGACAGACAGACAGACAGACAGACAGACAGACAGACAGACAGACAGACAGACAGACAGACAGACAGTCGGTAACGGGAACGAGAACTTATATGACTACTTATATGAATTAAATGAGATGCTCCCCACCAGGGTCTGGGCGAAGCCGGGCAGGGTCAGCTAGTATAATTAATAAATTACACGGGTAGTCCACTAAAGTTGTTTAACTAATTATATTGAAAATGATTTTGTTCACAATTATCATAAGCTGGTGACTGTATTCAGATTGTCTACACCTTATTATATGTGGCTTGTTGCTGGTGACTGTTTATTCGGATGGTGTCCCCCGTATATGAGGCTTGTTGTGGAAGCCTGTGTCAATACAACTATGAGACCTGAAAGAGAGCTGGATCTCGTTGCTTAAACAGATTCACAGTTTGTTAAATCTGTGACAGTACAGATCAAACTATATTCTCTCTACCTAAATGGCGATGATAGGGGACAGTTCAAACAATTCAGAACTAGCACTGTTATTTACACAATATATGACATATATTGTAACAGACATGGAGAGAGATATTAGTACGCTTGTAGTCGGTGTCATTGTGTGTGAAATCATCAGTCTGTTCGGCCAACATAATAAACATTATTGTATTTTATAAACAAGGCCTAAACACAACTATCAATATTAGTTTCTTCTCGCTGGCAATCTCAGATTTAGGTAGTCTTCTCTTCCAGCAGCTGTGTGGCGTCTACAGTAACCCACTGTTTGTACACCTGGACTTGCCGATAGTGTACCATGAGTTTCAGTACCTCACCACAGCTATAACCCGGGAAATATTTGCCCAAGTAACGTGTTTTCTCACAGTCTACATCACCTCAGAGAGGTGTTTTTGTGTGGCTTTTCCTTTACACGTCAAACAGATGATCACCACTCGAAGGACTACGACAACTATCGTTTGTATTTACTTGACGATATTCATGACAAGCTCATACTCGTATTTTATATCGTACATTGACTGGAATTTCTACCCAATTAGGAATAGAACTCTTCTGGGCTTAGTTTACAGAAAGAATACTGAGATGGCAGATGGCTTAGTGTATTTAATGCACGCCATACTAGGTGTTATATCATTTATGATTATGGTCTTTTTAACTTCTATTTTAATATACAAACTAGACCAAAAAAGCAATTGGATGAGAACTGCTCATGTTAATCAGGCTAAATCACAACACATGGCAAACAAAGATAAAGCAACCATATTCATGGTTATTCTCATAGCTAGTATTTTGATAATTTGTTATTTACCATCTGTAATTTTATTTTCTGTGACCATTTTTGAGCCTGAATTTGCAATCGGGGGTAGATATAACAATCTCTTCTTTGTTCTATGGGCCAACGCCTTGTTGCTAGAGGATATCAACTCCAGCGCGAATATTTTCTTTTATTATAAAATGAGTACAAAGTACAGACAGACGTTTCGAACACTCTTTGGGAAACATGATCGTTGAAATAAGACAGTGGTCGATGTGGGAATACACAATATAGAGTTACAAACATGATAGGACTTTAAACATCAGTGTATTTCCCCACTTTTTAATTATTATTATTATTATTATTATTATTATTATTATTATTATTATTATTATTATTATTATTATTATTATTATTATTATTTAAAGGTTGTTTAACAATGTAGGGTGTCTACGTGGCCAGGAGACGTCGCCCGCTTGCACTTAACCTTCCGGTACACTGAGGTGGCCTAGGGGGTTCAATCCCTACACCGGTCGGTTTGACGTAAACATTGACTTCCCGTTCAGAAAACAATGGCAACAAACTAAATGTAAAATTGTGTAGAAAATAAACTGTCCTGCAAAGGACATGCAACAACAGCGATGTGAGTTTTTTTGGTGATGAATGAACGGATTATGGTGGAATACGTCCGCGCCCTGGTGGCTTGGTAAAGGAACGGGACTCCTCTAAAGTAAAATCAATCCTGCTAGACGACAGAAAAGTTAGACAGTGTGGGACATCCGGGATTCAAATAAGAGTCATTCGTTTGCGTTCAGAGTGCAATAGACGGGTTAGATGGCGTGAGCATACACAATCGAGGGTTTGTCAGTCAGAAGATGTTGATTAGAGCAACAAGAAACGGGTACTTTAATAAGGAGAAATTGTCGAGTACGAGGGGGCTTTAAATGAACACCTTAAATATTCTTTCTTCGTTTTTGTTTGGTGAATATATTCTGAAAAAGTAAAGAACAAATGTATAATTTTTCGGTGTAGTCATTACTGCGTTCAGTACAAGTCTCCCATCACCGATAAAGTGCTTAGATTCCTAAATAAAAAATTTATCTTGGTTGCGTGTGTAACCATTCATGCACCACCTGCTGTACCTCTTCATCGGACCGAAAAGTTTTGGAACTCCCTATTCCACTCATACACTTGCTTGGACTGACAGGTATGCATCACCATACTGGACCGATGAATTTCTATAGGTGATCAAAAAACCAGACCGTTAGCAGGCAACTGAGTGCAAAAGAATATTAACATTGAAAATGGGAACTTGGAATGTAAGAACTATGAGTTGGGATGAAAAATTTGATACTATTAAGAATGAAATGAGTAGACTGAATATTAACATGTTAGGTATATGTGAGACCAGATGGAAACGAATGGGCATTATAACATCTGAGGAATATACATAATCCATTCTGGTGGACATGAAAAAAAAAACAGCGAGGGATGGCAATTGTAATGGATATAGAGACATCAAAATCGATCAAAGGATATTGGACTGTATCAGATAGTGTGTTACTGGTGAAGCTGAGTGGAAGACCTTTTTATGTCAACGTAATACAAGTTTATGCACCAGCAATGGACAGCAGTGATGACAGCATTGATACATTTTATAACGATTTGGAAAATGCCATCAAGAAATGCAAGAAGTCAGAATTAAATATCGGAATGGGTAACTTGAATGCCAATGTTGGAAATCAGCAGGACGGATGCATAGACGACAATTATAGACTATGCGATTAGAATGAAAGAGGCTGCAGACTTGTCCAGTGGGCAAAAGAGTACAATCTGATTATTTGAAACATCTGGTATCAACATCACCCAAGGAGATTATGGACATGGAGGAGCCCTGATCATAAGATCAGAAATAAGACTGACTACATTCTCATCAGCAGAAGATTTCTAAATAAATTAAAGATCGCAAAATCTATACAAAACGCAGACCGCTAACTGCCATAATAGCTTATTCATAAGCAATATATATGTACAATTAAAGAAAGTCTAATATACACCAAGAAATACAACAATTAATCTAAGGGCACTGAAGAGTGAGGAGGTAAAAGATTAATTCAACGTACAGTTAAAGAACAAATTTTATGCATTATCACACAATGCATATTATTTGAAGACATCAGCGACCAATGGGAAATATTTAAAAAATCAATCAATCCAGCTGCAGAAACAACCATCACAAAAATAAAGATGATGGGACGAAATGGATGACGGAAGACATCTTAAAACTTATGGAAATAAAAAGAAATAACAAACATAACCTATGAAGAGAAAATTATGAAGAGATTCACATAAAAATTAGGAAACTATGTGAAGAGGCAAAAGAAGCATGACATTAGGAAAATTGCAGGGAAATTTGAAAACCAACACAATACCCGGAATCCCAAAATAATGAACAAAAGAATTATTGGCATCACTAACCAAAGAACGCTGCTCCATGGCCGAGGGGGTTAGCAGCTTTCTCCGCTAACCCCGAATACTCTCGTCACGTGACGCGACGAGAATTAGCAGTGGTTTGAATCGCAAAAGTGACTTATGAGAGTATGGAGCCGGTCGCTCAGAAAGTCGTGGCGTGCTGATGAGCGTAATCTAGCCTAGGAATCAACATACAGCTGAAAGATGCTGGTGTTGACCGCAATATCCTGAAACAGGATGGAAACGCGGGGAAAAAAAAAAAACTAACCAAAGAACACACACATCAACGGGTAGCCTAGAAACCAAAGATGGCAAAATCATAATAGAAAACGATAAGATTTTTAATGGGTTGTCAGATTATGTGACAGATGTTAATTGTTATACATGAAAAGAACAGTATGATATCCAGAAAAATAATAATGAAGTACCATCAATTTTGAAGCTGGGAATTCAGAATGCTCTTTGACAAATGAAAACTGGCAAGACCCGGGGTCCAGATACATCACAACAGAAATGATCAATGCCTTAGAAGAATATGGATTAGACCAGGACACCAGACTGCTGAAAGCAATATATGATACTGGAGATATATAACATGAATTTTGTAATTCTATATTTATTGCAATCCGGAAGAAATCGGGAGCCTTGGAATGTGATCAACATCGAACAAGTTGTATAATGAACCTGCCAAGGCGCGATTTATTCTTGTTCTTGTAGTTTGCACCCACATAGTTGTTAAGACGCCGGTATAAGATCATAGCACGATAATAGATATCTTAGGGCGCTATTATTTGCAGAGTATATTTTAGTGGCACCCTGGTTTCCACGGCTTCAATGACAGTTGTTGGGCGCAATGCTAGCTTTCAGAGCGCCGTTGCATGTTTATATTATTGCGGTCTTAAAATCTTGTTCAAGTTGCACTTGTAATTGGTTTGTAGCTTTTATTGTCATCTTGAACGTGGTTATGTTTTTCTTTTCTTGACTCGTTTTTCTTTTCTTGGCTCGTCCTTGTCATTGGTGGATTTATAGCTGTCGACTTATCACAGTTATAGCTGGTTAAATGTTGCTCTTTCATTCTGCACAGTACACAGCAACTGACTACTATAACAAAAATCGACACTTATTTGATAAAGCAAAACAGGCTCTGTTTTTATACCTTATTGTGATCGCCTGGCGCGATACATGATGATGATGATGTTACCAATACCAGCATCCCTTGCAGTGCCCTGGGGTACGATGGGAAGCCGCTCTGGAAGCAAGGATAAATAGAGGCGCGTGTCAGTTTCCCGGTCTCTCAAAACCAGACAACCGTGGCCGAAGGGGCGATTATGTAGATCGCTGTTTTTATGTAGATTATAAAATAGGGAGGCTTTAACCAGCCCTCCCCAGTCACTGGACCAGAGCAGGGAGTCACAAATGCCTCTAGATTTAACCAAGACTAGCTTGTGTGGTCCCCACACAAGGACCGAGGAAATATATGAAAACGACTGGCAATTTGTAAGCCCACTCTTGGTGAGTTAAATTTATTTAGATAGCTTAATTAAAGATAGGACAGTGGTGCCTCTAGTCCCCGAATGTGAGCTCCAAACTTAATCATCCACAGGGTTAAGGTACAATTTGGTGTAGTTCGGTTTATAGTTTTACCCAGTCTGAGGAGCTCTTCTGTTCCTGAGTGACTAAAATTAGTAGAGTTAGCTTCACATCCAAAATGGCGATGACCGGCAGAATGACAACAACATGGGTTTGCCTCAATTAGTGACTGTAAAAGTGCTACTCTGCAGATTGGCAGGGATGTAGTAAGAAAACTAGTACCAGGGGTATTCAGTGACGATTCAGGAGAAAGGATGTTCTCATACGATGGTGTGTATATTTGTAGGTTTTTAGATTTAAGGTAGCAGACAGTACAGTACTGATTGGAAGTAATCAAATATCGATACTGTACTGTGTTTCGTAGTTCTATAGAATTTGATAGGTCCAGAATTCAGTACAGTAGGCAAAATATGTAGTATCATAGTCCAGATTAGAGGAGGATGTATTGTTCTGTAAAGTCTGTTTTCTGACAAGAGGAAAATACGGAGCACTAGCATAAAATATGAGGAAATAATGAAATAATGGTCGGGGTTGTCTACAACAGTAAAGAGGAAAATATGGGGCACTGTAGCATAAAATATTAGGTTATGATTAATTCTATTTGGGTGGTATTCCTGTATGAAGGTGGCCAGGTTAGGTGTGCAGGATATATATACATATATATATATATATATATATATATATATATATATATATATATATATAGTAGACACTAAAGTATGTGAGTGGAATATGGCCAATATTCCATCACAATGTCTGGGCAGAGCTTCAGAGATCATGTGATGCCCAAACGACATGACCCCTCCCTCGGCCTAGTCTTGTGTATTCCAGAGGAATGGGTAACCAATACGTCTGGCACAAGGTAGGCTGCAGACGCTGGCGGCTCAGCGTCAATCCACCGAGACCTCACCACCACGAGCCGGTGGCGAGTTATGGCCAGACCCTGACACCCAAGGGACACGGCTTAGAGACGTTCAGCCATGTCCCACAGGTGAGGGCCTCGTACGAGCCCGGACCATGAGGGCGCGCACATCTGTCAATCACAAGTGTCCGGACCTGTGTAAAGCGTGCACTATCGTCAGACTCCCCACCTGACTTATAGCGGTCCCCGCGACCAGCGGGAATAGGTCCGCCATAGCTACCGCAGGAGATATTGCCTGTCTATTTGCAAGCAAATCTCCCATACTTCCACTGTGCGGATCTCGCGACCAGCGAGAATAGGCCCGCCGGAGATTTGCTCGTCTGCTGCGAACAAATCTCTACCGAGAGACTGAATAAGTAAAGAAACGATAAAACCACAGCCAAGGGAACGGGCTTGGTAGAATCAGCGGGGAAAGAAGACCCTGTTGAGCTTGACTCTAGTCCGACTTTGTGAAGACACATGAAGGGTGTAGCATAGGTGGGAGCGCAAGCGCAATTGAAATATATATATATATATATATATATATATATATATATATATATAATATAATGCCATTATTATAGTAGGATGGTGAGGTTGAAGATAACAGTAGATTGAATGGCCTGGGGTAACCAGGGCTGTTCCAGGTGGACTGTACAGTCAGTAAGAGGAAGGCAAAGTACATCATTGGGTGGTTATACCAGTCTGGTCTATAATGAGGAACATGAAGTCGAACTGGAAACATGGTACGGATGTGTTTATGATTTAACTTCCCACAACAAAGGGGAAGGCCGGTGTCTTTATATTATAATGTACTGAGGTATTGAGATGTCTCACATGTAATGGAAAGTAAAGGGTGCCAGGGCACGAGAGATACCTCCATTATGTTATATTGTGTTTGAAGTCAGATGACTTATTATGTCTCAATAATGCTAAAACTATAGCAATTGTTGACGTACGGAGGTGTAGAGCGGCACGGTGGGAGCAATAGATATGTGGTGCTTGATAACAATGACGGTTATGTTCTCCTAGATAAATGTAGCTATGGTAATAATTATTCATGACTGTGCAGTGGTGAAGGTGTCAGGTTGAACACTACACATATGATAGTGTTGTTGATAGTTATAAGGGTCATGATTATGAGGATAAGGATCTGTGTAGTTAAGGTTTGACAAATGTGAACTTAGTAAAAAATAGTCTCCTGGCCAGCCAGTACAAGAGGTGCTGAATAGGGCACCCATAATGAATCTGGGGTATTATTGAGTGAGCTTGGTCATGGTGAGGGTGACCATGTAGTGATGTCAGCTAAGATGGTTGGGATTGTGATTGTGGTAATGGCTATGGTGAGAGCGATCATTTGATGATTGTGATGTTTTATGTGGCGATATATGTTATATGCCTGAGTTGTTGGCGGTGACTTATGTTATAGCCTGTGTCCTGATTGTTGCTGGTGTCATGGTATATTGATGTTGTCTAGTTGTCATCAGTACAAAGGTGTGTGTCCTGGTGATGTCATGTTGAATTGCATATCCTATGTCTGCTTGATTGCTGTTGGTGCATTGAACTGTATTTATTTCCTGTATGTACATGTTCAAATGATGTTGTCCTGTTAGAGTCGTTGTACACCGGTGTAGCTTAGTTGTGTTCGGTGTTGATTTTGACTAGTTGATGAGTGTTGCTGTGTAACATTGGCATTTATGAGTGGTATTCTCAGCCTGTGGTGTTGGGGATGAGAAGTTGTGTTGTGTCAGAGATCTGTAGGTAATGACCTCCCTGAACTGAGAGTATTCAAGAAGTAAATACTGAGTTAGATGAGAAGCCAGGAAAGGCTTCGAGCATTGTGACGAGGGATGATCCGCCCTCACATTAAGATTGTCCCATGATGTGGTGGTGGCTGTTGCATTAATTGTGGGCCCAATCACTCCGAAGGATGCTGTAGAGCGTGTGTGCTCTGTTTATATTTTATGTGGAGTATGTCCTATAACCTATCCATATAATTGTTGTTCAGTTGAAGTATCATGTGGTTGGTGTGAACTTACACAGTCCATGTCTATGTTTGTGCCACAAGGACACTGTTTGCATACACCATTGCTGTAGTGGTTGTCCTGTGAAGTCCATGTGTTGATGCAAATAATGATTCTTTGATGATTATTAATTAGATGTTGTACCTCGTCATGCATTGCAGGTAGTGACCCTTGGCCATGGTTGCTTGTAGAGCAAACTTGAGCCCCAGCTCTGGTTAATGTCGTAGGCCACTCACATCCCCATTCGTATACCTGTTTATGTCACTATATCTCTGCTGTTAGGGTTATAGTTCTGTTATTTGTTGTGTTATGGCTCTTTGCTGTATCAGGTCCCAGTCGGCCTATGTGATGCGGGTGTCTTGTGTGGGTACTGAGGGTGCCCTTCGACTCAACTGAACGTGGTTGAGGTTTCACTGTCATTCAGAGACCGCCCCTGTAGTCAGTGCTAGGCAGCAGTTATCTCTAATTGTGGGATTTCAGATTCCCATTTCTGTATGTACCGACTGTCCATGAGTCCTGAGATGATTACAATAGAGAGTCCATGCCTGCTGTTACCGTTGTTTACGTTGAGGCTCTGTTGTTGCCATGTCCTTGTTGGTTTGTGGAGATGGGTACCTAGTCATGTGCATAGCGATGTTAGGCAGCAGTGATTACTGTGGGGACATAGGTTCCCATTTCTGTATATGTCAGTTGTGTGACATGTCAGGATGCCTGTTTGTCACTAAATCATGCAGTTCTGTCAATAAAAACCTAATTTTGTTGTTCTTAATTTGTTTTGTTTAGTCTGTAGTTTATTGTGTAAACTCATTGATCCTATTACAGTCCAGCAGTGTAATCTTCTGTCTGGGGTGTACAACAGTATATCCCCCGCCCTAAGAACTCCTGGAATCTTCTGTCTAATTCTACCCCTTTTCTTGTTAACAGAGGAGAATATACACAGTGCTCTTTCTCTATTTCTCCTTATTGTCCTTTTCTTCTCTGGCCCATTAAAAGTCAGTGTTGCGCTTCTTTGTCTTTGAGCACCTAAGTATAGGAAATTACATCTTCCTGTCCTTGATATTCTTTCTCCTGTTTCACTATTATACAAAATACTATGCAAGTTACATTGTCATGTACGCAATCACATTTATCCAACAATATCGAATGCGCTTCTAAAATATCTACGACTACTTCTACACTGACATTCTAAAGGCACTCTAGAAACCTAGGCAGACACACCTAGAATGACACTCTTCTTGGTCATTGCCTTCTCAAAACGTGGCATGTCCAACTTGAGCCATAACCACAGATCGAATGAAGACCCAGTCATCTTGGCGAACCTTGTTTCCTTCTCAGTGACTTCTCGCCATGCACCACGTTGATCATGAGCAGCGTTTTTCACGCACTTAGGCGCGACTAACCTTTACTATGCCGTGATTGCTAAAATGACTCACGGCAGAGCCACATCATGAAGATTTTGCTAAGAATTATCGTGCAAAGATTCAGGAAGAAGATACAACCCGACATATGAGAAGAAAATACAACCCGGTCATAGGAGAAGAATAATGTAGAATAATTGTAGAAGGCAAGTGTACAGTAAATGATGTACATATGCTTATAACATTAATTGAACGTTCTATATAAGTAAACAAAGACTTTGCTTTGCTTTATTGACTACACAAAGACTTTCGGTAAAGTAAGACATGTCAACATGATAAAGATGCTTGCAGATCTACAAATTGATGGGAAAGACCTTAGACTTTTAAAAAACATATATTGGAAACAACAAGCTGCCATAAGGATTGATAATGATGTAGGTCAATATCTGCCTATTAAGAGAGGTGTGATACAGGGATGTGTAATGTCTCCATATCTTTTTTTTTCCTGCACAGTGAAAGTATATTCATAAATGGTAACGATATGAAAGGAATCATCATTGGGGGACATAACATAACTAACATTAGATGTGCGGATGATCTAGTATTAATTGCAGACAGTGAGCAGGATCTGCAACATTTAGTAGATGCGTTTGTTGCACATAGTGAACAACTAGGGTTAGAATTAAATTGCAAGAAGACACAGATTATGGTCATCACTTATAACAAGTCACTCCTTACTATTATCTCGGTACAGTCATAACATCTGATTGGAGATGCCTGGAAGAGATTAGAGCAAGAATCGTCATGGCAAAGATAGCCTTTTGCAAGATGTAAAACATACTGACCAATAAAAAGAAATACCTAGATGGCTTTGCCACGTGGCATGGTCGAGATAGGAACACTGAGCTCATCCACGAACCTGGTGATCAAGTGAGATGGCGAAACATGACCGCCCACGCTTATCGAAATGGCACGTGATGATGATGATAAAAAAAAACTTTTGGGCGAATGTCAAAAGTGGGGCGGCCATCTTTAAACAGTCCTTATGACTTCACCATGTTTGTCTGCACCGTTTTCTCACGTTCTTAACGCCCTTGATGTCCTGTACAACAATATTCACAGATTACAAGACAATGGCTTGGTTAATGTCATGTGTATCAAACGTTTGCCGGCTTCGTGGCTTAGAGGTTAGCGACTTTTCTCCGTAATCTCGTATACTCTCGTGGGTAACGTGATGACGGTGAGAATCAGCAGTGGTTCGAATCTCATCGGTAACTTACGAGGTATGTGAGCCGGCCGCTCAGAAAGCAATGGCAAACTACTGAGCGTAATTTTGCCAAGAATTCAACATACAGCTGAAAGATGCTGGTGTTTTACAGCGATGTCCTGTAAAGGATATGGGGAAAAAAAATCAAACGTTTAAGGTTCTGATTTTAAGCCCCCCCCCCCCCCCCCCCTCCCTTCCCCCAACTTCGTAAAATGATTCAACCACCAGTGGTAAATTCAAAATGATGGGGTAATAGGGATAAATCCACGGTGAACTAGGATAATTGGGATAAAGCCATGGTGAACTAAGAGCCGAGGGATGAATACAATTATATGGGTAGGTTTAAAAGAATGAATCGTGTACGTATATTATGCTTACTGTTATGTGTTTGTTACATCTTTTGCTACAACGTTAGCTTGCGTATTTAAGCCCTAACTGCACCGCCAGAGAGAAACCTACTTTTCTCCTTGACAAAAAATCACTCCTAGATTCGCGGAGTGGGAGGTAAAAATAAGTATCGAATAGACAGAGAGACTGGTGGTAGGCAGACAGTCTCAAACCATGCCCAAAAAAAAATTAAAAAAAAAATAAAACAACTTGGAAATTAAACAAACTAGAGCATTTATATATCTAGATGGGAGAATGGATGGAGAATCCATACGCTGTGCAAAGGCAAATCGGATACTGGGAAAACTACTGCCACTTCTGTCGAATAGAAAAATACATATAAGTACTAATGCAAATCTCAAAAGAACTATTTGTGGCCGACCTTATGCTATCAGTGTCAAACCCATGTCAAGCAACTATATGATGTGTTTTGTGTATGTATTTGTTTTCTGTTGAAGGCTAGTCGCCGCAACGTCCTGTGTTTTCCGAAATTGTGTTCTGTAAAGCTGCATTCTTTGTGTTATTTTATACTGTTGCAACGTCAAACATGGACGCTTACTGCTACTAACGAGCACAAAATCATAACAACAGGGATGAGGTATCCTAGTAGTAATATAAAACTAATTTAGAAAACGAATATTTTTCGTCAAATGTAGTATACGAAATGCTTTTTTTTTTTTTACAAATAAAAATCTTACAGAGAGCGCTCTTATCCCCCCCCCCCCCTCTCTCTCTCTCTCTCTCTCTGTCAAAGTAACATAACCAAGGTACACAACTTACACAAATGAAAACGCCAAGGAAGCTAGGAGAATTATAGAACTTAAGAGAGGGAACATTAGAATGATTGGTGTGGGTGAATGGGTTTATTCAGACTGTTGAATGAACAATATTCTTGGACTGGGAACAACGTTGTATAACGCTTTGAAAGACAAAATGATAAATGTGTTCAGCGTTGGGCTAAGGCAGGCCCATACAGACTATCACGGGCAGTATGTTTGATCGGAACAATGGGAGATCCCATTGCCACATCTAACACACTCTACTGTCGGGATATAGTTGGTCACGGTTCCAGCTTCACGGCATAGGGTCGCCCCATTATACTGCACTCCTTTGCCAGTGAATATCACATACATTGCTCCTCACTGTCCCATGTGAAAAATAGAATATACAGGAGTCTCGACAAACCAACAACCCACAGCCGGCACAGGTATACTATGCATAATACCGCTGCCAAAATGCCAACACAAAAGTCCGCCACAAAAACATACAGTTCATTGTCGATGGAAAATGACTAGAAAAGAAGCAGCCACACATTACTGCATAAGGCATCCCAGTTAGTTCAGCGACCGGAGGGTCGCCATTTTTCAGAATATGCAGTTCATGCGCTATAAACAACAGCGGATAGATGTAAAGCACCCCACACGAAATTCACAACTCACAGTGTCGCTCCACGCACTCAACTCAGTAGCAGGGCGACGGAACCATGTCTGTCGAAACAAGGTTTTCTTTCATCCTTTCGTTAAGAAAACAACCTGGTGTTTTGTACTAGTGTAGGAGGTCTTATAAACGAAATGGGTGTAGGTTATACACCAGATGATTGCGACGTATCATTGCAGCTCTAAAAGTAGTTTGAAAGGTAGTCTCTTACACAATGTTTAAAAATATGGCTCAATTCCAATTGCTCATTCTACTACAATGAAGGAGGAGTATGCTACAATAAGCACAATTCTGGAAAAATTGAAGTGTTTAGAACATAACTGGATGGTTTGTGTAGATCTTAAAAATGATGAACTTCTTGCATGGCCATCAAAGGGGATTCTCTAAATATCCATGCTTTATATGTTTGTGGGATAGCAGGGCACAAGAAACGCATTGGTAAAAATAACAGTGGCCGTTGAGGGATGAATTTAGAGTTAGAGAAAAAATATTGTCAACAAGCCTCTCGTTGATCGAAAACGAATAACTGAGAATGAAAACAGTGTTGATGAAAGAAACAAAAAAAGAGGCGAGTGAAATATTTCGGCCACATTAAAAGAAATAACACTCTTATAAAAACCGTACTGGAGGATAAGGTTTAGGCAAGAGGTAGACAACGATACGAATTGGAAGATAACATTAAGAGATGGCCAACAACCGTCTGACAGAATGTACAGTCAGGGCGAGAGACAGACAGTGTTGGAGATCCATTGCTGCCAACCTTCATTGTGGAGACGTCACCTGCTTGATTGATATTACCATTGCTACCATATAATCGTACATATGTGGTATCGCTAAGTCATACACGATTTTAATAACTTCGTGGGTAATTATACCCAGATACATAATTCATTTCTTCGGTCTTAAGTTTAGTCTTTCAATCTTATAGTCAAAAGTTCTGAAGATTCCTTGAAGAGATATACTGTAGATCTCGGATTAAATCATTCAGTTCACGCTTGTCAAGGCGTTGAGCAGCTGGGAAAAATCATCTTCGAAATCACTATCACTGTCACTTGTCGTTCCACAACATGCCACTACTGTCTCATCTTCTAGCAGGGAATCCGAAATCTTACTTAAAGTTGGAATTGGTATGTCATCTCTGTGTGGAAAAGGTCGTCTAACATAATATAAATCTTGATATTTCCATTTTTCTTATTTTTGCCACATTAATTCCCTTAATATTGACAACACAGAAATAAAAGTCATCATAGTGGTTCTTGGGTTCTCTGTAAGTAAACAAGAAGTTTAATTTTGAAAGGAATTAGATAGTAATAATCTTTTTTTCTTGAGCCCTATACAGAAAATACTGAAATAATATTACTTAAATACCGAAACACATGTATCTCAAAAACTAGAACTGATACAGAAAAATACACCAGCAGGCCTCATTTATGCAAAATCATGTGTAAAATGTTTGACACTAAAACCATTTGTTGGGGGGGGGGGGGGGGGGTGGGTGGGCTGTGTGATAGTAATGGGAATGACACAAAAACGTTAAATAAATGTGCACTCTGTACATTCTAATTTCATGTAAAGTATAGTATATAAATGCGCAGTATAGTTAGTTGCATATCCTTTACAGGACGTCGCAGTCAACACCAGCATTTTGTGCTGTTGCGATCTCTTGGCAAGCTTACGTTCTGTAATTTGCCATTGATATGTGTAGTATAGTACATAACTATATATAGTATAATCTAGTTTAGTACAGAAAAGTACAATATGGTGAATTTAGTACGAAACAGTACAGTATATTCTAACATAATACGGATTGATTGATTGATTGATTGATTGATTGATTTAGGAATCGACATCACAGCATTCAGGGCATTCCCATAAGCGCTCCGTCCCCATCGTCAGCAGCCAGCGAAGAGTTCCAAACCAATAGTACCAGTAGCAATCTGATTATATGTCCGTCTCGCCTTTCCTCTGAGGTTGAGCGTCGGCCAGATTCCCTCGTCACTCCTCGCTGTCTCATTTTTGCCAGACCATGGTAATCCATTTGCTCCTCCGAGGGGTACACGTGCTCCCACAAGGCCGCAACCACGTCTGCCTTATCGTGTATCAATACTCCACCAAGTTCTGCAGAGCCAGCCAATTTGTCCGCCTGTTCATTTCCCAGCACACCGGCATGCCCCGGAGAAAAGATCCAGGTGATGCTTGTCACCCGTGACCTCCGAAGCGAAGCATAATACAGAAACACACAACATACTCTAGTATATTACAGGAAGAAAAGCCGTGTTAGAACGCTAGCCTGTCGGTCCGGTTGTCACGGGTTCGAATTATCTTGGATACGGATGTTTTAAATTTATCTGGGAGCTCCCAGAAATATATGTTGGAATGTTAAGACTTCTGGCGTGATCACCCGTTAAGCGCCGATTTTTTTTTTTTTTTTTTTTTTTGGCATATCCTTTACAGGACATCGCTGTCAACACCAGCATCTTTCAGCTGTATGTTGATCTCTTGGCAAGATTACGCTCAGTAGTTTGCCATTGCTTTAAGAGCAGATTGGTCTGTGAAAATATAGGTCTAGCACCATAAACCCAATACATCTCAAGAAGTGTAAATGGTCCATTATTGACATTATTTAATTTTAGTACAATATTTTATTACAATTTTAATTTTAATTACAAATTTTAGTACAATACCGCCTGTATACTATAATTTAGCATAGTATTGTAGCAGTGTTGCATAGTGTATCGAGAGCTCCCCTGGCCGAGGTGGAGTAATCGTTGGCCATCCTAAGTGCTTAGTGAAAAGGCAGTTACTGAACACGAACTGGACACTTGTAACAATTTAATATTTTATCTGATCTGTGTCTGATAAACACACAACCTTGGAACACTTCTTGTTCGGCCGAACCACACAGCCACAATGCTTGGCTTGGACGTATTCAGACACTGGAGGACAGGTTAAAGACAGGTTATATTTCCATCAATACTACCAATATTGTTTAAATATTTAAAGATGAAAACGTTCATCTTCAAAAAGAAATCAGCGTTCTTACAGAAGAGAACGAAGCTATTCAAAGCGACTATCCATATCATAATGCTAAAGAGAGCACAGCCACTGGATACAAGTGCACACAGACAGTTTCTACAGATACACCCGCAGATAGCACACCCTCCATCTACCCAATTAGTGTTCATATAATCAACAGGTTTCATACCCTAACTGTAGATTCCTCAGCAACAAATCAGGAATCACAGATCTTATCAGCTACCACTGCCGTGCAGCAACAACCAATTCAAATGCCTTGAACGACTTTAGCATGGAACAATTATAAACAATCTATCTCAATCTCAATAACTGGAAACTCCCTATTGAAAGGAATCTATGGTGATCCTATGCCATTTCTGACAACGAGATTGTCGATTTACCATCATCCAAACGCAGACGTTGATATACTAACAGTTACACTGCGCAGATGTAACATGAACGATAAGATAAGTAAAACAACAGTTCATATTGGTATCAATGATATTATAAATAATAAATTCATAAGCACCTTAGAACTCTCTACATTGGAGGTGTTGTTACGTAATAAATTTCCCAAATCATCAATTTATATTTCATCAATCATTCCACCTTGTTATGGATTCCAGCGCCGTGCGGCCGATGCAGGCAATCTAATACTATGAAATATTGTAGGGAAAATAATATACATGTCATTAACAATGCCCCACATTTTACATCGCAGTCCAGATTCCCTAAGGAAAGACTATACAGGGATCAAATGCATAGTTCTAAGATGCGAAGTAGCATACCAGCGAAGAACATAATATATCATGGACGAGCACAACAACCAACATCAGTTACAGAAGTGCACAGTGCTTCATCTCCGAAGTAGCATCTCTCAGTGTTAAAACAACATCTCTTCCCACATCATCCGTGCCTGTACCTTAAGTATGCCATGAATGGTAAGCAGGTAGATTGCTAGGTAGCCATGTAGGTGAGTGGGTTGATATATAGGTGGGTCGGTATGTAGTTGGATAGCTATTTAGGTTTTTTTTTTTCAATATACGGATCCAATAAGCTAGCGTTATCCGGAATGGTTTACTTTATGTTTGACCCGATAATACTTCAGAAAAATTGTTCGAAACGTCTGTCTGTAGGTTGTACTCATTTTATAATAAAAGACAATATTCACACTAGAGTTGATGGTCTCCAGCAACAAGGAAACGCCCCACACAGCAATAAAGAGATTGTTATACCTTCTCCCACTAGCAAACTCAGGCTCAAAAATGGTCACAGAAAATAAAATCACAGATGGTAAATAACAAATTATGAAAATACTAGCTATGAGAATAACCATTATTGGTATTAAGTGGCAAGGCAAAATCACAAATACTGAAGTATTGGAAAGATCAGGTTGTGTGACGGTGTATTCCATGCTCAGTCTTCGTAGACTTAGATGGATAGGACACATTAGGAGGATGGATGATGGTAGAATACCAAAGGACATCTTTTTTGGTGAATTACAGACGGGTAGGAGATCTCAGGGTCGGCCTCTACTACGATACAAAGATGTGTGTAAGCGGGACATGATTGATACAGGCATTGATAATGCACATTGGGAGCACGTCGCCGCTGAACGTGTTGCATGGAGGGCAACTATCAGAAATGGAATAAAGACAAAGGAGAAAATGATTGCAGATAAAGCACACACAGAGCGTGAGAGACGTAACATGGTGCAAAATGGTGGAAATGACCATGTTTTCACATGCACCTAATGTGGGCAAACATTTGCAGCAAGAATTGGCCTTACCAGCCACACTCGCCACCGCCATGGATCGTAGTTATTAAGCCTTTTTGAAGCATAATGTACCAAACTATCGTCTGTCAAGGCGGAAAGGTGCCAATGGTGATAGGCATTGATAGTGGGATAGTTTCAGAATGCATAGAATAAGTTAAACATAGGAATTTGAAACAGTATAGCATAGGAAAATCGACAGTGAGGCAAAACATGGCCGCTTAGTCGAAGGCAATCAATCAGGCCATTGGTTACATGAATAGATTTATCATTTTAACCATTCATATTTACACAATGATATATGTACCTTATCGAAAGACATGATTACACATTCATAATGCATTTTCAACGTACCTATGCTCCAGAGAGTGAAATATTTTGAGCTGTTTTTGCCCTCCCCAGCGGGGAGTCTTGACATGTGCGTCCTTTGTTCTGCTTAACAAAATGTCTACTAACCCTTTGTTAAAATCTAGCGCCACGGCCTAGCCACTCGACCAATCATTGGCTTTCTATTTTAACTTAGATGACGTCACATAGGTCAACTCTAGCGCCGTTTCTCTCCCCCCTAAGTATGATACTTAAAAAGTAAATACTAGGGATTTGTAGAGACGCTACAATTATATTACAATTGTCCTGGGAGAGACAGCTGAGTGCGGCCAGGTGAGTGGCATGATGGTAGGTTGGCTCTTTTTGGAGGTCTCCTGGACAGGGCTGGCAGGGGGATCGTGTCGTCTTATTGTTGCACCAACCCATACACCGATGATGATGACAGCGAACGTAGGAATAAGGGCGGCTGATCGGGAGGACAACCTGAGACTGCATTTGAGTTCTCTGCCTTTGCCTACATCGAGTCCTTATGAGGACTGGACATGACCGGTGTCAGCATCCCCAATAAGCCCTTACAGGAGTAAGGAGTTAACACTAGGCTAGTAGAGAGACACCCAGACAGGGAAGACACCGACTGCTATTAATACCTCGCAGGGAGACACATTTGTGTTAGACCAGAGGGCAAAGAGTACGGATGAGCGAGGGCTTTCCCCAAGCAAATGGGTTGCTGGTAACCGTGATATGCCAGGTTACTCAAACTCACCAGCCAGCGTGCTGGGCAGTCCAGGCACGCAATAGTAGCAACTGCACGGAGGGTAAAAGGGCCCGTGCTGGTCCACGCTATGTGTAGCGGGACAGACTGACTGGAGACGGTAGAGAGGTCGGACGTATCCTTGACCAATACGATAGCTTTCTAGGCCATAGGCAAACTTAAGGCTATATCATTTAGATTGTGTAATGCTAGCATCATCTATCATCACGTTGATATATTCATATTGTGTACAATGATGAACCTAACGCTTGTAGAGCCATTCATATGTCGGCTCTGAATAAATTGCATTCCTTTCGCAAATGTCATGAATTGTTATTTCGTGCAGTGCGAAAGTAGCGGAGTCTTGAAAGCTGCAGCGCACAGGTCGCTGACAGGCTAGACCCCGAATTGGTGTCAGAAGTTGTGGACCAACGCTAACTGCGAATTGGTGTCAGAAGTTGTGGACCAACGCTAACTGCGAATTGGTGTCAGAAGTTGTGGACCAACGCTAACTGCGAATTGATGGCAGAAGTTATGAACCAACACCATAGTAAGACCCCGAATTGGTGTCAGAATGGTCAAAGAACCAACGCCAGCTGCGAATTAAGGTCAGAACACATTGAACGAACGCCAGCAGTACAATTACTGTCAGATTTCAGTGAACGTTTTCTGAACAGCCATAGCAGGCAATTGTAGTATTGTTCGACGAGCAGTTAACGCCAACATGCAAGTGGTATTATAAACCACTAAACGAACGCTAACTATCGATAAATATTACAAAGTTCTGTGCCAGAATTAGTTCAATGCACGTTTCGACATTTGTGATGTATGATATATTGCAAAGTAATACAAATATTATTGTGATACATGCTATAAATTAAATTTTTTCTTGTGGTGAATTATACGATCGCCCAATTTGTGGAGTGTGAACCACAAGTGATTCAAATTAGATCGTAAAGTGTGAAATTCTACCAATATTATTTAGAAAGTGTGTGATTATATTAAAAGCAATTGAAATGTATAAGATCATCAGTGAACATCACCATCGTAACCACCGTGTACATTTCATTGCGTGTGATACAGCCATCAATGTCACCATTCTACGAAATCATTAAATAGAGTAGCGACGAACTGCAGCCTAGAACGAAGGTACGCCACAATTAAACGGCGAAGACAAGACGACATTGACGGCCATACGACTAATCATCTCACTTATCATCTAACAATCATTCAGACGATCATATCATTCATCATTAATACCATCTATCACTATTTATCACATTCTCATCCACCAATCGCATGAAATAGGAAATTATAGTAACATCGTTATGACATATGAAATATGTAATAGAATATGATGAATTGTGAGCCTGTATTTACAACGTAAGCGTGTGTCTAATTTTTGCTGCTCTACCAACCAGAACGCAGCCGTGTGTCAGCAAATCAAACCAGTGTGTAGTGTGAAAGACTGCGGTGGAACATCCCAAGTACCGCACTGTCCAAAAAATTAGATGAGTATATTTTCCGAATATTTCGATATGCTCTAACGTAATCATGCATCTTCCTTTCCAGCAAATGATGTACATGTACTAACACATTATTGTATACTATTCTGTGCATATTATGATATTATCATTTTGAATTAACATTACGGCACAAAATGGCGTCACTAAATGAATGCATCCAGGCGGGCATCGCCATGGGCCACACTGGAGATAAGCTAGAAAAATGGGCAGATCAAAAGTATAAAGAAGAAATAGCTCGACAGAAAGAAGAAACAGAAAGGAAAGCTGCTCTTGACAGAGATGAAAGAGCAATAGAAAGGCAACATCAAAAAGAAATGAAAGAGATCGAGGAGGCTACCAAACAGAAACAAGTAATCGCCGATCAGGCTACCAAACAGAAACAATTAGAATTCGATCAGGCTACCAAACAGAAGCAATTAGAGTTAGACCAGAAAAAATTAGAGTCCGATCAAGCTACCAAACAGAAGCAATTAGAGTTAGAACAGAAGAAATTAGAGTCGGACCAAATTATCAAACAAAAACAGTTAGAATTAGAGCAGGCCACCAAAGAAAAGCAAATACAGGTAGATTCAGATGCTAAACTAAAGATGAAGGAAATGGAGGTAGATTCTAACATACAAATAGCCTCTAGCAAACAAAAGAGCCAAGAAGAACAGAACAAATTCAGTAAATACAAAGGCCTCATTAAACCATACACTGTAGGTGATTCAATCAGCGCATGGACTGAAAATATAGAGTTCCAACTAAAACACAGAAAATACCTTTAGAGGATTGGGCAATGATTTATATGAGGAACCTGAGTGGGGAGCCTTTAAAAGTAATAGAATCCATACCTACTGATCTTAGAAACAATTACCAGTACATACACGATAGGATAATGCAACATTTTCTTTTGGACGCTACTGGTTACCAAATTCAATTCTCACAGATTAAACCAAAAGCAACTGAAACGTTCTTAGACTACATTTCTAACGTGCAGAGCACATTTAAAAAATGGACTAAGGCGGCTAAAGTAGGTAACAGCTATGAAAAACTAGAAGAACTAATAGTAATGGACAAAGTTGTTTCGACAGTACCTACCCCTTTTGCTAAATTCTTACAACAGTCAGATATTGAGTCCATTCAACAACTAGAAAAACGGGGGTCAGCTTATTTATCCGCTAATCGGGACATATTCAAAACTACATCATATGACACAGAAATTACAGCTTTTGCAAACAGAGTCCCTGATAGATCCTACAAACAGAAAGACTATAGTAAGAAGGACAAACCAGATCAGAAACCACCTCAATGTATCTATTGCAATCTGTTTCACCCAACATATTCGATGTGTGATAAAAACCCCACATATCCGTCACACCTAGAACAAGTGTTAAAGAAGCAAGAAAGCAGGGGCTCATCGTTTAAACGTGCTGTAAAATGTTATTTTTGTTCTAGTTATGGCCACTATAGCAATAGGTGTCTTGGGAGACAGACAATGAAGGCAAACAACGCAGCCCTCATCGATACATCATCAGACTTTGAGAGTGACATAGATCCTGAACTTGTCAATGTATTGCCAATGAATGAATGTCAAAATGTAGCGTCAGTAACCGATATTTTAAACTTAAGACGTGCAAAGTATGCCAACAGTTTCATGCGGAGGGGAGATTGAAATGTGGACACTTAATATCATGTTCAAATGAAAAAGCTAATGCAGCATGTGCCTCCAGAGGTAACCTTAAGTTCTACGATGCACAGGTCAATGGTAAACCATGCCAATGCGTAGTTGATAGCGGCTGTACTATACTGGGATTAAGAAGAGAACTTGCTAGAACAGAAGATTATACGGGTGAATTTGTCAAATGCCGTACTTTCTCGGGTACCATCGAGAAATATCCACTGGCAAAAGCGCATATCAATACCCCGTTCCTTACCGGCACATTTACGTGCGCCATCCTCCAAAATCCATGTACGGACCTTATTTTGGGATGTCTTGATGCATTGAAAGAATGTACAGACGACAACATAAAAGCCTGGAATGAAACACACAGGGTCAACGCTGTAACTAAGTCAGATACAGAAATAAGTTATACTGACTTACAAAATAAAACTTTACAGCTACTAACACCAAGTGGTGCAGATATCAACAATACTCGCCAAAAGTTGAGCGAAGCACAAAGCACCGACCGAACACTCACGCCATATTTTAACTTGTTGTGTGAGCGAAAGAAAGTTTCTAAAAATTCTTCCTGGTACTTTAAAAAGGTTAATGGAATTCTCATGCGTTATTACTCATATAATAACCATGAAATTCAGCAGACGGTGTTACCTGTAACATACCGGAAAAAGGTGCTAAAAAGCGCACATTCACCACCGTTTGCTGAACATTTGGGCTATCATAAAACGCGAGCCAGAATTCTATCACAATTTTACTGGCCGAAATTTTGTTCGGACATAAAATCTTTCTGTCGCTCTTGTAATGTGTGTCAACATCGGGTACGAAAGAAAGAACATGTAAAGGCCGAAGTGCAAAAATCAGTGATAGCATCTAGACCACTTGAAAGTATAGCGGTCGATATTACTGGACCCCTAATGCAGGTGTCAAGTAATGGAAACCATAACTATCCAAACGAGGGTACTAAAACGATTCACCTTAAACCGAACCAAAAGGCTGTGATTCAACTAACCGATAAACATAACATGGTACTAACATGTTGCCAAGGGCCTCTCAACGTTAAACTCAAAATATCAGATGCGGATAATGAAATATCGATAAAAGAACCCTTAGAGATATTTCATATCAACATCCTGAAACCAAACGTTTCACAAAAAGAACATCAGACAGGCCAACAGAATGCACCAACACCAAGCAATGAGATGACAGACATACACAACTCAACTTCACTAGGTAAGGCGACACACAACAGCGACAACGCAAACACACGTAGCCAGACAACAGCACACACAAGTAGAAGCACAACAGTATTGGACGAGATGGAACTACCAGTTCCGACAGGAAACGCAACTGCGACAAATATCTCGACATATAGAAATAACAGATGCAATCAGACGAAAGACGGGACAAAACAACTACTGAAACGTCGACAGGTCTTCAACAGGTTGAGATTGTGTGGACTCATAGCTAAGCCGTCCAAAATGGAGTTGGGCATGGGATAAATTGACTTCCTGAGTCATAACATCTGCAGGGGCCAATTGAAAACTGATGACAGTTACGTCACTAAAATTCTGAATGTAACAATGCCATCGACCAAGAAACAGGTCCCAAACTACTATAGTAAATTCATCAGTGGTTTTTCTAACATCTTAAAAGCTTCGGCTAAGTTATTTGTAAAGGATGCACGATTAATTAGTGCGGTATCGAAATTGAAACATTTTTTCATCGTTCCATCTATCCTTCGTATGCCTAACCCGAAACTCGCTTATTTCTTACGCACAGATATGAGTGCCATATCCAGATCTGGAATCATAGGTCAGTTCAACGACGGGACGTTCCACCCCGTAGCTCGCAACATCACTTTTGCTGAAGGAAGATACTCAGCATCAGAAATGAAAGGCCTGAGTTTGATCTATTGTGTGAGAAAGTTTCATCGCTTCTTGGCAGGAGCACAGTTTGTAATCCAAGCCGATAACTCTCCATTGTCTGTGATGCAATCTGGCAATCTGAATTAACAGGTGGGATTTAATTCTCCAAAATTATACGTTTACCATCCAACATTTAAAAGGGAGATTAAATACGATTGCAGACATTTTAAGTCGTCCTTCATCCATTCAAATACCTGAGTTACAGGAAGGAAGCGACCATACACCACCAGAAACATTGACACTGTAATGTTAAATAACCAAGTGCCATGTGTGGTGAATAGGACATATCGTAAGTGCGTTATTATCGCCTGATACTTGACTTGTGTGAATAGAACAGTGCTATAGAAGTGTAATGAACATACGCAAAATTAACATGCGCTGAGACACATGTAATTTAGATTATGGGAACTAACGCCAAGAGGACAGCGAACCCAGCTTAGACCCGCATCTAGAAAGAATGTCAACCAACGTCACAATATAGTAAGGCTAGACCCCGAATTGAATGTATTGAATCAACGATTAGACCCCGAATGACAGTACAGGGTTAGCTATGAACCTACATGATGTGGTAGGCAACTATATTAATACACTATCCTTCAAGAAGAGCATTAAAAACTTTGGCAGAATGAACTATGTTAGTATAGTCTACAAAGAGATGTGCTCTAGCTTCACAACGCAGAGGAGGACGTCAACTTAGTGTAATTAGATATAGAAATGTAACTGTGATATATGTACATTATTATTTTATTTACAATATCTATAACTTCATTTTTCTATTATTTATTCTATTGCAAATTATGTAAACGCATATATAACTTTATTTTCTTATTTGCTTAGTTAGAAATCACCATCATTTAATTAATAACCCATTTATTAAAACATCCATTATAGAAATACAATTATTAGATCCTATATTAGTTAATTTACTTATAATCATAATCATTTATACATCCATTTAGTTAATATATCATTTCAAAATCAATGCCAATCATTTAGGAATTAATATCATCTTTTTCACAAGTAACATTTAAGGTAATTAACCCATTTCGCTTAAATGAAAGTAGTAGTAAATTATTTCCCTTGAAGGTAATTTAGGTCAGCACACCAAATTATGAAAGTTACTAGGTCAGGATCGGTAACGAACCATCCTTATAACAATGTATATTTTTGTACAGACATGACGCGTGCAAACAAAACGCACAGTCATTTGGCGTGATTACTGTTATAATTCAGCCAATCATTTAATGTATATATAATGATGTATGTAATATTATGACCCATATTTTAATGACGAGAGAATGATTGCCTGAAAGAAAAGTATGAAAGGGAATGAAAGATGAATGAAAGAAGAGAAAATGCGGAGAGAGAATGCGAAAACTTAGTAAACATTGAAAAAAAGAGAGCGAGAGTGAAAGACAGCGGAAATATTTTTTTCCACCGCTGGAAAGGTCTTATTTGACTTGTCTGTGTCATGTGTGTTTCCAATGTGTTGTCAAGGTTTTATATGTGTTACAGCAACACTTTAGCAGAGTATAGAGAGAACGTACTTTGAGCTTCAGAAAACGGAGTTGTGGTCACAAATAAAAATAACGAACGTTTGTAACCACAATAAACCGATTTGCGGCGCTCGAAGGAACACACACATTTAGTACACTAACGCATACACATGTTAGAGAATTAAGTACACTGTAGTTTATTAGAAAACACGCAAACAAACAGGAAAACGAACACATAAAAGTTGCACACACCAATTAAATCAAAGAACAATAACTCTAAATTCAGGGGACACAATAAATAATCAGAAACCTAAATGTAACAGTGAACATAGCTTTTTCACATGCGGAAGCGAGAAGGTGAACAGTAGAGCTATGTGTATAGAGTTGGAGGGGATATTGATGGGAACATGAACACTTGGTGCTCATGTGTTGTACTCATAACAGAGTCAACTAGTGTGTGGGTTGTCATTTTGGGGCAATATGAGGAACAGGTCAAGACGAAAGTCAATGGGTGGAAGTCAAAAGACATAGGGTCTAACGACAGAAGCCAGGACGTAAGTCATAAGACAACGGTTTCCGGTTCACTACCAATCCTTGAGATATCTAGAGATCCAACTATACTGAGACATGGGCTACTAAATCAGCCAAGTGAAAAGATAGAACACTGTGAATGAAGGTAGAAGATATTGTTCTATCCCCAAACTAGAAAGTTCTATACTTATTGGAGAGCTGACAAAATTGGGGACAACCAATTTTTCTTTTGTAACCAAGAAGTGTTACAAAGATAAGAAAGGGGAAGTAACACTTCGCGAAGAGGAGGGGGACCCTGTCAGCATCCCCAATAAGCCCTTACAGGAGTAAGGAGTTAACACTAGGCTAGTAGAGAGACACCCAGACAGGGAAGACACCGACTGCTATTAATACCTCGCAGGGAGACACATTTGTGTCAGACCAGAGGGCAAAGAGTACGGATGAGCGAGGGCTTTCCCCAAGCAAATGAGTTGCTGGTAACCGTGATATGCCAGGTTACTCAAACTCACCAGCCAGCGTGCTGGGCAGTCCAGGCACGCAATAGTAGCAACTGCACGGAGGGTAAAAGGGCCCGTGCTGGTCCACGCTATGTGTAGCGGGACAGACTGACTGGAGACGGTAGAGAGGTCGGACGTATCCTTGACCAATACGATAGCTTTCTAGGCCATAGGCAAACTTAGGGCTATATCATTTAGATTGTGTAATGCTAGCATCATCTATCATCACGTTGATATATTCATATTGTGTACAATGATGAACCTAACGCTTGTAGAGCCATTCATATGTCGGCTCTGAATAAATTGCATTCCTTTCGCAAATGTCATGAATTGTTATTTCGTGCAGTGCGAAAGTAGCGGAGTCTTGAAAGCTGCAGCGCACAGGTCGCTGGACATTTGAGTTCTCTGCCTTTGCCTACATCGAGTCCTTATGAAGACTGGACATGACCGGGACCACTACTGGTGAGGACAACACAAGAAAGAACCAGCAATTAGGGCTATTAGAGAAAGAAACCAACAAAGGAAAGACTGTGGAACCTAGTAGGTCCGACTTAAAGATAGGTCTTCATAAGGAAAAACATAAAACAATATGGAAATTACCAGGCAGCACAAAAACCAACCTTATGCGACAACCAGAGCGGAACCAATAAAACCAGTTCGAATCAGGACTAACAGTCCACACAACTACGGATCTCAACTCTAACCAACGCTGAGGAGGCAGGTTGAACGAGACCGAATTTAGGATCTTTGATTTCAAAATGATAGATAGATAGAATAGAAGAAGCTGGTACTTGCGGCTTGGATAGATCTGAAGAAAGCCTTTGACAAAGTCTGGAAAGAAGGTCTGATGAAGAAACTGAGAAACTGTAAAGTCAATGGAAGAATGTACAAATGGGTGAAAGCATACTTGCACAACAGAAGAGCCCGAGTACAGATAAACGGACATAAGAGCAAGAAGTACTACTCCGTCACGGTGTGTGCGTCTCCGGCGGTTTGGAAAGAACCCTCTACGCCGCTGTTAGAAGAGACTGTTTATGCGCTTACAACGTAGCTTTATATAGCAAGGAGGAGGAGAAGGAGTGAGAGAAGAAGAAGAAGAAGAAGAAGAAGAAGAAGAAGAAGAAGAAGAAGAAGAAGAAGAAGAAGAAGAAGAAGAAGAAGAAGAAGAAGAAGAAGAAGAAGGCGTAGGAGGAGGCGTAGGAGGAGAAGTAAACAATATTTGCATGGTGAATTGCTTGGTACAAATCAGTTTAACACTCTCTGTTCAAAACTGACAATCCTGTTAGCACGAACACATACATCAAGCCATTCATTAGAAGTGTACATGGGTGCGTAGGAGTTCAATTCTGGGCATAATTGATCTGAGCACGCGTGGAAGATGTTAGCCAGAAAAGTACGTCATTATTAATGAGACCAGTGCTATAACGTATGGCAATGACAAACCGGTACGCCTTGGTTGTATAAGCCGGATGATGTTGCGTAAGACCATCGCCAATGCCGGCTCCGACTACGACGACTTGTTTTCCTGTTTCATTGATATTACGTATCTTTGACACGCCAACAAGCCTCGCAGTGTCTCTTTGTTCTTTTGAATTTAGACGGTGATGATGATGGGGAGGCGTGTTAGGACGTGGATACTGATGATGATGGTTGTTATTAGTATTGTTATTGTTTTTGTTATTTGTTGTTGTTGCTATTACTGTTGTCATTATTATTTGATTATTATTGTCATTAGTGTCATTATCATCATCATTATTAGTTTCCCAACTTTGTACTTTCTTGCTTTATAATTGTGTTCTGTTATCTCGCCATCTTCTTCTTCTTCTTCTTCTTCTTCTTCTTCTTCTTCTTCTTCTTCTTCTTCTTCTTCTTCTTCTTCTTCTTCTTCTTCTTCTTCTTCTTTCTCCTCCCCCTTCCATTCCTCATCCTCTTCCTCTTCTGTTTCTTTTTAATACTTTTGCTGCTGCTTATTGTTACTACTACTACTACTACTACTACTACTACTACTACTACTACTACTACTACTACTACTACTACTACTACTACTACTACTGAAGACGGAGTGGGTTCGCTTGTTGACGAGGTAATAGGGAAAGAGAATCCGCACGTAAATTTCAGTCCAGTGCTACTAGGAGTAGTGTGTATGGTCTACACTTGAGTTCTAAGCGAGCGAGCGCGAAAAACAAAGCAACTTTAAATCTCTAGTATTATGTTATATTTTTACCAAAAGATGTGTTATTTTGTATTTTCTCCTCCTCCTCCTCCTCCGCCTCAGCCTTCTTCTGCTTCTGCTTCTTCTTCTTCTTCTTCTTCTTCTTCTTCTTCTTCTTCTTCTTCTTCTTCTTCTTCTTCTTCTTCTTCTTCTTCTTCTTCTTCTTCTGCGTTCATCCGGAGTGGGTTTTTTTCCAGACGTAATTGCGGTATGTCGTCCTAACATTCGCCTTTTGGCGGGTGTTTGTTGATCTGGTTAGCCTTCCCGGGTGTTACTCTCTGTTGTGGTGCCATCGACACCCCCATCTGGTCAAATTAGAACGGTCTAAGACTGCACGATCTCTAAGACTGCGTTTGTTGAACTGGTTAGCCATTCCCGAGAAGTTTCGAGAGACATTCGACTCTCACTGCTGTGGTGTCGTCCACATCTCAGCTGGTCAATTTAGAACGGCCTAAAACATCACGGTCAACCCCCAAGGGAAGGCACGGTCAGACCATGGGCATTCCTCGCCATCCAAGGAGGCTTCCATAATTGCAGAGCCGACACATAGCGCTCTGGTAATGGGCTCACCCAAGGAATCGTAACGTCCTGCGCATGGCTGCTTCACTTCCTCACTTCCATATATTGGGCATTTCGTTCGCTACTGGCCGCTCCCCAAAATTTGTATTTTTATAGCGCTACTCTCGACATCCATCGTTTAAGACTGCGGCCATTTTGTTAAATCCCACGCCTCCAACATGATGAAGAGTTATCGGTGGAGGAGGTAGTCCCTTAACTGATACTGCCTTTGAAGCGTGAAGTGTTAGTCCTCCACAAATTCTAGCCGTGACATACAAGCTGGTGTGACCATCCGTTTCCTCATTGTCCTTACTTCCCAGATAGTTCCCAAAACATTAGAAAACTATTCAAGTTCCCAATTTTAGGAGGTTGGGTCAGTGCCATGCGGGTGGGAAAAACAATCCCCTCTGTGCTGGGATTGATCTGGGACCACTGTTTTCGCAGATTAGCTTGCTAACAAATATGTCACTGCGGCTCCTTAAGATAAAGGGTTTAATAGGTATTCATGTCATATCGTCATCATGGTCATGTTGCAGAGTCCTTTTCAGAGTTCCGATATTATCACATCGCATATTCATCACTTTCTTTACATTCTTTGTTTGCTTTCGATTGCCTTGAACTTAAGCGTAGTCCTTACACGGGATACTACTTATGGTGCAATCGACTAGATTTTGCGTGTGGATTAGCTTTCCCTATTACCAGTGCTCCTAGCCATAAAGCCAACCCACTCCGACTTCTGAGGTACTTGTTTTTTTTTGCGTCCCCAGGTCAAGGACGAGAGGTCAACATGTTTAATCCAACTGACCAGTGTAGGAGTTGAACCCACAACCTGGGCATCGGCACACCGGATGTTTAAGTACTAGCGCTCTTATAAATTATTTAGTATAAATTATCGTATCAAGAACGTAAACACGTTTTTGGACACGTTAGGAGAAGAAATATATTGAAAGACTTGGTGACAACTGGTAAAATTGAGGGGAACAGACAAAAGGTTAGGCAGAGGAGTAAAAACCCGGATAGCTTTACCACGTAGTATGGTCGAGACAAAAACACAGAGCTGATCCACGACTTTAGTGATCGTGTGAGAATGCGAAACATGACCTCCCACGCTTATCAGCATGTCTCAGGATGATGATAATCAAGAACGCTTGGGAATAATTGCTCAAATACTGCAATATAGACCTTTATGGGGGAAGATTAACTGACTATCTCATCAAACCTTCGTCCCATGCAAACAATAAATAGCCAAATATTTGTAATCAATGTTATGATTGCATGTCTTTGTAGAGTACCGATCAAAATATTATTTATTTAATTTTTATTTGCCTTGATTAGCATGAGAAGATTTCCAATATTCTTCGTGTCCTTGTCAACTATCCATCCATCCATCATGTGCCATGCCGGTAAGCGTGGGCGGTCATGTTCTGCCATCTCACCCGATCACCAGAGTCGTGGATCAGCTCCGTGTTTCTGTCTCGACTATGCCACAAGGCCAAGCCATCCAGGTACTTGCTTCTAGGTCTTCCCCTTGGTCTGTTCCCCTCGATCTTACCAGTTGTCACCAAATTCTCCAATCCATTTCTTCTCATAACATGTCCAAAAAATTTCAACTATAGTGTGTTTATTTATTTTTTTTTTTTTTTTGCCCAAATATAAAATTCAATATCTCAGTAACCAACTGAGGGAAAACGATGAGATTTAGCATATAACCTTATCATTATGTCCACCCAACAAAAACATTTTTGTTCTGGAGATGGTACGGCACATTTCCATGTTTGTTTATATGCGGTATATAATTTACGGCTCAGGGATTAATACCATCATTTTAAAAGTATTACAGCTTCAGCAACATACATCCGCGCTTTTTTTTAAAAATTGTCTCGCGGTTTTCGTTTTGGCACAAACAGCGCGGAGATAAATGGTATTGTTCAGATGTGTCTCCAATAGGGGTTCTTTAATGAAACGTGATTATATAAATAAACTAGCTGACTCAGCCCGGCTTCGCCCAGCTCCTGGCGGGGATCTATCTATCTATCTATCTATCTATCTATCTATCTATCTATCTATCTATCTATCTATCTATCTATCTATCTATCCATCCATCCATCCATCCATCCATCCATCCATCCATCCATCCATCCTTCCAGCCAGCCAGCCAGCCAGCCAGCCAGCCAGCCAGCCAGCCAGCCAGCCAGCCAGCCAGCTATCTATCTATCTATCTATCTATCTATCTATCTATCTATCTATCTATCTATCTATCTATCTATCTACCTACCTACCTACCTAGCTAGCTATCCATCCATCCATCCCCCACCTACCTACCTTTCTACCTACCTACCTACCTGTCTGTCTGTCTGTCTGTTTGTCTGTCTGTCTGTCTGTCTGTCTGTCTGTATGTCTGTCTGTCTGTCTGTCTGTCTGTCTGTCTGTCTGTCCGCGCTATTAAATATTGATAAAAGTTACTGGAAAAATGTGAGGACCATGTGTTGAAAGAGGAAGAGGACTATTGGAGAAAGGATGGATTGAATTTTATGCAACCGAGAGCAATAATCAACCTACTGGAATTGTCCGACACAGATTAAGGTCTGAGCAGATCGCAGACCTTAATCTACGTACACACTTACTGGGATATTTTGCTCCAACTATTCAGACGAATTGCAGGCCCTAAACATTATATCAGCATAATGTCAATGGCAACAGTTTGTATTCCACATTAATGAATTTTCAATTTCGCAAGCCCTCAGCGTTGACAAACAACTGTATTGAAAAACACACACACACACACACACACACACAGACACACACACACACACACACACACACACACACACACACACACACACACACACACACACACACTAAACGCATTGAATACCAACAGAAGAGTAATATTGCGGTGGAAACTGACATATTGTGGCATAACAAGAAACGTGAGAGCAAACACGTTGTCAAATTAGGGGACAACACGCGTGCATCCGAATCAATGTATAAACTTCAATGAAAAGAGGACCAACATCTTGGTCGTTAAGAAGAAAGCCCACTACAGAGACACTGACAACTATTTTCATAGTGCAAAACAGGTTATCATGTTCCGTCTCTGAACGGTAAACAGCAGAGTAGACAATCTTTCACGAAGACTCAAAGCGGGTCTGTCACCCATGTGTACGTGTGAACAAACTACACAGACAGCTGAACAGATCCTTACAAATGGAAACATGATGACTAAATTGCGGTATCATTTCTGGTCACTCCATACGCACATTAACGCACAGCTATTTAGAAGCTTTCACGAACTCAATATAAAAAGCTAACATGAATAATTGTGTACACTTTATTAACCAGCAGCTGAAGAAACAAGAAGGAAATGAAAAATAAGGTAAGAAATATATTCCTTCTACTTTCCTGTTAATTTACAAATTATTTACCCCATGCCTCTGTAAATTTCCTGTCTTTACTAATATTACACATTGCACCACTCTCGGCATTCTCCGTGGTGAAGTGGTCAAGCCGTCTGACTCGGGCTCCGAAGGTTGTATGTTCGATTCTGGGCCGCGTCCTTCATTTCACGAGTGCATTTTTTCGGAGACTCCCGAGGGTCGTCGCTGGAGGTACGGAGTTCGCGCTTTGTGCGACGCTTTCCGCGCTGCGGAAGGAAACTGAGCCATATGGGATAAAAACCCGGTGCAATGCAGCCGACCCTGTAGACTTTTAAACTACTTCTTTCATTGCACCCACTCCCATACGAATCCAGATACGCCTTGTGTGTCATCTGAATTGGCGGGGCTTTCATTACTGTAAACATAAATTTGTTAGCGAGAAATCACTAGTTTTTCAGCAAAACATCAAAGAAATGTCGCCGCTTTCGATGATTTAAGTTGTTTTTGGACCTATCAAAGACATATTCCTTGGGTGGGGGTAAATATAAGACAGCTGGAAAAATTTCATAACCATGCAACAGACAGTTTTCAAAATAATTGATCGTGAACGAAGGCATTCTTTTCGGGACTTACTATAGTTCGCTGTTTCCTTCTCAACCTGTAACATTTGGTAGAGATAGGGCTGTTATCCAAGAGAAAATGTTTTGCGTATCATTTTACAGGACTTAGCTGTCAACAGCAGCATCTTTCAGCTGTCTGTTGATCTCTTGGCAAGATTCCGCTCAGTAGTTTGCCATTGCTTTCTGAGCGGCCGGCTCAGTATCCGCAAGTCACGAGCGGGTGTCGAACCACCTCAGTTCTCGCTCCGCTGCGAGACTCTGCGTGATAAACGGGGATAAACGGGATTACAGAGAGAAAGTGTTTTAACCCCACAGCCAGAGAGACCGGCTATCCAAGAGAAGTAATCATAAATATTTCGTGCAACTAACGGAGTGGAGCATTATGTACACTTGCTTTGAGAATACACGTTTATTATCACCAAAATAAAAACAATCAATGAAAAATAAATAACAATCAATAAGTAATTGTAAACACAGAAGCCACAAACAATCGGTTGCATGATTTATTGCCAGGCATTATCGCTGCATCTCGTAAGATGACGTGAATGGATGAATCAGGATTTGGCTAAAATGCATAACACATACGTAGCCTCTTATACTGTTCAATTGTGGAACAATGTTATCCCCACGGGTAATCGCAGCCATTGTGATATGTTTCTGTCATCTTAAATGTTGGTGGTATCTAAGAGAGAAGAGTTAAAATGTGTCAATGCCTGGAAAATGTTCAGTTAGCATTTAAATATTAAACAGCCAATGTTAATAAACATTATATTTAACTTTTATATATCTAAGGGATATGCAAATGTAATTAACATCGAAAAATTAGTATAATGAGTCACATCACGAAGATTTTGCAAAGAACTATCATGCAAAGAGTTAGGAGGAAGAGACAACCTGAAATAGGAAATGAACAATGTGGGGTTGTAGAAGGCAAGGGTACAGTAAATGCTGTGTACATACTGAGAACAGTAATTGAACGTTCTATAGAAGTAAACAAAGATCTACACATTTGCTTTATTGACTACACAAAGGCTTTCGATAAAGTGAGACATGTCGACATGATAAGGATGCTTGAAGAGCTACAAATTGATGGAAAAGACCTTTAGACTTGTAAAAAACATATATTGGAAACAAGCTGCCATAAGAATTGATAATGAATTAGGTCAATATCAGCCTATTAAGAGAGGTGTGAGACAGGGATGTGAAATGTCTCCAGACCTTTTTTCCCTGTACAGTGAAAATATTTTCAGAAATATAGAAGATATGGAAGGAATCAAGATTGGGGGACGGTTTATCAATAACATTAGATACGCAGTTGATACAGCCTTGACTGCAGACAATGAACAGGACCTGCACAATTTAGTAGATGCCTTTTTTGCACACAGTGAACAACTAACGTTAGAATTGAATTGTAAGAAGACACAGATTATGGTCGTTACTAGGAAAGAAGAAATGCCACAATGTACTATACAAGTAAATGGGCATATTCTTAAACAAGTGAATCGGTACAATTATCTTGGAACAGTCATAACATCTGATGGGAGATGCCTTGAAGAGATTAGAACAAGAATTGCCACGGCGAAGGTAGCCTTGTGCAAGATGAAAAACATACTGATAAAAAAAAAAGGATATCAATTGAAACAAGAAAGAGTGTTGAAGTGCTACATAGAGCCTGTACTTTTATATGGATGTGAAGCGTGGACAATGAGCAAACAAGCTGAAAAACATCTGATGGCTGCGGAAATGTGGTTTCTGAGGAAAATGCAAAGAATACCATGAACAGACAAAGAAACCAATGAACAAGTCCTTCAAGAAACAAATGAAGATCGTCAACTGATTAGAGACATTAGACGTAGACAGTCAAAATTTTTTGGGCATGTTATAAGAAGAAATGAATTGAAGAATTTGGTGACAACTGACAAGATCAAGGGGAAGACCACGAATTAAATACCTTTATACTTGGCCACATGGCATGGTCGAGACAGAAACACGGAACTGATCCACGACTCTGGTGATCGAGTGAGATGGCAGAACATGACCCCCCCCCCCCTTTTTTTTTCTCCCCCCCCCCTTTCCCACGCTTATCGGCATGGCACATGATGGATGGGTGGAAATCTAAGGGAAACTACCAAAACTATAAAAATTAACTTTAAAGCTGCTCAAAAAAAAATGTTTTGCGTATCCTTTTACAGGACTTAGCTGTCAACAGCAGCATCTTTCAGCTGTCTGTTGATCTCTTGGCAAGATTACGCTCAGTAGTTTGCCATTGCTTTCTGAGCGGCCGGCTCAGTATCCGCAAGTCACGAGCGGGGGTCGAACCACCTCAGTTCTCGCTCCGCTGCGAGACTCTGCGTGATAAACGGGATTACAGAGAGAAAGTGTTGTAACCCCACAGCCAGAGAGACCGGCACATTTCAACTACAGTGAGAAATATCGTTGAGAAGTTCTTTATAGAACCTACACCGCTATGTGGATGTGAAACACGGACAATCAGCAGACAAGCTGAGAAACATCTACAAGTGGTTGAAATGTGGATTCTTCGGAAAATTAAGAGATTACCATGGATGGACAGAAAATGTGAAATTTCTACAAGAAACAACATGAAAACGTATACTGAATAGAGAAATTAACCGCAGACTGTCAAGATATCAAGAAGTCCATAGGAATAGTCTATGGAATGCTATGCAGGAATTTGGAATACCAAGGAAGTTAATCAACATGACCAGACTATGCATGGAAGATACTTATAATATAGTAACATATAAAGGCAGGAAATCAGACCCTTTCCAAATAACATCTGGCTTGAAACAGGGTGATGCACTATCGCCGATACTCTAACTAACTAACTAACTGGCTCTAGAGAAAGTTGTAAGGAAGATAAAGGAGGAATGTGATATTGGAGGAACATCCAAGCTGCTTGGTTATGCAGATGATATAGGTATTATAGGGGGAAATGAACAAAATACATTGGAAATATTGACTCACTTAAAGGAAAAAACCCAACAGATGCGGCTGGTTATCAACCAAGATAAGACAGAATATATGGTAATTTCAAGAGAAGGAATGGCTAAAAACTCTGGCCACATACAAATAGATAATATGACCATTAAAAGAACGGAAACATACAATTACTGAGACAAGTGGGTCTGGAGAACCATCCGAGACTTCCTCGTTATCAACAAATCATTTCCTACCAATATGATTTTTTTTTAAAGTCTCCAAAGAAGTGGACATCGTTCGTGGCTGTAAGACATGCTCAAAACATGTTCATCTTAGTTGAGCAATTTTTTGCCTGGCGAATCAATGTATGGAATTTTCCTGAAGTAGCAAGTAGCGGTACTCCTCGTAATCAGTATACCTTGGCGGTTTTTGTTTGTGTGTGTGTGTGCGTGCGCGCGCGCGAGAGAGAGAGAGAGAGAGAGAGAGAGAGTGTGTGTGTGTGTGTGTGTGCGTGCGTGCGTGCGTGCGAGCGTGCGTGCGTGCGTGTGTGTGTGTGTGTGTGTGTGTGTGTGTGTGTGTGTGTGTGTGTGTGTGTGTGTGTGTGTGTTCGAACTGAATCATGAAGCATTATTAGAACTTCACAGCATATTCGCATTCACATCGATACCTTTCTTCTGGAAACGGGATAATTAACAGCCGATAGCGAAATCTGGCATTTGTTGGCTGAAAGTGTCGAAGGATGGATTGCATGACATCGAAGAGCGCTTTATTTCTGGTTGATAATGACGCACACATGATACATCTCTGGCAACTATCTTGTTGACCCTGTCTTCTCTGTCTACGTACCGGGTGAACGTTTCATTGACAGGTGCTATATTGTTTTAACGGGGAAAAGCTTGCACTATCTAGGACAGTGGTTCTCAACCGGTGGGGAATTCCCCCCCCCCAGGGGGGAATTTTAGGGTTTCCAGGGGGGGGGGGGGGAATGAAGACCATTTCAAGATCGCATTAATACAAGAACCGATTACTTGATATTGTTTTTCCCTTCATACTTTACAGTTATGTATATCTCAATCTTCTAAAATTCATTTTATAAAGTAAGTAGACCCACGAATCATGTTTTATGTGGGTGTCTAGACTTGTTTTAGTATATTGCTTCTAAATTTACCTTCCATTTTTACGTATACTGGGTGGGTTTTTTTTAGATAGGAAATATGAAAAAAGGGGGGGGGGTGACGTTCTGAAAATATGGTGAAGGGGGGCACGGGCCAAAAAAGGTTGAGAACCACTGATCTAGGATGATGGAGTAGTTTACCTTCACTGAGTCTTAATTGCCACTTGACAGTCATTGCTTGAACAGATAATTTACATTGGTTAGTTATGATACAAGGGATCCGTTCTAATTTTGTTGCATTGGTTTTTATGAGTTCTTCTCAAGTATTATGAATATGCATGTTGATGAACTGTAAATGTTGTGTGGCTGAATGTAAGGCAATAATATTTCCTATTATTGTATTTGCTTGTGCATCACTGAAGACTGACATCCCAGGACGATAGAGATTTATGGGCCGTACTGAACAGTTCACCCTTGGCCTAATTGCATCCCCATAGTTTTAGTTGTGTCGTAGAGAGGCGGAGGAAGAGAGGAATAACTGATTAGTACGTCCCTTGCTGACTATGGTTTTAACAGAAAAGTAATATAGACATACCATTTGACTCGATTAATGAATATGAGGTATTTGTGACGTCCGCCTTGGAAACAACCGTTTGTTCAAGCAGAGTTTGGAACACATAGGAGTCGATGGAATCAGCGTGGGTGGGTCTGTGGGTAGGCCCTAATGGCTGAGACAGAGACCAGTTTCACTACATTGGATGCAGAAGCATAGTTGTGCAAAAGTCAACTTCACGGAAGTCTCTGTGTCAGTGTGTCTGTTTATCAAGTCAATCAGGGTTTCAGCCAATATATTCTTGTTATAATAACATAACAAAAATTAATTAAACTTGACATCAACATATAAGCAATAATAATTAATGTGATGATGTTTATAGACTTTGGAAAAGCATTCGACATGATAGACCATACTATTTTAATTTAAAACTAAAAACAATGAGAGTGAGTTTTAATGTAGTGAAATTAATTAAATCCTTTTTGGCAAACAGAAAACAAGCATTTTCACACCATACACTTTTATCTCAAACCACTACCTTTAATGAAGGTCTCCCTGACCTAGGAGTTAGCTACTTTCTCCTTAATCCAGTATACTCTCGTGAGTAACGTGATGACGGCGAGAATCGGTATCGGTTCTAACCACGTTGGTAACTTACGGGGTATGTGAGCCGGTCGCTCAGAAATCAATGGCAAACTAATGAGCATAATCTTGCCAAGAAACCAACAATCAGCTGAAAGATGCTGCTGTTGACCGTGATGCCCTGTAAAGGATATGCAAACATTTAATTTTAACTACCTTTAATACTGGACCTATACTGATTGCCATTTATTTATGTTCTCGTATTCATATAGTCGCATATTGACTATTGCCTCACAATCGGTGATGCGTGTTCCAATTAAATCACATAATGTCTTTATTCACTCCAGAAAAGGGATTTGGGTTTAATGAATGATAAAAAGCTACACACTAGTCTAAATTAAACATCTTCAGTTACTGTCACTCAGCAAATGCTTACTTTTTAATAAAAATGTTAGTTGCATATCCTTTACAGGACGTAACAGCCAAACCCAGTATTTCTTGGCTGTTGGTGATTCCTGGGTAAGTTAAAGTTCAGTAGTTTGCCATTTCTTTCTAAATGATTGGCACCCATACCAATACATAAAAACCACCTGCGTAAGGCGTCTGCTGCTAAAATACCCATAGCTGTGCTTCGAACGCGGGTACACGGGATCACGAACCGCGTCCGTAACACAACGGAGCCGACTGCTTTTCAATAAGGCCAAACTAATTTACAAAACTCTATATCAAAGCGCTGTCTGTCTGTCTGTCTGTCTGTCTGTCTGTCTGTCTGTCTGTCTGTCTGTCGGTCGGTCGGTCGGTCGGTCTGTCTGTCTGTCTGTCTGTCTGCCTGCCTGCCTGCCCTGTCTTTCTTTCTGCCTGCCTGCCTGCCTGTTTGCCTGTCTGCCTGCCTGCCTGTCTGTCTGTCTGTCTGTCTGTCTGTCTGTCTGTCTGTCTGTCTGTCTGTCTGTGCTGCCTGGCTACCCACCTGTCTGTCTGTACGTACATCTAACGCCTCTCTGTCCAGTGGCCTTTGTGTACTGCTAAGTCACCGAGATTATGCTATTTTAAACGAAATCTTCAACAGCGCTTATAAACGGCGTTTCTATAATTTAAACTTATTCATGTATGACTAAATGCTCATCACAAACTGATATAGATAAGTATACTGGATGTTGTTGACGTCTTAAGTCCCAATGCATATCTAAATACTGACTGCCAAGGTGACTTACGTTGTCTTTTCAAACTAATCTTTGATTTGGTCATTCAACTTAACGTACTGGCGCCACCCATGTGATATTCATCTGTTGTTCTGTTTTTATTCAAAGTCTAGGCTTGCACAGATCATAATCTGTCTTACCTATTCTAGACCAGCTTGAGGTTTGCCATTAACGATATACATTAACGTTATTCTGTTGAAATCCATATTTATGTGTACGTTTGGTTGTTGTTGTGGCAGAGCTCTAACATGTCCCCATATTCAGCATGTGAATATATCACTCTAGTGATCACGTTTACACTAGGCTTATCTAGAACGCAGTGTAAACCATACTTCACTTGTAATTATATTTATGTAGATGCACTGTTAGGGGAGAGGGGGGCCGTCGTACGGCAGTGGGTAGCACGCTTGGTTACCGGTCTAGTGGTTATGTTAGTTAGTTAGTTATTCGACAGATCATCCTCATTGCACGTCGAAACATTCGTTTATAAGTGCTCGGATCCCTTGCTCAGTAAATCCCTCAGCGTGTAGCGGCTACCGAAGCCGTAGTGGTTATGTGTGTTCGAATTCATGCGAGAGGGAATGTTTACTTTGCCCACGGCTGCCAGGTCGATCCTGTCTAAATGTTATAAGTTAGTTGCATGTTCTTAACAGAGCGCTGTAATCAACCCCAGCATTTACTAGCTGTTTGTGATTTACTAGGCAATATTACGTACAGTAATGTGGCATTCTTTTCCAAAAGTCAACGCTCATACCATCGAAATTAACGCAAAGCGATCTGCTCCCGAATCTCCTGCTGGTGATTTCGAACCCTCGACCAGGTATGTCGGGAGATTGTGAATCTGCGTTCACTTGACTCTTAGCTACAGACGCCGACTGCTTAAAATGAGTACCGGAAAAATAGGTAAAGCTGGCCTGGGTGATACTGACTACATCACCCACCTGTGCCGAAACGTGTAAACCTGGAATTAGTAAGTAAAGGACCTCTTTACATGCCTTATGGTGTATTGGGTATATGGTGCTAGACTCACATTTTACAGACCAATCATCATCATTCCAAAGATGGTGTGGTCAATATCTTGCCTTCACTTCCCCAAACATTTCACTACACCCAATTAAGACAGGGTCGACCCGAGAACCCAGATCAATTTGTAAAATCGTACTTTTGCTTCGGTTGGAATTCGAACTCAAGTCCACCGGGCCGGGCAGGCTAGCGTCTAGCCACTACGCGACCGCGTCTTCCTGAGGAGCTAGTACCATACCCTGCATGTCTCGCAGATTCCTGTACTGTCTTAATGTTGTGGTGGTGGGGTAGGGTGGGGGTCAGATTTGATACCTGAGTGAAAGTTTGCACGGGGGCCATTTCACTACAGATTTGGTTTCCACATAATTATGACTGTCTCTGTTAATGTTGTATTTCTATGGGAGAAAGAAAGAGAGTGAGAGAGAGGGAGAAGGAGAGGGAGGGAGAGATAAAGGCATAGAGGAAGATGGAGATAGGAAGGGGGAGAGATGGGGAGAGAGAGAGGGCGGCAGACTGTGAGAGAGAGAGGGGGAGAGAGCGAGTGGGTAAGACGAATAGATAGATAAAGGAGGAGATGGAGAGAGAAAGCTAGAGAGAGGGAGAAATAGGGAGAGAGGTGGAGAAAGAGGCAGAGAGAGAATGAGATATGGAGCTATAGCGAGAAGGAGACGGCGGGGGGGGGGGGGGGGTAGAGAGAGAAGGAGATAGGGGCATGGATACAAACATTGAGACAGAGAGAAGAGAGTGAGAGTAAGAGGAGGAGAGTGAGTGAAAGAGAGACGGAGAAAGAGGGGGAGAGAGCAGAACAGACAGACAGATAGATAGATAGATAGATAGATAGATAGATAGATAGATAGATAGATAGATAGATAGATAGATTCGAGGCCCATGGTTACCGGCAGACAACCGTCTAACCACAACGCGACTAATCTATATTATAAGTAGCTAGAACTAAACCCAACATGCCCTCTTCTGTAAAACTGAATCCTTTTGTTTCTTTATGTTTTAGGGGTGGGGATGGGATTATACAAATGTATATCTCGGCAGAAATTTGCATGCCTGCCATTTCAAAATAGGTTAGCTTTCCACTTAGTATGAGTGCATGTGTTCATTTTGAATATTTTTTAAAATCTGCGTATTGTTCCCCCCTCCACCACCCCACCCTTCTACTCTCCCCTGAATGAGTTTCCCCCCCCCCCACCCCACAACCCTTTCCTCTCCACTGAATGACTCATCGTTTGATCTCTTAATCTATGCCTACTTATTTTAATGTGAGCATTTACAGTCGAATTTTCTGGGCCTAGCACGAAGAGATTGTATTTAAGTGTTTGTTAAGTTTTGGATTGTAAATGTTTTTTGTTTTTTGTTTTTGTTGTTACTGGCAGTTTGCCAGGTTGCACTATTTAGTAGATCAGAGAGTAGACAGTTGTTGGTGTCTAAAGCAACCTGTCCTCATCGTTATATGAAGTAGAGTTCAGCAATTTGTTTGGGTTGTGTGGCTTAGTTCATGTTCTTCCGTCCGTCCGTCTATCTATATGTCTGTCTCTGAGAGAGAGAGAGAGAGAGAGAGAGAGAGAGAGAGAGAAGAGAGAGAGAGAGAGAGAGAGAGAGAGAGAGAGAGAGAGAGAGAGAGAGAGAGACTGTCTAGACATATCTCCCCCCTAGGGTAACAACACAACTTTACAGTAATGTCTTCAATTATCCAACGAAGTCGTTATGTATAAAAATGCGGGAATGTGAATCTATAGTCTGTTTCACAGAACAAATATTGCTGGCTTAAAACGTTGCAATGATGTAGTTATTTATAGAAATTACATAATGGTGGGAATACCTTGTATAGTCTGTTTCTGTTATCATGTCGAAGTGGTAGTGCAAAGGAGCTTGTTGGGCTTAAATACATATGATTACACAAATAAACACGGAAGAAATGATTTTATATATTTTCAATGGCCAAAACGGATACACAAGGGAGTGAAATGAAGAGGGCGAGAGATAAACATAGAATGGAATTAATGAATGGAAAATAAAATGGAAAATAGGATTGATAATTTACTTCCGATGGTACATCATATATTTTGCATTGTTAGTTCTTCTTTGTTACAGGTATGCGTGTCCATTGTCTTATTTCTGCTTAGGTGTAACTTTGCTCCTGCTTGTATGTTATTATTGTATTAGTGTACACTTTGCAAGCTGCGAGATATCAAAAGGCTCGAAACAACTCCCAATTACGATGATAGATAATCATCACTCACGTTTTGCAAACACCTCTTTCAGAGCAGTGGTGAACCTGCCAGGGTATCAGCTGGCCCCGTGAGCTCTGTGGACCCGTAATGAAGTGAGCTTCCATAAACACTAGACAATATGTTAGTTAATTAGTTTGTTTGTGAGTGAGTGAGTGAGTGAGTGAGTGAGTGAGTGAGTGAGCTTAGTTAGTTGGTTTGTTTGTTGATTAGTTATTTAGTTAGTTTGTTGGTTGATTGGTTTGTTGGTTACTTGATTGGTTGTTTGATTCGTTAGTTGGTTGGTTAGTTAGGTAGTTAATTAGTTAGTTGAGTGAGTGAGTGAGTGAGTGAGTGAGTGAGTGAGTTAGTTAGTTAGTTAGTTTGATGATTGATTGGTTGGTTGGTTAGTTAGTTAGTTAATTATTTAGTTAGTTAGTTAGTTAGATGATTGGTTTGTTGATTGGTTAGTTGGTTGGTTGGTTAGTTAGTTAGTTAATTAGTTAGTTAGTTAGTTATTTAGTTAGTTAGTTAGTTGGTTTGTTGGTTGGTTGATTGGTTAATTATTTAATTAGTTAGATAGTTAGACAATTGTTTAGTTAGTTAGTTAATTATTTAGTTAGTTAGTTATTTAGTTAATTAGTTAATTAGTTAGTTGGTTAGTTAGTTAGTTAGTTAGTTAGTTAGTTAGTTAGTTAGTTAGTTAGTTAGTCAGTCAGTCAGTCAGTTAGTTAGTTAGTCAGTTAGTTAGTTAGTTAGTTAGTTAGTTAGTTAGTTAGTTAGTTAGTTAGTTGGTTGGTTGGATGGTTCGTTCGTTAGTTGATTGGTTTGTTGGTTACTTGATTGGTTGTTTGATTCGCCTATTTCCCTATGCTATACTATTACGCTAAGGTTAGATTACCTTATCACTTCTATGATCATCCATGAATTGAAATTTATATATAAGCACATATGCACTAATATCCCATTGCCTTAAACAATGCGGGACTATAATTTCTTTCCACACACAGGATGCATAGATATCTCTGTCCAGTTTTTGGAACACACACTAACTTCAAAACACGTTTCCCACTCATTTATACCGCGTGTCCAATCCTCCGTTGTTTTTTTTATCCACAATCAAATTTTGCCGTAAGTCCCCACATCAAACGTCTGTGAAGTCACGTATTCGTCAATTGGCCGCTCCGTTCCGCTCCTCCGCTAGTTCCCTGTGTTCCCCTACGCTAGTACCTCCAAGCGTCCGAACCCTTTGATCGCCGTCTTCTTGCGTTTTCCCGTTCTCGAAGTCTCCCCGTCGTTCTGTCCTTTGAAGTCGATGGGCAATGACCGCTCACACTGTATCCTATTTTTATACCAGTCGGTCAATGATCTTTAATTTATCCTCATCTCAGACTGAAGTACTCGATTGTTAACCCTCCTCCTACATTGCAATTAATCTTACTATTAAAGTTCATCATGGAATCATTAACTCACAGTATCTTGTGACATAGGCTCTCTCTTAAGGTAGTTGACCGCGTCGACTCTTCCTCACTGTAGGTTTGATTCCCATGATCCTCCCACCTATTCCTCTTCCTCTAGAGTTGGATGTCTAGATAAGAAATCCCTCCCACATTCTCCTTACCCTGGATGTACTCCACTGTGAAGTTGTACTGCTGCCGCAACACCGACCATCACATCCACCGTGCGTTGAGCTTCTGCGAAGTAGCTATGAACATCACGTGTTGATGATATGACTGGATCCTCACATGGCTCACCTCCTCATCCAGTAGGCGACCTCATAGACACCCTACTATATTACTCATGACCGAAACTAGTGTTGTCACATCGCCCCTGTACGTCCTGTCGACCTATTTTCGACTTGCGTAAGCGACGGCTCACAATACATACGGATTGTCCCATCCTGACTGTAATACTGTTTCCATATTCTCTTTGTTTCCCCCGGCCTTGCCTCTGGGGATGTTCCACCTCGTCCGCGTTGGACCGAGTCATCTTTCCCAAACCTCCTGGACTTTTGCTTCCAGGACCATCTTGGACGATATTGAATATGGTCAGCCAATCTTCGGTTGGAGTCCTGGGTATTTCTCGCCTTTCCCGACGTTACCCACCCCTTCTGAATTTGGTTACTAGTGAAAGTTTCACTCTTGTCCCTTCCCTGACGTGTGATTTCCCTCCTCCCTTCGTTGGGTAAATCTGACCTATCACGTACTTTCCCATATGCCCTCCTATGTAGTACTGGTGATCTCTGGTCTTCGTCTGGACTTGTAACCTTTGTCTTAATGGCTGCCATCACCATAAGGTGCGAAGCTTTGCTCTCGGGTCTCTCCTCATATTTCTTAATGAGATGCTTAGGGAGATTTTTCCTTTCTCCCCCGATCCGGATTCCATAGGTATTCTTGGACACAACCTTTTCCACAGGATAAGGTCCTTTCCATCCTACTTGGAGTATATTAGTCTCTGCTGGACCCCATACTTCCATTTGGTCTTCCACCTTAAGAGCTATTTTACTCTTAGTCCACTTGGTGGGTGGTGCTTTCTGGCACTCTGAACACGATTTCACCCACCGGCGTACATCACCGGTCATTCCTGGCCAGCAATAATGGCCGGAAATTTGCTGCAATGTCTCGCTGACACCCATATGTTGATTCTCGGCGATGATGTGTCCACTCTGAAGAATGTGAGGACGGTGGGTCTCTGGAACCACCCACTGCTCGTGCAGGTTGTCTCCCCTCCCAGCTCTCCGATAGAGTAGTCGATTCTTCAGAAAGTACTGTCCCCGTTCTGGTGGCTCAGCACTTCTTTGTAGCTTCCTGTAGCAAGGACGCAACGTAGTGTCCTTCCTCTGGGCAGTATGCAATTCCCCTAGCACTGAGTTGTCGCATAGTGTCTCTGGCTCTTTTTCCTTCCCCTGAGATCCACTGGTTACGGCTCCCCTGTGGGCTGGCTGTTTGGGTACCCCCAAAAAGACATATTTCGTGCCAATGATCACTGGGAATAGGGAATCCGATAATACAGCTGCAGGAATAATGCCCATGACGTACCTGGACTTAATCTCCACCTTGGCGATTGGCAGCGTCATGGTAACAGCATTCCTCATTGCCGGCTGTATCTCTATGGTCTCCCCTGTAAGTTGGTCTGGGTTTACCAGGCTGGCATCTATCACAGCTTCCGCATCCAAACCTGAATCGTAGAGACAAGCAACCTGCTGGCCATTGACTTCAATCAGTTCAACCACAGGTGGTCTCTCTTGGTCCTGATTGCGTTCCACCTCCTCGACCTTTTCCTTGCATCTGCAGTCCACAGTATTATGTGTTTTCGACCTGCAGTGTGTGCACCATTTTCCCTTCCAAACTTTCCGTGGGCTCTCTTTGGTCAGAGTTTCTTCGCCGACCTCAGCCTTGTCTGTGATCACCTTCTTATGAATCACTTGGCATGCCGCGAAGTGATGGCTTTTCGGTTTCGATCTGCAGTCCTTTGTGTTATGAGAGGGCGACTTGCAAATCGAACACCACTTCTCGGACCACGGTCATTTCGCTGGAGAATTCGAGGTGTTCTGGTTTCCTTCCTTCACCTTCTCTGAACTCTCCATTGACGTCTTTATTTAAGGTTCCACTTTTTCTCCTTCCCCGTTTTTACATTTCTTTCGGTCTTGTTTCTCCCGACCTTTTGTGGTGGGTATATTGGTTTCTTTAGCTTCCCCATAGACTTCTACGAATCTTTCTGCCAGCTTATTCACAACATCCAGCCGTTCCGCCCCTTGTTCTCCTAAAAATGTCTTCAGTGGTTCTGACATTTGCTGTCGCATCTGGTCGACCACCATGAGCTCTTCCAAACTCTTATAGTCCCGCTTGAACTCCGCCAAATCTATCCATTTTTGGAGGTATGATTTCAGCCTTAAACTGTAGGCGGCGAATAGCTCTCCCGGCTCTCGTCTTGACGATCTAAACTTCTTCCGATACGTTTGTGCTGTGATTTCATAATGCTTCATCAAAGCGGCTTTTAATTCTTCGTAATTATTTTCATGTCCTGGAGGTAGGCGTGTGTAGACCACGTACCCCAAACTCCTTAATCCCTGGGATAATTTAAGAGCCCATTTGCTTCTATCCAGTCCCATAGCGACTGACATTGCTTCAAAACGAGTAACGTACTGGTCAAAGCGTTCTTTCGACTCTTCATAAACAGCTAAGGGAAACTTCATGGCATGGTACCCATGTCCAATCATGTGGGTTGCCCCAGGTGAAGATGAACTTCCTTCTGCTGCATCTATTTCACCCTTAGTTTGTGTCTTGAGTTCTAGCTCTCGCATGCGGTATTCATGTTCTCTTATCTTGTTGGCCTCCTCAGCTTGCAACCTCTTGTTGTCTTGTTCCATTTCCAGTCTCTTGGCCTCCTGTTCCATTACTAGTCTCTTGGCCTCCTGTTCCATTTCCTGAGCTCTAGCTCTGCCTTTTGATCTTCTCTTTCTGCTTGACGACGCTCTCTTTTTACCATCTGTATATACTCTGATAGGGCTTGTCCAGACAACCCCATCGCTTCACCCCTTTCCCTCAATTCTTCCATCTCCGGTTTATGAGTGGCCATATTAAAAGAAGGTAAGTCAGCAGGCTGAGTAAAGACACCTCAAGGCAGTAAAGAATGACTCACTATAGCAATTTACTCTATTATATATATATATATATATATATATATATATATATATATATATATATATATATATATATATATTATATATATCTAGTTCGATGGTTATATAAATATTTATTTATCTACTTCACCACACAGCACACCACAAGTACTCTCTCACCCACAAGAGAATTAGGATAAAGACTTATGTAGACGTGTAAGAGTGGGCCAAGTAGGTACTGTGTCTTAACACCTATCCACATTCGTCCTGTCTGGATCTTTCTCACTGTAAAGTCGCCAGCATTAATGTAGGGTCTCTAACATAAATGTAATGGCACCATATATCCCATAGACATCCTTCCAGTAAAAGTCATCAATGTATACTTATATTTATATCCCAATAAGTATGTACCAATATGCATGAACCCTGCTATGAAGTTAAAGTTACCCCGCTAGGCAAGTATCCTTATGCAGTTGAAGTTACCCCGCTAGGCAAGTATCCTTATGCAGTTGAAGTTACCCCGCTAGGCAAGTATCCTTATGCAGTTGAAGTTATCCCGCTTGCAATCCAGTTAATGTGGGTATTATGTTGTATCTCGCTGCTCCACCATTTAATGTCGCTTGTCGTCCCTGGAGGAAAGTGGACTCGACAAGCACACCTTTAATATCCTTCTACTATTGGAACTATTGAATGACTTTTGTCTACACTCCTCCCTTCTGTCTTCCATACACTATCTCTCTCTCTCTCTCTCTCTCTCTATCTCTCTCTCTCTCTCTCTCTCAATCCTTCATATCATACCCTGACAACAGTTTCCTCCAACAATTAATAACATGTTTATTGTTGAAAACTATGTCAGTTGTATGTATTGAATGTGTATATGTAGTTGGTAGGGTCTGCTAGTGTGAGTGCAAGATAGGACTCTGGAATTCGTATGTGCCATATACTTTCTCGCCTCGTCATACGGCCAAACCACAGGACATCAAACATAGAAATGGACAGCTCTCACCCTGGATGCTCCGTTCTGCTTGAGTCTGGAGGTAAATCCGTTATTTGAAAAAAAAAACTGTTCACCACTGGATCACCGCAAATTAATGTGATCACGGTAAGTCTTATGCCTAGACCGAGTGTTCTTTGATTATTATTTAGTTAAAAATCCATCGTGAAAAACACATCACCACTGTCTAGCACTGTCTATCAGTTTTTTGAATACATTTACAAACGTTCTGGAGTTCTTCAATGTTTCTTTTAGGTGAGTACCCAATTACAATATTTTAGCCTATTTCGCTCTGCTTGTATAACTTAAAGTTCTTTCACTGGGGTTCACAAAAACCTGTTACTTGCCATTCGTTATGTCAGCCCACGATTAGTGAATGGCTAGGTTGAATTTTCTCTAGTGACATACTTTCACTGCACCTGTGACGTTAGGGTCTTTACTCTTTTCTGAACCGGTCAGGAGTATATATGAAACCTGGGGACATATATACAATCAGGTGAGATGAATCTGCTTCAAGCTACTTCTTATGTTAGTGTACTTCTCTAGCCATATTGAGAAGCTTCCGAAAGACACTCTGACATAAGATTGATGAGTGCACTAAAGTTTAACCGATTAGATAAACGAAGGAAATGCTACAAGTCAAGAACAAACGCCTATTTCCCTATGCTATACTATTACGCTAAGGTTAGATTACCTTATCACTTCTATGATCATCCATGAATTGAAATTTATATATAAGCACATATGCACTAATATCCCATTGCCTTAAACAATACGGGACTATAATTTCTTTCCACACACAGGATGCATAGATATCTCTGTCCAGTTTTTGGAACATACACTAACTTCAAAACACGTTTTCCACTCATTTATACCGCGTGTCCAATCCTCCGTTGTTTTTTGTATCCACAATCAAATTTTGCCGTAAGTCCCCACATCAAACGTCTGTGAAGTCACGTATTCGTCAATTGGCCGCTCCGTTCCGCTCCTCCGCTAGTTCCTTGTGTTCCCCTACGCTAGTACCTCCAAGCGTCCGAACTCTTTGATCGCCGTCTTCGTGCGTTTTCCCGTTCTCGAAGTCTCCCCGTCGTTCTGTCCTTTGAAGTCGATGGGCAATGACCGCTCACACTGTATCCTATTTTTATACCAGTCGGTCAATGATCTTTAATTTATCCTCATCTCAGACTGAAGTACTCGATTGTTAACCCTCCTCCTACATTGCAATTAATCTTACTATTAAAGTTCATCATGGAATCATTAACTCACAGTATCCCGTGACACGGAGAAGTAATAAATTGGAGAACTTGGTGACAACTGGCAAGATCGAGGGAAAGAGAACAAGAAGAAGGCAAAGAAGTAAATACCTAGATGGCTTTGCCACGTGGCATGGTCGAGACAAGAACTCTGAGCTGATCCACGACTTTAGTGATCCCGTGAGATGGCGAGACATGACCGCCCACGCTTATCGGCAAGGCACATGATGATTGAATTAGGGTGACTCTGTAGCGAAGTGGCTATGCCTCCTGCCTCGCGCTTCGAAGCGTGTAGGTTTGAACCCGGCCTACATCGTTTAGGTTCACGAGTGCAGTTTTCTAGGAGACTCATGGGGTCGCTGCTGGAGCCTCGGAGTTCGTGCTTTATGTGGCGCTTTCTGCAGGCCGCCCTGAGGTAAGAAACCGACCATGTTGAAATAAAATCCAGTTCAATGAAGTCGAATCTCTTGTCTTTTACACCCTGTTAATATGAGATCAGCGCGGCCGAATGGATAAGAGAGCACGCTCTTGAACTTCCGGTGTGCTGATCCGAAATAGTCAGTTCACCCCTACCCCGGTCAGTTGGACTAAAATGTTGTATTCTCGTCCTTTACTTGGGGACGTAAATCACAAGTACCTCAGAAGTCGCAGTGTGTTCGCCTGATGGCGAGGAACACTGGTAATAGGGGAAGCTAACCCGCACGCAAAAATCAGTCCATTGCACTAGAAGTAGTAGCAAGTGCATGGACTATGGTTGAGTCCAAAGAGAGGAAAACAAAAAATTATTTTCATATTTTTCACAGCTGTACTGAGGTTTAAAAAATACGTACATGTCCTCTCATGACGTTGTGATCACCCTTGGTCGCTATTATGTGTTTGTAATTTACTGGACAGTTGTACGTTCAGTAGTTTGCCATTGCTTGTATTGAGGTTGATAAATAAACTGTAATAACTAAGACTGGTGCGTCCGAAAGGTTTAACTCGCTTGCATTTAAATGTTCTATTGTTGACGAGGGGTAGTGGTTTCGTTGAACACACCGGTCAGTTATATTTAAACGTTGGCTTCTCATTCAGACAGTAATGGCAAACTACTTAAGGTAAAGTCGTCAAGTAAATCACACAAAGTCATTAGGTGATGAAGATGACTGCAACGTCCTGAAATGGACAAACAATTTTCTTTTTAACTAGCACAACCCGAAACAGAAAGTTCAATATTTTTTTTAAAGTTCTATATGAAATAAAAAGATATTATAAGGTGTACATGCAATAGAAAGATATTATAAGGTCTACAAAGAAATAGACAGATATAATAAGGTCTATATGAAACAGAAAGATATAAGGTCTACATGAATTAAAAAGATATAAGGTCTCATGAAATATAAAGGTATAAAGTCTACAGGAAATAGAAAGATATAATATGAGGTCTACATGAAATAGAAAGATATTATAAGGTCTACATGAAATAGAAAGATATTATAAGGTCTACATAAAATAGAAAGATAGTATAAGGTCTACAAGAAATATAAAAATATTATAAGGTCTACATGAAATAGAAAGATAGTATAAGGTCTGCTTGAAATAGAAAGATATTATTAGGTCTACATTAAATCAAATGATATTTTAAGGTCTATATGAAATAGAAAGATATTATAAGATCTACAAGAAATAGAAAGATAGTATAAGGTCTACAAGAAATATAAAAATATTATAAGGTCTACATGAAATAGAAAGATAGTATAAGGTCTACAAGAAATATAAAAATATTATAAGGTCTACATGAAATAGAAAGATATTAGAATGTTTACGTGAAAAAGAAAGACATTATAAGGTCTACATGAAATAGTAAGATTAGTTTAAGTTCTAATGAAACAGAAAGATGGTATAAGATTTTATGAAATAGAAAGATTAATAAAAGTTCTAATGAAATAGAATGATCAGTATCAGTTCTACCATTGGGAACGCTTGGAAGTATGTCTCCCAAATAATGGCTTCCACTATTTTAAGAGTAGTGCAATTGCAAATTCACACGCCGCGCCGTCCTCTCCTCGCCCCGCCCCTCTCCCGAGACGTATAATACTTAATAATGGAAAGGAGAGCAAACAGTGAAAAGCACACTAAACAGGAACATACTAGAACAAGTAGAATGTGTCTGCCGTCATAGACATGCCATGACAAATGATGGCGGAAGTGAAATATGAATCAAAAAATAGAATAGGAATGTCCCAAACTATTTTTAACATGAATAAAATAATATCTAGAGAAATAAACAGCACATTAAACATGAATATCTATCTATCTATCTATCTATCTATCTATCTATCTATCTATCTATCTATCTATCTATCTATCTATCTATCTATCTATCTGTCTATCTGTCTGTCTGTCTGTCTGTCTGTCTATCTATCTATCTATCTGTCTGTCTGTCTGTCTGTCTGTCTGTCTGTCCATCCGCGTCCGTCCGTCCATCTGTCTGTCTGTCTGTCTGTCTGTCTGTCCACCCACCCACCCATCCATCCATCCATCCAACCATCGGTCTGTCTGTCTGTCTGTCTCTCTGTCTGTCTGTCTGTCTGTCTGTCTGTCTGTCTGTCTGTCGGCCAGCCCGTATTTCAGTCTGTATATCTGTCCACTCATTCTATTGTCCATCTGTCTGTTTGTCCGTCCGACAGTTCGTCCGTCCGTCTGTCTCTCTATCTATATATGTGTGTGTGCATGTGCGGGTAAGTGCGCGTGTGTATGTAAGTGTCTTATTTGTGTGTGTGTATGTGTGTGTGTGTGTGTGTGTGTGTGTGTGTGTGTGTGTGTGTGTGTGTGTGTGATACTACAAAATGGAGCACGAACTTGAACAGTGAACAGGTTTGGAACGTGGCATTCTGACGCCGGCAGATCTGGTATACAGAAGAACATAACTTCTTTCAAGGAAACAAAAAACAATCAAGTACATAAGTTAAATAGAGGCTGGAAATGAATAGAAGGTTGATAAATGAAATGAAAAACAGACAAGTAAAACATTTAGGCCACATTAACAGACATAGCACTCTTGTTGAAACCATCTTGCGGAGAAACGTTGAAGGTAGGCGAGCAAGACATAACAATCTTGTTGAAACCATCCCGGGGAGAAACGTTGAAGATAGGCGAGCAAGACATAGCACCATTGTTGAAACCATCCTGGAAAGAAACGTTGAAGGTAGGCGAGAAAGACATAGCACTCTTGTTGAAACCATCTTGGAAAGAAACGTTGTAGGTAGGCGAGCAAGACATAGCACTCTTGTTGATACCATCCCGAGGAGAAACGTTGAAGGTAGACGAGCAAGACATAGCACTCTTATTGAAACCATCCTGGAAAGAAACGTTGAAGGTAGGCGAGCAAGACATAGCACTCTTATTGAAACTAACCAGGAAAGAAACGTCGAAGGTAGGCGAGCAAGACATAGCACTCTTGTTAAAACCAACCTGGCAAGAAACGTTGAAGGTAGGCGAGCAAGACATGGCACTCTTGTTAAAACCAACCTGACAAGAAACGTCGAAGGTAGGCGAGCAAGACATAGCACTCTTGTTAAAACCAACCTGGCAAGAAACGACGAAGGTAGGCGAGCAAGACATAGCACTCTTGTTAAAACCAACCTGGCAAGAAACGTTGAAGGTAGGCGAGCAAGACATAGCACTCTTGTTGCAACCATCCAGGAAAGATACATTGAAGGTAGGCGAGCAAGAGACAGACAACCAATGGCAGAATTGCCAGGGTGCCAGCTTGTCCTATATCGAGTGGACTCTTTGGGACCCTGGTCAAGTGGTCCCACATATCATACATTCATTCATTCAGTAGCATGTCCTTTGCAGAACCTCGCTCCCATAACAACCTTCCGGAAAACCTCTCGATCATAAGCAAGATGTCCCGCGTCCAATACACCCATCTGGAGATCATCCACCACATCCTGCATCCATCTTGTCTTTGGCCTTCCTGTTCCTATTTTCCCAGGCATATACCCTTCCATTATTGTTCTCTCCAAACTTTCTTGACCTTTCAAGTCACCAAAATATTTCAATTTTCTTTGTTTTATCGTCTTTAATAGCCAACCTTCTTCAATATTCAGCTCTTGAAGTATGGATACATTTCTTTTTTTTCTTTTCCCAAAATATCCTTAGAACTCGTCTATAACATTTATATTCAAAGGCATTTATGCGCTGTTCAGCTTGTTTAGTAAGTGTCCAGGTCTCAGAGGCGTTTGTTGCAATGGGAAAGATGCATGCTCTTAAAAATCTAATTTTTGTAGTTCTGTCTGTCCCATTCCATAATTTATTCAGTTGTTTTAGTCTTTGAAGAGCAACTGATAGTCATCGTTTAATTTCTTTCATTGTGTCACCGTTGTTGGTAATCAATGACCCAATATATTCAAAATTTTCCACCACGTCCAATTTTTCCTCATTAACGTATATTTCTTTCTCCATAGTAGTTTTATCTGTATGCATTATCTTTGTTTTTGCTATGTTAAGATATAAGTTGTGATTTTCACTATTCAATTGGGTTGAGGCTATTAGGTTTTCTATACCAGTCTGTGTTGTGGATAGGAATACTGTATCATCAGCATACCGAATCTCTCGTATGTCATGACCACCGATATTTAGGTCATCATATAGCTCCCTGTTTATATCATCTCTTACATTTCTCATTAAATTTTCGGCGTGCATGTTAAACAAATAGGGTGACAGCACTCATCCCTGACGGACTCCTTGCTTGATGTCAAACCAGTCTGATGTCTCGTCATCTATTCTAACCGCTGCTTGTTGGTCTAGATAGAGCATTCTTATGAGTTGTATAAATGTGGTGGAAAGCCCATATTCCTCATGATTTCCCAAAGTCTCTGATGTTGTACACAATCAAATGCCTTTGAATAATCCACAAAACATGAGAGTAGGTTTACAATATGTTTTAAATACCAATGTCCGTTTAGTAGCTGTGTTTCCTGGCAACCAATATGTTTACTCCCAGTCAGTACCAGTGTAGACAACAATACAAGTAGGAAGTTGGCGTCAAGAGATGGACATACAAAGGCCTGTCAGAGTGTACAACCAAGGCGAGAAATGGACTTACAAAGAAGACCTGTCAGAGTGTACAACCAAGGCGAGAGATGGACATACAAAAGCCTGTCAGAGTGTACAACCAAGGCGAGAGATGGACATACAAAGACCTGTCAGAGTGTACCACCAGTCAAGAGATGAATATACAAAGGCCTGTCAGAGTGTACAACCAAGGCGAGAGATGGACATACAAAGGCCGGTCAGAGTGTACAACCAAGGCGAGAGATGGACATACAAAGACCTGTCAGAGTGTACCTCCAAGGCGAGAGATGGACATACAAAGACCTGTCAGAGTGTACAACCAAGGCGAGAGATGGACATACAAAGACCTGTCAGAGTGTACGACCAGTCAAGAGATGGACATACAAAAGCCTGTCAGAGTGTACAACCAGTCAAGAGATGGACATACAAAGGCCTGCTAGAGTGTACAACCAGTCAAGAGATGGACATACAAAGGCCTGTCAGAGTGTACAACCAGTCAAGAGATGGACATACAAAGGCCTGTTACAGTGTACAACCAGTCAAGAGATGGACATACAAAGGCCTGTTACAGTGTACAACCAGTCAATAGATGGACATGCAAAGGCCTGTTAGAGTGTACAACCAGTCAAGAGATGGACATAGAAAGGCCTGTCAGAGTGTACAACTAGTCAAGAGATGGACATACTAAGGCCTGACAGAGTGTACAACCAAGGCGAGAGACAGAGACATTTGGACATCTATTGCAGCCAACCTTCATGGGGATGATGGCACCTGACTGATTGAATTCGCAACTCTGACACTGCTCACACATTTCAAATTGGAATATTGTTATACAGTGTCCACAACGAAGAACAGGTTAAATATAAAAGACGGTTTACGTATTAAAACAATTGATCACCTTGACATTCTATCTATAGTAGGTGGCGCTAAAACACTCCCCGCTGTCAAGACAACCCTGTTTATGTGTTGTCGATGTGCAGGCAACAGTGAGAACGTAAAGACCCGATGGAGCTTGTTTATAACTGTTGGGATCAGTGCGGTAAAGTCAGGGCCAAAGTAGGCAGTAAACGCTGTTGTCTCGGCATCTTTCCTAAACGCGCAGTTTCCTGTTTACAGATAGTATTGAATGGTAGAATTATTGTGGCCGTTACAGCTTGTTGTATGTTAGCTGGTGTTGACTTCCTCGGGTTCATGTAATAGAGTGCGAGTGTTTGAATGTGTGTGTATGATTGCCTGTGTGTGTGATATGCGTGTGTGTGTGTGTGTGTGATGTGTGTATGTGTGTGTGTGATTAGTGTATGTGTATGTGTGTCTGTGAGTGCGTGTGTGTGTGATATGAGTGTGTGTGTATGTGTGTATGTGTGTGTGTGTGTGTGTGTGTGTGTGTGTGTGTGTGGGCGTGTGTGTGTTTTGAAGAGCTGGTCGTTTAATGATCAGATGTCTGCCTCATACATCGTAGGACGCCGGTTACATCCTCGATAGGTTTCGAGGATCAAGTCTATCGGAGTGGAAATAACAAACTCAGTATTGCAACGCTGCATTGCCACTTCATGAGCAGGGGCGACATTTGCTCAAGAGCTAGGAAAAATGCGCTCCACTTTACCCATCCCTTTTGCAAAACTAGCAATTGTACAGAGTGCAGAAACGAGTTATCTCCCTAGCGTAGGGGTTAACGTTTTTCACTGTAATCCCGTATGTTCTCGTGAGTAACGTAGCTGCGCGAGATTCGGTAGCAGATCGCGTCGCGTTGATTACTCACAGGGCTATGTGAGCCGGTCGCTCAAAAAGCAATGGCAAACTACTGAACGTAAACCTGCCAAGAAATCAACAACAGCGGTAAAATGCTGGTGTTGACAGCGATGTCCTGTAAATTTAGGATATGCGGGATATATATATATATATATATATATATATATATATATATATATATATATATATATATATATATATATATATATATATATATATATATATATATATATATGAATACTTGATATTAAGTGGCAAGACAAAATCACAAATACTGAAGTATTGGAAAGATCAGGTTGTGTGACGGTGTATTCCATGCTCAGTCTTCGTAGACTTAGATGGATAGGACACTATAGGAGGATGGATGATGGTAGAATACCAAAGGACATATTGTTTGGTGAATTACAGACGGGTAGGAGATCTCAGGGTCGGCCTCTAATACGATACAAAGATGTGTGTAAGTGGGACATGATTGATACAGGCATTGATAATGCACATTGGGAGCACGTCGCCGCTGAACGTGTTGCATGGAGGGCTACTATCAGAAATGGAATAAAGACAAAGGAGAAAATGATTGCAAATAAAGCACACACAGAGCGTGAGAGACGTAAGATGGTGCAAAATGGTGGAAATGACCATGTTTTCACATGCACCTACTGTGGGCAAACATTTGCAGCAAGAATTGGCCTTACCAGCCACACTCGCCACCGCCATGGATCGTAGTTATTAAGCCTTTTTGAAGCACAATGTACCAAACTATCGTCTGTTAAGACGGCAAGGTGCCAATGTATATATATATATATATATATATATATATATATATATATATATATATATATATATATATATATATATATATATATATATATATATATCATGTGCCATGCCGGAAAGCGTGGGCGGTCATGACTCGCCATTTCACTCGATCACCAGAGTCATGGATCAGCTCAGTGTTCCTGTCTCGTCCATGCCATGTGGCCAAGTCATCAGGATATCTTCCTCTCTTTCTTCCTCTTGGTCTGTTCCCTTCGATCTTGCCAGTTGTCACTAAGTTCTCCAGTCCATTTCTTCTCATTTTGACTGTCTACGTCTAATTTCTCTAATCAGTCTACGATTTTCATTTGTCTCCTGTAGTACTTGGTCATTGGTTTTTCTATCTGTCCATGGTATTCTTTGCATTTTCTTCAGAAACCATATTTCTGCAGCCATCAGATGTTTTTCAGCTTGACTGCACATTGTCCAAGTTTCACATCCATACAAAAGAACAGGCTCTATGTACCCCATCAAGACTCTTTTTGTTTCAATTGACATCTTATGTATATATATATATATATTTTTTTTTTTTTTTTTTTTTTTTTTTTTTTGCGTATCCTTTTACAGGACTTAGCTGTCAACAGCAGCATCTTTCAGCTGTCTGTTGATCTCTTGGCAAGATTACGCTCAGTAGTTTGCCATTGCTTTCTGAGCGGCCGGCTCAGTATCCGCAAGTCACGAGCGGGGGTCGAACCACCTCAGTTCTCGCTCCGCTGCGAGACTCTGCGTGATAAACGGGATTACAGAGATAAAGTGTTGTAACCCCACAGCCAGAGAGACCGGCATATATATATATATATATATATATATATATATATATATATATATATATATATATATATATATATATATATATATATATATATTGTCACGAAAATAAACTTGATGTTCGATCAATGACAAACAAGTCCCGACATTAGTCTGCAAAAACAAGCAACCCTTTGATGTTGTATGAAATGAGAAAAATACGTCGCGTTAAACTGTCTGCCTACGGTCGGCATTTCTGTATGATGTGGATTGTTCGAGAAACAAATACGTCGCGTTACAATGTCTACACCGGTCGGCTTTTTGTTAACAAATTGTTGCTCGAGACGAACAACGGCGTCATCTGTCTGCAAGGCGGGAGTCGGCCTTTGAAGTGATAGACGGAATGTCTGACTAGAAGTCGGATGGAGTCTGTGATGTGTGGAGAAGGTCTCTGGCTCACAGACAGCCAGGATCTTTGTTGTATGAGACAAAGAATTCCCCAAAATGAAAGTGAACTGGACGGCGGATTGACTCCAGTTAGTCTAGAACAGGAGGAGGAAACCAGATTCTGGACGGATCAGCGTCTAGACTTTATGGTGACGTCACTCCAGCCCAATATAAAAAGTTGCGGTAAACAAGTGGAGTTAGTCGATCAAGATTTCTGAAGTGGGAAAGATCGGTGCAGTTTTCCGAGTTGTGCTCAATGAAAGAAACTAGGGTGTCAAATTGTTGATAGTTATCGGCGGACATAGATCCAGTCTGTGATTGCCTAGTTTCAATTAGCAACCGGAATAGGCATATGGTAGGCTATTAATCATATCTAACTTAGAGTATGATTAGGAATAGAGTACAGTACTGTGCCGTGATATAATGTATTATAGGTGCGGTGATATAATGTATTATAGGTGCAGTGATATAATGTATTATAGGTGCGGTGATATAATGTATTATAGGTGTGGTGATATAATGTATTATGATTAGTGATAGAATGTTCAATAAGTGTGGTGCTAGAAAGTATCATAGGAGCGTCGGCACTAGTATTCTATTGTGTGGCTTCAACTAGCTTGTGTGATATATCATTTTACTCAGGGAGTTGAGGACAATGTAGTGGAGTAATAATTAGAGAGATTAAGTATGGTTGAGAGGGAGGAGAGAAATGTGAAAAGTTAGGATCTTAAAGTAGGGCATCTGCTGGGTTTCTACCCGTTCCTTTATTCTTTCCTGGTGTTGCCATGTCTCAGATCATATGATGAGTTATTTAGCCGTATGACATAGATCGGATCTCTGTTATAGATCTGAGTGCTGCTATTGGCCTACACTCACCTAATTCCGGCCAGGACTGAGTTGCCCTCACCATAGTACTCTCTATTCTACAGGTTCCATTTACAGGTCCACGTATGTGTGCTATGATTTTCAACAGTGAAGCTAACACATTTTAGAAGATGATAGCTCAGAATTTGAATACAGACGTTGCTGAGAGGCCGCTACATTGGGCTTATACCCAAGTTGGTTTGCGGGAACCTGGCTTCTGCTGAGCAGGACATGCTGATGAGATTTATGTTTAACAAGTGATAGTTGTATCACTGAACAGTCAGAACATTGTAGATATACACTACTGATACCAGGAACATTCATACAAAATTTATACTGATACCTAGAACATTCAGAGTGTGGTGTTAATATGGGGAATCTTTAAAACCAGTGACAGTAGATCCATTAAGATTTCCCCAGAAACAGTGACAATAGGGTTAGAATTTTTCTGATTAACAATCAGTTAAGTAACAGAGGAAATTCATAGTGGGAATCAGATTGAAGACTCTCATTAGACAGTGTTTGTCATGGGTGTCCAAGCATCCTAGTGGTTCAAGAGACAACGGAGGAAGTCTTCACGTGACCGGAGGAGCATCACCTTGGTGAGGTTGCTTGTCTGGAATACATGGTGCTAGTGTGTTCTCAGCACAGTGATGAGAATGACTATACTACTGAACACTGATCTGAGTCTATATAAACTTTAGAATATACGTCACACATTCTACACTTTATACACACACACACACACACACACACACACACACACACACTTCTCCTACATATACTCTTTGCTTTAATAAATTTCTTGTTTTTATTTGTTGAAGCTAGAGTTGTCACGTATGTTATGTTGGGGAAGAATGAGAGGGGGCATGATCCAGGAGTGAGTAAGAGTGAGAAGAAGGTGTCTTCAGATTGAGGGAGTGTTGTGGACGGAGTCTGCTCGATATCTCTAGGATAGAGATATTGAATTAACACAAATGTGGGTGGTGATTCCCCTCACTCCAGGGACGACACTAAAGTGGTAAAGAAGAACAAATAACTACTACAACATTCATTCTTTACACACACGACACACACACACACACACACACACACACACACACACACACACACACACACATATATATATATATATATATATATATATATATATATATATATATATATATATATAATCATCATTGGCACCTTTCCGTCTTGACAGACGATAGTTTGGTACATTGTGCTTCAAAAAGGCTTAATAACTACGATCCATGGCGGTGGCGAGTGTGGCTGGTAAGGCCAATTCTTGCTGCAAATGTTTGCCCACAGTAGGTGCATGTGAAAACATGGTCACTTCCACCATTTTGCACCATCTTACGTCTCTCACGCTCTATGTGTGCTTTATCTGCAATCATTTTCTCCTTTGTCTTTATTCCATTTCTTATAGTTGCCCTCCATGCAACACGTTCAGCGGCGACGTGCTCCCAATGTGCATTATCAATGCCTGTATCAATCATGTCCCGCTTACACACATCTTTGTATCGTAGTAGAGGCCGACCCTGAGATCTCCTACACGTCTGAAATTCACCAAAAAAGATGTCCTTTGGTATTCTACCATCATCCATCCTCCTAACGTGTCGTATCCATCTAAGTCTACGAAGACTGAGCATGGAATACACCGTCACACAACCTGATCTTTCCAATACTTCAGTATTTGTGATTTTGTCTTGCCACTTAATACCAAGTATTCTTCGCAGACACCGCATATGAAAGCTGTTTAAACGTTTCTCTTGGCGTGAGTAAGTTGTCCAGGTTTCACTGCCATAAAGAAGAGTACTAAGGACACAGGTAGACGAGGACTTTTGTTTTGGCAGTAAGCTTCCTGTTCTCCCAGACTCTTTTTGCTAACATGTTCATTGTTGTTGCTGCCTTGCCAATCCTGATGTTGATTTCCTGATCGAGGGATAATTTGCTATTTACCTCTGATCCTAGATATGTAAAATGGTCTACTATCTCCAGTTCGGCGTCGTCAATAAAGATTGATGGTACACCATGTGCACCTTGTGACATAATCTGTGTCTTCTTTTTGTTAATTGTTAAACCAAATTCAGAACAAGCATTGGAGAATGCAGATAGTAGATGTTGTAATTCTTCCTCAGAATATACCGTCATCCTGATCACGAAAGGCATATTTCAGTAGAAGTGAAAAGTATATCCCAAAGAGGGTGGGGGATAGTACACAACCTTGCTTAACTCCACTCTTGATTTCAAACTCTTCTGAAGTTGAGCCATAAAACTTGATTATACCCTTCATGCCTGTGTGGAACGATTCCACAATGGACAGAAGAGTTGGTGGGCAGCCAATCTTCTTTAGTGCTTTGAACAGACCCTCACGACTGACCAAATCGAATGCCTTTGTGAGGTCAATGAAGGCAATAAATAGTGGCTGGTTTTGTTCCCGGCATTTTTCTTGCATCTGTCGCAATGAGAATATCATATCAATGGTAGACCGGTTCTGACGGAAGCCGCACTGTGATTCGGGGTAGACTTGATCTCCCAGGACTTGAAGTCTGTGCAGGACAATTCTGGCAAATACTTTCCCAACAGTACACAGAAGTGAGATACCCCTATAGTTGTTACAGTCGCTCCGATCTCCCTTGTTCTTGTACAGCGTTATGATGTTTGAATCTTTGAAATCCTGTGGGACTTGTCCTTCTCACCAGCATAGCTCTATTAGCTGGTGGATCTGTAGAGCGAGTGTGTCTTGCCCACTCCTGATTACCTCTATTGGAATCCCATCCTTACCTGGAGCCTTGCCAGATGCAAGCTCATTTATAGCACACTTAACTTCTGTTATAGTGGGAAGTGTGTCCAGGTGGTCAAGAGTTGGCAGGGCTTCTATGGCGTTGAGGGCATCATCCGCTAGCTTGGTCTCACTTGAGTAAAGCTCTAAATAGTGCTCGACCCATCTATCCATCTGCTGTTTCTTGTGAGTGATGATTTCTCCAGTCAAGGTTTTCAACGGTGCACTTCTTTTGATCATTGGGCCACAGGCTTTCTTTATCCCTTCATACATGCTTCTGATGTTTCCCTTATCACTTGCGATTTGAATGGACTCACATAACTTGATCCAATAGTCATTCGCACACTGCCTGGCAGCCTTTTGCACATCCTTCCTCGCTTGCTTCAGCTCACTCAGAGTGTTACGCTTTGGTCTTTCCTTGTTTCTTAAGAGAGCTATCTTCTTTTTAGCAATCAAGGGCTGCAGTATCTGGCTGTTTGCCGCACACCAGTCCTGCCTCTTATGATCCACAGTGCCGTAAACCCCTACCGCTGTTTTATAAATAGTTTCCTGAAGTTTACTCCATTTATCATTTACTATACAATTTTCTGATATATCATTGAAAGCGTCTTCAAGTTGCTGTTGAAATTCAAAGCACTTTCCAGGATCGTGAGTGTTAGTAATATTAATCCTGGGGCTAGACTTGTGTTTAGCTGTGTAGATTCTCTTTGGTCTCAGTCTAACCCTTGCAACAACCAAAGAATGATCTGTATCACAGTCAGCACTGTGGTAACTTCGAGTTAATGATGTATGGTTCAGATGTTGTCTCCGTGTGATAATGAAGTCCAGCTGATGCCAATGGCTGGATCTGGGATGTTTCCATGTGACATTATGCATCTCTTTTGTTTTAAAAAAGGAGTTTGTAATACATAGGTCATTTCTAATGCAATGCTCCAGCAGCCTTTGCCCATTATCATTCATGCGACCGATGTTGTATTTTCCAAGGCACACTGCCATGAACTCGAGTCCTTGCCCACACGAGCATTGACATCAAATGTAGTCGGATTTTGGAACTGCCTTGATCGCAGAGTCTAGCTGCTCATAGAACGTATCCTTCACATCATCAGAGGAAGCGAGTGTCGGTGCATATGCAGTGAGAATGGTGGCAAATCCACAAGAGGTTGCCAAGCGCAGTGATAATAATCATTCATTACCTCCAGCTGGGATATCAATCATTCCCAGTAGCGAATTCTTCACTGCAAAGCCCACACCATGTTGCCTTTTTCTGCCTGCCCTCTCCCCTTCCAAAAAAAGGTGTAATTGTTTTCCCTGAGTGACCCTTTCTCAGCAAGGCGAGTCTCCTGCAGGCCAGCAATATCAATGTTAAGACGATTGAGTTCAGCATCAATCACAGCCGTTTTTCTCACATCGTCAATATTTGTCAAGTCAGTGGAAAATCCTGGACACATGGTTCTCACGTTCCAGGTTGCAAGCCGTAGCTTGAGGTTTCTATTCTTTATATTAGTACCTGGTGCATTGGTTTTACAGCCTGCGATTTAGATTTTGTCCTAGCCCCAAGCACCCATTGAAGCAGGCAGGCTGTGGCGGATCAGCACCCAATTGGCTGGTGACTGCCCAGCTTGAGGCGGGCGGTAGCTGATCAGTGACACCTGTAGGTGTCTCCCACCGTCAGAGGCAACGCGTGGCGCCCCATGTCTACGCCAACTGACAAGGACTTATAACCCGTAACAGTTGCCTCTCGCTTTGATTCCGAGACCGGTTAAGACCAGGGATGGAGTTATTGCCTCTCCATAGCACAAAGCCTGGGCTAAAATAAAGAAACCACGTGTTGCCCATGCAGCACGATCCCTCTCTCGGCCTGCCTAGTTCACTCCAGAGGAAAGTTGACACCTATAATCTGGAACAAGACAAGCTGCAGAAGCTGCCGGATCAGCAAAGCAATGCTCTAACTGTCCGCCTGTCGGAGCTTCGATCCTAGACCAGCTGCCAACCAAGGCTTAGGGCCTGGTCTGCCCTGCCATGACTTATTTTGTGTTTGGGTTGAATTTCCTCGCACCAGGATAAAGCTAGTACCCTTCCAATTGCGCTCTTCCGCCCGAAGCCGTTGGCGCAATGTGGGGTGTCGGGTTTGGTAAGCGCCGCCCAACATTCGGCGCTGACAGAAAGCAGGTAGTACCGTCTACTGTCATACGGTAGCTCAGTCATATCTGACTAAGACCTGACTATATATATATATATATATATATATATATATATATATATATATATATATATATATATATATATATATATATATATATATATATATCCCCCGATGGTGTTTCCACCTTGTCGTGGTGGGAGAGATTGAGTTTCTCAATGACCCTGAGAGCTATACCGGCGGTAGCGTAGTCTACCAGCAAGGCCTCCCAAGCCGGAGAGGTCAAAGGGTAGAGAACAGACAAAGAGAAACACCCTGGTCCTCCAGGTTGGGGGTTGAAGCGTGGGGTTAACATCCCCACCTTTGTAAAAACCTTTTTTGTTACGAAACAGATACATGGGCCTCGATATCGGATTGACTGGCAAGAGAAGGTCCACCAGAGAGACCGGATTGACTGGCAAGAGAAGGTCCACCAGAGAGACGAATGGAGACAGATTGTATCTGCAGCAAAGAACCTCAATGGCTCGGAACGCTGTAGAAGAAGATATATATATATATATTTATATATATATATATACAAAATTTAAAATAAAACTTAAGAAAGCTTTCTATACTAAATTACAAAGATTACACCCAACATATAACAGAGAAAAACTGCAAGACATTACAGTCAAAGAGAAATTTACAGATGAAATAAAATGTAAACTTGAAACTCTGCAAAACCCTTTGGAGGAAAGCATTGACCAAACTTGGTTGAACATCAAGAATACAATTCAGTCTACCGCAGAAGAATGTCTCGGTGTGTTAACCACGCATAGAAAGAACAGATGGTTCAATCAAAAATGTGAAGAAGCATTCATTAGGAAGAAGAATGCCAGACATGTATGGTTAAATGACATCAATAACATCCAAAAGGAAGAGCATTATAGAAATGAATGTAAAGAGGCTACAAAAATAGCCAGACAGCAGAAGCGAGAATATATGAGTAATATAATCAAAGATATGGAAACTAATCACCAGAAAAATGAATCCAGAAAATTTTTTAAAGAACTGAAGTCAATGAAACGAGGGCACCAACAAAACACATATGGTTTAAAAGACAAAAATGGGAAAATGATAAATACCAATGAGGAAATGTGCAACACATGGAAAGAATATTTTATTGAATTACTAAATTGTGAAGCTCCAAGTAACATTTTCTCACAGGAAGAGGTTCTAACATGCGAACCACAAATTGAAGAACCTACATTTGAAGAAATCCTATATGTAATCACACGACTTAAAAACAATAAGGCAACTGGGACTGATGGAATTGCTGCTGAATTTATAAAGGCAGTTGGCCATGCATTACATCTAAAACTAATAATAAAAATCTGGAGGACAGAAGAATTACCCCATGACTGGAAAGAGTCATTATTGATACCTATCTTTAAGAAAGGAGACAAGTTCCAATGTGGAAATTATAGAGGAATATCACTACTGTCCACAAGCTATAAGATACTATCCGCAGTATTACTAAATAGACTAAAACCATATTCAGAAGACATATTAGGTGACTACCAGGCGGGTTTTAGACAAAACAGATCAACAATAGATCAGATATTTATCTTACGACAAATAGCCGAGAAACATTGGGAGATCTCCATAACATTTTTGTGGATTTTAAAAAGGCTTATGATAGTGTCCATAGGAATAGTCTATGGAATGCTATGCAGGAATTTGGAATACCAAGGAAGTTAATCAACATGACCAGACTATGCATGGAAGATACTTATAATATAGTAACATATAAAGGCAGGAAATCAGACCCCTTCCAAATAACATCTGGCTTGAAACACGGTGATGCACTATCGCCGCTACTCTTCAATCTGGCTCTAGAGAAAGTTGTAAGGAAGGTAAAGGAGGAATGTGATATTGGAGGAACATCCAAGCTGCTTGGTTATGCAGATGATATAGATATTATAGGGCAAAGTGAACAAAAGACATTGGAAATATTGACTCACTTAAAGGAAAAAGCCCAACAGATGGGGCTGGTTATCAACCAAGATAAGACAGAATATATGGTAATTTCAAGTGACGGAATGGCTAGAAACTCTGGCCACATACAAATAGATAATATGACCATTAAAAGAACGGAAACATACAAATACCTGGGTACGATCTTCAACTGCTCCAACATCATAAGGGAAGAAATACAAACTAGAATCAACTCTGGAAATAAGATATACTATGCACTACAACATCTACTAAAATCAAAGGCGCTATCTCGTAACACCAAAATCACAATATACAAAACACTGATCAGACCAGTTGTGCTGTATGGCTCTGAAACCTGGAGTACAACGAAAGGAGACGAAGCCTTGTTACAAACCTTTGAGAACAAAATTTTAAGACGCATCTTTGAACCCATTAGGGATACACAAAGTGGAGAGTGGAAAAGAAGAAGTAACAAAGACATTTATGATCTGTTTAAGTCCCCGCTAATCACTGGTATCATGAAGGCTAATAGACTACAATGGCTGGGGCATATAGAAAGAATGGAAGATAATAGGGAAACAAAACTCGCTTACACTCAGGAAATAAATGGCCGTAGACCCCGAGGTAGACCAAGAAGACGGTGGAGAGATAATACATGTACAGACCTACAAGCACTTGGAATCAACGACTGGCAAGAGAAGGTCCACCAGAGAGACGAATGGAGACGGATTGTATTTGCAGCAAAGAACCTCAATGGCTCGGAACGCTGAAGAAGATATATAAAGAGAATGTGTGTGTGTCTTTGTTTGTGTGTCCTTTATGCGTTCCCGAACGGTCCATCCGACTGAGATGAAATTTTCTACATATGTTCTTCTCACTCCCGCGGAGTCAATTGGTATAGTTAGTTAGTTTAAAATCAACAAGTTTTCCCCCAGCACGAAAGAAAATGGCACGAGCTTAAGAAAGAGACGAATAAATGTCCCGCCACCTTGCTGCAAGGGAACTCACTCTCTGATTAAACCAAAAATTAGATATGAACAGTTGTTGTTCTCACTCGAGGGGATGCAACTGAAATAGTTAGTTTAAAATCAATTTTTAATTTTTGGGAACGGGAACGGGAGCAGGGGCCGAATATGAATTAAATGAGACGCTCCCCGCCAGGGGCTGGGGGAAGCCGGGCCAGGTCGTCTAGTAATATATATATATATATATATATATATATATATATATATATATATATATATATATATATATAATGCAATGTATGTCTGTATCTATGTATGTATGTTATTTATGCGTTCGCGTTGAGATTAAATTTTCTACACGTTTTCTTCTCATTCCCGTGCAGTCAACTGTCATAGTTTGTTAGTTTACAAACAGCTTTTTACGTCATAAAATTTAATTTTGTAATTTACATTATAATTTATATATAGCTAGGGGACTTACCTTAAGAAAATTTATATCAAGGGACATAACTTTTAGTAGCATTGCTATATATTTTATATATAATTGTAGCATTGTTATCAAAGTTTTATAAAATGTTTGTCTACACTTATTTACAGGCATATGCGTTATAATATATAATGATAAAATCTTTAAGGCATTTTTAAAGCTTTCATAAAAATAATGCATCAATTTTAAATGCGTGAAAATTTTCTAACTCATCTTTTTATTTTCGTCGACATCTATACAGTCATCCCAGCATTTATTGGGTTTTCGTTATACCTTGGTAAGTTTACGTTCTGTAGTTTCAGATTTCCCTATTTAGTTATTGGGATGAAGAAGTTCTCTTCCAGTCTGTTCGCCATATTTCCGGAAACGGCAACGGGAGCTTATATGACTACCAATATGAATTAAATGAGGAGCTATCCACCAGGGACTGGACGAAGCATGGGCGGGTCGCCTATTTTTGGGAACAGGAACGGGAGCAGGGGCCGAATATGAATTAAAAGAGATTATCCCCGGCAGGGGCTGGGCGAAGCCGGGCCAGGTTGTCTTTTTTGGGAACGGGAACGGGGGCAGGGGCCGAATATGAATTAAATGATACGCTCCCCGCCAGGGGCTGGGCGAAGCCGGGGAGGGTCGTCTTTTTTGGGAACGGGAACGGGAGCAGAGGCCGAATATTAATTAAATGAGATACTCCCCGCTAGGTCCTGGGCGAAGCCGGGCCGGGTCAGCTAGTGTGTGTGTGTGTGTGTGTGTGTGTGTGTGTATATATATATATATATATATTGTGTGTGTGTGTGTGTGTATGTGTGTGTGTGTGTGTGTGTGTGTGTGTGTGTGTGTTCGCCAAAGGGTAGGAGCACAACTACTGCTGGTAGCAGTCACGACGTGCATACTGTCTAAATTAGAATAGCAGACACGTGCTCACGTCTTAATGTGACAACAGGAATAGTGTAATGCGACATCTTCTAAATGAGAACAACAACAGTCCACCACGGTAGATACCACGGATATTTGTAATGTAGACACTTTCTCAATTATAATAACAGGGGTTGTTGTTTTTTTGCGTATCCTTTTACAGGACTTAGCTGTCAACAGCAGCATCTTTCAGCTGTCTGTTGATCTCTTGGCAAGATTACGCTCAGTAGTTTGCCATTGCTTTCTGAGCGGCCGGCTCAGTATCCGCAAGTCACGAGCGGGGGTCGAACCACCTCAGTTCTCGCTCCGCTGCGAGACTCTGCGTGATAAACGGGATTACAGAGAGAAAGTGTTGTAACCCCACAGCCAGAGAGACCGGCAATAACAGGGGTACACACATCTTATTGTAACAATAGGAGTATTTGTAACGTGACATCTTCTACATGAGAATTTAACTCTTTTTTACGGTTGACGTCAGCGATATTTTTAATGTGAAGACTTTCTAAATCAGAATAACTGAAGTAGGACAATGCTTTTAATAGCGACAAATGACATTTGAAAAGTAAATATATAATCATCATCATCAAGTGCCTGCCAGCTGGCGTAGGAGTTCATGGCTCTCCATAGAACTCGGTCTTTGGGCGTTCTGGATCAACTCTGCTGATGGTATTCCTCAATGCCACCGTTTCAATCCATCCATAATCATTTCGTTTGGTCTGCTTCTGGAATAATAGAAGCGTTGTTAGTCTTACGCCCATCATCATAATCATTAGTATTACGTGCCTTGTCAAATGGCACTGGCTATCATGCCTCTTCACAGATCGCGCTCTTTTGTGCTCTTGATAGATTATATTGATCCTACTGCTTAGTGCCATCTTAGACAGTCCGGCATGATTTCTCTCTGTCTGCCCCTTTCTCTGCCAGCGCGGCTCTATATGGTGCCCCTGTTTCTGCCAGCACGGCTCTATCTGGTGCCCCTGTCTCTGCCAGCGCGGCTCTATCTGGTGCCCCTGTCTCTGCCAGCACGGCTCTATCTGGTGCCCCTGTCTCTGCCAGCGCGACTCTATCTGGTGCCTCTGTCTCTGCCAGCGCGGATAGATCTGGTGCCCCTGTCTCTGCCAGCACGGCTCTATCTGGTGCCCCTGTATCTGCCAGCGCGGCTCTATCTAGTGCCCCTGTCTCTGCCAGCACGGCTCTATCTGGTGCCCCTGTCTCTGCCAGCACGGCTCTATCTGGTGCCCCTGTCTCTGCCAGCACGGCTCTATCTGGTGCCCCTGTCTCTGCCAGCACGGCTCTATCTGGTGCCCTTGTCTCTGCCAGCGCGGCTTTACCTGGTGCCCCTGTCTCTGCCAGCACGGCTCTATCTGGTGCCCCTGTCTCTGCCAGCACGGCTCTATCTGGTGCCCCTGTCTCTGCCAGCACGGCTCTATCTGGTGCCCTTGTCTCTGTCAGCACGGCTCTATCTGGTGCCTCTGTCTCTGCCAGCACGGCTCTATCTGGTGCCCCTGTCTCTGCCAGCACGGCTCTATCTGGTGCCCCTGTCTCTGCCAACACGGCTCTATCTGGTGCCCCTGTCTCTGCCAGCACGGCTCTATCTGGTGCCCCTGTCTCTGCCAACACGGCTCTATCTGGTGCCCCTGTCTCTGCCAGCACGGCTCTACCTGGTGCCCCTGTCTCTGCCAGCGCGGCTTTACCTGGTGCCCCTGTCTCTGCCAGCACGGCTCTATCTGGTGCCTCTGTCTCTGCCAGCACGGCTCTATCTGGTGCCCCTGTCTCTGCCAGCACGGCTCTATCTGGTGCCTCTGTCTCTGCCAGCACGGCTCTATCTGGTGCCCCTGTCTCTGCCAGCACGGCTCTATCTGGTGCCACTGTCTCTGCCAGCGCGGCTTTACCTGGTGCCCCTGTCTCTGCCAGCACGGCTCTATCTGGTGCCTCTGTCTCTGCCAGCACGGCTCTATCTGGTGCCTCTGTCTCTGCCAGCACGGCTTTACCTGGTGCCCCTGTCTCTGCCAGCGCGACTCTATCTGGTGCCCCTGTCTTTCCCAGCGCGGCTCTATAAGGTCGTCAGGGATGTGTAATGTCTCCAGATCTTTTTCCCTGTAAAGTGAAAATATTTTCAGAAATATAGAAGATATAGAAGGAATCAACATTGGGGGATGGCAGCAGATGATACAGTCTTGATTGCAGACAATGAACAGGACCTGCAAAATTTAGTAGATGCGGTTGTTGCACACAGTGAACAACTAGGGTTAGAACCGAATATTAAGAAGACACAGATTATTGTCGTCACTGGGAAGAAGGAAATACCACAATGTGATATACGTGTAAATGGGCATATTTTTAAGCAAGTGAATCGATACAGTTATCTCGGCACAGTCATAACATCTGATGGGAGATGCCTTGAAGAGATTAGAACAAAAATTGCCATTGCGAAGGTAGCTTTTTGCAAGATGAAAAACACACTGAACAATAAAATGATATCAATTGAAACAAGAAAAAGAGTGTTGAAGTGCTACATAGAACCTATACTTTTGTATGGATGTGAAGCGTGGACAATGAGAAGTCAAGCTAAAAAACATGTGATGGCTGTGGAAATGTGGTTTCTGAGGAAAATGCAAAGAATACCATGGACAGATAGAAAAACCAGTGAGCAAGTCCTGCAAGAAACAAATGAAGATCGTAAACTGATTAGAGTCATTAGACGTAGACAGTCAAAATTTCTGGGCATGTTATGAGAAGAAATGATTTGGAGAACTTGGTGTCAAGATCGAAGGGAAACAACCAAGGGGAAGACCGAGAAGTAAATACCTGGATGGCTTGGCCACGTGGCATGGTCGAGACAGAAACACGGAGCTGATCCACGACTCTGGTGATCGACTAAGATGGCAGAATATGACCGACCACGCTTATCTGCATGGCACATGATGGATGGATAATCTTTCTCTTTCATATAAGCATTGTTTCTGTTGTCTTGATATTTAAAGAAAGTTTGTTGCAGATCTCTTTCATCTATCAATACATTTTCATCTGCCTAACTCGGATTGTGTATAACATCCCACTCATATTTCTGTTTATCTTTGATCTCACACTATTATTTCAAGAGAGAGAGAAAGAGAGAGAGAGAGAGAGAGAGAGAGAGAGAGAGAGAGAGAGAGAGAGAGAGAGAGAGAGAGAGAGAGAGAGAGAGAGAGAGAGAGAACGAACGAACGAACGAACGAACGAACGAACAAACTTTATTTTAAAAGGGTAACAAATTGGGCACGCAGGCCCGTCTTACATTCGGCCCTTTCGATCACTCATCTTTCATTCATCAAGTGGCGCGACACTGTGAGCTGTGAGTTTCGTGTGAAGTGCTTTTGAATCTGCCCAAGTTTTTATTTTTAGAACGTGACTGCATGTTCAGAGTGATGGCAGGTGGCTATGTCCCAGAGTTGACCAGTTTTTGCCTTATGCAGAAATGCGTGGCTGCTGGGCTTCTGGTTGACTGCCACTGCCGTCGGTGATGAACTGTATTTTCGTGGACTGTGTGGGTGAACATCTAGGAAACATCCAGATAGGAAAATGACTGCCGATTCCATCAGAGATGTATTGGGTGTTTCGTGGGGTACTGGTGTGTTGACATTCTGGCGGCGGCATTATGCACAGTGTATCTGTGCGGGCTGTTGTTTGTCTAGACTTCTGTCTTTTCCATTTTTCACATTGGGCAGTGGGGAGCTTTTTGTGTGATATTCACTGGCACGGGAACGGAGCATAATGGGGACGACCCGTTGCTATGAAGTTGGAACCACGACTAACTAACTAACTAACTCATTCATCAAATGTGCATGTTACATTTACATAGGGGAAAAAACATTGTCAAATGAATTTTGTAAGCATAAACAATGCATATTACGCATGGTACATTCACATGGGGAAAAAAAACATTGTCAAATGAAAGTTGTATACATAAACAGTGCATATTGCAATGTTGTGAGACACATCCCCCATCCACTCTCACACCCCGCAGCCACCCAGACATCCCTCAGCCACCCACACATCCCCCACCCACCACACTCCACCCACCCACACATACCTCCACGCACTGACACAGACTCAGGCAAACATACATGCCGCCACCAACCCACTGATCCCCCACCCACACACATTTCCCCACCCACACATACATCAACCACCCATCCCATAACCGACACGCACACACACACCCACATATTCTCCACCACCCAACCACACACCCGCAATCACCCAGCAAAACACACATCACAAAACCACACACACATACCCCCGTCAACCCACACATCCCGCACCTATCCACACATACATCCCGCACCCTCACAATTTTCCCCACCCACCCACACACACATCAGCCAACCTACACCCACTCACCCACCCAATATCCGCCACCTCTCAACTACACACCCCCACCTATACACACATCCCCACCCACAAACACATCTCCCCACCTGCCCACACATATCTCCCACCCATAAACACCCAAAAAACACACACCTCCCACCCACGCACACCCCACCACCCACATATACCCCACCCACACACACACACATAGAGAAAGAGAGAGAGAGAGAGAGAGAGAGAGAGAGAGAGAGAGAGAGAGAGAGAGAGAGAGAGAGAGATTCGATGTCGAAGCAACCCTTATCTTACTCGTTGCTGCAGTACGGTTCTGAAGCAACCCTTATCTTACTCGTTGCTGCAGTACGGCTCTGAAACATGCACTCTCAACAAAAGAGATGGAAGTGATCGGAAGCATGTGTGATGTGGTGTTATTATGAGATCAGGGAATGGATAAAAATGTTGCATATGCTTTGCAGGACGTTGACATCAACACCAACCGTATATTAATTTATTAGACAAGTTTGTTTTCAGTAGTTTGCCATTGCTTTCTGAGTGAGAAGTCAATGCCGAAGCCCAATCGATAGGTGTAGGGAATGAACCACGTAACCCGCTGTATAAATAAATGTTTTGCATATCCTTTACAGGACATCGCTGTCAACATCAGCATCTTTCAGCTGTATGTTGATTTCTTGGCAAGATTACGCTCAGTAGTTTGCCATTGCTTTCTGAGCGGCCGGCTCAGTTATCCCGCAAGTCACCAACGGGTGTCGAACCGCTCCCAGTTCTCGCCCGCTACGAGACTCTGCGAGATAAGCGGGATTACGGAGAAAGTGTTGTAACTCCTCGGCCAGAGAGACCGGCCACCCGCTGTATATAAACAGAAATTTGGGGGGTACGGGGTGTCAGGCATTGGTAGCACCTTTGGTAAGGATGGCTCTCATGTCCTTTCAGGACCCATCCCCCACTGGTCCAAGTCTGACACCCAGCTCGTGCCTGTGGCTCCTAGTAGCTGTCAGCATGCGACAGCGGCCACCCCCCGGGCAACAGCTGTGAGAGGCTGGCTAAACCAGGCATGGGTATCCGATTTGGTGTCAAACCAAGAGGTAAACTAGGGTATGCCTACCCAGCATGTGAAGACAGGATTCGGCAGACTGCGCGGAAGAAATCATTCCTGATTCAACGGGCAAGACGGCGTTTACCTGCAAAGCGTTGTGGAACGTAATGAGCACGGCAAGGCACGTAGAGCGCCCTGGTCATCCACTGCACCTGTATTCGTCTCCAATCGTCTCGACTTGTCTTGCCACTGGACTCAGATGGACTCAGGCGAGAGAGTGAGGTCGACGAATTGCGCAACTCTTCCTCACTTTAATCCAAGTCATCGCGCAAGTCATTCTTCATCCAACATAACAACATAAACAGAAATAAAACAAGAGATCGAATAAAGATATTCTACAGATATGGAGATAGAGCCAACTTTTGAGAATCACACACTTATCTTTCCTTGGTCTCAACGTGAGAAATGGTTGCCAATTACCGAAAATAATGGAAGCACGATTAAAAGCAAGAGGAAACGATGACATCTAAGAAAAAGCACATTGGAACGTCTCTAGAATCTGACATTTCATTTACTAATAGTCCAGCATACACAGCTAGATGTTACAACTGTTTCTATGTAACATATCCATCCATCATGTGCCATGCCGGTAAGCGTGGGCGGTCATGTTCTGCCATCTCACTCGATCAACAGAGTCGTGGATCAGTTCCGTGTTTCTGTCTCGACCATGCCACAAGGCCAAGCCATCCAGATACTTGTTTCTAGGTCTTCCCCTTGGTCTGTTCCCCTCGATCTTACCAGTTGTCACCAAGTTCTCCAAATCATTTCTTCTCATAACATGCCCAAAAAATTGTGACTGTCTACGTCTAATGTCTCTGATCAGTTTACGATCTTCATTTGTTTCTTGAAGGACTTGTTCATTGGTCTTTCTGGCTGTCCATGGTATTCTTTGCATTTTCCTCAGAAACCACATTTCTACAGCCATCAGATGTTTTTCAGCCTGGCTGCTCATTGTCCAAGCTTCACATCCATATAAAAGTACAGGTTCTATGTAGCATCTCAACACTCTTTTTCTCGTTTCAATTGACATCTTTTTATTGGTCAGTATGTTTTTCATCTTGCTAAAGGCTACTTTTGCCATGGCGATCCTTGTTCTAATCTCTTCAAGGCATCTCCCATCAGATGTTATTACTGTTCCGAGATAATTGTACCTATTCACTTGTTGAAGAATATTCCCATTTACTTGTATATTACACTGTGGTATTTCGTTCTTCCTAGTGACGACCATAATCTGTGTCTTTTTACAATTTAATTCTAACCCTTGTTGTTCACTGTGTGTAACAACCGCATCTACTAAATTTTGCAGGTCCTGTTCATTGTCTGCAATCAAGACTGTATCATCTGCATATCTAATGTTATTGATGCATCGTCCCCCAATGTTGATTCCTTCCATATTTTCAATATTTCTGAAAATATTTTCACTGTACAGGGAAAACAGATCTGGAGACATTACACATCCCTGTCTCACACCTCTCTTAATAGGCTGATATTGGCTTACTTCATTATCAACTCTTATGGCAGCTTGTTGTTTCCAATATATGTTTTTTACAAGTCTAAGGTCTTTCCCATCAATTTGTAGATCTTCAAGCATCCTTATCATGTTGACATGTCTCACTTTATCAAAAGCCTTTGTGTAGTCAATAAAGCAAAGGTGTAGATCTTTGTTTACTTCTATAGAACGTTCGATTACGGTTCTCAGTATATACACAGCATTTACTGTACCCTTGCCTACTACAAACCCACATTGTTCTTCTCCTATTTCAGGTTGTATTTTCCTCCTAACTCTTTGCATGATAATTCTTAGCAAAATCTTCGTGATGTGACTCATTATACTAATTGTTCGATGTTGATCACATTCCAAGGCTCCTGATTTCTTTGGGATTGCAATAAATACAGAATTACATAACTCATGAGGTATATTTCCAGTATCATATATTGTATTAAGCAGACTGGTAACTTTATCTATTCCATATTCTTCTAAAGCATTAATCATTTCTGTTGTGACGCTGTCTGGACCGGGGGTCTTGCCAGATTTCATATGATTAAGAGCATTCTGAACCTCCGTCTTCAAAATTGCTGGCCCTTCATTGTTATTTTGAACAATATATTGTTCGTCTCTGTTATCGTCATAAAGGTTTTTCACGTAATCTGACCATACATGTAAAATCTGATCTTTTTCTATTACGACTCTTCCATCTTTTGTCTTTAGGCAGCCTGCTGATGTACGTGTTCTTTGATTAGTAATCTCCTGAATTCTTTTGTGCATTAGTTTCGCATTTTTTACTGTTGTGTTGTTTTTCAATTTCTCTGCAATTTTTCTCAAGCCATGTTTCTTTAGCCTCCTTACATAAGGTTCTGACTTTTCTGTGAATTTCTTCATATTTGGCAGGATTATTTTTGTTCTGTCTTCTTGTTTCCATTAGTTGTAAAATTTCTTCAGTCATCCATGTCTTACGGCCCACTTTCCTTACTTTTGGAATAGTTTTTTCTGCTGCACAACTGATTGAATTCTTCAGCATTTCCCATTGATCATCTACATCTTGAAATAGGATCTCTAGATCAGACAATAAATCAAATTTGTTCTTTACTTCTATGTTAAAATTATCTTGTATTTCTTTGTCAGTTTTCAATTTGCACAAGTCATATTTAGGGTTTCCTGCTGTATACTTGACTTTCTTTAACTTTACCCTCAATGTGCCAATAATGTAACATATGCGAATTGTTTTTATAATCGCCATTGACAAGGATATATTACATGCAATGTTATTTATTCTACAAAACGCAGTTTTTACTTATCCTTTTCTGTTCTTTATCTCTGGGATACATATTCTACCGTATGGTACACACGTGTATAGATACCTGAATTTCCGTATTTGTCACATTGACTTTAAGTATATCTTTATATGAGATCCGTCTCTTTGAGATATACATTTAATACAATAGATTAGATACATTAGGTCAGTCAATCACGCCATCCAGCTTTATCTTCAACAACCAGCGAATAGTCCTAATACTAATAGTACCAGGAACAGTTGATTATGTGTCCATATGATAAGGGGCTGCTGACAGCGTCAAAGAGCCAGCTTGAAAGGTTAGAGAGCATACAAAATGCGGCCATGTGGGTGATTCTGGGATGCACAAAGGACACACCAATTATATGCATGAAGCATATCCTGGCACTACCAATAATGGCGGACAGGCATAGAGTTCTTCAAGCCAAATTGTACCTGAGAGTTGCCGCAGATAGGGATCACCCCTCTACATGAAGCCATGGATATGGTCAAGGTTTCTGGACTAAGACGAGCCAGGTCCGGGATGGCTCAGGCAGGAATATCTATACGTCAGGTGTGTGATCCAGAAACCATCAATCGTGAAAAAGAGTGGGCTGAAGTTCCGGAAGACATGACGGACTGGCACAATGTAATAATAACACTGGGTATTGAATGCAGAGAATGGGCAGCAGGCCGCACAGAGGTTGAGGTGCAACAACTGACCCAGAGCAACACATATCAAGAGTATGCTTAGTAAGGTATAGAAAAGAATGTTTCGAGAAGAATGGCTATCCTCGTTCAGAGGTCAAGATTGTGAGAATGATATGGATATTTTGCCCTGGCCATGCGGGAGTGCAGGGGAATTAACAGGCTGATATGCTGGCAGGGAATGCACCTCTTGGTGGTAGGTTACTTACAGACAAGGGAGAGGTGGTCGCGCGCATTCAGGACCAGGGGGAGAGGGCGGGGGAAAAGAATAAGAACCAGTATGTGAAAAGAATGATAATGCGGGGAATCTTCAGCTGTTCTGGAAAAATCTTAAAACTGAGAGGGAAGACAAGGAGAATTTTCAATCAGATAGCGGTGGGAAAGATTGGTAGTATAACTCTTCGCTGTCTGTTGAATGAGGGGACAAAGTGCGTATGGGAATGTCCTTAGTGCAGTGATATCGGTTCTTAGATCAACTCAGTTCATCTCAACATGTGTCCGTCTGGCCGTTCCTTAAGAGTTGAGAAAAGAAAAACCGCACCAAGCGTTTGTTGATGTGAAGATCTCCTGACTAAGAACAACTAAAGCACCTCAAGGCTTACAGTTGCCAACAAGAATATTTACAAAGTGAAGATTATATAAGGCAGACGCAATGTACACAATCGATACCATAGAATTTGCGCTATTGACACCCAGACATTGGCGTTAGTTAGAAGTAGGGGAATCGTTTACCATTACGCCCATGGCACCCCTTGCTGGTGATTGATGTCTCCTTGCTCCCACTCTTCGATTATGTTGTCTTTATGTATATTTGATACTCTTCTTCCCTGTAATTACTTTTAGTTATTTCGTTCTCTTTCACAGTCTCTAGCTCTTTCTGGATGTTCACATTGTTTTCTCCATTTGTGCTTTTATGTTCCCGTTTTCTTTCTTTCTTGTTTTTCTTTCTTTCTGTCTTTATTTTTTCTTTCGTTCTTTCTTTCTTTCTGTCTTTCTTTCTATCTTTATTTTTTTCTGTCTGTCTGTCTGTCTGTCTGTCTGTCTGTCTGTCTGTCTGTCTGTCTGTCTGTCTGCAAATACACAGCATTTACTGCACCATTACCTTATATGAACCCGCATTGTTTTCCCCTTATTTCGAGAAATGATGCTGGATGGACTGAGACGATGACATGAAGGAATACCATCAGCAGAGTTGACCGAGAACACTAAGGAGAGAGATATGTGACGATGCACGAAGACCTACGCTATCAATACGACAGATAATGGTGATGCGCTATCTGCATACATCCTTATACCCAATTCATCTCTTTTCATTGCTTGAAAAGGGATCCTTACATTAAATTTTTTTTTTACCGAAGAGGAACACTGAATAATATGTCCAGAAAGCTGTAATTTAGACTAAGTAAGAGCTCAACCTGATGATCAATATTTGAGTCAAAGGCGTTGACGCGGACAGGAGACAATGAGAAAACATGAGGATAATATAACTAGACAATCGCTTGTCCCACAAGGCAAACGAAATAGTGTGGAGGACTAAGAATAAACTGAGAAGAGAATAACAGACAGGAATGGATAATAATGGGAAGACAAGGGGAAGCTGCAGGAGCTAGCAATGATAGGACGGTTTGGCTTTGAGTTGTTTGAGGTATATGCCTCAATGGGGGATCAATGGAAGAAGAAGAAGAAGAAGAAGAAGAAGAAGAAGAAGAAGAAGAAGAAGAAGAAGAAGAAGAAGAAGAAGAAGAAGAAGAAGAAGAAGAAGAAGAAGAGGAGGAGGAGGAGGAGGAGGAGGAGGAGGAGGAGGAGGAGGAGGAGAAGGAGGAGGAGGTACAGGAGGTGGGGGAGAGCTGCTTCAAAAGAAACACTCAAAGCAGAAACATTATTATTTAATGAAAATGAAACACTCTTTCCAGGAACTACTAAACAGTGAACTACGTGACTCCGTTATGACCAAACAATGGGAACTTCTTCTTCTTCTGCTGCGTTCATCCGGAGTTTTTTCCCCGGATGTGACTGAGTTGTGCCTGTTTACAGCAGAGCTGCGTTCTTGCGCCGTTAGGCCGACACATCCGACTTCTGTGGGCATTTGTTGACCGGGTTAACCTTCCCGGGTAATGGGAACTAGTCAGCAGGAGACCGACTCCAGCAGTCCGGCAGTGAAGCAGCATGGACGGTCACCGCGCTGTCATTTACTGCCTATAGTACCTTGCGGTGTAGGACGGGGGGGGGGGGGGTGTCTTGAGCCTGAGGAATTAAGGCCGCATGGCTAGTGCAGTCGCTGCGAACTGTGCAGGTTAGAATTTTCTTTTTGCCGCGGACACACAAAAAGTTCCACCCCTAAACCCCTAACCAAAGATTCGAATCCGGGTCTACCGAAGGAGAGCCCGGCAATCAAGCCGCTAGGCCAACCGCTCCTGTACACCAGCAAACACATACAAGGAAACATTTTGATAATATGCATCAGAGTTGTGTTGACTCATGAACCTACGTCACCGCACTTGGGACATTCCCGTACGCCCTCCGTCCTCATCTTCAACAGCCAGCAAAGAGTCACAACACTAAATGGTACCAATTTCAGTCTGATTATATGTTCGTCTGGCCTTTCCTCGGAGTACCGAGTGTCGACCAGATCCACTGGTCATTTCCAATATCTCCAGGTCTTAATGATTGATCCGTTCTCCCATACTATACACATGATCCCTGAAGGCCCAGACCACATATGTCTTCTTGTCCACTAAAGCCTCACAAGCGGCCCAGACCCAGCCAGTCTATCCGCATGCACGTGTCTCAACACACCATGTCCTGGGGAAACGATCCAACGGATACTCCTTATCTTTGATTGTTGAATTGAACCATGCCACTCTGCAGGAAACATCCTTCTCTTCACCATTCTCAGTATGCTATGGGTCCGTTACAATCACGACATGTGTTTGTTTGTCCTCCAGCCAGTGGAACGCCGCAGTGACTTCCAGCGCCTCCATTCTCAGACTAGATGTATTAGTAACTTATGTCAAACCCTCCAGCACTAGACACCGTCCATTTACCTTTTGTTAGGCGCTTCTTTCTTCCAATTAACATACGGATTAAATATTAGATTATTTCGTAATTATTAAAGAAGAAAAATATATAATGTGGGGCAGTTACCAATAATAAGTGGCTGCTGGCTTAGTTCAGAAACAACTTGCTCATTCTAGTTCCGGACCAAATTAACTTCCTTCTAGATTTTCTTAATATAGTACAGTTGATCATTCTGGACTAATAGTAATGTTTTAAACGTGTTGTTACTAATCAGCCTCTCCTTGTCACATCTGGCTTCTTTTTATAGTATCCACGTGATGTCGTGACGTTATTTGTCTCAGCATTGTTGTGAAATTAGATCATTTATTGACATATGTGTTTAACACTTTTGTTTAATGTTTTCATTATTATGACATTGTTAAATTACACATTCTACATGTTATGTGGGTGTACTGTAACGTCATTATTTCCCATTGCAACTTGGAGATGTGAATCAGAGATCATTCCACAAACACTAATTAAGAAAACTGAATATTTCACACTTAACAATTTCAGAAGAATTCTTCCAATAGACTGGATCAAGAATAATAAAATACCGACATTCTAAACGATGTTAACATAGAAGAAATCAATCAATCAATCATGTGCCATGCTGGAAAGCGTGGGAGGTCATGACTCGCCATTTCACTCGATCACCAGAGTCGTGGATCAGCTCAGTGTTCTTGTCTCGTCCATGCCATGTGGCCAAGCCATCCAGGTATTTTCCTCCCGGTCTTCCTCTTGGTCTATTCCCTTCGATCTTGCCAGCTGTCACTAAGTTCTCCAATCCATTTCTTCTCATAACATGTCCAAAAAATGTTGACTGTCGACGTCCAAATTCTCTAATCAATTTACGATTTTCATTTGTCTCCTGTAGTACTTGGTTATTAGTTTTTCTGTCTGTCCATGGTATTCTTTGCATTTTCCTCAGAAACCACATGTCTGCAGCCATCAGATGTTTTTCAACTTGACTGCACATTGTCCAAGTTTCACATCCATACACAAGAACAGGCTCTATGTATCCCATCAACACTCTTTTTCTCGTTTCAATTGACATCTTTTTATTGGTCAGAATGTTTTTCATCTTGCTAAAGGCTACTTTCGCCATGGCGATTCTTGTTCTAATCTCTTCAAGGCATCTTCCATCAGATGTTACGACTGTTCCGAAATAATTGTACCGATTCACTTGTTGAAGAATATTCCCATTTACTTGTATATTACATTGTGGTACTTCGTTCTTCCTAGTGACGACCATAACCTGTGTTTTCTTACAATTTAATTCCAACCAAAGCTGCTCATTGTGTACAACAACTGCGTCTACTAATTGTTGTAGATCTTGTGCATTGCCTGCAATCAATACTGTATCATCTGCATATCTAATGTTATTGATGTTTCGCCCTCCAATGCTGATTCCATTTATATCTTCTACATTCCTGAAAATATTTTCACTGTATAGGGAAAAAAGATCTGGAGACATTACACACCCCTCTCTTAATAGGTTGATATTGTCCCACTTCATTATCAATCCTTATTGCAGCTTGTTGTTTCCAATATATGTTTTTTATAAGTTATAGAAGAAAAGTGACCCATAAATAGTGACTTTTCTCTGAAATTACAACATATCGGCCACATTAAATGTCTCTATGGCTTAGAAAGAGGTGGGTTGTTGAGTAGAATGAAGAACCGACTTCATAGCAATCAGGACACTCCCATACCCGCTCCGTCCTCTTCTTCAGCAACCAGCGACGAGTTCCAATACTAATGGTACCAGCTGCAATCTGATTATGTGTCCCTCTGGTCTGATCTCGGGTTATGAGGACGGCACGATCCCCTGACCCCATGGGGAACACATTACCGAGCTAGTTCTGATCCCAGCCAGTCCGTATATGGTATGTGCTGCGCGGAATCATGGCCTGGTGATCCCATAATATGCTCCGCGGATTGGAAGCTCCAAGAGCGGTCTTGGATAATCCACTGGCTTATGGGTTAGCAGTGGTGGTGGTGGTGGAAGAGGGGGGGGGGGGGGCTCTGTAACAGTCTTAGTTGAGATGGTACTCTGGTGCCGGGTCGGGAGGAAAGTATCTTCTCCAATAACCAGACTCCGGCAGGCGTATCTCTTGTTTCGGGGTTCAGACTTCCTGCACGTCTATGTTTCCGACTGAATATGTCAAACTCACATAGGATTTGTAAACACAGATACAATAAACACAAACAAACACGTGACAATGGCACTGTTTAACGTTTTATCGCAAACTGAAGATTTGATACAAAGCCTTCACTTGCATTCACCTTCTCATTTTTGTTTTGCTCTCTCTCTCTCTCTCCTCCATTGGTGCAAAGGCCATCGACCAGCTCATTCCACCCCCACGCCTCCCGCCCCCCGCCCCTCCCCACCCCTCCCCGCCCCCAATCCTTCGCTATCCCATGCAGCTAAGACCATGTCCTTCGCATATTGTTCATTTCTGCTACTGCTTCTTTTCTACATGAGTTCTTCCTATATTTCTTCTGCCCTGTTTGTTCCAGACTAAGGTGTTTCTAGACATAACATTCTCGGAGTTTCTCAATGTATGGCCTATCTAACGTCAGTGTCTTTCCTTCACCTCTTTGTATATTGGTATTTGTCTAGTATTTCCGTGAGCTCCGCATTGGTAATTTCATCATACCATTTTATTGTTTCAATTTTGCGCAGGCACCAATTGTGGAATGTTTGTTGTTTATTTGTAATCGTTTTTTTTTTTTTGTTCTCGTTGTTTCTGATCCTCACAGCTGTACTGGTTTAATGTTAGAATTAAAAATTCTAAGTTTTTTTTTCTAATTTTAATCTATTTTCACTTCCACAAATTGCCTTTAGATTTATTCATGATTGCTAGGATTGTGTGGCTACAGTTTTTCTACAGAAGGATGAAGCCTGCCCCAATCCCATTCCTCCTTCGTCGCCTCTGACAATCTGTATGATGGGCTAGATCAGTGTTTCCCAACCTTTTTTGTACCGTGCTCCACTTAAGCCTTTCTAAAATTCATATTGCCCCCCTCCCCCGCCCCACGCCCCCCCCCCCCCCCCCCCTCAACATATACATAATTTTTAATATTCAAAAATTGAAATGTTCACTAAAGAAACTTGAATGATAGGTTTTAGGAAGAAATCACTAGGTAATTATTGAGCAAACACAGTAGGTAAATTTTCAAAACATATAATGGAGAACTGAAATTCAAGTACAAAATAATTTTAATGAAAGATGTTTCTATATTATTTTAATTATTAGTAATTATTTATTATTTAAATTTAGTGAGATCCTTGCGCTTGATGCTTGCTGCAAAGAGATCTTATGTCAGGTTCCAATTTAGTTAACTTCAGTCTCAAGTCTCCCTGTTTTGTTATATTCAGCCGATTTCTTCCATTTTCGAATTGCCCCCCTTAACAGTCAAATTACCCCCCTGTGGGGCGTGGGCCCCACGTTGGGAAACACTGGGCTAGATTGTGATATTATTTTTTGCCTCCATTAGGGCGGTATCTTCCTTGGTCGCTTCTTACGTCATGCATGGTAGGTTGCTGTGTTACTATACTTTATAGGGTCCCGATAGCACACGGGAGTCTCTTACATTGCCTTGCATAATTCTGCCAAGATTTAGATTTCAATCAGGAGTGCTTTTGGGAATAAAAGGAAGATGCTAAGAAACAAATAATACAATATTACAGGTCAATATCCACAAATTAAAATAATAAATTCGTTAAAAGAAATCCACAAAGGCTCAATATTTTGACCTCTATGAAATATATTTTACTGAAAGTGGTTTAGATTGTCACAGCACAAACTATCAACGGGCTAGCCTAATATGGTAGGCATGCAAATCAGCAAATGTAGGATACCTCAGCGATTCTATAATTTAGCCTGATCATTTGATTGATGATGATTTGATCGGATAGAACAGTGCTAGAAAGCAAGGTTCCTGGATGAAGAGACACGAGTCGACCAGTAGGAAGATGGACACAGGAGAGTAAAGGCACCTGAGGCATGCAAATACATGTGGCTAGGGAACTGACAAAGGACTGAGAATCGTTTGGCGGGCTGTAATGAGAACTACGTACTGTAAAGAAAAATGGTCGATCTAAACTCTCTCTTAACTTTAAAACTGTATCATCATCATCCAGAGCCTTGCCGACTGGCGTGGGCGATCATCTATCCATCATGTGCCATGCCGGAAAGCGTGTGCGGTAATGACATGCCATTTCACTCGATCACCAGAGTCATGGATCAGCTCAGTGTTCCTGTCTCGACCATGCCATGTGGCCAAGCCATCCAGGTATTTACTTCTCGGTCTTCCCCTTGGTCTGTTCCCAACGATCTTGCCAGTTGTCACCAAGTTCTCCAATTCATTTCTTCTCATAACATGCCCAAAAATTGTTGACTGTCTACGTCTAATTTCTCTAATCAATTTACGATTTTCATTTGTTTCCTGTAGTACTTGGTCATTTGTTTTTCTGTCTGTCCATGGAATTCTTTGCATTCTCCTCAGAAACCACATTTTTACAGCCGTCAGATCATGCCTCTCCACAATTTACGATTTCGGACTTCATGGAGCAATTCGTGTGTTGACTCCCTTCCGTGCCATGACACAAGACTGTCAATAATTTTTTCACGTTGTCTTTCTTTATCTCTCTTTCACAACATGTTCCAGTTTTTGCCTTCTCATAACGTGACCAAATAACGATGACTGTCTCTTTCTGATGTTTGTGATAAGTTGGCTTTGCGACTCAAGTTTCCCTTAAAACGTCCTGATTGCTTTTTTTGGCTGTCCAATTATTTTCAGCACTCTTTTATAAAACCACACCTCAAGCGATTCCAGGGATTTTTTCATCTGTTTACTAATTGTCCAGTACTCGCAGCCATTTGTTAAAACTGGTTCTATGTAACATGCAAGAACTCTTTTTTTTTACATTCAAGGACAGTGACCTATTGCACAAGTCGTTCTTCATTTGATAGAATGCAGTCTTTGCTTGTCCTATTCTGCTCTTTATCTCAGTGATGCATCTTCCATCTGATGTTATCCATGAGCCTAGATATCTGAATTTCTGCACTTGCCCCAGAATAACCTCCTGTTCTTTAATTGCGCATTTAGGCACAATCTTTTTCTTTGATATCACCATGACTTCTGTCTTTCTATTATTCAAACAAAGGCCCATATTTTCACTCTCCACGGCCACTGTATCTATCATTGCCTGTAGACCGTTCTGCCTTGTTGCTATTAAGACGGTGTCGTCAGCATATCGTAATTATAGAAGAAGAATATTGCCATGGCCGAGGGGTTAGCAGCTTTCTCGGCTAACCCCGAATACTCTCGTCACGTGACGCGACGAGAATTAGCAGTGGTTCGAATTGCAAAAGTGACTTATGAGAGTATGGAGCCGGTCGCTCAGAAAGTCGTGGCGTGCTGATGAGCGTAATCTAGCCTAGGAATCAACATACAGCTGAAAGATGCTGGTGTTGACCGCAATATCCTGAAACAGGATGGAAACGCGGGAAAAAAAAAAAAAAAAAAAAAGAAGAAGAATATTGAAATGCAGTGGAACCTCGTTTAACGAGCATAATTCGTTCCAGAATCTTACTCGTTAAGCGAAACAGTTTTTCACATACAAATTAATGTAAAATACGATAAAGCGTTCCATGCCGAAAAAATACTCAAAATATTTTGTATAACGTTTATTCAAAGAAAATTATATATACATTGTTATGGAGCGTGATTCATCTTCCTCTTCTATCTCGGAATGAACGAACCTGGAGTGAGAATTCGATTTGTATTTTTAAAAAACATTGAAATAATTAATTTACAATTTATAATACATACCTAATTCTTTTTTTTTACTAGAAAGCTGTCTAGAGAAATTTGTTTTTGCCGACGCTTCAGAATTTGGTGGAAATGCGACACAGCATTATCATTAACTAAATTAGTAGCTCTCATAGCCACTGCCTTATTAGGGTGATAGTTCTCGATGTACGATGCAAAAGTTTCCCATGCTTCCAGCATTTCTCTTATTGCGCCAGAAGATTGTGGTTTGCTGTTAACTTCTCCTTCTCCACGGACAAAATCTCTTCCACATCTTCTTGCTGTGAAACACAGTGTAATTCCATAAGCTCTTCGGTGGTCAGCTCTTGGATATTCTCTTCCACAAGCTCATCGATATCTTTGTTATCCACCTCCAGTCCCATGATCTTGGCGAAAGACACAATCTCGTTGACTACAGGCTCCACAGGTACTGTCTTAAACCCCTCAAAGCCACATTCGACACAAAGACACAATCTCCTTGACTACAGGCTCCACAGGTACTGTCTCAAACCCCTCAAAGTCACATTCGACACCAAGACACAATCTCCTTGACTACAGGCTCCACAGGTACTGTCTCAAACCCCTCAAAGTCACATTCGACACAAAGACACAATCTCCTTGACTACAGGCTCCACAGGTACTGTCTTAAACCCCTCAAAGTCACATTCGACACAAAGACACAATCTCCTTGACTACAGGCTCCACAGGTACTGTCTCAAACCCCTCAAAGTCACATTCGACACAAAGACACAATCTCCTTGACTACAGGCTCCACAGGTACTGTCTTAAACCTCTCAAAGTCACATTCGACAACGCTCTCCGACCAAAGCTTCTTCCAAGTAGAAGTGAGGGTTCTCTTGGTAACCCCTTCCCACACCTTTTTGATCATCTTGAGGCAGGCAACGATGTGGAAGTGATATTTCCAAAACTCTCTGAGAGTGAGACTGGTCCCTTCAGTCACCTGAAAACAACGCTCGAAGAGAGAGCTTCTTAAAGTTAGAAAATAACCTGCTGGTCCATAGGCTGGAGTACCGGAGTAGTGTTGGGAGGCAGAAACTGGATCTTGATGAATTTAAATTCTTCTAGAAGGTCATCTTGCTCGCTGTTGCAGGGGCACAATCCGGGATTTCCCCTCCCCTCGTCACTCGTTATGCAAAACGTCACTCGGTCACCGAATCATTTTTTTACAATTTATTTTGCTCGTTATGCGAATTACTCGTTATGAGAGGTGCTCGTTAAGCGAGGTTCCACTGTATCCGATTTTATGCATTTGAAACATCATCATCATCATCAAGTGTCGTGCCGGCTGGCGTAGGCGTTCATGGCTCTCCACAGATCTCGGTCTTTGGTGTTCTGGATTAACTCTTCTGATGATATTCCTCCATCCCACCGTCTCAATCCGTCCAGCATTTCTCTTGGTCTACCTCTGCCTCTCTTCCCCTCGATCTTTCCCGTTACCACGATGTTCTCCAATGCCTCTCTTCTCATCACATGACCAAAAAAGCAGTTTGCCTCTTTCTTATTGTTGTATATAATGTTCTAGTTTCATTAGCCTCTTTCAGGCAGTCGTTGTTAGTTACTTTGGCAGTGCAAGGAATTCGCAACATTCGTCTCAGGAACCACACCTCTGTTGCTTCCAATCTCTTCCTAATTTGTTCATTTACTAAGCAAGATTCACAGTCATACAACAAAATAGGTTCCATATATCACTTCAGCACTCTCTTTCTTACATTCAGTTATAGTGACTTATTGCATAAGATAGTCTTCATTTCTTAAATGCAGCCTTTGCGTCTCCTATTCTGCTCTTAATCTCTGTTGTGCATCTACCATCTGATGTTATAAATACCCCTGGGTATTTAAAACTATCCGCGTGGTAAGGAATTTTCCCTTTTATTATTATTTCACATTTTGGTGTCACCTTTTTCTTTGATGTCACGATTATTACAGTTTTCTTGATATTCAAGGAGAGTCCTTTCTTTGCACTCTCTGTTACTTCAATGTCCAACAATTGTTTAGATCCTTTGCATTATCCGCCAGAAATACTTTGTCATCTGCATAGTGTATATTGTTATATTATAACCTACGAATATTTTTCCTGGGTTCTCTTTGATCTCTCTCATTATTAATTCGCTATAGAAAGAGAAGAGATCAGGAGACAAAACACAACTATATATACACCCCATATATGTTTATGAGTTGTCCTGAATACAAGGCACGTCCACTAGGCAAGGCATGGTACAGTGGCCTCTAGATACAGAGGTTAGCCACGTTAAAAAAAGTAAACAAAAAGGAAGTAGCACATGAACTGATACATGCTGTTGGGGTGGTAGGAGGTGCAGAAGCGTAAAGAGTTTTATAATTGTGCTGACCATACGCTCATTACACTTTACAACGTATGAAAGGGCCATTTACGCTCCCTCACCACCGCCCCCCCCCCTCTCTCTCTCTCTCTCTCTCTCTCTTTCTCTCCCTCTCTAATACACACACGTACAAACAATTCTTAAACCTCTTAATTACTTTCTACACAAGTTCAAAGAAGGCAATAATCTAAATTTTCCAGCACAATATAATGTGCCGGCTCCCTGGCCGAGGTGTTAGCAGCTTTCTCCGTTAACCCCGAATACTCTCGTGGTTGACGTGAGCGAACGAGAATTAGAAGTGGTTCGAGTCGTCCCAGTGACTTATTAGAGTATGGAGCCGGTCGCTCAGAAAGTCGTGGCGTGCTGATGAGCGTAATCTAGCCTAGGAATCAACATACAGCTGAAAGATGCTGGTGTTGACCGCAATATCCTGAAACAGGATGGAAACGCGGGGGGGGGGGGGGGGGGAGAGAAAAAATATAATGTATAATGTGGTAATATGACTTGCTTCAAGAAAGAGCTTTATACATACGTCTTCAAATTAAATTTGACCCCTGAAAAACAAACCGTTGTGTTTGTATGAGAGGATTTACGTGTCATTGCAGATTATATAGGCAGACGCCAAATGCAGAAACAGGGAGAGAGACTTCCCATGTTATAAATATTGAAAACAAACTCATAAACAGATGGGCAGATAAACAGACAAGGCAATTATAGAAACAGACTCTCACCCAAATACAAGGAGAAAGAAATGAACACAAGAGAGGTAAATGCAGACGTGAACGGTACTTGTTTTTTTATGGCGTTGTTGTTGAGTTGTCTGCCCGTGGAGAAAACCAAAACCAAAACTAATTTTAATGGAGCGTCATATATTGTATATTGTTGCAACTGTTGTTGTTAGTGGTGTTATGATGTGTACACACACACACACACACACACACACACACACACACTTACATACACACAACACACAACACACACACGAAGGGACATCAAATGAAATCCTAAAGTGTTTATTTAGGTGAATATATTCTGAAAAGATAAATAGCAAAATGTATCATTTTTCGATGTAGTCACCATTGCGTTTAGTGCAAGGCCTCCGGTGCCAATAAAGTGTTTGGGTTCGTGTAGAAAAATCGTCTATGGGGTCACTACTCGGTGTGCCTGACCCAGTCGAGAACAGTCTGTCACAGAAGTTACGCCGATTTGAAACTCTCCGTAGGTCCTGCGACGACCCTCAGGAGTCTCCGTGAAAAGTGCACTCGTGAACCGAAAGACGTAGCCCGGAATCGAACCCATAACCTTCGGAGAGCCAGGCAGACGGCTTGACCACTTCGCCACGGAGTGTCCCAACTGTACGGAAGTGAATTACGGAACGTGAATGAACAAACAAGGAAGACACTGGAGGCAACAAGAGATGTGGTTTCTGAGACGAGTGGTGTGAATACCTGGAACCTCCAGATTTACTAATAAATCCCTGGAAGGGGCTAATGAATGTAGAACATTATGTACAACAATAAGAAAGAGACAAACGTCTATCTTTGGTCATACAGTACGAAGAGAGGTATTAGGAAGCACCGTGAAGACTGGAAAGATGATTGGTAGAAGTGGGAGAACGATAGAAATGATCATGGATGGACTGAGACGATGGCATGGAGGAAAATCATCAGCAGAGTTGATTGAGAACATCAATACAGAGATATGTGGCAATGCATGAAGACCTACTCCAATCGAAAGGACAGATCTGCTTACATCACATATGCAAACACCATTCCTAGATCTAATTACATACATAAATACCATTTCTTGATTAACGACTATATAAACACAATTCCTAGATCTAATTACATACATAAACACCATTCCATGATTAACGACTATATAAACACCATTCCTAGATCCAATTGCATTCATAAACAGGATTTCTTGATTAACGACGATGCAAACACCATTCCATGATTAACGACTATATAAACGCCTATTCTTGATTAAACGACTATAAGAACACCATTCCTAGATCTAATTGCATACATAAACACCATTCCATGATTTAACAGCACATGTAAGCACCATTTGCGGATCTCAGCGCACATATAAATACAATTCCGTGACTTTAACGCGTAAATAAACACAATTCCCAACACTAAAGAGCAATAAATCTGCACAGTGTCTGCAACGCACACCCACACTCCCATCCTCACGCACACCAACACCCATACTCACATGCACACCCACATTCACATGCACACCCGCACACACAGGCTTAACACAATCACACAGCCAAGAGTAAATGACAGCATTTGGAGGAGAATGATCTTATCTGTCGAGAAATGCCAATCTTCAGTTCTCTCTAGCCAATGCTTCTTGTGTGACCCAGACGTTTTCGAACATTTTCTCGGCTTTCTGCAAGGGACACAGATGACATTTCCCATCACAGTATTTCGTATTAATAAATAATCAAAGCTGTACAACTATTTTTTAAAGTAATCTCTCATTTTTAGAGGGAAATTTCCACATATCTGATTGGGTTTCACCGTGAAGCCATATTTTTAAGAAGCCTTTGACAGGAATGTAGAAAGTGAGAAAGATGAAGCGCAATAGTGAAGGTGGTGGTGGTGGTGGTGGTGGTGGTGGTGGTGGTGATTGGCCGTAGGCAAGGGGAGGTGGGACTGTACATGGCCAACTAACTCACACAGACTGCACTATGCACTGAGTAAAAATATTCAAAGAAACTATATGCATCTGTCTGTCTGTCTGTCTGTCTGTCTGTCTGTCTGTCTGTCTGTCCGTCCGTCCGTCCGTCCGTCCGTCCGTCCGTCCGTCCGTCCGTATGTCTGTCTGTGTGAACTAAGTTAGTGAAGTAAGTTGCTGAACTAAGTTGGTGAACTAAGTTAGTGAACTAAGTTGGTAACAATTGTAAAGCTGTGCAAATGCAAGTAAAGGTAAACACTTTTTGTCTACAGATTCAACTGATGAAGTCAGCAACACTGGACAGAAGAAAATGCTGGAGGTGCGAATGAAATAAAAATTAAGAAGCTCTATACACGTATTCTATTTTCAAAGTAAGCAGGGAATCCGAAAAAATACACCCATCGTTATTTCATCATGTGTAAGAAAATCAAATCACATTACGACATAAGCCACAAGGCGTATTGATTTCTTTTCTGTGGGACAAACAAGAGTTGAATCCATAATGCTGACTGGGTCAGCGAATGGATCCTCACGTGTTTCAAAACGAGACTTGTGGCAAAGGGAAGTTTTACGTTCCACTCTTCCTGTTCCAGATACATAAACGTGGTTTTATTAGGGGGAAGGGGGAAGAGGGGGGGGGGGGAATTTCGTGAAACGTGACAACAACAACAACCATCTGAAACAGTTATAAGTTCGCTATATGGATCCATGGCACAGCTGTAGAGGACCTGTAGCTTTGTAAGAATGGCACTAGATTACCAAGAGCTGACATCTCAGCAACTTTAGGATATATTATATTATATTGTTTTGCATATCCTTTACAGGACATCGCTGTCAACAGCAGCATCTTTCAGCTGTCTGTTGATTTCTTGGCAAGATTACGCTCAGTAGTTTGCCATTGCTTTCTGAGCGGCCGGCTCAGTATCCCGCAAGTCACCAGCGGGGGACGAACCGCTCCCAGCTCTCGCCCGCTTGCGAGACTCTGCGTGATAAACGGGATTACGGAGAAAGTGTTGTAACCCCTCAGCCAGAGAGACTGGCAAACTTTAGGATGAACAACAATAATAACAACAACACACAAGTGTTAATGTGGTAGATTAAAACGAAAAGTGTTTATGTGCTATATTAACAACAACAAAAGTGTCAAAGTGCTGGATTAACAGCCAGATTGGACTCTTTAAGTGCTATGAATTAGGCTAAGGTACAAATAAAAGGATCAAACGAGGCAATCGATGTTTCTTTTTTTTTTTTTTTTTTTACCGCATTTAAAGATGATGAGAACTAGAAACTGGTGTATTAACCGATAAAGTCAACAGAAATTAATCTAGAAATGGCAGCGGAAGAAAATTCTGACAATCAGCCATCATCTCATGGGAATGCAAAATGCTAAGGAATTGGGTTAATCCAGAGGGGTAATCACCCGCGCCAGCTGGCCCGGAACTCATGATAGTGTTCCAGACTAGCAATGTTATATATGTATAGGAAATTTGAGCCTCTTCAACTTGTACAAAGACACTCGCCTGCAATCCTGTGGTCATGAGTTTAACCCGCAGCTGAACGGATTCAGATTTTTCAGTTACCTGGGCTCCTATGTCGACCCCTCCTTAAATTGGTACCAGGAAATGTCTTGGGAAGTAAAGGCGGCCGGTGTGACACTGACCACGTTACCCAGCGAGTGCCGATTGGTCTATACAAATATAAGTTAAGACGTGGACAAGTCTCTCGAATGACAGTCATACGACGACTCAGAGATACAGGCCTTAATGTAAGACAACTTTATGGTGGGCCAAACTTGTCTCACAGACATCGTCAGCAGCGCCGGCAATGGGCAGAGCAGCATGTCAGATGGACAAAACTGCAGTAGAATGATGTCCTCTTCACAGACGAAAGCAGATTCACCCTATCCTTTGCTCTTGGGCGTAAGCGGATTTGGCGACGGTGGGAGAGCGCTTTGCAGATTGCTGTGTTCGTCAGCACAACTGATTTGGAGGTGGCAGTATTCACATTTGGGGAGGATTCAGTTTTGACCATCGCTTACCTCTTCACGCCTTCCGTGGAAATGTTGATGCTGTGACTTTTCGAGATGAGGTTCTGGATGCATTGGTTACTCATGCGTTCACAAATTATTCATATATGCTTCTTCTCCAGCAGGATAACGCACGTGCGCACGCCGCGTGCATTCCCAGCAATATCTACAGCAGCAGAACATTGTGACGATTTGTTGGCCTGCTCTATCACCAGACATATCCCCTATAGAACATCTGGTGGACGAGCTTGGACACAAAGTCTACATGCAAGGTTCTGCAGTTAATCTGCAAGAGATCGAAGCTGCTCTTACTTGTGAAGGAACTTGATTCCCAGAAATTTCCTTCAGAGACTGGTGTGTTCCATGAGGAGCCGCTGCCAAGCTTGTTTACAAGCACACGGTGAACATACCAGATACTGAGTATAGTGTGAATGAATTATTTTATTGGCTCCATTTTTGGTTTTCTACCTTGCCAGCACAGAATGCAGACTGTAAACACATATATTTACATTTCACATTCTGTTCCTGGATTATACAGGTGGAGCGTTTTTAATGTGCTTCAGTATATACATTTTTTAAAGGACAATAACCAGACACGTTGAGAAACATCTAATGATAGTAGAAATGTGGATTCTGATGAAAATGTCAAGAATACCACAGACGGAGAGAAACATCAATATGCACATCCTACAAGAAACAAATGAAAACCGTACATTTTTTCGAGAAATAAGGCGTAGACTGGCGATATTTTTAGCACGTTACGAGTAGAAATAAACTAGACAAATTAGTGACAAATAATATTCTACTGTGATCTATAGGAGGAAACTGCGTCATTTATGTAGGTAACTAAGTGCAGTAAAAATGATCCCTTACAAACCAACCTAAACCAATTTGGCGAGTAGTCGCGTATTTCGCAACTGAATTATTTGTCTGTGTTCTGTACTTGTGGAGGTCAGCGCTGATATGAACGTTTCCGCTTTGCGTGCAACGGCATTTACTTATTGAAAACCATTCGCATTTCCATATCCCTGTTGCTGTATTTAATTATCACTTGAGGAGATAGCCGTCTGCAATGAAAGCCATCTTTTACCATATTTAAAACAAACCAAACTACATTTATTTCCTGTATACATTGTCTGACTTGGCCCTGGTCTGGCCGTGTGTGCTTCTCACCCAATCCCCAGCACTTCTGAATTGTGGACATAAACAGAATAATTAGCACAGTGGTTCTCAACCGGTGAGGAATTTCCCCCCGGGGGGGGGGGGGGGGGGGGGAATTTCAGGGCTCCCGGGAGGGGGGAGGAGATAATTAAGATTATTTCAAGATCGCGTTAATACAAGAACCGATTACTTGATAATTTTTTTTCTCTCCATACTTTACGGTTCTGTACTTATCGCCATTCTGAAATTCATTTTATAACATAAGAAGACCCGCAAATCACGTTTGATGTAGACGTCTAGACTTCTTCTAGTATGTGTTATTACATTTAGATTTCATTTTTACGTGTACTGTGTAGGGGAGGGGTGGGGTAATGTATAGGGAGGAAATACAAAAAGGGAGGGGGATGACATTCTGAACATATGGTAAAGAGGTGCATGGGCCAAAAAAGGGTGAGAACCATTTGATTAGCATATCAATCCGCTTAGAAGATGAGAGTCATGGTAGTGCAGCGAGTAGTAGGTGTGCTAGCGGTCGGGTGGTCATGATTGGAGTCCTCTTCCAGGCGTGCTTACGGCCGGGTGTCAGTCTTGGAGTCCTCTTCCAGGCGTGCTTACGGCCGGGTGGGCAGTCTTGGAGTCCCCTTCCAGGCGTGCTTACGGCCGGGTGGGCAGTCTTGGAGTCCTATTCTAGACGGATATTGTTTTTTAATTACTATGGTTGCCAGGGTGACGCAGCCTAAAATGTTATATGTACCAGGGAATTTCCTATGAAGTAAAGGTGGCTGAAATAAAGATGATAATATCGATTGTCGAGTACCGACTGTTCTAAACACATAAAGGGCCATGTGACGTGAAAGAAACCTTTCCCTGTACTTGCACTCGTGAGTCAAGTTAGCTGCATAGACTTTACAGGACGTTGCAGTCAATACTGCATGATTTAGCTGTTCGTGATTTCTTGGAAAAATTTACGTTCATTAGTATGCTGTGATATAATAAAACGTCCTTACCCTTTCCTATTTATTGACTCCCTTAAAAATAAACAACCCCTTTCAATTACTGTTTAAGTAACTTACTTAATGTAGGAGAAAATAAAACAGCGATAGACTGACCGTGGCACAGCTTAGTTTATTTGTCTTTATTTTTTTTTTCCACGTACCTGGCAAGACCGGGACTGATTGAAAAACAAAGGCCCAGTGTAGCCATTTTAGTTCAGAAAATCAAAGGAAGCAGACATGTAAAAGTTTCCCCGTGTGGGGAAAAGGTATTTTTGCCTTTTGAAACCATCACTCTCTGAAACTATTGGTATGTTATATTTACATTATTAAGATGTATTTATGTATTACATAGACCAGTATGTTTAATTAAGAATTAGTTAGAATAATAAGTCAACAATTCTCTTAAACCAGGCTGGATGATGTTTACCAATGAAACACATGTGGGCGCCACGCTGTAACTTTTCCTATGTTTACAATTTCAAATCCATATGTTAAAATCTTGTATAGGCATTATGAACTTATATCTCACTAGTAGTGCTTACAATCTAGAAATATTATGTGTACCGTAGAGTATCAAACTCAGGTCAAAAACACATTCTAGGCATTTTCTCAAGGTGGGAACAGACTCTTGATTACATACTTCAGTAGAGAACTTGTGTCTGTCAATTTCATATTCCTATGTTAAAACTTCTATGCACTGTGATCAATATCTCACTATCTATGCTTAGAAATCTGAAAATAATCTATGTACTATAGAAAGCAAGTTTTATCCATGCGGAGACATACACATGAGTACGCATATCATGGACTCAGTTCATTTTGGATAAATTGTTTTCCTAATTCATAATCTGTAACTTGGAACTAGAGTGCTAAATTTTAGTACAATCCTTTTGTTAACAGATTATCAACCACTCAGCATGAGTGATGAACATATAATCATTTAATAAAATAGTGTTCGGGAATGCCATGTTTGAGAATATAAATTCATGAACAATTAAAGTAAACGCGTGATGTAAATGCATGTTCGGATAGGATTCAATCCGCATGACCTCACTGTAGTAGGAACAAAAGCGAATATTGATGTGAATAAATTGCTTGCAATATTCAGAATACTGGACCGTGCGGCCTAAGTTATTCTAATAAATACACTCCGAATAATAGCAGTCATTGACAAAATATATCAACAGCGGTTACTATCCCCATGTGCTGTACGCAGTGGGGGAAAACAATGTATTTTTAGTTTAGGGATTAACCCCTGAAGAAAATTCAAAAACCTAGGCTCCCTGCATCATCATTATGATTAATTATTATGTATGATTATCATGTACTCAATATCAGAGAAATGTACATGTATGTTTTTTTTTTTCTGGTATGAGAATTTTCTCTGTTCTGATTGTTACTTTTTCCTGTGGGAATATACATTTTAATGTTACCCTTGGGGACATGAGGATGTTGATAGAAGAATCCATGTGTATGTCAGTACTTAAAAAGCCAATGTTCAATAGCCTTGGCCTAGTGATGATTATAGTGCCGAAAGGAAGACGCGGCATTAGAAACCACAGAGATTCTGTATAGGCTATTCTCTTCAAGAATGAGAGATACAATGTCAACATGTTGGATGGACAGAATGACTTCACTCATCTAATAGTCCCAGTAACAACAGAACAAAACAGAGTGAAAAGATATCTCACTCACTATCAGAGCTAGCAAAGTTCTACCACAAGCGGCGAGGGACAGGGAACTTGGAAACCCACTCCTATCTCCTTCCCCTTTTTTGTTTGTAATTGTCTTGTGAAAGTTAACACATCACAGTAGGTTAATGCTCGTGTTGTATTCTTGTCATCCCTTTTCTATAGAAGAGAAGCAAGTGGTGGTTGAATTTGGTGGGACTGCATTTCATAACTATCATCAGGATCCTGGGTTAAAAGCCTGATGAAGGTGAGTCAGAACTAAATGGCTTAACCATGTTCTGGATCTAGAAATACATCAACGTTTACTGCTGCACTCATAAGCTGCAAACGCAGCAAAAGAGATACATACGAAGACAACTGACGGTGTGATTGAGGAAGTCCTATTTTAGTAGGAATATCCAGGATGGACTTCAAGATCTAATAATCTACAAAGATGAAGATCAACAGAGTACTGACAACAGTGTATCGTCTGCTTTACTTCTGAGAAGTATCACCTATGGCCTCATCATTCAACCAAGTCAGTGAAACTGGAACAATCCTTCTACAAGTTACTAAAACTAACAACAGTGAGTAACCTTCAACTGTTGGTTGGATTACCAAGTTAATATCCAACAATGGATAAGTCTTCGAAAGAACGTCTCACAGCTGCAACAGTTAAACATAAAGATTCAGCTATTCACCACCAAGTTCTAGCTATGAACACCAACTCAAACAAATGGGAAGAGACACTGAAACAACTTTATAAGCCAATACAAGCAACTTCAGAACATCTGAACCATAACTACACCAGATTACCTCAAGGTTAAAAAACCTGAACACATAAAAAAGACCATATGAAAGCAGCTAGCGGAGTAAATGCCTTTACGGCTGCAACCACAGGAATCACCTGATGGCTTGTAACCCTGGATATGTGGTGGAATAATATTCTTCAGTCTCATGCCTGCAGCAGAATCCTGGAATTAATTCCAGATGAACCAAATGAATAACAAGCAGAATTGTATGTGTACACTGAAAGTAAATAAGGAATCAGAACTCTATGCTGGTCCCATGTCGGCCTAACTGTCCCATCATCAAGTATGGGATGGCCTATCAACATGAACCGAGTATGTGACAAAACCTCTTGAACTAAATTGGGAAACGGTTAACGTAAACCGAGCAGTTGGACAGTCGTCATCTTTTCATCGATAAGATGATATAGGGAAGAACCTTCTGCAAGAGCTTAAGTTGCATCTCCTGAAAGTATGACAGACCTAGGCACCGATTTCATTTGGAACACAACTCAATGGCAACAGAGTATTCTTGAATTCAGCTCCACGGAGGAGATATGTATATGTGGTGAATTTATTTCCTAATAGGGATTATAAGTAGTTCCGCAACAAGGTGGACATTAAAACATGACTGTGAGTATTTATTGCTGTCACGGATAATTATGGACATTAACTGCTTTGCACTGGAGAAGAATACCCATCCGCAATGCCTAAATGAACACTATAATTAATTAATTTAATTATTAGTATCAACTGTTTTCATGTGTGTGTGTTTCTTCTATGACATGGAAAAGGTAAAGAGTGTTTTACATGGTAATGGTGTACAACTAAAGGGTTATGTTATGGTATATATGTATAGTATTTTGACACCAACTCATTATTTTTAAAATGAGAGAATGCTAAAAGGTGTCAGAAACAAATGTTGATATGTTGGGTTCTATTTAATTAGATCTTTATTTGCCTTAATTATGAGGGAAAATGAAAGTAGACCCAATTCGTGGTTGTTGTGTTGTTTGTAATAACCTTGTTTTTTTTTTCTTGGGTCACTGGGTACTATATTGTAATAATGCAATGCATCCCATGACTGTCTGAAAATGCATAGTGTTCATTAAATATATATATATATATATATATATATATATATATAAGTAACTGTAGATCTTGATTCATACTTGAACTGTTTGTCTAAAATTTGTTGATGTGTACATCAAGTAAATGTGGTGTTCATCAGTGGTTGTTTCTATGTTGTGAGCAATCAATATCCTGCTAGCAGTATAGTAAATTAAAAAGGGTAATAAGTGGGAATGGAGAAGTACTCATAAATACAGCTATGAACAGGAGTGAACTATTTTCCTCCTTGTGTTTATGGTAGAATTCCATGATCACCTCAAGTGACTAAATAATAGAGAATCCAATTAAATCCCCTAGACAACTTAACATAATATTCTCATAAATTAAAATCCACACCCCACATATGCCATTGCTTTCTGAATGACCGGCACTCGTACCTTTGTATGAGGAAACCTACGTAAGGCAGCCTGCTTCCAAATCTCCCGCTCTGTGTTTCGAAGGCGATATGCGGGATTACGAACTGCGCCCGTAACCTCTTCACCACAGAGTCGGCGCACTCGTGAGAGCAGCTGGAAAATCTGGATAACTCTAACACATGGAGTAACATCAAGTCAGTCAAGTAAAGAAGCCTTTCACGCTCTACTCGATGGGTGATGTCATCAGTATAACATCGCCCGCCTATACTTCCCGATACGTTCTTGATAACCACTTTAGGCTGGGTCAACCGAGGAGCCACCACGCTACCATCACTCCCTCAGTAACATAGTTAAATTTAGCCACCACGCTATCGAGACATCCTCAGTAACATAGCTAAATCTAGCCACCACTCTATCAAGACACCATCAACAACATAGCTAAATCTCGCCACAACACTATCGAGACACCCTCAGTAACATAGTTAAATCTAGCCACCACGCTATCAAAACACCCTCAATAACATAGCTAAATCTAGCCACCACGCTATCGAGACTCCCTCAGTAACATAGCTAAATCTAGCCACCACGCTACCGAGACTCCTTCAGTAACATGGCTAACTCTAGCCACCACGCTACTGAGACACCCTCAGTAACATAGCTAAATTAAACAAGCTGTAAAAGAGGGTCTCCGGAGCAAAGTGGTTAAGCCAACTGCCTCTCGTTTCGAAGATCGCGGGTTTGTTTCTGGACAACGTTATTTGGTTCGTGAGTACAATTTCCTGAAGACTCCTGAAGTTCGTCGCTGGAGCTATGGTGCTAGTGTTATATGCGACTTCTTCGGCACACCACTCGGAAAGACTCCGAACCATATGTGATAAAACCTGGTGCAATGATTTCGATGATCTCGCCTTTAAGCCCTTGAACACTGTGTACGACACAACATTGTTTCTTTTTTTTTTTTTGGGGTGGGGGGTGGGGTGGGGGGTCTTCCACTGTTGCCAAATAATGGATGTGTGGCATGTGGAGACGATATGAGTTGCCCACAAAATAATCACCTACAGAACTCACTTTTCCACTCCATTTTGAAGACCAGATAAAATAGTTTGAGGCTTAGTAAGACTAAGACAGTTAACAAATTTCATCACGTTGTCGACAGAAACGCGCAGATATAGCAGTTCTGATATAAATAGATACAATGCAAACACCATGTAACAAAATATGTGTACTAATGTAACAGAAATATTTAAAAGGGTACAGGGGAGAAGCTGGACTACATTACACCAAATTGTACCGACTGTGGCTTGGTCTCTCTCTGCAGAACGAAGTCAATCGCCAAGAGCATCCGCGCGAAGAATGAACTCCGCAGATCTAACCTTGACCTCCATATGTGACCACTTCGCCACGAATACTCCTCTTTAAGACAAACAAAACGAAGATGAGAAGAAGGAAGAGAGAGGATGCGGGATAATAAGGCGAAGAAGAAGAAGAAGAAGAAGAAGAAGAAGAAGAAGAAGAAGAAGAAGAAGAAGAAGAAGAAGAAGAAGAAGAAGAAGAAGAAGAAGAAGAAGAAGAAGAAGAAGAAGAAGAAGAAGAAGAAGAAGAAGAAGAAGAAGAAGAAGAAGAAGAAGAAGAAGAGCAGCAACAACAACAACAACAACAACAACAACAAGTAGAAGACATATTTTGAAGTAATAAAATGCATTATATCCTTCTGAAGTCATACGATATTTTGTATCCTTCTGAAGTCAAACTCTAGGAAGTAGGAGAGTGAAGAGCAAAGATGCATGCGTGGCTACTTACGAATTTCTGGTGATATTACTATTCAACATTTAAATTTGAACTCGAAACAATTGTAGAAGTCTTCTATCTCAAAATCTATCCACAAATCATTTTAACGAACATCCATTATGGTAGTATATGTGTCTGTTTTATACCATCTTCTTAAAATAACATATAAACTATATTATATTTCAACATTTACATTTCACATGTTTTGAATGATAAATATCTCGCAACAGTCATATCATCCAATGGAAGATGCCTTGTAGACATTAACATAAAAATCATTATGGCAACAATAACTTTTCGCAAGATTGAAAACATACTCACCAATTAAACACTGCCACTTGCAATTAGAAAAAAAAAGTGTTGAATTGTTACATGGAATATGTACTGTTATATGCATGCGATAACATATGGGCAATATATAGACAAACTAAGAAATGTCTCACGACAGTGGGAATGTGATTTGTGAGGGAAATGCAAAGAATACAATGGACGGACAGAAAAAACCAGTGAGACAGTTCTACAAGAAATGGAAAAAAAAAAAAAGAAAACTGTAAATTCAAGAGAGAAATTAGACGTATAGTCAAGAGTTTGTGGGCACGTTATGAGGTAAGTCGACCGTACAGATGTAAAACGAATTCAGACTGACGAAAGCACAACCACCACTTGAAGTAGCCTCATACTGTTAAAGAGGAAAAGCTCTGAAGCGAGCGTTGCCCACTTCCATTGTAAGTCAATCGGTCTATTTCTTGCTCTGCTGCTGCTGCTGCTCTCTCTCTCTCTCTCTCTCTCTCTCTCTCTCTCTCTCTCTCTCTCTCTCTCTCTCTCTCTCTCTCTCTCTCTCTCTCAATCTATCTATCTATCACACTCTCGCATCTCTCTATTCTCTTTTTCATAGTCTTCCTATTTCCCCTCTCTCTCTCTCTCTCTCTCTCTCTCTCTCTCTCTCTCTCTCTCTCTCTCTCTCTCTCTCTCTCTCAATCTATCTATCTATCACACTCTCTCATCTCTCTATTCTCTTTTTCATACTCTTCCTATTTCTCTCTCTCTCTCTCTCTCTCTCTCTCTCTCTCTCTCTCTCTCTCTCGTAAAGCAGCAATGATAGTGATCAATATTTACAGCAGACAATAATGTTTTAATTAATCTAAACATGTGTTATGTCTGTATAATAGTCTGGTAATTGGAAGCCTTGTACATACAGAATTAGCTCTTTGTTTATTTGTCTTGGACAATGATTTGTCACGTTTCATTGTTAGCATCTTAACTTTGTTTTGCTTGCTTAGATTCATTTTTTAAACAGTTTACTGTCAAACGTTCTTTTACACCTTTTAAATAATATTTCAAATTGGCATTATGTGATTTTCGCCTTAGATTTCTTAAAGTCTCTGGCATGTGCCATTTCTATCTACAGCAGTGGTTCTCAACCGGTGGGGAATTCCCCAATTCAAATAAGATTATTTCAAGATCGCATTAATACGAGTACTAGTTACTTGATATTGTTTTTCCCTCTAAATTTTACGGTTCTGTACTTCTCACCCTAATGAAATTCGGTTTATAACGTAAGTAGACCCTCAAATCACGTTTTATGTAGATGTCTAGACTTGTTCTAGTATGTGTTATTAAATTTCGCTTCCATTTTTATGTATACTTGTAAGGGTGGGAGGTGGATTTATAGGGAGGAACTTCGAAAGGGGGGGATGACGTTTTGAACATATGGTAAAGGGGGGAGGCATGGGCCAAAAAAGGTTTGAGAACCACTGATCTACAGTATACTTGCATCCTGCTTTCTGTTACCACCGAATGTTGGGCGGCGCTCACCAAACCCGACACATTGTTCCAACGGCTTCGGGCGGAGGAGTGCCATTTGGAAGACTACAAGCCTTATCACGATGAGAGAAATTGCAGCCTGTAGATTAAATGACATGACAGGTCAGACCAGACCTTAAGCCTTGGTTGGCAACTGGCCTAAGATTTAAATTCTGATAGGAGGACAGTTTGAGTAGTGTTTTGCTGATCCGACAGCAGCTTCTGCAGCTTGTCTTGTTCCAGATGTATTGGTGTCATCTTTCCTCTGGAGTAAACTAGGCAGACTAGAGAGGGATCATGCTGCAAGGGCAACACATGGTCTCTGCAATTCGGCCAAGTATTATGTAGAGGTTATTAAGCCCTTTTTGTAAGCACAATAACTATCGACTGTCAATGTGGCAAGGTGCCAGCAGTAAACTGGCAGCCTGTTGTTGCTAGTTTGTCACAATCCAGCGACTGTTGAGCTCCAGTTTGGGCTCAGTGTCATGCAGTAAGTATAAGTACCTGGTGTATTTTTAATGACTGTGCAGAGATGTTACCTATTATGTTGCATGACCTTTACAGAGGGTGAATACAAAACTAGGACCGCCAATATTTTCAAACACTGCACAGTCATTAAAAATACACCCTATATAAACAAAATGCTCTTTTACTCGCCGTAAGACGCATTAGGTATTTAATGCTAACCCCAATGATAACTGACCAATCGGACTCCAAATATAATGTCATTAATGTAAAATTAGTCGCCTTTACTTCCCAGAATATTTCCTGGTACCCATTTTAGGTTGTGTAGGCCTGGGAGCCTAATTCTGAAAAAACAAAAATCCCTGCTTTGAAGAAAATTCTTACACCAGACACCAAGACAGACACCCACACATACAGACAGATACCCAAACATACAGACAGAAATACCAAAACAACAGACATGCAGACAGACTTTCCAAAAACATACATCCAGACAAACACGCGATTGAGGTAGGAATGTATTGCATCTGTTTAAAAAAGTACAAAAGTGAGCCAAACAGTATTCTTTAAAGTGAGCACATCCTTCATACGCACGTGCGTTCCCACGGTAGATAGACGAGAGATGGCAGGCTGTAAACATAGACGTTACAAAAATGCCAAGAAAGCAGGTATATACTTGGCTGTGACGTCATGAAGAGATCTTAGTTGCAGCATGGCAGTGCACATAATATTGCTATGTAGCTTACTCTTCTCTCTCTCTCTCACACTCTCTCTCTCTCTCTATCCATTTTTCTCTATCGATCTCTCCCTCCTCTTTCTCTCTATCCCTTTTTCTCTATCTATCATTGCTATGTAGCTTACTATTCTCTCTCACTCTCTCTCTCTATCCCTTTTTCTTTATCTATCGCTCCCTCCTCTCTCTCTCTCTCTCTCTCTCTCTCTCTCTCTCTCTCTCTCTCTCTCTCTCTCTCTCTTCTGTCTCTATGAGTCTTATATATATATATATATATATATATATATATATATATATATATATATATATATATATAAAGAGTGATATATCGTGGATCAGCTCAGTGTTCCTGTCTCGACCATGACATGTGGCCAAGCCATCCAGGTATTTACTTCTTGGTCTTGCCCTTGGTCTGTTCCCTTCTATCTTGCCAGTTGTCACCAAGTTCTCCACGTCATTTCTTCTCATAACATGTCCGGAAAATGTTGACTGTATACGTCTAATTTCTCTAATCAACATACGATTTTTATTTGTTTCCTGTAGTACTTGGTCATTGGTTTTTCTGTCTGTCCATCGTATTCTTTGCATTCTCCTCAGAAACCACATTTCTACAGCAATCAGATGTTTTTCAGCTTGACTGCTCATTGTCCAAGTTTCACAAACGTGCAGGCTCTAATTAGCACCTCAACACTCTTTTTCTCGTTTCAATTGACATTTTTTTTATTGGTATGTTTTTCATCTTGCTAAAGGCTACTTTCGCCATGGCGATTCTTGTTCTAATCTCTTCAAGGCATCTTCGATCAGATGTTACGACTGTTCCGAGATAATTGTACCGATTCACTTGTTGAAGCATATTCCCATTTACATTGTGGCATTTCTTTCTTCCTAGTAACGACCATAATCTGTCTATTTACAATTTAATTCTAACCCCAGTTGTTCACTGTGTGCAATAACCGCATCTACTAATTGTTGCAGATCCTGCTCATTGTCTGCAATGAATACTGTATCAGCTGCATATCTAATGTTATTGATGTTTCGTCCTCCAATGATGATTCCACTTATATCTTCTACATTTCTGAAAATATTTTCACTGTATAGGGAAAAAAGATCTGGAGATAATACACATCCCTGTCTCACACCTCTCTTAATAGGCTGATATTGTCTCACTTCATTACCAATCCTTATGACAGCTTGTTGTTTCCAATATCAATCAATCATGTGCCATGCCGGAAAGTATGGGCGGTGATGACTCGCCATTTCACTCGATCACTAGAGTCGTGGATCAGCTCAGTGTTCCTGTCTCGTCCATGCCATGTGGCCAAGCCATCCAGGTATTTTCCTCTCGGTCTTCCTCTTGGTCTGTTCCCTTCAATCTTGCCAGTTGTCACTAAGTTCTCCAATCCATTTCTTCTCATAACATGTCCAAAATATTTTGACTGTCTACGTCTAATTTCTCTAATCAGTTTACGGTTTTCATTTGTCTCCTGTAGTACTTGGTCATTGGTTTTTCTGTCTGTCCATGGTATTCTTTGCATTTTCCTCAGAAACCACATTTCCACAGCCATCAGACGTTTTTCAGCTTGACTGTACTTTGTCCAAGTTTCACATCCATACAAAAGAACAGGCTCTATGTATCCCCTCAACACTCTTTAATGTACTAGCCACTTTTAAAGAGGTAGTTGCCAATATACAAGGGTATATTAATAAGTAAGTCACAAATGGCTGTAGAAAAATAACTAAAGATGATAACAACTTGAAACCAGTTTATTTTTGTACATACATTGTCCCTTTATTTCTCAACATAATTTCCACCAACTTTGATGTACTTATCCCATCGTTTTATCAGTCCTCCCAAACCGGCTGCGTAAAACTGCGTGCTTTGCTTTCATTGACCTACCATCCCACAGAACTGTGTGACTTACTTATTGACTCACCCTCGTAACGTTTTCTACCCAGCTATGCACCGCTTTAAGGGACAAACATTTGTCAGCATAAACAGGAAACCCACCTTGACGGGAGACATTTCGCGAATGACGCCGAAGTTGAATGTGAAGTGAAAACGTGATTTAGAAAACAGAGCACGCAGTTCTATGCATCCGGTTTGGGAAGACTGATAAAACTCCCAGGAGGACAACCATGCCTGAGAAGATGCTGGGAGGACTTATAAAACTCAATGTTAGTAGAAATTATGCTGAGAAATAAACGGACAGTGTATCTATAAAAAATAAACTGGTTTCAAGTTGTTAACATCTTTAGTTATTTTTCTACAGCCATTGGTGACTTACTTATTAGCTTACCCTCGTATGTTTTTTTTATAAGTCTAATGTCTTTCCCATAAATTTGTAGATCTGCAAGCGTATCTACCTTGTTGACATGTCTTACTCTATCGAAAGCCTTTGTGTTGTCAACAAAGCAAAGATCTATATCTTTGTTTACTTCTATTGAACGTTCAATAACTGATCGCAGCATATACACAGCATTTACTGTAAAATTTCCTTCTACAAACCCACATTGTACTTCCCCTATTTCAGGTTGTATTTTCTTCCTCACTCTTTGCATTATAATTCGTAGCAAAATCTTTGTAATGTGACTCATTATACTAATTGTTCTATGTTGATCACATTCCAAGGTTCCTGATTTCTTTGGGATTGCAATAAATACAGAATTACATATTCTCTGAAGGTATATCTTCGGTAACATATAATGTGTTCAACAGTTTGGTGACTTGATCTATTCCATATTAGTGTAAAGCTGTAATCATTTATGTTGTGATATTATCTGAACAGGTGTCTTGTCTGCTTTCATATGTTTAAGAACATCCCGAACCTCCATCTTCAAGATTCCTTCATTATTAAATATAATATCATACCATGATCATCTCTGTTATCATCATACAGGTTGTTTATTTTTTTTTTATTTATACGAGATGAAATTAATATACAACATGAATTTTACGACTACCGGTTTTTAAAATGGTGCATGCCAAATATGTGTGGATTATTTTTCAACATAGTCCCACTGTCTTGCAAAGTCTCTGACTCTATTCCCCCCCCCCCCCCCTCCCCCAGGTCTGATTTAGAAAATCATGGAAACAATATGATGGAGAAAAGCATCTCCTTCTCAGGCATGCTGGTCCAAATCATCTGCCGTGCACATTTGTCTCCATGTACGCGGTTCATCGGTGATATTTTGTTTTCCTGCTTTGACATCTTTCAACCCACTAATACACTATCCCCTGATTCAAACAACTGACACAGTTCTGAATCATCTTACGTCTCTCTAGATTTCACGCGGTTTCACACACTCTTACCATGAAAAGCGAATAACGCCTCGTTGTTCTTCTACGGTGCAAGTCGATAGCGGGGCAGTCATTTTCTAATCGCTATGGATCATGCACAAACTGCAAATCCTCACGACCCCATCATGAGGTACTATTTAAGTGCCAGTTTCGTCTATTCTGGTGCTCACTTATGGAATGATCTGCCTCCAGATCTGAAAACTCCAATGAGTCCCTACACATTTAACCGAAATCTCTTTCAATACTTAATCCATACCGAATATATGCCACCATAATTCATCTGCTGGTATGCCACCATAATTCATCTGCTGGTATAATTGTTCATTATAATTATTTAACTATAATTGTTAACTATATATGTGTGTGCGTGTGGGAGAGAGAGTGAGAGAGAGAGAGAGAGAGAGAGAGAGAGAGAGAGAGAGAGAGAGAGATAGAGAGAGAGAGGTGACAGAGAGAGTGAGAGTGTGAATGTGTGTGTGTGCGCATGTGCATGCGTGTATGTGGGAGAGAGTGAGTGAGCGAGAAATGGTAAGGGAATGAATGTTTCAGTGCATGCAATTCATACGTGTATGTGTGAGAGTGAGTGAGGGAGTGTGTGCGTGTGTGCGTTCATGCGTATGTGTTTGTGTGAGAGAGAGTGTGATTGAGAGAGTGAGTGTGTGTGTGTGTGAAGGATTGTGTGAGAGAGAGTGAGTAATTGAGTGAATGAGTGAGTGAGTGAGTGAGCGAGCGAGCGAGTGAATGAGTGAGTGAGTGGGTGAGTGAGTGAGTGAGTGAGTGAGTGAGTGAGTGAGTGAGTGAGTGAGTGAGTGAGTGAGTGAGTGAATGAGTGAGTGAGTGAGTGAGTGAGTGAGTGAGTGAGTGAGTGAGTGAGTGAGTGAGTCTGCTGTTCTGTGCCAGTGAATATCACACAAAATGCTCCTTACTTTCCCATGTGAAAAGTGGAACAGACTGCAGTCCCGCAGATCAACAGAACGAAAATGCCAACATGCATAAAAGGCCGCTGCGGCTATGTACATCCCGCTTCCACGAGCATTTTTCGGGTTTGCTTTCCCGAGCATTTGACTGTCCCCAGTCCACCCAGAATGCAGCGGGTGTGTTCTCTGGTCGTCTGGTTCTTTTCACCTGACCTGTCCTAATGGAAGTTTTTACCTGTAACTGCGCTACCGTCGGCATAGTTCTTGAAGTCACTGGAACACTCGAACTCCTCTATTTCGGTAAGGTGGAGCCGCGGCAAGGAATTCGAATCCACTTCGAGGAGGGATGTTTCAAAACAGTAATCTGGGCTGCAGGTCGACGCAGCCTAACATTTTTACATGGAAATGTCACAGAAGTAAAGGTGGTATGTGTAATATTTACTACATACCCCACCCAGTTCCGTGACTGGTATAAACATATGAGGCCAGTACCAATATCCAGTACACCTCAAGGTACGACAATATTTCTTTAATGTTTGTTAAACTAGTATATCTGAAGACCTACAATTATGTACCCAAACGGCAATACCTAGAAAGCACCGCATTTCTACGGTGACAATTGAAAGTGATAGAAACAATATTGGTCACAACAGACATGAATGCTTTGCTCCAGGCGATTCCTGTGACGTTCTCACGCATTAGAAAGTAATGGAAAATGTCTAAGAGGAAGAATGTGAATTGATAAGCCTGGCCCAGAGAGGCATTGTAATTAAAACAAATAATATGACTGGTAAGCAGCTGTGGCAGAGTAGTTTGAGCTCTTGCCTCCCAAAGCGGTGTTTAGGGTTCATTACGCAGCAGAAACTGGATGTTTGTTTCCGACCAATACGTCTCTAGGGTGAGCCCAGTCACATGAAACTGAGTACAAGACAATTTCCTGAATTTTTCTAGATGTTGTCTAGAAAGTAAAGGCGACATTGAAGAGAACTGGCCAACTCACACAATATGTCGTGGTATAGAGTATGTGCATGCCTAACACTTCACACATTATGTCGTGGTCTAGAGTGTGTGCATGCCTAACACTTCACACAATATGTCGTGGTCTAGAGTGTGTGCATGCATAAAACTTCACACAATATGTCGTGGTCTAGAGTATGTGCATGCCTAACACTTCACACAATATGTCGTGGTCTAGAGCAGGAGTCGCCAACCTTTTCAGCAGGCGGGCCAAATTTCAGAAATAATATTTCCTGCCGGGCCATGCACCTAGTTTTATTTTTGTTAATTAAAGTAAAAAAGCAAGCGTGCTACAGCTTCGACCACATCGCCGCTTCCCACTCGCGGGCCGCAACATGACTCCCGGCTGGCCGCATGCGACCCGCGGGCCTCGTATTGGCCACCCCTGGTATAGAGTATGTGCATGCCTAACACTTCACATCGGGTGGTAGTTTATACTATGAAACTATGTTTACCATTTAATGTGACTGGCAGGCAGACCCAAAAGTGTCTTGCTCCGAGTCATTCCTACAATGATGTCTTGTATGTATTAGATAGTGGTGAAAAAGGTTTAAGTGAGAAGCCTGAACTTAAGGAAGGATGTGAATTCATAAGACACAGGGCGGTGCCGTGCTATGATACATAGAGGCTGTCGTATCAGGCGGCACCGTAAGGCGGCGGCATAAGCATCATCATCATCATTATCATCCTTATCATCATCATCATCATCAAGTAGGCTGGCGTAAGCGTTCATGACTCTCCACAGATCTCGATCTTTGGTTTTCTGGATCAACTCCGATATTGTTATTCCTCCATGCCACCGTCTCAATCCATCCAGCATCATTTCTCTTGGTCTGCCTCTGTCTCTCTTCCCCTAAATCTTTCCAGTTGTCACGATGTTCTCCAATGCCTCTCTTCTCGTCACGTGATCAAACAAAAAGCTACTTGCCATTTTCTTATTATTGTATATAATGTTCAAGTTTCATTATTCTCTTTCAGGCAGTCGTTGTTAGTTGCTTTGGCATTCCTAGGAATTGGCAACATTCGTCTCAGGAACCACACCTCTGTTGCTTCCAATCTCTTAATTTTTTTTTATTTACATTCCATGATTCACAGCCATGCAGCAAAACTATATAGCACTTCAGCACACTTTTTCTTACATTCAATGATATTGACTTATTGCATAAGATATTCTTTATTTTCTCTAATGCAACCTTTGCTTACCCTATTTTACTCTTAATCTCTGTTGTGCATCTTCCATCTGATGTTACAAATGCCTCTAGGTATTTAAACCTATCAACTTGGTGAAGAATTTTCCCTTCTATTTCTATTTCACATGTGGGTGTCACCTTTTTCTTTAATATCATCATTGTTACTGTCATTTACTGCTAATATAGTATCTAGCGGTGTATAGCGGAAAAGAGGTGGGCGGTCTTGAGACTGAGGAATTAAGGCCGCCTGGCTAGTTCAGTCACCGAGAAGTGTACAGGTTAGACCGTTTAGAGTTTTCTTTTTTACCCGCGTCAGAAAAAAAAAAAAAAACTCCGCTCCTTATCGGGGATTCGAACCCGGGTCTCCCGAAGGATATTCGTCCATTCTAGCCACTCGACCAGTTGCTCCTCACCACTTTTACTGTTTTCTTGATATTCATAAGCAGCGAAATCAAAATAGAGTTTGAGGGTCGTAATCTCCAAAACTTGCATTTAAGATGCGGCATTTCGAAGAAATTGCATTATACTGACAAAATCTACCGCACGGCCCTGATAACGTTACCAGAGCAATTGTAATTAAAACATGTAATATGACTGGGGAGTATCTGTGGTATAGTAGTTTTAGACCTTGTGTAAGGTACTGTCCTCCCTCCTGAGCCTACCGTTCCTCCCGCCTGAGCCTACCGGACGCCCATATATAAAGTGAACTACCCGCTTAGGTCTCATATGGGGAAACCATGGAACCAACTGACCGACTGAGCTTCAGGGCAGCCAACACGTAGCTGTTGGTTACGGTCTCAAGCTCCAGACGGCAGGTAGGTGGTGCCTGAATAGACGGAATGGCTAAGGTCACCGACCAGCATGGTGACTGCCAAGAAGAAAAGCAATGGCAGACCACCTTCGTTAAGAATACTTGTCTAGAAAGTTTGAGCAGTCAAAGAAATTAGGAGATTGTCGTCGCGGCAACGCCCTGCACAGAATAAGGCACTAAATGATGATGGATGAATTGATAATACGTCGACATAACGAACAGTGTACAAACACATATAAGGCCAAATGTGAAGAGAAATATACAAACAGCTAACGTTTTCAATATAAAGCGGAACATGCACGAGCAAGATAAAAGTTACATTTTTTATAGTTTGATATTTGCAAGGCCGAACAGAGAGATAAATGTTAGTAATGGTAAAGTATAATATATGCAAGACCAAACACAGAGATAGATGTTAGCAATGATATAGTCTAATATATGCATCCTGAACAGACCGATGCATGTTGACAATGGTGCGTGAATTTGTATTTTGATAAATGCAAGCCAAACACATAGATAAAAGATAGACAGAAAGATAACACGGAAATGTATATCTTGACATATACGAGACTAAATATACAGATTAATAGATAGACAGATATCCGTTATGTAAATGTATACTCTGATAAACGCAAGAACAAAGAGATTAGTGGAAAGAAAGATAAATGTGATGTAAACGCACAGCCTGATAAATGCAGGATCTCCTCTCCTTAGTTCACCTTCACATGTCAACCTGCGTATATTTACAGAAAGAAAGAACGCAGCAGTCAACTTAAGCTTATTGACATATTAGTAGAGTTGAGTTGAGTCAAGAACCGACATCACTGCACTCAGGACATTCCCATATGTGCTCCGGCCACTCGTTCAACAGCCAGCGAAGAGTCTTACTACTAATCGTTCCCACCGCTATCTGATTTAAAGTTCTCCTGGTCTTCCCTCTTAGTTTTGAGATTCTTCCAGAACCCCTACCGATCCCTCGCAATCTCATTCTTTCCACATTCGGGTTCTCAATCTGTTTCTCCGCCTTCTCCACCTGGTCCCACAAACGCATGACCACCTCCCCCTTGTCCATAAGCAATCTACCACCAAGAGGTGCTTTCCCTGCCAGCCTATCAGCCTGTTCATTCCCCCGCACTCCCGCATGGCCAGGGCAAAATATCCATACAATTCTCACAATCTGTGACCTCTGATGCGTCGATAGCCATTCCACACGAAACATTCCTTTCTCCACCTTACTAAGCATACTCTTTGAATCCGTAATGAGTACAATGTGTGTTGTAGTAGTCTCCTCTAACCAACGGAATGCCGCTGTTACTGCTTCCACCTCCATTCTCATGCTAGAGGTTGTAGTTTCATATGCCAGACTCTCCTTTTTCAAGACTCGTCCATTAGCCTTTGCAATAAAACCCACCACTGACCCATCGGTGTAGATAACTAGGTCACCTTGATGTGTGTTACTCTGGATCAGTTATTGCATTTCAAACTCAGTGCGGCCCGCTGCCCATTCTCTGCACTCATTAACCAGTGTTACTATTACATTGAGCCAGTCAGTCATGTCTTCCAGAACTTCAACCCACTCTTTTTCACGATTGATGATCTTCAGATCACACATCTGACGTAAAGATATTTCTGCCTGTGCCATCCAGGACCTGCCTCGCCTTAGTCGATGACCCTAGACCATATCTATGGCTTCATGCAGGGGGTGATCCCTATCTGCAGCAATTGTGTAAATGATGGAATTAGTAGAGTTTGTCCTCAAATGGAGCGGGTGTAGGCTAAAATGATTTTCTCTGTTCTGCATATGTTGGACACTCCTGTTGCAAATGTCTAGCTGTCATTTGCAAGAATGGACACAGAGATAAATAGAAAGACAGCGGACATGAGGTAATGTACGCATACTCCGATATAATCCATATCCAAGTTAGTTGCATGTCCTTTACATAAGTTTGCAGTCAACCCCAGCATTTACTGACTGTGATTTATCAGACAATTTCAGTTCAGTAGTTTGCCATTGCTTTCTGACGGCCGACGCTTCATACCATTGAAATCAAACCATTGCGGTGTGCTTCCATATCGCCCGCGGCTGAATTCGAACCGTCAACTTTATATGTCGGGGAGTTATGCAACTTCAAGCCTCACTGTCCGTTAGGCCACGGGGTCGGTTAAGCAAGACTAAATACAGAGATACACAGACAGACAGACGGGTAGTTGTATATCCTTTACAAGACGTTACAGTCAACACCAGCATTTTTTGGCTTTTTTGTGATTTCTTGGCAAGTTTACGTATAGTAGTTTCCCATTGCTTTCTGGACTACCTGCTCTAAAACTGTTGTATAAAAACCAACGCAAGACGGTCTCCTGCCAAATCGTCAGCAGCTATGTTTCGAGCGCGTTATGCGGGATTACGAATTGTGTCTGTAAAACCTTCGCCACAGAGCGGGCCAAGGCAGATAGAGATGAATATATAAAACGCAAATACAAGGCAAGACGGTACAGGCATGCGAAGATGGATAGAGAGAGAACGCCAACACAGGAACAAGTTTACAGAGCAAAATTAAACACTAATGCGTAAGGACATTAATGCACTAGAAACAGAAATACACAACTAGACAGACACACAACAGATAAAACAGAGGAAAACCTTCGAGGACAGAAACAGATGGTCGAAGAAAGAAAACACCACAACCTCATCTTGGAAATAGTAGAATCTAGAACTAAGAATGTAAACAGCCTTGAAGTGACGTAGAAGCTAAGATAATGGTGCACTATAGTAGAGGCGGGAAGAGTAAACAGTAAACTAGCGGTAGACAACAAACACTCGACAGATACGACTTGGCCAGATATATCACGTATCTCCGCCTAGTGGTATACGTGCTGACATCTCGACCTTCGGGATCAGGTTATCTGGGGCAAAGCAAATAGTACCTGACATGAGGTCAAATCCAAATTGGCGAGGATGGGAGAGGGGGAGGGGGAGTAAGGGAGGCTTAAAGAAGGTAAATTGTAAATGTGAGTCGGGGGAAGGGGTGTTACTATCTTGATGCAGTTAGCATAAATTAGAGAAGCGGTGGTTTATAGTAGGCACCTGGTGAGAGAAAGGGTAACAGGTTGTGCAGACATGCCCAACAATTTCGATTTAAGGAAAGAACGTAAGCAGTATGGTTAATACAAGTACTGTAACTTTGTTATTCTTGAGACGAGTGTTGCGACTAAATTGGACTGTCAGAGTAACTGACAACAATTGCCTGGATGAGGTTATTGAAAGTATAATATAATATACGACTTTAAAAGAAAGAGACGAGCATCATTTATTGGTCATGTGATGAGAACAAAGGCACTGGAAAACATCTTGTGGAATAATCAGTGGGGAAAGAGGTGGCGGTAGACAGACAGAGATGATGCCGGATGGTGGCATGGAGGAATATCATTAGCAGAGTTGACCCAGAACACAAAAATACAGAGACCATGGTGAGACATGAGCGCCTTCGCGTCGTGGCAACCCACACAATGATGATGTAGACTCAAAATGTCAGAAAATGTCTAAATGGTTGCTTGTATCTGACAGCGTTTTTGACCGTGCAGAAGCTATGTACGAGCTTTCAGTTCATACATCGCAATGATTGTTTTCACACAAAAAAAGTTATTTGCATGCCCTGTACGGGACGTTGCGGTAATTTCCAGTATTTACACTATCCAGTGCCGTCCACCGGGCGCTGGAACGCAAATTATTCCTCCCCACGACGCTTGACGGCAGAAGTGGAAGATGATGATGATGATGATGATGATGACTGGATGTTTGGGATTTACATTTTAATGTTATGATTTGTAGGGTGCTATTGATATCTCATAAAAAAAGTTATTTGCATGCCCTGTACGGGACGTTGCGGTCATCTCCAGTATTTACTGGATGTTTGGGATTTACATTTTAATGTTATGATTTGTAGTGTGCTATTGATATCTCATAAAATCTGAATCATCGCAAAGCGACATTCTTCACACATAGCCTGGGACTAATTTCGAACTCTCTACCGCTTGTATCTGAAGATTCTGAAACTGCGTTCACTTACACATAGACCACAGACCACAACTTGTTTTCACAAGCATTGTTTTGTCATTATTTGCTTTAGTGAATCCGGTCACATGCAGCCAAGGAACGGAGATCTAATTTGTTCTATCACAGACAGTTATTGTTTTACATTTTCCAATTCCAAGGAGCTGTTCTTTAATTTAGTGCCTATCGGATTATGTAATAATGTAATAAAAGAATGCCAGAGGAAATGACACATCGGTGCAGGTCATAATCACATTGGATTGGGAATGTCGGAAAGCAGACAGCGCAGAGTGGGAGGTGCAACAATTGATATACCCAATTCGCGCCCAAGTGATGTAATCATCTTCACGGATGATGCTGTGCTAAGATGCAAAAAAAGTGCCTGGTTGTATAGCGAAGATTAATAGACAGTGTGTAGTGCAGGAAAGCCAGGCATATAATAGACAGCATCTGGTCTGAAAATGGAGGTTGTGGTAGTCATTGCGGCGTTCCGCTGGCTGCAGGATAGCCAGCACACACTTGTCGTTATTATAACGTGCTCACAGAGCAAGTTGAGCAGGGTGAAGACAGGCGTGCTTCATGCAGATTGGCTTGCTTTAATAAAAACATGAAAGATAGAGAGCAACCGTTGAATCTTTCCCCTAGAACATGCTAGTGTGTTGGGGAACGAGCAGGCGGACGAACTGGCTGGATGTGTACCTTTGGGTAGGGTATTGGTGCACAATAAGGTAGATGTGATCAGGTCCCTTTGTTATCGTGTGTATAATGTGTAGGAACAGATACAGAATCATTGTCTGGAGAGAATGGTGCTGCAGGGAGTGAACAGAGAATCTGCAAGACACTCGGTGCTCTCAGGGAGGTCCAGGCGGACACACAATCAGATAGGCTGATTTTCTGGGCATATTCTTCTTCTTCTTCTTCTTCTTCTTCTTCTTCTTCTTCTTCTACTTCTTCTTCTTCTTCTTCTTCTTCTTCTTCTTCTTCTTCTTCTTCTTCTTCTTCTTCTTCTTTTTCTGCGTTCATCCGGAGTTTTTTTTTCGGACGTGATTGCGTTGTGCCTGTTTACGGCAGAGCCGCGTTCTTGCGCCGTTAGGCCGACACATCCGACTTCTGCGGGCATTTGTTGACCGGGTTAACCTTCCCGGGGTTCTGGGCATATAAGATTCAGTGGTTTGCTATTGTTTTCTGAACCACCGACGTAGATAACATTATGACAATCAATGCAAAGCGATCTGCTGTGTCGTCGTAAAGAGCTTTAAAAAGGCGGTTTTTGTTGATGTATACTAAAGGAACGTACTAATAAAAGAACAAGTAAATCAGCATACTGTCTAAAAACTAAAGATGAAAAAAAAACATCATAATAGAAAAAGATCAGATTCTGCATGTATGGTCAGATTGTGTGAAACACCTTTATGATGATAACAGAGAAGAACAGTATGATATTGAAAATAATAATGAAGGACCATCAATTTTGAAGATGGAGGTTCAAAATGCTCTTAACCATATGAATTCTGGCAAGGCCCCCGGTTCAGACAGCATCACAACAGAAATGATTAATGCTTTAGGACAGTGGTTCTCAACCGGTGGGGAATCCCCCCCCCCCCCACGGGGGGGGGGGGAATTTTATGGTTTCTAGGGGTGGAATTAAGATTATTTCAAGATCGCGTTAATACAAAAACCGATTACTTGATATTCTTTTTCCCTTCATACCTTACGGTTCTGTATGTCTCACCCTTCTAAAATTTATTTTATAAAGTAAGTAGACCCACAAATCATGTTTTATGTGGATGTCTAGACTTGTTTTAGTATGTGCTATTAAATTTAGCTTCCATTATTATGTATACTGTGTAGGGGCGGGGGAGGGATTTTTAGTTAGGAAATACGATAGGAGGGATGACGTTCTGAAAATATGGTGAAGGGGGCACGGGCCACATTTTTATGTACGAAATACGAAAAGTGGGGGGAATGACGTTCTGAAAATATGGTGAAGGGGGGCACGGGCCAAAACAGGTTAAGAACCACTGCTTTAGAAGAATACGGAATAGATAAAGTTACCAGACTCCTGAATACCATATATGATACGGGAGATATGACTCATGAATTATGTAATTCTGTATTTATTGCAATCCCAAAGAAATAAGGAGTCTTGGAATGTGATCAACATCGAACAATTAGTATAATGAGTCACATCACAAAGATTTTGTTAAGAATTATCATGCAAAGAGTTAGGAAGAAAATACAACCTGAAATAGGAGAGGAACAATGTAGGTTTGTAGAAGGCAAGAGTACTGTAAATGCTGTGTACATACTGAGAACAGTAATTAAACATTCTATAGAAGTAAACAAAGATCTACACCTCTGCTTTATTGACTATACAAAAGCTTTTGATAAAGTGAGACATGTCGACATGATAAGGATGATTGAAGATCTATAAATTGATGGAAAAGACCTTAGACTTGTAAAAACCATATATTGGAAACAACAAGCTGCCATATGAATTGATACTGAAGTAGGTCAATATCAACCTATTAAGAGAGGTGTGAGACAGGGATGTGTAATGTCTCCATATCTTTTTTCCCTGTACAGTGAAAATATTTTCAGAAATATAGAAGATATGGAAGGAATCAACATTGGGGGACGATACATCAATAACATTAGATATGCAGAGGATACAGTCTTGACTGCAGACAATGAACAGGACCTGCAATATTTAGTAGATGCGGTTGTTGCACACAGTGAACAACTATGGTTAAAATTGAATTGTAAGAAGACACAGATTATGGTCGTCACTGGGAAGGAAGAAATGCCACAATGTAACATACAAGGAAAATGGCATATTCTTAAACAAGTGAAACGGTACAGCTATCTCGGAACAGTCATAACATCTGATGGGAGATGCCTTGAAGAGATTAGAACAAGATTTTCCGAAAATGGCGAAGGTAGTCTTTTGCAAGATGAAAAACATACTGACCAATAAAAATATATCAGTTGAAACGAGAAAAAGAGTGTTGAAGTACTACATAAAACCTGTACTTTTATATGGATGAAAAGCGTGGACAATGAGAAGCCAAGCTGAAAAACATCTGATGGCTGTAGAAATGTGGTTTCTGAGGAAAATGCAAAGAATACCATAGACAGACAGAAAAACCAATGAACAAGTCTTACAAGAAACAAATGAAGATCGTAAACTGATTAGAGACATTAGACGTAGACAGTCAAAATTTTTGGGCATGTTATGAGAAGACCCGCTCCGTGGCCGAGGGGTTAGCAGCTTTCTCCGCTAACTCCGAATACTCTCGTCACGTGACGCGACGAGAATTAGCAGTGGTTCGAATCGCAAAAGTGACTTATGAGAGTATGGAGCCGGTCGCTCAGAAAGTCGTGGCGTGCTGATGAGCGTAATCTAGCCTAGGAATCAACATACAGCTGAAAGATGCTGGTGTTGACCGCAATATCCTGAAACAGGATGGAAACGCGGAAAAATGGAAAAAATGTTATGAGAAGAAATTAATTGGAGAACTTGATTACAACTGCAAGAAGAAGGTAGGAGACAAAAGGGAATACCAATAATTAAATACCCAGATGGCATGGCCAAATGGCTTGGTCGAGACAGAAACACGGAGCTGATCCACGACTCTGGTGATCGAGTGAGATGGCAAACATGAACCGCCCACGCTTATCGGCATGGCACATTATGGATGGATGGGCGCGGGGGAATTACGTGCTAGTTACTTCAGCTGGGTATTGAATCCGGGTCATTGTCATGGAAGCTTATGCGCTATTTACACACCAGGAAACAATGTTGCTTGATGAATAGATATATAAACCAGACAGTTATGAAATCGTGGCACAAATAACACTATAAGACATGTCGGTGGATGATGTGTTGCGTGATAAAAGAAATAGTGTAGAGAAAAATAGAGAAGATATAACTTTGCAAGAGGAAGAAAACAAAAGCAACAACAAACAGAATAAAAAGTGACTTAGCCATAAGCAAGAAATACCAAGAATCCAGCACGCAATAAATAATAAACAGGAAGTCTGTGCAGTATAAAACACAAAAGAAGGCGCTATGTGTGTGTGTATATATATATATATATATATATATATATATATATATATATATATATATATATATATATATATATATATATATGCAACGCAGGAATATTTAGCCTCCTAACAGCGCGGGGCTCCTTTGCAGCCACTTTAGGTTGGGTTAACTGAATTCAGGGCAGCACAACCTTTAATTTGAGTTCACACATAGCCCAACTTCCTGAAATCGAAAGTCGTCAGAGCCGGCGTGGCCGAATGGCTTAACTGGTGGGAGCCAGGAAGACGAGTAAGACGCCGTCTATACTAGGGCGTATAGGGTATCTAAAGACGCGGCCGGTCGAGACGATTACAGTGCGAGGGTCGACAGTAGTATCGGATGTAGTTCCAAGGTCATGCCTTGAGTCGAAGGTCATTGTCGCATGGTGGGGCGACCACTGGCTTTTCTTCTTGGCTTTCCTCACATCTGTCTTTTAGTTAGTATTCCTTAACCGTATGCCAGCTTAATATATAGTGGATTCCGGAGCGGAAGACGATGTGGGCGAATCGACCGAAGGGACAGAGCTGTTCACGAAGAACAGTGACACCATTCTAAATGCTCCTGCCCTTGACGAGAGAGGAGAGAACGGGGTGATGGATATCTGCTACATGGAGAGTGCGCCATGTATATAACACTGGATTTGGATATAGAGTACCAGAAGCTATGTGAATGATATGTCACCATTTGTATTACTCCTGTGTTCAGGCAAAATGTAATGTTTCTCTGGGCACTGGTAAGTAATTAAAAAAAAAAAGAAGTAACCTGTGAAGCAGCCACGTCAGGGTGAGTCTCCCATTAAGTGTTCTTTGGGCATATAATTACGTTTCTAATTTATTGTAAATTCTAAAACAACAACAAAAACAACAACAACAACACCAACAACAACAACAAAACAGTGCATGTCTTTGCAGGATGTTGCGCTCAACCCCTCTCCCGGGTTTATTTATAAGAGAATATTACTTTCAGTTGTTTACCATTGCTTTCTGACCGAGAAGTCAATGCTGAACTCCCCACTGACACGTGTGGGAAAACATCCAGCTACCTCGTCATCAGCGTACCCAAAGTTTGAGAGCTAGATCACTCTTATCCCTTCGACCAAGCTTGGGACTATAGGCCTAATAGCGTGCGCCAAGTATGCCACGATAAGGAAGTGGGAGTCCTTTACCTTCACCATGTGTTGGGTAGGTGCCCAATACCTTCACTCTGTGTCTCACTCGGTGTGGTTGGTAAAGGATCCCTGGCGCACGTATAATTCCATGCGTGCACCATTGTTATAAAATGTATGTGTACGTACACATAGAAACTAGCATGTCTCTCCCATACATACACATAGAATACTAAAAATGGGAGTCTCTGTGGCGAAGTGGTCAAGCCGTTTGACTCGTGCTCCGAAGGTCGTGGGTTCGATTCCGGGCCGCGTCCTTCGGTTTACGAGTTAAATGTTTCGAAGACTCCTGTGGGTCGTCGCTAAAAGCTACGGAGTTCGTGCTTTGTGCGACGCTTTCCGTGCTGCGGAAAGAGACCAAGCCATATGGGATAAAACCCGGTGCAATGAAGTCGACCCTGTCGACTTTTAAGCGACTTTTAGAATACTAAAGTTAGTTTCATGTCCCTTACAGGGCGTTGTAATGAACCCCAGCATTTTTGGCTGTTTGTGATGTTACTGGACAAGCTTACGTTCAGTAGTTTGCCAATGCTTTCTTAACGACAGTACCATTTCGGCACCTTTACTTCCCAATACAATTTTCTGATACACCTTTTAGGCTGGATCGGTCTTGGAGAGATACAACGAGCCGAAAATAAAATATGAGACAGAAAGGTAGAGGATATTGTAAATACAGTTACAAGTTTCAAAGAATTGGGAACGTGGTGGAATATGGGGGGGGGGGGCCGGGGGGGGGGGAAACCAATGGTTGATTGCGGATCTATCCAGCAGAAGACGGATATCTTTGTAATTATTTGAACACAGAATGTGTCTATACATGGCTTGGCCATATCTGGGTAGATTATGTGCTTCTTGTCACGTAGATATGATGGTATCCCTGCGGCTGGATACATTACATGAAGGTCCGTTTGTTATGTGTTCGAATGCTGATCGCGTGGAGAATGTATTATTACGTGACTATGATTCCCAGGTCGACTTAGCCTCAAGTGGATAGCGTGGAATGTTCTGGAATAAAAGGCAAGCGGTGCAGCTTTTTTGCCATAAACCTTTACAGGATAAACCTATGAAGGTGTCAACAATCTCAAGTTGATTGCTTTTGTTTTTACATGTTAAGCCTGAAGATGTACGGAAAAAAAATCAGGAGAAGAATGAGGACGAGGAGGAGGAAGAAAATGAGAAGACGGAGAATGTGGAGTATGAGGGAGAAGAATAGAATGTTATTAAAGTAATCCTTTTCACATAAAGAGTTAATTATTAGACCTTGGCAGATATTCAAATAAAACAACAACAACAAACACAGAGTTTTATTATTTTTACCACACAAAAAAACAACAACAACAAAGTAGTAGTTTGCCATTGCTTTCTGAACGACCGCCACTCATACCAATTTATGGAAACCAACCCAAGGCGGTTGACTGCCAAATCGCCCGCAGCTGTGTTTCTAACGCGGTATGCGGGATTACGAATTGCCTCCGGATTTTCTTCGCCAGGAGCCGGCATCAAGATAATTATCCCTAAATTTAAACTTAAATGTTTCTGTTGCATCATCTCAGATTAGAAAAACTCCGCTTAGTTCAACATGTTAAACGTCATCTCTCATTACCTCGTAATAATCGCGATACACGAGATGACAACCAGTGATTCAAAACTGAAAATACAGCTATGTGGAAACATTTGCTACAGCGAGGATCTCGCCCATGAGTGGCCGGAATATTAAAGATTCGTAGGAAATGGGAAGCGTACGCAAATTAATGTACAAGGAGTTATAACTCTAGAGTTCACAATGCCTCGCTTGAAGGAAAGGAATCACATAATGTTAGGAAAGCAGTTTGGACATTCATTCAATGCTTGGATGATCGAATAGAAAGGCAACTTACCCTCTAATCGTTTCTCGGTCTTTTGGCTAAGACCAGAGTGTAGTATCTGCGTTTGATCTTGCCAAGGTCACCAGCAGAGGCGGTCAACAACACATAGGACATGAGACCTAATTGAGCGGCTCTGGCCCCTGTGAGAACCGCGAACCCTAACAAATTATGGTTTTTTTTTTAACTAACAACATGGCGGAGTTTGAAAATTAACCTAGGCTTCCAGGTCCACCAAGCCTCAAATGAGCACTAGGAATTGCGTTCAGTAGTTTGCAATTACCGATTGGTCTATGAATATATGATTCTAGAACAGTGGTTCTCAACCGGTGGGGAATTCCCCCCCCCTCCACCGGGGGGAATTTTAGGGTTTCCAGTGGGGGGGGGGGGGGGGTAAAGATTATTTCAAGATCGCATTAATACAAGAACCAGTTATTTGATATTATTTTTCCCTCTAAATTTTACGGTTCTGTACTTCTCACCCTAATGAAATTCGTTTTATAACCTAAGTAGACCCGCAAATCACGTTTTATGTAGATGTCTAGACTTGTTCTAAAATGTGTTATTAAATTTAGCTTCCATTTTTATGTATACTGTGTAAAGGTTGGGGGGGGGGGAATTATAGGGAGGACATTCGAAAGGGGGAATGACGTTCTTAACATATGGTAAAGGGAGGTGTGGGCCAAAAAAGGTTGAGAACCACAGTTCTAGAACGATATGCCCAATGTTCTCTACATTACTTTCGTACTTATAACAACAGTGAACACAGATGATTTTATATGTGTTGGTGTGCTGGACTTCCTATGATGTCGTTTTGTAGTTTGTTAGTTTTCACATTAACAGATCCGACGGACAATTTGATAAACAAAAGCACGGCGGTTGGCCATGAAGCAACATTTATTCTCCACAAATGCATTATATATAGCAGCTGCCCCGGCAGTTTAAAGAGGGGCACATAACACTGTGTATTTGTCTGGGCTGCATCATCATTGTGTGGTATGCAGATATCGTATTATCATCTATGTAGTCATAGATCGTTACCACACACGATTACCAGAGTCTTGGGAGGATTTGTGTTCTTATCCAGATTTTGCCATTTTGCCAAGGCAGCAGTGTATTTATAATTTTGCCTCACTCTTGCTCGTTTGTAATAATATTATAGTTATTACTAAGTTTTCTAATATATTTTTTCTCATAATGTGCCCAAAATATCGTTACTGACTAATGCAGTAGTTCCCAAGCTTTTCAAGCAGAGGGCCATATCTACTATTTTCGGTAGTTAAGGGGGCCAAAAAGTTATACAATTATAAATGTCGTGCAATATCATTCTTACCTTTCTTAACTTTCGTCAACAAAATTCTAAACCTTTAAAGGCAGTCAGTATCAGTACTAAACTGCTTGTCATTTTTTTGGTTTAAAATCAGAAGTTCATTTAACAATAAATTTTTAATCAGTTTTAAAATCCCTATTAATTTACAATTCTAACTGTTCTTCATAACCAGTTACTTTAGTTCAGAAGCCAGTTTATCAATGTATGGGAACAAATGTGTCGTGTCCAAAGTCATAAGCGCAGCTAGGTTACTGTCGGTGAGTCTGGAACGTTGCTTGTTTTGTTTGTTTGTTTTTTTAAATTTTTTTTAAAATTTATTTTTAAAATAATGGTCATTGCGGAAATGACTGCTCGCATCTGTAAGTCGAACCAAAACGACAAATGTATCTCTGGGCGAATGAACGCAAGTGTTCAAATTGTTCGACAGGCTATAGTCGCCAGAATTAAATCATATGATCAGCTGAAGGCGAAGCAGGCAGCTCCAGAAATTTACATCTCAGTGCAGAATTGCATTTCAAATCAATTACTTCATACTGAAAGGTTTGCTGTAATTGACAGAGCTTGACATCAGGAAATACGAACGGATTTATGAAGAGGGCAACATTATCCTTCTCTATTGTGTACTCTTGAAATCTCGACTGAAAGATATCCAGAAGACTTTCACCTTTTACTTTGTACAGTAACAAATCACATTTCTTTTCCACCACAAGCGTCTTCAGAGTTGGAAACGCCTCTAAAGTCCCTTCAGTCAGCTGCCCGATAAATAGTCGTTGTCTCATTTTAAATGAAGAAATGACATCGCACAAATATGTGAAATTTTTTTTTCACTGGATCCTCGCATTTAAAGAGTTTAAATGAGATGTGATGTCCACCAAAAATGTCAGGTCATTAAGCCAGCCATCGTTCAGCAGACATTCCCGTACTGTAGGCAATTCATTTATTTCAGACAGAAACAGATAGACACTATTTTTTAGTGCCCAGAAAAGTGACAGAACTTTCCCTTTAGATAGCCATCTGACATCACAGTGTAACAGTAGCTTACCGTATTCTTCGTTCAGGTCTGATAGAAACTGTCTGAACTCAGGCCTGTTCAGCTTCTTACTTCAAATTTTGTTTACACATCTCAGAACAACATCTATGACATGTTTAGGATTTAATGTCTTTCCACACAGAGCTTCTTGTTGAATGATACAATAATGTTTTAATATAGTGCGGCCAAGAAACTTTTCCAATAATGCTAGACATCCAGACTTTTTACCCGTCATAGCCGGAGCACCGTCGGTGCATACACTGTCCAATTTGCCCCGTTCTTTGTTGTTTTTCTCGACACACAACTTCAGAGGTTCAAACAGATAGTCCCTTTGGTAGTTGCATGCATCTATTCGAGTCCTAGAAGTTCTTTAATGGCTTCAAACTTATCGTTTATTGCTCGAAAACAAACTACGAAGTGAGCTGTGTCAGAAATGTCAGTGGATTCATCCATTGCCAATGACAAATATTTAAAAAAAAATTTATATGTGCTGCTACTTGACGATAAACATCGTTGGTTAATTCTTCAACTCGCCTTGCCATGTTATTATTAGACAAAGGAATCTGATCAAATTTTGGTTCACACTTTTTAGCGCCAAGCATTCTAGCAGCAATTTTAAGGGAAGGCTTGATTATTTATTCTGCATCGGTGAACGGCTTCTTATTTGCGAGCCAACAGAAGAGCGACTTCGTAAGACGAAACAAGAGCACTCTTACTCTGTTCGTTAACCTTGGTAAAAAAAAAAAAAAATTACTGCTGCCAGTCAGAGAACTTTCTTTTTTAGCTATGAAATCTTTGCTTAACTCCGCATTGATCGAATATTGGGCATTTATGTCTGAATGTGTGGTCGTGAAGTTTCGTTCCAGATTAAATTTTTTTTGGTAACAGAAAGACAAAATCCGCATATTAAGCAAACTGGTTTACCACTACGGCTACGCATAAATATAAATTTATCAGTCCAGTTTTCGTTGAATTCACGACAAGCAACGTCTTCACATTTTCGCTTATTACTATTGTTTGATTTTAGATTTTCCACACACATGTTGATAGGCTTTAACGGTAAATTTTTATTTGAAAAAATATTATTTCAACACAATATTAACTACTTTGCTAAACAAACAGTTGTAACAGACGACAACATGGCGCCTTGCGAATTCTGATTGGTCGACAAGGCTGGGATTTGGGTAGAGTAAATTATCGCACGCTGACGGGGCGCTCCGAGTGCATTTTTTTTATTTATTAAAATATATTATATTAAATAACGTGGCCTCGCCACTTTCTGACAGATGGCGGGCCACAAGTGGCCCGCGGACCGTGGTTTTGGAACCTCTGGTCTTATGTATCTAATCACGTTTTTATGCATGGTTCGTTTTTCTAATTATTGTGCCTATTTGTATGCTAATATATGTCCCCTAACACACTTTGCTTGCTCCAGTCCACTATAATTCTATTATGTTTGCTGTCAACACATAACCGGGCGGTGCCGTCACCTCAGTTGTTCCATAGATTAGCATCACAAGCAAATCAATCATAATTACATCGTGAATTCCAAGGCAATATGTTTGATGGGTATAACCTCAAATAATGCCCTCTCTTTTGTCGACGGACAATAATAATACTGTTTGACGAACAAATTGTCGATGTTTCAAACCTGGAGATATATTCATTTCGTATATACCTTCATTCTTGAGCATGCTAACCTAACACATCTCTGCCGAACTCAATGTACACGACCTCGTGTATAGAAAGCTATGGATGGAATCTCTAATAGGCCTTTACATCGATTTGTAATTACAACATGTATGCTGACCTAATCTAACATAGAGCACGATCTCGGGTAAACAGGTCTTAGCCTGATTCTCAGACACTCATGATGATGGGGAATAAATCTTACCCGCTGTGTTTCCATGCCAAATACCTGATGTGTGTGTGGGGGGGGGGGGGTGTGGGGGGGGGGGTGGGGGGTGGGGGGGGGGTGTAGGTGAGTTAGTGTATGGATGTGGATGTTGGTGGGTGTGTGGGTGTGTGTTAGTGTGTGCGTGTGTGCATGTGGTGTGTGTGTGTGTGTGTGTGTGTGTGTGTGTGTGTGTGTGTGTGTGTGTGTGTGTGTTAGCTGTTGCCTTAATTTATGCTAGCCCTGTCTACGTTTCTTGTTATGCCACAATATGTCAGTTTCCACCGCAATATTATTCTTCTGTTGGTATTCAATGCGTTTAGTGTTGTTGTTATTGTTGTTGTTATTTTTTCAATGTCAGTTGCTTGTCACCGTTGAGGGCTTGCGGAACTGAAAATTCATCACTGTGGAATACAAACTGTTGCCATTGACTATTGTTTGTGCCAATGCTGTAATGTTTAGGGCCTGCAATTCTTCTGAATAGTTGGGGGGGGGGGGGGGGGGAAATATCCAAGTATTAATGTCTGCGATCTGCCCAAACCTTCATCTGTGTCTGACGATATGTTCATGACTACTCTCGGTTGCATACAATTCAATCTATCCTTTTTCCAAAAAGCCATCTTTCTCTTTCAACACATGGTCCTCACATCTTTTCCAGTAACGTTTATCAATATATAATAGCGCAGACTGGGTTAGTATTATGACGTCAGACAATTTGAATGTAGTATTGTCAGCTGCCACCTGTCCTTTAAATTTAGCCCACGCAAGTTCTAAAGAGTTTAAATGTTGGTTATGCGGAAGTCTCAAGCACCTATGGTCATGGCCTTCTATCAACTTGTCGATTTGATATTTCTTGCTTTTTTGCGCCTGTTTTACAAAGAAAAATAATTGTAGATTGAAATACGTTTATGGAAATGGTGTATTTTCCCTTCGGAACCATATCTTTATTGCTTCCTTTGTGCTCGTTGTAGATATTTTGTCTTCTTGGGCAACAACATTGTGATGGGATGCATTGTCCATGATTAGACAAGACGGTCTATCAAGGGATGAAAGCACTGTATTATCGAGCCAATCTCTAAATACATTACCATTCATCTCATTATAATAATCCCTATTGTCTGTTTGCTTTGATACGAACACTAGTCCAGCATTCTGTAGTAAGCCATTATGAGTAGTACGCTGTCCTTTACTACTGGGCACATATAGCTTTATCTTTCCATCCACTGATTGCTATTCCTTTCCACCTTTGTGGTGCGCATTCATCCAAATACACTTTAATGTGCGTGTTTTTACGCCAAGGCAGGGAGAGGTAGAGGCTAAGAACCTAAAGAACAATCGCGGTTGCAGGGATCAGATAGGAGGAATGCGGATGTAGAGTCAGAGAGGGTGAGGAGAAATCCCAAGACAATGGTTGAACTCCAACACCGTGATTGTTAGAGCACGTACGGGTCAATAGGAAATCACTAATGAGAGGGAAGAACGTGCTGGAGAAAGAATAGACTAAGGTATACCCCAGAAATGTAACGTCGGGGGAACGTTGTAATTGTGTTTAAGGGTGAAATAGTATTTCACGGGTGGGCCCAGGGATAGTGAATAAAGACAGACGTCTGGGCAAATTGGGGGACAGTTGAGTCTGGGGCTAAGGGAGGGAGACAGCTAGACAGTGGAGTTCTGAGGCTTAGCCAGGAGAGTGGAGTGTTGGGGGGGGGGGAGAACTAGCCAGTTATTCGGTGTTTGGGCTAAGGGGGGAAACTTAGCCAGGCATTCAGTTGAGTTCGGACTCGGGAAAGGGTTCGGTGCGTCTAGTTGTGTCACAAGACCGATCGAAGGCAGTATTGTGTATTTACATATTCCAGTGTAGTTTCTGGGAATAGTGTATGTTTTCGTCATGTCTTTTCATAAGCAATAAAGTTTTGTGCGCGAAAAAACGGTGTTATCCAGTGCCTATAGCTATTCGTAAGTATACCTGCAGAGTATTCATACAGACATACCTCTGGAAATAACCATAGCCAATCCAATCTGTCAATAACATTGAGACATACAATATGTCATAATTTTCTTTGCGCATTTCCCTTATTTCACGTTGGGTATCTGCTTCTTTGGACATGTTATGAGAAGAAATGGATTGGAGAACTTAGTGACAACTGGCAAGATCTAAGGGAACAGACCAAGAGGAAGACCGAGAGGAAAATACCTGGATGGCTTGGTCACATGGCATGGACGAGACAGGAACACTGAGCTGATCCACGACGCTGGTGATCGAGTGAAATGGCGAGTCATGACTGCCCACGCTTTCCGGCATGGCACATGATTGATTGATTGATCTGCTTCTCATGGCTCCTAAATGCGGTTGCTCGCAATTGATATCCCCCCACCCCCACCCTCTTGTACTTTCTAAAAGTGAAGCCTAATGTCCTTATAATTTTCCACAAAGTTGTTTTGGATAGCTTTATGTCATTGTTCTTTCTCAACCAAACTCTAAGTTTTCTTACAGTCACTGTTTCTTTGGCATACAGCATTTTTATAATAGCTCGCCTTACGATATCCTTGTCAAAGCTGTCTACAATTGCCTTTTTACCTACCATTTGCTTATTGCGTGGCGGTTTCATTCCAGATTTTTGCACCCATCGACGAAATGACCGTTTACTCAAACCCAATGCATCCATTGTTCTTTACTCGGGATGTGTATGAGATTGTTTTCTGCGATCAGCTTCGGGACAAAAAATATGTGTACACACTCATAGAGATGCTTTGAAGTGTACACAGTTTCACATTCAATCCCATTTAACAATATTCACACATTCAAATGTTAGCGATAAATGGTAAGATTTATTAAATAATCACGTTTAATGAAAGCACTCACATTATTGACGACACCTTTGAACACTCCCATTTAACTGCGCCAGGTTATTACCATAAGTCATTCTCATGTACCACGAGAAAATTAATTATTGGGCGCTGATGTTTCTGGGTGAAGTTGTCATACATTTTATAATATGCACTTCATCTCTACAGTATCAGCCAATTAAGAGAGGTGTTAGGCAGGGATGTGTGATGTCTCCAGATCTTTTTTCCCTGTACAGTGAAAATATTTTCAGAAATGTAGAGGATATAAATGGAATCAGCATTGGAAGACGAAACATCAATAACATTAGATATGCAGATGATACAGTATTAATTGCAGACAATGAGCAGGACCTGCAACAATTAGTAGATGTGGTTGTTGTACACAGTGAGCAACTGGGGTTAGAATTAAATTGTAAAAAGACTCAGGTTATGGTCGTCACTAGGAAGGAAGAAGTGCCACAATGTAATATACAAGTAAATGGAAATATTCTTCAACAAGTGAATCGGTACAATTATCTTGGAACAGTTATAACATCTGATGGGAGATGCCTTGAAGAGATTAGAACAAGAATCGCCATGGCGAAAGTAGCCTTTAGCAAGATGAAAAACATTCTGACCAATAAGAAGATGTCAATTGAAACGAGAAAAAGAGTGTTGAGGGGATACATAGAGCCTGTTCTTTTGTATGGATGTGAAACTTGGACAATGAGCAGTCAAGCTGAAAAGCATCTGATGGCTGCAGAAATGTGGTTTCTGAGGAAAATGCAAAGAATACCATGGACAGACAGAAAAACCAATGACCAAGTACTACAGGAGACAAATGAACATCGTAAACTGATTAGAGAAATTAGACGTAGACAGTCAAAATTTTTTGGACATGTTATGAGAAGAAATGGATTGGAGAACTTAGTGACAACTGGCAAGATCGAGGGGAACAGACCAAGAGGAAAATACCTGGATGGCTTGGCCACATGGCATGGACGAGACAGGAACACTGAGCTGATCCACGACACTGGTGATCGAGTGAAATGGCGAGTCATGACCGCCCACGCTTTCCGGCATGGCACATGATTGATTGACTTCATCTCTGACCCGTAAATTATATACCGCATATACACAAACATTGAAATCTGCTGTACAATCTCCAGAACATTTTTTTGTTGTTGTGGGGAAGGGGGGGGGGGGTGGACATAATGATAGGTTTATATGCTAATTCTCATTTTCCCTCAGTTGTTTACTGAGATATGGATTTTTATATGGAGGCAGACAAATGCGAATGATTTTTTTTTTACAGTTAACATTCATACTCAACATTTAACTCATAGACTTATACGTGAAATGTGACAATTTGCATTAGCGCAAACAGAACCAATCAGGTTGAATATAACACGTTCGTTTGTTCCAAAATTTGATCCTATTTTCCATTTTCAACTCGCACTACAATATATAACTATGTTTGTAGAAAATGTCTGATTGTTCGTAAATATAGGATTGCTTCAATAGCATCATTTAATGAAGTCTGATTTATAACACGTTTTTGTTTTGTCTGTTTTTCTAGCCTGTGCGTAGATAATACGGAGAAATATATGCATCACTGTCGTCTGACAGCAGATATATATGTATAAGCTGAGTGCTTCTCACGCCGGAGCAGTAAAACATGGATGTGACCTGTAGCTCGAAATATTCAATAGCAATCATGGATTTAGAAAGCATTAAGTAAATGTTGCACAGTTGGCGGACATAATCTATGGAGTTTACGGATATGATGGTGCCAGCGTCTTTATATAAAAAACATCAAAGAGCACAAGAGATAATGAATGATAAAGAGCTGATAAAAAGTGCAAAGAAATGCCGTAGCATAACTAGCAATAATACACATAACTAGCAATAATAATACAGAAGTAACCGTAATATCAAATCAGAGAATTATTGTAACCAAATACGGGTTAATGTATTCGGTTGCGCACGAAATTATTTATTTAAGAGGCAATTAACAAAAGAAGGGATGTTGTTGAATATTTAACCAACGGAGAGCAAAAACAGTTACAAAAATGTTAGACAATATCAAATGAAGCATACCCGGGAAGTTAACCTAATCAACAAATGCCGGCAGAAGTCGGATGTGTCGGTCTAAGGGTGCAGGTATCGCAGCTCTGCTGTAAATAGGCACAACACAATTACGTCCGAACAAAACTATCCAGATAAAGGCAGATGAAGAAAAATGAAGTATCACTAGTGAAACTCAAAGGCATATCTCTGGATATCTGTCTGGTTTTGTCCATTAAAAATGAAAATGACCACTTATTTCATCCAGTGGGTTTGAAAGTTTGGAGACGTGTATTCTAAGATGGCTGGTTAGACCTATTTTGGTTCGAAATGTTCTTTGACAATGTTGTCAAAGAATGCTTGACGTTCCAGAAGGAGAATCTCCTGCAGCGGTATCCCACCCCCCCCCCCCCCAGCCTTCTATTCGCAGTTCTTGCAGCCCTGTTTGCTTCACATGTGACTACATCCTTGCGTAATAATGAAAGCCACGAATTTGGTCTTCGGCAGCAGTCTCCTAAATGTCGTGATGAATTCCAAAAGCTTTTAGTGAGATCTTCAGAGTGTCTTTAAAGCGTTTCCTATAGCCGCCTTTTGCGAGTTTACCACAGCGCAGCCCACCCTAAAAAGATTAGTTTAGGGAACCTGTGATCTGACAGGCGAGTCAAGTGACCAGCCCAGCGAATCTGATTCTTCCTTAGTAGAGTGTGGATACTTGGCATTCGCACTTTTTCCAAGACTTCAGGGTCTGTGATCTTGTCTTGCCATTTATTCTTCCATAACTTCCTAAGGCAGACTGTGTGAGAGTCGTCAAGTTTCCTGGCGTGCCGCTGGTAAAGTCCAAATTTTACAAGCACAGAGCAGTGTGGATAATACGACTGCTTTGTAGCCTTTCAGCTTTGTTTGCAGACCCCACGCATTTGTGTACAGTCTGCCAAGGGCCTAGCTGGCCTTGGAGATTCTTGCATTCACTTCGTCATCAATTGTGGCAGCTTGTGACACAGTGCTGCCAAGATAGGTGAATTTGTCCACAACACTTAGTCTATGATCATTCACTTTGATATTCGGCTTGGTGTGATTAATCCCTGGAACTGGCTGGTACATAACTACAGTCTTCTCCAAGTTGATATTGAGCCCAAAGTCGGCAAAGGCATATGAAAAATATTAAACGTTGTGTTGCATGTGTGCCTGTCTGGATACCAATATAATTAATACAAGAATAAGCACCAACTGCAGCTAGCACTTAAGAAGATATCCAGGCATGTCACAATCAATTGACTCTCACTGAATCAAGTAACAACTCTATTCCCTGACTACATTGTGCACTTGTGGCATTTACGTGTGCAAGGTCTCGATCATGTATGGGGCTTTAATGAATTAATAAAGCAGCAGACTGATAGAATGGCGTCAGACCAGGTGATATGATAACAAATAACACCTGCCGAGGGAGTCGCAGTAATGCAGTGGCTATCGCGATTACCTGCCTGTAAGCTGATCATGGGTGGAATTCGCATCAAGGCGGATGTTTTCCAATTGAACCGGGCTCTGAGGTCAAGTCAGCCTTAATTCGGTACCAGAAAATATTATGGGAAGCAAAGACAACAGGTTTGATATTGACCACATCACTATTTGAGTGCTGATTGGTCTATGTAGTTATGGGGCTAGCACCATATGCCTAAAATGTCTCAGGATCAGTCTATAGCAACTGCCTAACCGTTGATAATGTTGTCTAAAGAAGGTGTTAGCACAGAAAACAAAGTAAAGTGGGTTATAGAGTTGAGGTTCAGGCCGGATTTATGCTAAGTACTGTTAGAACCATTTTGTGTGAGTACGCTGGTAACACGGGTTCAGTAGAACCATTCCGTGTGAGCACGCTGGTAACATAGGTTCAACAGAACCTTTCCCTGTGAGCACGCTTGTAACACGGGTTCAGTAGAACCTTTCCCTGTGAGCACGCTGGTAACACGGGTTCAGTAGAACCATTCCGTGTGAGCACGCTAGTAACACGGGTTCAGTAGAACCATTCCGAGTCTGCACGCTGGTAACACGGGTCCAGTAGACCATTCCGTGTCAGCACGCTAGTAACACGGGTCCAGTAGAACCATTCCGTGTCAGCACGCTGGTAACATGGGTTCAGTAGAACCATTCCGTGTCAGCACGCTGGTAACATGGGTTCAGTAGAACCATTCCGTGTCAGCACGCTGGTAACATGGGTTCAGTAGAACCATTCCGAGTCAGCACGCTCGTAACATGCGTTCAATAGAATTAAGTGGACTATTTTATTACATGTGGTGAAAGTGAGTCCTGTAGGAATGAGAAGTTGTACCTAAACTGTTTGTAGTGTAGATCGAGACTCCATCTGGCTCTGCTAAATGTGAGTTGCCTAAAACAATGTATCATTTACTACGATAAATGGGACGCAGAGGTGTTTCCAAGGCACCAGGGCCGGGTTATATACTGGCCAAGACCTATTGACGCGTCCTCGTCGAGCGTCCTGGGCAACAGGTCCCTTCGGGGTCCTGGCTAAAGTCAGTAGGATCGCCGATTCCTCCGAAGTCGGAGAGTGTCTGCCTGTACGGCGAGGAACCACCAGTCTGCACACCAATAAGCGAGACATGGGACAACGGATACTCACGCAAAACTCAGGTCCTGTATGACATCACACTGATGTTGGACAACAGAATGTCTTCATCCGACATACAGGACTTCGCGTTGGAGCTCAAGCCAACGAACACAAGCAAGCAAGCAACTACGATAAATATAATTCTCCTTTTTTTCATATCCTTTACAGGACATCGCTGTCAACACCAGCATCTTTCAGCTGTATGTTGATTTGTTGGCAAGATTACACTTAGTAGTTTGTCATTGCTTTCTGAGCGCCCGGCTCACATACCCCGTAAGTTACCGATGCGATTCGAACCACTGCTGATTCTCACCGTCATCACGTTATCGACGAGAGTATACGAGATAACGGAGAAAAGTGATAACCTCTAAGCCACGAAGCCGGCCAATTCTGCTTAGATTATAGAAAAACCAAAGACCACTTAAATGCCAGAAAAGCACACGCACACACAAATATTACTACACCAAGGGGTGCCACAAGGTGGAGACCTATCACCCACGTTATTTCTCATACATTACCAAAACACAGACGGACGGGACAGGACATTACCAAATCACAGACTAACGGGAAAGGACATACCAGAACACAGACGGACGGAACAGGAGACACATTTGTGTGCTCAGAAATAGAAAACAAGCTGGATAGCGTGGGTTGATTTCCTCTAGACCTGTGGTTCTCAACCTTTTTTGGTTCATGCACCACTTCACCATATGTTCAGCATGTCATTCCCCCTTTCGTATTTCCTCCATATAAATTCACCCTATCTCCCGCCCCTACACAGTATACGTAAACATTAAAGCTAAATTTAATAACGCATACTAGAACATGTCTAGACGTCTACATAGAACGTGATTTGCAAGTCTACTTACGATATAAAACGAATTCAGAAGAGCGAGAAGTACATAACCGTCAAGTATGGAGGGAAAAACAATATCAAGTGATCGGTTCTTGTATTAACGTGATCTTGAAATAATCTTAATCCCCCCCCCCCCCCGGAAACCCTTAAAATCCCCCCCCCCTAACCGGTTGATAACCACTGCTTTAGACAAAGGAAGTTTGCCCAGCATTGGTTTTGTGCAGTCCAATCAGTGATCGACTCCTTACTATCAGACCTAAAGCGAAGAAAAGGAACATCACGGGTATGCCATTCTAGGTGCCAACAACTGCAGCAGGACAGGATGACATTTGGTAATATCACAGTAGTTCACACGAGATATTGAAAGTGCGAGACAGCGTCATAATACTGGAAGATGTTAACGCTAAAGTTGTTTAAAAGAGTGGTGACAGGGGAAACTTTATGAAGCCCGTTCGGTGTTAGACAAAAAACGAGAGAGAAAAGAAACAAAGCGAATTGTTCTAGAAAAGTCTTACAATCATAAACACACGAAGACAGCCCTATACTTGGACCTCACGTAAAAGCAGGGGCGAAATTAAAATATTTTAGCACAGCAAAGATAAGATAAAGGAAATGTAATACATACCCAAATACACTTGCAGAAAGACTGCGACACAGATTATGAGATGTGTGTGGCAGATTTAGAGGGGGGGGGGGGGGGCTGGAAATTGTATAGAAAAGGCACAAATATTACGGTTCAAAGTAAACGATATACCGCAAGAACATAGTATAGGGGGGGGGGGGGCAATTAAAATATAGCATTGAAATAAAACAGAAACACATTAAAATAAATAAATAAATAAGACATGGCTACTAATGAGCTAGCCACAGTAACATTCTCACACGATTTCAAAGAAGGTACAAGATGCAGAGATTTATCACAGAGAAAACTTTCGACTAATAGAAGAAAGTTGAAGTAAACAAGGATATAAACAAATTGTCCTACAAAAACAAACAACAAGAAACATCTGAAGTGCGATCAGAGACGACAAGAAACAGCCTGTAATGTATATTTGCAATAGAATAGAACATCCCTAGTTGCAAGGAAAAGATGGAAACTTGTTCATGAAATTCAAATCATTAACGGACAAATTCAGAATAATTCACAGGAATGGCAGCACTATAATTGAAGACAAAGATATATTAGCAAGATGCGCCTAGCAAACTTTCCCTGGGCATAATAGAGAAAAGATCTGGCAGTAAGTGAAAATAAGAATTACACGGAGGATAGGTATGTTCCAGACAGACAGAAAAGGGGTTGGGTGGTCTCGAGGTATAGTGTCCGCCTCGAGTGCTGGAAGTCACGGGTTCAAGCCCCTGTGAGGGCCTGGATTTTTTCACGTGGACTTTTAGTAACAAAATATCCCCCGACCTCTGGGTAGTGAGATCGGACGCCTGTGTGTGTTGTTGCGCACGTAAAAAATCCCTTGGCTGTTGGAAATCGAAAAAGAGTAGCCTAATGGCGCTGCCCGGCAAAATTTCGAGTTAAAATTTTACGCAAAGTATTTCAGGATCATCGTCGGTGCTACGGAGTTCGTGCACTGAGCTGTGAATTTCCTGACTCAGGCTTGAGTTAAGAGTAGAACGGAGCACTTATGGGTTACACCCGTGTGCCGTGGCGTTGATCCGTCGACTAAACTAAACAGACGGAAGATCCAGGAGATATATCTTCAACATAATGACCATCTTTGAGGAATGCAGAGATTGCAAAGTAGATCTTCATACGTGTTTCATACATTACTTTAGGGCCTTGGACTGTTTACAGCATCACATATTGTGCAATACCATAAGAGATATGGTATTACCAGTACAGTTAATCCATTCAATATTATTATTATATCATGAACAACAAGCAGCTGTTAGAAGTGACAGTGAAACATCAAACGGGTTGAAAGTGCAAAAGGCAGTAAGACAGGTTTGAATTCTCTCCTCATAGCTGTTCAACATGTGTGCAGAAAATGTGACGAGAAATGTCTAAGATTATGAGATCATGGACAATTTTAATTCATTATTAATTTTTGGAAATCTAGTTCCAGTAATCTGATATGCAGGTCCCCGGGAAGGTTAACTCGGTCAACAAATGCCCGCAGAAGTCGGATGTGTCGGCCTAATGGCGCAAGAACGCAGCTCTGGTGTAAACAGGCACAACACAATCACGTCCGGAAAAGAAAAGAAAAAAGAAAAAAACTCTGGATGAACGCAGAAGAAGAAGAAGAAGAAGAAGAAGAAGAAGAAGAAGAAGAAGAAGAAGAAGAAGAAGAAGAAGAAGAAGAAGAAGAAGAAGAAGAAGAAGAAGAAGAAGAAGAAGAAGAAGAAGAAGAAGAAGAAGAAGAAGAAGAAGAAGAAGAAGAAGAAGAAGAAGAAGAAGAAGAAGAAGAAGAAGAAGAAGAAGAAGAAGAAGAAGAAGAAGAAGAAGAAGAAGAAGAAGAAGAAGAAGAAGAAGAAGAAGAAGAAGAAGAAGAAGAAGAAGAAGAAGAAGAAGAAGAAGAAGAAGAAGAAGAAGAAGAAGAAGAAGAAGAAGAAGAAGATATGCAGGTAACACGGTCCTCCCCAAATCAAGTGCTAAGAAATTCAAGGATGTGTTCTTATATGTCACAGTATTTTTATGAATCCACCAAACAAATTACATGCCTATAAAATATCACAATAATCGATAAAGAAACTGAAAATGTCACACACTTTGAATATCTCGACTCCAAATAAAGTAACATTGGTGAATGTCCACAAGAATTCAGACGTAGTAGACTGGCAGAAGCAACGCAGAGTTCACACAGCATTAGGAACCTGAGGAAAAACATTAGCAAGCAAATTAAAGTAAACATCAAAGGTTTGACACTGGTGTGGCTGACAATAAGTGGCTTTAAACATCAGTCTAAACGACCACGAAGACAGACCGCAAAATTTCACAACACTTTCCCATTGACCAGTAGTACCAAACCTGAGACCATAACTGATCGAAGATCCAGATTGGTGCTATCGCACGAAACCTCACGCCATGGTAAAAACAAAAGACTATAATTAACACTGAATTCATAGCTTCTAGTTGTCCTGTTACCTCGTCTATTATAAACTTAGATTTAAATTTAGTTATAATCCTTTCTTCGGTTCATTCACGCACACCTCGTACATTCCTATTCTTAATTTAACTTGCTGTCTTTTTTTTTTCAATCCACAATATTGCCTTTTTACTTTTCTATTTACATTCTTCTCCTGATTTGCATGTATATTTACGGCTACATCTTACAATTGTACTTTCATTAATGACTTTGTTGCTCTTTGTTAAAGAATTCGAAGACGAATTGTCAAATTAGTTATGGGCAGGTCGATATGGTAAGATTAGTTATATTTACTTTTCATTGTTTGGTTGCCTCTAGATTATGTTGATCCTGTAGTCACTTGTAATAATAAACGTTTATTATAAACTTAACAGATTAATGTTAAGCCTTCAACTCGAATGCTACACATATCTTGTTCTGTGACTCAGATATATAAATAACTATCATTTACAATTACGTATCCTCTTTCCTATCACCCATTATCTGATTTGTGGAATGCATTGAAGTTCTGTAGTAAATACATGAGAAATAATAGAATGATTGGGTTTCAACCATTCAAAGAAACTGTCTTCAATGTTGATTCGTATCACGCCGTCTCAGCGTTCGTGTCGTAACTGTCTGGGTGTGGTAACTTTAAGTAATTATTTAAGTTAGAAGACATCATGCATTTTAACTGTCGCTTCAATATACGACGATATGTGTGTGTGTGTGTGTGTGTGTGTGTGTGTGTGTGTGTGTGTGTGTGTGTGTGTGTGTGTGTGTGTGTGTGTGTGTGTGTTGATGTGTGTGCGCGCACGAAAAATACCGTATGTAATAATCACTTTAATTGAATGTCACAAAAGAATACTGACATGTCAAATCAAGCCTGTTCTATTGTTTGGCAGTGAATCCTGGAATGTGGACGAACACGTTAAGAATAGTTTAAATGCACTGGGGTTGTAGGTTCAATCGACCAACATTGTATAATACTCAAGATGGACCAAAAATATTAACGGATGAAGTAGAAAAGGCTATTGAGTTGAGTTGAGTTAAGAACCGACATCACTGCACTCAGGACATTCCCATACGTGCTCAGTCCCCTCGTTCAACAGCCAGCGAAGAGTCATACTACTAATCGTTCCCACCGCTATCTGATTAAAAGTTCTCCTGGTATTCCCTCTCAGTTTGAGATTCTTCCAGAACCCCTGCCGATCCCCCACAATCTCATTATTTCCACATATGGGTTCTCAGTCTGTTCCTCCGCCTTCTCCACCTGGTCCCACAAGCGCACGACCACATCCCCCTTGTCCATAGGCAAGATACCACCAAGAGGTGAATTCCCTGCTAGCCTATTAGCCTGTTCATTCCCCCGTACACCCGCATGGCCAGGGCAAAATATCCATACAATTCTCACAATCTGTGACCTCTGAAGCGACGAGAGCCATTCCACACGAAACATTCCTTTCTCCACCTTGCTAAGCATATTCTTTGAATCTGTAATGAACACAACGTGTGTTGCAGTAGTCTTCTCTAGACACCGGAATGCCGCTGTTACTGCCTCCACCTCCATTCTCATGCTGGATGTCGTAGTCTCATATGTCAGCTCTCCTTTCTCAACACTCGCCTATTAGCCTTTGCAATAAAGCTCTAGCCACTACGTCTGTTTCTCACCACTGACCCACCGGTGTAGATGACTATGCCACATTGATGTGTGTTGCTCTGGATTAACTGTTGCACTTCAAACTCAGTGCGGCCCGCTGCCCATTCTCTGGTCTCACGACCCAGTGTTATTATTACATTGTGCCAGTCCGTCATGTCATCCGGAACTTCAACCCACTCTCTTTCACGATTGATGGTCTCTAGATCACACACCTGACTTATAGAAAGTTCTGCCTGTGCCATCCAGGACCTGCCTCGTCTTAGTCAATGACCCTTTACCATACCCATGGCTGCATGCAGCGGGTAATCCCTGTCTGCGGAAACTCTCAGGTACCATTTGGCCTCAAGGACCCTATGTTTGTCCGTCATTGTAGGTAGCGCCAGGATATGCCTCATGCAGATAATTGGTGTGTCCTTAGTGCACCCCAGTATTAACCGCATGGCAGCTTTCTGCGCTCCAACCTTTCAAGCTGGCTTTTTGATACTGTCAGCAGCCCCAAACCATACTCAATGACAGAAATTATTAACTGCTGAAAGAGCCTGTACAAACATCCTCTGATCTATTCCGATTGCTGCCATAGCCCTCAATGCATTAATTCCCCTACCAGCCTTCACAACCAAATCCTCCACATGATCCTTAAAAGACAAACACCTGTCAAAGGTGATACCCAAGTATTTCAGTTTACTCTCTCGACTAAGAGGACATCCATTCAACATAATACCTGGGACGTCTGCCTTGACGATCCGGTTATCCAGGGAGCACCACACAACCGATGCCGT
>OY992882.1:83855947-83870947 GCA_963921405.1 Cepaea hortensis | reverse complement strand
ATCTGGCAGGGTAGATATCATTAGTGTTCCCTTGTTTAAATGGGAGCTTAGTATATTAGTTGAATCTAAATATTGGTCTTTGGTTGTCACTGAAGATGCATGGGTTGTCACTTAGCTTTCTTTCCATGGTAGCACAGGGCAACTCTGAGTAGCAAATGTTGATGAACTTTCCATTACTCTTTCGTGCAGTATAAAGGCGAAGACTCATCCTTCACGGATGAATGGACACTCATAAGACAGATGTTCCTTATGTAAGTACCACGTTACCAACACCCACATCTGTTAATAAAATGAACAGAAACATGCACCCATCCTCATAAAGAAATTGGGGGAAGGAAAACTGGGACGTATTACTACACCAGTGCAGGTCATCCAAACTCTTCTGTTTGTGTTATCAGTCCAATGATTGGATGTGCCTATTACCCACACATAGCCACATAACATAGGCGATCATTATTTCATGTTTGCAAGACATATCTCATCCATTTCGTGCATCGAGCATCATACACAGTTGCACATTCAAATACCCATTGGTCCAATTTACTGGTATATTTCCAATGAAGACTGGCACTGTCACAAAGTCCTGGTAACTATTTCTTCTTCGGGGCAAAGAGTCTAAAATTAGCATACATAAAAATTGTGTATATGAATATATATAATCATGCGCATTAAGAATATATATATATATATATATATATATATATATATATATATATATATATATATATATATATATATATATGAGATGTTAAGGTGATATCAAAGAAAGATTATCTCGGCAATTTCCCCCATCAAACCTAGAATGAGCAAAGAAGATAATCACTTGATATTTCATTAGCCAAGGGAACTAATCCTGATATATCTTCAGACTATGTCCTTTCGTTAGACGTGAATCACTGACCCCATTCTAACATAAAGAATGATTTGCATCCTTCCTACAACATAGTCTTATGATATAAACGGGGCATTACCACAAGCGTTCTCACACCTGTGTTCCAGAAGGACATCATTTAATCAAACGAATTCACAATTTGCTCATAGAATTTCATTTTCTTGACTCCCAAGGGATGGATTCTGTGGTAGCTTATAATAGGCACTACGTTTAAGTTATGCCGTATTTTACCGGAAATTTTTGTGTGTTAATTTTCGATTTCTTGTTTTAGTGTCTCAAATTTAAGGATATATAGAGTACTCGTGATGTTAAATTCCCAGATTATATCAAGATCGCACTAAAACAGAAACCGATTACAGAGTATTGTAGTTATCTCCATTGTTTACGAATGTATATACTTTGGCTTCTCAAATTGTTCTTCTTCCGGAGATAAAGAGACTGTCTTTTAAAGACGTATGTTGACTCGTAAATTTCGTTTATTTAGACGTTATAAATTGATCTAGTGTGTATAATTCAATTGAGCATCCTTTTTTACGCGTACAGTGTAATTTTCAACTATTTAAGTCATTGGTTACATCGCAAACTGAAATCATTAAGGTCGCATGTTATGATGCCGTAATTTCTATAGCGGAAAAATAGCGATTTTCCGTGTCATAATCCAGCGATGATCATTTAATATTCTTATGGATTATTCAGAGCGAATGAAATGGTAATGAACAAATGTTTGCATTCAACGCCCATTTTAGTATGTATGTGTAAATTGTCATCACTCTACAAGTTCGGTTGCATTTATTTTTTGGATAACATTGTAAGGCGAATTCTCTGGTCTTCTTCTTCTTCTGCGTTCATACGGAGTTTTTTTTTTTCCGGATGTGATTGCGTTGTGCCTGTTTACAGCAGAGCTGCGTTCTTGCGCCGTTAGGCCGACACATCCTACTTATGCAGGCATTTGTTGACCGGGTTAACCTTCCCGGGGATTCTCTGGTCAGAATTGTACTCCTCTTCGCGGGCTCGCGTTGAGAACTGCGCGGGCTCTCACACGCCGCGGTCTAACGTCATCACAGCATGACGCGGAGATGTATATATCTGTGTGTGTGTGTGTGTGTGTGTGTGTGTGTGTGTGTGTGTGTGTGTGTGTGTGTGTATATATAAACTGACAGAGTTCTTTGCCCTTGAGTTAGAAAGCGGCAGTGGTAATATCCCGCGGCGACAGTGTAACTAACAATTATATGAGTGTGTAGATAGGGTCACAAAAAGTGAAAATGTCAAAATCTTTTTTTTTTCTGTCTATATTAAATGACAAACTGACACACACACATTTATATCTCCCTTTAGAATTGACCTACAGACTTAAATAAGGTAGCGTTTGATTTTTTTTTTCAAGAGCTATCCAACTATGCAGGTTGTATAATTAAACAGTAATTTAGAACAAGTTACTAAAGTTGCTAGCTTATAAGCACCTAGGGCTATTACAACTCATAGGGAGATAATCGCATTCTCCGTCTAAACTTTTGGGGATTTAGATAAACATCTCCTTGCACGGTTATGTTTAGTTTACCAGTTACCTATTGTGTCATTAAGGAGCGTCGTAAACATCCGAGGACCTTCTCCGCAGACGTAGTCCGGTTATTCTTAATTACCATGCCTGCCAATCGTCCTATTTATTCAAGTAATACATCTCTCGGTGCTGTTTACTTTGTGCTATAAAATCCAGGCGCATGTGTTTTTACAACCATTGCATTGGTAAAATCAATAGGCCATGTGCTGGACTTACAATATTATATCGTCTGCGAATGTGCTGACTGCATGGTGTGCTAGAAATGTTTCTGTAGATGATGCGTTTGTTTCAACGGTCGTCGAGAAATGTAACTTATAATCAAGTTGCTTTTGGGTGGTACATTGCAAATGTCACATATATCTGTATGAAATCTTTCACCTTGCTCCTCACTAAAGTCGCCAAAACTCTCGGGAAAGAAATGTAAATGGTATTGGGGGTAGTAAAATTTTATGCTGGTGTTGCATCCAAGTTACAAAAGCATCCAAGTTTACAAAAACTCGGCGTATGTTTTCAAATAATTCAGAATAAGTGTCTGCTTGAAAGTTACCCAGAAAGTTTTGCACAACTAAAACAAATGATGACCAGGCTGTTGACTCTGTGGACATTCTGAATAATGCATTGATAAAGAATTAGGTCAATATCAGCCTATTAAGAAAGGTTGCGTTAGGTATCTGTAATGTCTCTGGATCATTATTCTCTAAACAGTGAAAATATTTTTATAAGTTTAGAAGATATGAGAAGAATTTCAATTTGGGGGAACATAACACCAATAACATTAGATATGCCTGTGATACAGTATTGATTGCAGACAATGAACAGGATCTGCAACATGTAGTGGATGCGGTTATTGTACACAGTGAACAGCTAGGGCTAGAATTACATTGTAAGAAGACGCAAATTAAGGTGATCACTAGGAAGAAAGATATACCACAATATAATATACGGGTAAATGATAATATTTTTTAAACAAGTGAATCGGTACAATTATCTCGGAACAGTCATGCTATCAGATGTGAGGTGAAGAGATTAGAACAAGAATCGCTATTGCAAAGGTAACCTTTTGCAAGACGGAAAACATACTGTCCTATAAAACGATGTCATTTGCAATGAAAATAAAAGACTGCACTTGTGTATGTGTGTGAGACGTGGACAATGAATAGACAAGCTGAATAACATCTAATGGTAGTGGTAATATGGTTTCTGAGGATAACGCAAAGAATACCGTGAACAGGCATAAAACCCTATTAGCAAGTCCTACAAGAAGCAGGCGAAAATGTAAACTGATTAGAGAAACTAGACGTAGACAGTCAACATTTGTGGACACGTTATAAGAAGAAATAAACTAGAGAACGCGGTGACTACTGGCAAGATTGAGGGGAAAAGAAAGACAAGTGAAGGCAGAGAAATAAATATCTGGATGGCTTAGGCACGTGGCATGGTCAAGACACGTGCATGGAGCTGATCCACGATTCTAGTGACCGTGTGAAGTGGCGAAACAATGCCACTTACGCTTATCGGCATGGCACACGATGATAATGAACTGAAGCACCGATTCACGTTTATAAAAAAATAACAGGAGAATTTAACTCATAAACGACGTGGGATTTCCTTATGTTAGGTTCATGGTTTCTCTGTCTCATTGAGTTTTCGTCTATACTTAAATTTTGGTCACAGCATGTGTCTCGTCTGTCTCATTGAGTTTTCGCCTTTATTTACGGCAAGAAGTTAGTTATCTTCGTTCTCAATCAATCAACCAGGTGCCGTCTGCATAATCAAGTTTAACAGCTATGGATCTCCAACACTGTCTGTCTCTTGCCCTGACTGTACATTCTGTCAAATTGATGTTCGTCCATCTCTTGATGTTATCATCACACTTGTATCGTTGTCTGCCTCTTGCCCGTTTGCCCTCAACCTTGCCTCCAGTATGGGTTTTATAAGAGTGTTATGTCTTTTAACGTGGCCGAAATATTTCACTTACCTCTTTTTGTTATAAATTTATTTATTTCATCAACTCTCTTTGCATTCCCAGTTTTTCTTGAACCTCTGTATTTGATTGTTTTTTGTTTCCATGAAATACGACATATTCGTCTGTATTTTCACATCTCCATGGTCTCTATCCTACTTTCTATTACATTGTTCTTCTTCTTCTTCTTCTTCTTCTTCTTCTTCTTCTTCTTCTTCTTCTTCTTCTTCTTCTGCTGCTGCGTTCATCCGGATTTTTTTTCTCGGACGTGACTGCGTTGTGCCTGTTTACAGCAGAGCTGCGTTCTTGCGCCGTTAGGCCGACTCATCCGACTTATGTGGGCATTTGTTGACCGGGTTAACCTTCCCGGGGCTATTACTTTGTTCTAGATCTTCATTCTGGTTGATCTCTGTTGCATTTTCTAGAAATCGTTGTTTCCATCACTGATTTGTCCAATCCACGGTGGTGTTTAATATAGCAAAAGTGTTTCAGTTTCCGAGACAAGATGCTGTTTATTAATCAATCAATCATCTTCGATGCTCAGTTCCGGTAGAATGGCTGTATTTCCCTTCATCTTGGTACATGGTGTGCTAAGAGTAGAACATAATATACAAATATAAGGAGGAAACCAATCGTGATTTCGTTATGCAATGAGAAGTGATGCATTAGAAAACATCGTGAAGACCAGGAAGATCAACGGCAGCAGAAGTAGACCATTGCCCAGATCTGTGGAGTCGCACGAACAGCTACGTCAGTTTACAGAGCACATGATGACCATGGTAATGGTGGTGCTGGGGGTGGTAGTGATCATAGTGTGGTGGTGGTGATGTGGCTGGTGATGGTGGTGGTGGTAGTGGTGGTGGTGGTGGTGGTGGTGGTGATGTGGCTGGTGATGGTGGTGCTGATTGTGGTGGTGGTAGTGATTATAGTGGTGGTGGTGGTGGTGGTGTTTGAAGTGATGGTGGTAGTGATCATGGTGGTGGTAGTTGTTGTAGTGGTGATTGTCGTGGTGCTAGTGATCATGGTGGTGGTGGTTAGGTTGGTTGTGGTGCTTGGGGTGGTAGTGGTGCTGGTGGTGGTGGTGGTATGGCTAGTGATGGTGGTGCTGATTGTGGTGGTAGTAGTGATCATGGTGATGATGGTGGTGGTGCTGATTGTGGTGGTAGTAGTGATCATGGTGACGGTGGGATTACTGTTTGTGGTGCTGGTGGAAGTACTGCTGCTGATTGTGGAGGTGGTGGTGCTGCTGCTGATTGTGGTGGTGGTAGTGATCATGGTTGTGGTGGTGGTGCTGATTGTGGTGGTAGTGATCATGGTGAAGGTGGTGCTGGTGCTGATTGTGGCGGTTGTAGTGATCATAGTGGTGGTGGTGGTGGTGGTGATTGTGGTGCTGCTGATTGTGATGGTGGTGGTGGTGGTGGAAGTGGTGGTGGTGGTTATTGTGGTGCTGCTGATTGTGATGATGGTGGTGGTGGTGGTGGTGATGGTGATTATGTTAGTGGTGGTGGTGGTAGTGATTGTGGTGATGGTAGTAATAATGGTTGTGGTTATGGTGCTGATTGCGTTGGTTGTGCTGCTTGTGGTGGTGATGCTGAATGTGGTGATTGTGGTGGTGCTGGTGCTGGTGCTACTGACTGTGGTGCTGGTAGTGATGCTGATGCTGATAATGGTGATGGCAGCGATGGTGGTGGTGGTGGTGGTAGTGGTGGTGGTAGTGGCGATGTTGTTGCTGGTGGTGGTGGTGGCGGTGATGGTTGTGGTGGTGGTGGTGGTGGTGGTGGTGTAGGATTACGTTTGTTCATGGACATTATATTTTCGTTATTTAGTTCAGAAAACACAAATATTTTTACATTGTCAACATGAACTCCTTTAAACCATTATGAGTGTACAGTTGGAGGAACATGTTAGACGAGAATCTAAGTTCTGAAATAGGATTACAATCAATTATGAATATTTCAAAATTGTCTCTGGCTCATCATTTTTTATATATTTCGCAATATATTTTCTGCGAAGATGTTGAACAGGCATGGGAAAGAGAATGCAGCCCTGTCCTACTCTCCTGTGGTAGTATTAGTATTAGTAGTAGTAGTAGTAGTAGTAGTAGTAGTAGTAGTAGTAGTAGTAGTAGTAGTAGTAGTAGTAGCAGTAGCATTAGTAGTATTAGTAGTAGTAGTAGTAGTAGTAGTAGTAGTAGTAGTAGTAGTAGTAGTAGTAGTAGTAGTAGTGGTGATCGTCGTCGTCATAGTAGTAGTAGTAGTAGTAGTAGTAGTAGTAGTAGTAGTAGTAGTAGTAGTAGTAGTAGTAGTAGTAGTAGCAGCAGCAGTAGTAGTAGCAGCAGCAGCAGTAGTGGTAGTAGTAGTAGTAGTAGTAGTAGTAGTAGTAGTAGTAGTAGTAGTAGCAGCAGCAGTAGTAGTAGTAGTAGTAGTAGTAGTAGTAGTAGTAGTAGTAGTAGTAGTAGTAGTAGTAGTAGCAGCAGTAGTAGCAGCAGCAGCAGCAGCAGCAGCAGCAGTACTGGAAGTAATAGTGGTACTAATTGTTGCAGAAGTAGCAACACTAATAGTTGTTTAATAGACAGCACCATGAAAAAGTGCGAAGAAGAAGACGAAGGAGGAGGAGGAGGAGGAGGAGGAGGAGGAGGAGAAGATCAACACACCTGAGCCAGACGAAATTCAAGAGAGCCCAATGGAATTTTGTTTTTCAGTCGATTCCCGGCTCATTTTGCGATTCGCATACTTCTCTGTTTAATGTCCCAATGGCATAGTGCAGGTTCTACTTGACCTGGACGCTTTCTTAACTTGTTTTCTCTGTGTCAGACAGTGCATTATTCTCCCCCCTGCTGCTGGGAGCTGTTCAGTTAGTCAGCTACACACGTTTTTATTGTTTTCTTGTTGCTGTTTATTGTGGAGTGAATTGTGTTAATCTGGTTGTTAACCTGCACTTTTCGCTGCTGGTGACTCTTACAGACATTTACAAATTAGTTTAAGGACATACAAATACAGACACTCATATGCTTTGGTACCTATATATTCATTTTAAAGCAAGCATGCATGTATGAAATATTAAAGACAGACAGCAGAAAGATATGCAGACAGACACACAAACAAGACACAGAGGCATGCAGATAGATAGGAAGAACCATAGACAGAAATCGATACAGACAGGCATACAAGCAGACAGGCAAGCGGGTAGGCAGATAGGCAAATACATAAATACTCTCACAGATACACGCACGCACGCACGCACGCAAGCACAGACAGACAGACAGACAGACAGACATCATTGGCACCTTTCCGTCTTGACGTTTCATTTCCACCATTTTGGTGGTACATACATACATACGTACGTACGTACGTACGTACCTACCTACCTACCTACCTACCTACCTACCTACCTACCTACCTACCTACCTACCTACCTACCTACCTATCTACCTACCTACCTACCTACCTACCTACCTTCCTACCTACCTACCTACCTACCTACCTACCTACCTACCTACCTACCTACCTACCTACCTACCTACCTACCTACCTACCTACCTACCTACCTACCTACCTACCTACCTACCTACCTACCTACCTACCTACCTACCTACCTACCTACCTACCTACCTACCTACCTACCTACCTACCTACCTACCTACCTACCTACCTACCTACCTACCTACCTACCTACCTACCTACCTACCTACCTACATACATACATACATACATACATACATACATACATACATACATACATACATACATACATACATACATACATACATACATACATACATACATACATACATACATACATACATACATACATACATACATACATACATACATACATACATACATACATACATACATACATACATACATACATACATACATACATACATACATACATACATACATACATACATACATACATACATACATACATACGTCCTGTAACAGAGCAGGAACTCACAAGACGTGTTAGTTTTATGAAATACTGTTTATTCACTTGATGGTGACAACATGGCTCCTCTCTAGTCAAAGGCTTGATGTTAACTGCCCTTGCCAACCCAATACGTCACGATTGAGCATCTCCCATCCTTTCACTCTCAATGCTCAATCGTGCTGTATCTGTTTCCCACTAGATCCTAATAATACCCCAGTACTCTATTACTGTTACACCTCCCCATGTTTATTAAAGAATTTTCCTTATAAAGGAAAAATCTTTACTCCTAATCCCCTTACTCTATTCCCTCTTTTTCCTCTAATCTTCCATAGTTCTTCTAATCCTCTCCAACCCAACTCCAATTTAACATTCTATTTCTTTAACTCTTTCCCCAGCTATATAATCAACCCACTTCTTCTTCGTTCTTGGTCCTTTAACCAAACATAACATATTTACATATCTTTAATAACATTTCAAATTCAACTATATACAATACATCATAACATCATAACACGTCTTCTTAAATACTCCATTTCCTCTTCATAAGTAAATTTCAAACTCTAACACCAACTCCTTATTTTTATCACCAACGCTACTAATCCCCCACTCTCAACTAACCTGAAATTACTTTCACACGATAGGAAGACAAAGAATCGGTGGCCACCGGTATTTAAAAGAAGCAGTAGAACTCTTCCACACAAAGACCACACTCAGCTAAAAATCACACACCCCCTTTACCAAACCATACTCCTTTACCCTCCTATGTCATTTGAGACTTTATGTAATAAAGTCTAAAACCACACTCACCTAAATCACACACCCCCTTTACCACTCATTATGGTAAACGTTTACGCTGCTATCTACAGCATCAAAAACATTATTCACATCCAATATATATTACAGACACTACTACTTTTATGTCTCTGAACCTTACTTCAACCTCTCATTGTAATGTCAATCACAAAACACGTCCCGAGGACACAATTAAAAATACAGATCACTTCACATAATATACCTCTCTTGCCCCCTTATTGTCCATTTATTATGGGCACAACTACTCAAATCTCTCTTCATACCGTTATCTACAGCAACTTAGTACTTCGAAATCTCCCCTTAAATGTCTATAAACACCAGTAACTTCGGAATGTTAACCACAACATCGAAATCTGACCATTATATACCCTACTCCAGCAACCCACTTATTATTCTATCTCTGAAGCTTCATACACCCAAAGGGATAAACATTTACATCCTGCCCAAGCCATGTAAGCCAATGCCTCTCTAACATCTTCTACCTCTCAATTCATAATTCGTGCCGTAACCCACAGCAGCAAAAATAACCACTCATATCTGTGACTGCTTGCAATCAACTTTATCTCAGTCCCTTTCTTACGGACCTACAAACACCCCAAGTCACTATGTCTCGACTACACACTTACACCCCTTTATTCTTGTACTGTTATCCACAGTGTCTAGTTAAACATGGATCCAATTCATGTTTTTGTCTGGGGTAACCCGTTGCCCTCTTCTTTTTCTATAACCCCGCAATCCTGTGTACATCATGGTTATTCTGACCCCATGTAACCCATGTTTAAAACTTTCCCTCATTTACTCTACTTCTGTATTCATTAATCTTTTCTTCTCCCATGTGGCTTCCAATCCTATATATTTTTTTTAATTAATGCTGACTTTATTGTATCTCTAAACTTTCCCATAACCACTTTACTTGTGTAGTAAGCTCGTCCCCTGTTTCCAACACTTCATAACCATCTCAACCTCTCTATGCTGATTATCACAGCACTATAATATACCCATGGACACATTATTCACCAGGATGATGTGTCTCTCTACTAGCTCTCAGTAGTTTTATTAACTCTTTTCTGAACGAAGGATCCCAAATAAATGTCTCTCTTCTAGTCCCCAGTAGTTTATTACTATTTTCTAAACGAAGGATCCCAAATAAATGTCTCTCTTCCAGTCCCCAGTAGTTTATTACTATTTTCTGAACGAAGGACTAAAATAAAGCCCATGTATTGTCTTTATTCTAGACAAAACCCTGTAACTTAAACATAACTTAACTAACTACTATTTAACATACAAAACAGCGAAATAAAATCACAACTGGACATCAAACCCCCCCCCAAATTTTTGTAACAATCATTTATGTTTCCCCTCAACTCAACTAAAGGTATGATGATGATGGTGATGATGATGGTGATGATGATACAACATACATCCTATTCTATTATTACCTAATACTACTGGTCTCTTTTACGGACCAGTAGTTTACACACAAAAGTCTACAAACACAATAATCCTATTCTAAAATAATAAGCATCATTTTACAGGAGCAAATCAAGCAACAAAAAAAAAACATATTATATATGAGGCATTAAAACTCACCATAAAACAAGATAAAACAATTGTCTTCTCTCTACAGAGAAGGTTTTCACAAAAATACAACTCCCTTCAAATTACTACTTATAGTGGCCCATCAACCTTGGCCTCCCATAACCGAGAAAACTAAACACCTCACTGCTACGTATGTATATCTGTTAACCACAGACTAACTTCTTTAATTTAGAACAATATTTGTTCTCCTCAACCACAATCACCACTCCACAACTGACCGTTCCATTTTCTGGAAGTCAACCATTGATTATCTCCCCTCACAATATTTTACAAAACTAACTCCTTACACTTGAATTATTTGGAATTCAATCACTGTAAACTACAGTATCTTCACCATGCTACTCCCATCAAAAGAACTTGTCTATTTATTATAGACCTCTCACCAAAACCACCAATTCCACTTCCACTTTCTCGTCTACCCGACGCAATTAATATTTCGTCCTCCTGCTTCAATACTTTCACGTCTCACCAACACTACTATAGCTATCCTCAAGTCTCTCTTAGCACTCTTACATCGTGACGACAATCAAACCAGTCACCCTCCTCGGAACACGTTCTCCAACACTCATTTAACTAACCATGTTTACCTCCGCATCTTTCATTCTTCTTGTTATTTCTCGGAACTCTTTCAGAACTGCAACCTACGCCACTTATAACCAACAGCAGACCTCTCTTTCCTCGTTTCTCAGTCTTAGGCACTCTTGCTTCGCCATTTTCCTGTCAAGAATACTAAACATTCATAATGTTAATTCAGCATATAACTTCCATAATTTCCTTCCAAGTTCAGACATTCTACGAAAAGACATTACAATTTTCTTTCTATCTCTCGATTTTCGCATGTTCTATGTTCCACCACGATTTATCAATGTCACTTATCAACCGCTCTTCTCATATTCACACGGACAATGACACACAGCCTCGCTCTCATCTCACGCCTACTCTCGCATCGCGACAACCTAACGTCTCCATACTATTACTACAACAAAATACTTTAGACGCCACCTCAACATTCCAGCAATCATTCACCACATATCTACACGTATTGATCTCCTCTACACACATTGACACTTAGGCGACTTCATCACACCTCTCTCCTACTTCCTTCATTACGCCGAACACCTGTCTGACTACAGTTATATTCACGTATGAACAACGCATAACCAGAGGACTTTCTCAATTCACTGTTTTCTTATATCTCTACTCCTATACGAAGGTCAGACCCTATACATGACATCTCGCAACTTATATTGCTTTCACAGCACTATCTACTATCTCTTCAAAACAAACTTCATTCCAACATGTCACAAATCTCGTAACTATTATTCTATACTTCTCCAGACACAACAACTTTTTCTTTCTCCACAAGCACTACGTAACTCGTATTTTTCAAGCATCCACTTCTACAGTCTTTTACTCTTAATACTTTACACACAGGACGCTCAGTACCACCTCGATCTATACCACCTCACCTGTCAGTCTTGGTTCACCTGTCAACCATACTCAAACCAACAAGCAAAACTATCTCGGACCTCACGTCATAGCTCTGAGTCAAACTATTTCTAATATAAACATTCATACTCTTACCCTCTACTAATTCTGTCCTGAATCTACCCTATTTTACTTAATATACTCTCTCTACATCGTGACCAAATAGTAGATATCCTGTATTACGTAATCCACGTGGAATATCATTTGCCGTACTTCCTTGACCTCAACATCCCTATCACCTACCTTGTACCATTCTACCCCAAAAATTTCATCTGTCTATTTTAGAGTTCTTCTCCTAAGCCAAAACTATTTCATTTTCCTTCTTCACCCAAGGAATTTTAAGCGTTATATAGTGTGTCCAAATTAAACACTTCACTGTCTTTCAATACATTCACCCGTCTTTCACTTATAATGTCATCCTCACTATCTGTTGTCAACCTGTTAAAGTACTCAGGTCTTAAGGTCATAAGGTCTTCTATTTTCCTTAAGTCACTTTCTGTCGTTGAATAAATTCCCGCTAACTGTCTACCACTATTCTTTTTCTTAAATGAGTTCCTTCCTTTATTTCTGTCGTCGGTCTGCTCACTGTTTCCTGTCAACCTTACGTACCGTTTACACTTCCCCATCTCGTCCTCAGATGACACACTAATAATAGTCCCTTCATCAGATTCATTATAGTAGTTCACCGCAGCCACGTCGACTCTATTCTCATAGTCGCCTTTAGAACGTCTGACTTTCTTTCTCTTTCTCGGTCTTCGTCCCTTAGTCTTTCCTACTTTATTGTCATATAATCCAGTATTTACATAGTCACCAACCAAAGCTCTGTCCGTCTGTCCACCAGCAACTACTCCATATGAGGGAACATCACGCCTCGATTCAGGATCTGCTCGTAGTGCAACACTCTCATTCTCCGAATCCTCAGTAATAATATCCGTTTCAGCATCACTATAATATTTGGCTGTAGGAATATCTTCTCCATAACTTGAACTCTGGCAGCTAATATTCCTACACCATTTGGGAATTAGTTTCCTGTCTATAGCTGAAGAACTTGACATGGCACTACCTCTATTTACAACCATACTATTTCTTTCTTCAATACTTCTTCTCTTTATCTTTCTTTCGTTCTTGGTCCTCGTCTGTCCATCTTTCCTATCTTCAACCTTGTCTCTCTTAGTCAATTGAGTTGGTTTTGACTGATTCTCTATTAAGTCAGTTTGAGTTCCCTTTGTTAACCTGCTGACTGGTTGTACCTGAGTCTGCGTACTACTTTCTACTGTATTATTTGTCTGCGTCTGTGTCTCTCGGTTTATTTTCCTTACTAACACCGTCGTCTTCTTTTCCTGTTTAACAGTCATATTTGCAATCACCTTGGGAATAGTTGAATTTTCACTTACGTTTTCTACTTTGTTCTTTGAGCCTGACTTCAAATACTGTCTCTGTCTCTTTTCAAACCAGTCGTTACTTCTTTTTCTGGCGGTTTCACTATGAGAGGGCCAGTCCCACGATTTCTTTGCAAGATTTCTGTCACGCCCACTACTATACCAGTTTGACCTTTCACTATTATGTCTGTTCTTCTTACTGTCTCTTACCCTATAAGCATTTGGACTTGGTTCGTCATAACCAGCCGCACACATAGACCCATATCGTCTTCTGTCTTCATTAAGCACTGGCTGTCTCTTGTTATTCCCTCTTACTCTGTTGTTCCCTTTTATCTCATTACCTCTTACATTGCTCTGTAACCAGTGTACAAAACATTCTACCTCGCTGACTGCCACCTTTAATTCTCCTAACCATGCAGTCACGCGTCCTAATTCTTTATCCATTTTTATCCTTTATGCTATCTCAGCCGAAATAATTCTCACTTGTGTCGTTATGAATCTGCTCCGTTAAAATATTCCTAAACAGAGCTAAACTTGTGCTAAGGTGTCCTGTTCCGCCATGCTGAAATAATACTGAAACAAGGCAAGCAAAGAAACACACAATTACAATTTCCCAAATCCCAAACAGCACAATTCAGTTGTTTATAATATTGTAAGATGGAACATTAATCATAAGAAGCACCAACAATATCCTGTCCGAGCAGAGGAAGAATGAACCCTGTCTTCAATAAAAAAAACTCATATTTGTGGAAATCAAAAAGTTCCTTGTAGATATTTGCTTCTTAAACCACAATAATGTCCTGTACTCCGCTCTAATTAAGGAATTCGGAACATCACGGGAGACCTCGAAATACACAATTTTACTCTGACTCTATCTACTTAATTAAGCAGTTACCTTCTTTTACTCGCTGACGGATCAACCAACAAGAGCCCGCATCAACTGAAATTTAGTCTCGGAATTCAGGTGGCGGAGTTCAGATATCCCTTCTCTTCCCTCAGGTAATTTCGTCCTTCTCGTGGGCTGCCAGACAATCTTCAACCCCTGGTCGGGTCACATCTCATGGGCTGCCAGACAAATCTTCAACCCCTGGTTGGGTCCCTTCCTTGATTCTCGAGTGGGTAATTCACCGTTAAATGGGTCGTAGGAATTACGAGGCCCAAAAATGGATTAGGTGTGTTTGGGTCATAGGAATGACGAGGCCCAAAAATGGATTAGGTGTGTTTGGGTCATAGGAATGACGAGGCCCAAAAATGGATTAATATCAGCCAACGGCCAGTGATGATCTGACCTTGAACGAGTTCTGACTTCAGATGAAACCTTGAACTTAAATTGGAGGCAAGTCCCTTGAAAATGGCAAGGTTCATGCAACGGCCA
>OY992882.1:83665947-83850947 GCA_963921405.1 Cepaea hortensis | reverse complement strand
CAGCTACATCAGATCAGTTGCGGACATGTTATAAGATTCTGAACATGTAGATCCCTTCGCAACTGATAACATCTGATGGAAAACCTGCCGGATATATCTGATAAAGATGCCTTGAAATTGTGATATCACTGCCGATTAAAAATTAGTAAGGGAAATGCCACGGAAAACACGTAGAGAATTAAACTGAATACAGATTTTGCTTTCACAACAAGACCAGCGTCCTACCTGGGACCCTGCTGGTGTGATCAACTTAGTGCTAAACTCCCATGAGGCGCCCGTGGGAGACCGGAGGCTGTAAAGGAAGCAAAGAAAAGTAACACTTTAACAGATTCAGTGCTAAACAAAAACTAGGCTTGGCCCAAACACAAATGGATGGAGGAAAATGGGAAGTAGGAGTCTGACTTAAAAGTTATTATGTTAGCAGACATGTTGTGTTATATCTCAAATTAAATGGGGTTTTAAATTGAAAACTACTGTATAGATATTTTAAGTACATTTTGATTTATAAGCCCACAGCTTTTACGGAAATAAGACGATTCATCATCCTATGACGCCTAATCACTTAACATAACATGCGTGTGGTATAATGTGACATGGGTGGGGGGGGGGGGAGACTTAAGTTACAAAAGGTTAATCAGTAACACATCTGGAAACGGTTTTTTGTGTGTTGGCTGGGGCTCAGTGATCTTTGGAAAGATGAAAGCAGTAGGAGAAGGGTCTCTAAGGATGAGACCCTGCGACCAAGGTTGGTGAGTTGGCTGAAGAGGGCTGTGGTCGTCTTTAGTGAGTTTTACTCCTCGCGAAAAATACAAAACAACAACAGTCTACAAATAGCTGTAAAGGGAGCCGCCATAGTCTAGTCGTAAGGTGCTAGCCCGCTGGTTATGGGTTCCATCCGCATCGTGGCGGATTCGAACATTTTAAATTGACCAGGGCTTCTATACCGATCCTGCCTATAATAAGTACCAGGAAATGTGATTCGAACATGCGACCACCACGTCGACAGGAAACGCAATCAGACTCTCCTGCAATGCCATGACTTGTATAAACTGCAGTTGTCGCTTTTATAAACGTATCTATTTTGGTTCACTCCATGGTTCCAAATGTTGCTGTATGTAGCCGGAGCGCAGTGTTGGGGTGAGCGCCCAACATTGCTTAAATACCCCAAATGGCTCGTGAATACAAAACCTCTGCAGCAAAAGTCCAACTCCTGGCCTTCATGTGAGGGAACTCTTTTAACTAACAGGAGAAGGGGCGACGGCGAGTTTCTGGCACCGAAAAATAACCAGTATGCTCTAGATGTGTATGCACGTACATGCATGCGCAGACAGGTGTGTGCGCGCGTACACATCTACAATCGAATGAGACCACAGTCTGCTCTAGCAAAGAAAGGTGCTGAAGACGGAGGCAACCAGCCAGGAGGTGCACCACAGAAATCAGGCTGCCACGCAATCACGCAAAATGGAATATGTCGACTTCTGCTAAATGTTATGGTGCTCGCCCTGCATTGGACCCCCAGGCAGGTGCAATGCTGGGCCCTATGTCTCGAAAGGGTCCAACCACAACTACTGGAGGTCCTTCTCAGATGTCCTGTGGAGCCAGGGGAAATGAGAATAGGACGACTGGCTTCTTCTTCTTCTTTCGTTCGCTTGAAATATGCCTATAACTGCAGTGCTGTCTCTTGTATGAATTGAACTGTCTTTTTCAGTTCACACAGCGGTCCATAGAGTTTATCTTCCACTGTCGTCTCTCTAGGCCAGAAGGTTTGCCTAGATATGTTATATTTTGGGCAGTCTTGGAGTATGTGCTCTGCTCTCTGCGACGCCAATCCACATGTACACATGGCTGTTTCACCAATCTTGAATTTTGTATACATGTGGTTGCGTAATCTATTGTGCCCTGTTCAGAGGCGCAGAATAATTACTTGTTCTGGTCTATCCATAACGTGGTAGTCATCTTGAGCAGGTTTTGGTGGCTTTCTGACTGATTTGATCATTCTTTTCTTTTGGTGGTATGTTACAGGCACATCAGGCTGTTCTTCTTTGGCTCCTTCCTTAGCCAATTGATCAGCTCTGTCGTTCCCGGGTACTCCACAGTGGGATGGTATCCACTGTATGGTGACCTTATGCTGACTGCTAAGTTCAGAAAGTAGTGTCCTTAGTACTGGCAATTTCCCAGACAGGAGCGCCTCGAGTACTGATTTTGCATCTGTCAATAGCACCACAGGTTGTGTACCATTGCTGGTATTTAGTAATTTCTCTGTTGCTATCTTGATTGCCTCAATTTCAGCATCGTAGTTATGGCAGTACTTTCCTGTCGGTACTCTAGCTGTGTCCCTGGTATTATTTGGGTATTCTATGTACACTCCCGCTCCTCCATTTCGAACAGCATTTTGTGCTGACCCATCTGTGTAGACTCGGATCCAGAGGTCCTGTGGGTATTCTTCATCAAGGAAGCTGAGAGTGGCTGTTCTGCGCTGTACACTGTTATGATCTTCCTTGTCAAATATTCCTCTCACTTTTGTCTGGATTTGTAATGATAGTCTATGCTCATCTTTCCATGGAGTTCGCTCTGGAATAGTTGTTAGGGGGATACCAACTGTGGGCAGATCGGTGGTTTCTCTGCAGAGTGGACGACTGGCCATACTAAACAAAGACTTAAAATAATGCACTGGAATGCGGAGGGAGTCAGCAACAAAAAAATAGAATTATAAAACATCTTGGACCAAGAAAAAGTAAGCATATGTTGCCTGCAAGAAACTCACCTCAACGAAAATATAGCCTTCAAAATCAGAGGCTACCAGTGTTACCGATCTGACTGAAAGGACAGGCGAAAAGGTAGGATACTGACCCTAGTAAAAAATAACATCACTGCTTCCCAAATCGAAGTCTACGTGGAAGGGTTGAGTATCAGACACTTAAACTTAAGACATGTAATACAGACCTACATCTGATCAATTACTACTGTCCAAGTGACAGCACACAGGTACTGGACACACTACCATTAAAACAAAAAAATCATTGTGTGTGGCGATTTCAACAGCCATTCGCAGAGCTGGGGCTATGATCACATGGACCAGAGAGGAGAGAGACTGGAAGACTGGCAGGATAATAATAGATTCATCTTGATTAACAAGCCGTCCGACCCACATACTTTCTACTCGAGATCATGGCACACTACAACTACACCTGACCTGGTTTTTCATTCACCAGACCTGGAGTGGAACATTACACGAATTGTTGGGAAACAACTTGGTAGAAGTGACCATCGGCCAGTCTTTCTAACCGTAGAAAATGAGCTTGTAAGTGAAAGCAGCACCCTCTCGAGGTGGAACTACAAGACAGCAAACTGGGCAATGTACAAGCATCGCACCAGCATACTGGGTAGAAACCTGAACACCCAGAAAGACATAAATAAAGTAGTTGAAGAGTTTGGGAAATGCATACTACAGGCAGCGCGAGAAACAGTACCAAGAGAAGCCCATAAACTATATAAACCCTACTGGAGTAGTGAACTGGAACAGTTGCATAAAGATGTGGAAGTGTGTAGAAAGCAAGCAGGGGTCACACCCAGCCAAGAGCACCACAATAAATTCCAGCACGCAAAAGCCAAATTTCAAAGGGCCAAGCTGCAGGCTAGACGGAAAAGCTGGCAGGAGAAGACGGAGTCTCTGAACTTTGAAAAAGACACAAGGAAATAGTGGAAGCTAATAAAACAACATAACGATGAGGGCATAGGGAGAAACTCAAAAATTGCACTACATAAGGATGGAAACATCTAAACAAGAAAGCAAGCACCTGACCATTTTGCGGACTCATTCGCACAAGATAACAATATCAAAATTAGTCCAGAGAAACAACAAGAGATTCGAGAGAACCGACAACATACAGGACAGAAGGAAATAGTACATGAGGTTCTGGAGGCATCCATCACAATCAGCGAACTGAAACTAGCCATATAAAAATTGAAAATGAGAAAGTCACCAGGAGCTGATGGTATCTCCAATGAAATGATCAGAAACCTAGGAACAGAGGCCAAAGCAAAGCTGTTGCAGATCTTCAATAATAGCTGGACCTCAGGCAGTATTCCACAAGCCTGGAGAGAAGCAATCATGATACCCCTCCTAAAATCAGGGAAAGATGGTTCTATTGCCTCTAGCTACAGACCAATTAGCCTCACCAGCTGTCTCTGCAAAACACTGGATCGCATCATCAATCACAGACTGCAGTGGTACATTGGAAGTAAAAACATCCTTGTGCCACAGCAGGCTGGCTTTAGGCAGTGCTACTCTACGGAAGATCAGACAACCTACCTCTCTCAAGAAATTGAGGATGCATTCCAAGAGAAGAAGCTGGTGCTTGCGGCATGGATAGATCTGAAGAAAGCCTTTGACAAAGTCTGGAAAGAAGTTCTGATCAAGAAACTGAAAAACTGCAAAGTCAATGGAAGAATGTACAAATGGGTGAAAGCATACTTGCACAACAGAAGAGCCCGAGTACAGATAGACGGACTCAAGAGCAGGAAAGTACTACTGCGTCACGGTCTTCCCCAGGGCGGAGTCTTGTCCCCCACATTTTTTCTAATCTTCATCAATGATCTCGCTGCTAATCTAACGCATGGAATTAAAGCGGCAATGTACGTCGATGACCTGGTTTTATGGACCACAAATATGCTACAAAGAGCTGTAGATACATTTGCTGCATGGGCAAATAGATGGTGTGTCAGGATAAACACTGACAAGTGCAGCACCACTCTATTTACCCTCTCTCCAAAACAAAAGGCAGGGATCATCCAGATAAATGGAACACCCCTAAGAGAAAATAAAGAACCAACATACCTTGGAGTAACATTTGATGACAGGCTGACATGGAGAAAGCACATCAACAAAGCAGTAGCAAAAGCCAGAAGGAAAATAGCCATCCTGAGAAAGCTAAGTGGAACCACATGGGGAGCCAGTGGGAAAATACTTAGCAAAGTTTACCAACAGAGCATACGACCACACCTGGAATATGGGTCAACTGCGTGGTGTTCAGCATCAAAAACCACACTACAAAAGCTGGACAAGGTGCAAAATCAAGCACTTAGAGTCACCACAGGAGGGATGAGATCAACCCCTACAGTGGAAATGGAGAAGATGGGGAGGACACAAGCACTGAGTGAGCGCAGAGATACGAAAACGCTAATACAAGCTTGCCAGGCCACCCTATGAAGAACAGTTTGAAAACCTAGCTATGGGGAGGTTGAAAAGACGTAGTTTTATCCACCAGGCCAAACGACTCTGCGTGCAGAGAAACCACCGATCTGCCCACAATTGGTATCCCCCTGACAACTATTCCAGAGCGAACTCCATGGAAAGATGAGCGTAGACTATCATTACAAATCCAGACAAAAGTGAGAGGAATATTTGACACGGAAGAACAGAACAGTGTGCAGCGCAGAACAGCCACTCTCAGCTTCCTTGATGAAGAATACCCACAGGACCTCTGGATCCGAGTCTACACAGATGGGTCGGCACAAAATGCTGTTCGAAATGGAGGAGCGGGAGTGTACATAGAATACCCAAATAAAGCTAGGGACACAGCCAGGGTACCGACAGGAAAGTACTGCCATAACTATGATGCTGAAATTGAGGCAATCAAGATAGCAACAGAGAAATTACTAAATACCACCAATGGTACACAATCTGTGGTGCTACTGACAGATGCAAAATCAGTACTCGAGGCGCTCCTGTCTGAGAAATTGCCAGTACTAAGGACACTACTTTCTGAACTTAGCAGTCAGCATAAGGTCACCATACAGTGGATACCATCCCACTGTGGAGTACCCGGAAACGACAGAGCTGATCAACTGGCTAAGGAAGGAGCCAAAGAAGAACAGCCTGATGTGCCCGTTACATACCACCAAAAGAAAAGAATGATCAAATCAGTCAGAAAGCCACCAAACCTTGCTCAAGATGACTACCACGTAATGGACAGACCAGAACAAGTCATTATTCTGCGCCTCAGAACAGGACACAATAGATTACGCAACCACATGTATGCAAAATTCAAGATTGGTGAAACAGCCATGTGCACATGTGGATTGGCCTCGCCAACATATAACATATCTAGGCAAACCTTCTGGCCTAGAGAGACGACAGTGGAAGATAAACTCTATGGACCACTGTGTGAACTGAAAAAGACAGTTAAATTCATACAAGAGACAACATTGCAGATATAGACATATTTCAAGCGAACGAAAGAAGAAGTAGAAGGTTCACTCCATGGTGCGAAAACGTTTGCGCCAACTGTTGTTGCTTTACAATAGCATAACTTTCTATTAAACTGCCATTACTTTAATGAAGAACGAGTGGTCCTAGTGAGTTATTTCTAAACAAAAATTCGGAAATGGCAGCAACAGAGCTACAACATATAGTCAGTGGAAGAAATACAAAGGCTTGAAAGGCTTGCCAAACATAATATACAGCAGAACGAAAATAATAATTTAGCAAAGTAAATAGCACACCGACAATCCGGAGATTGGTCCTATTGAGAACTAGTTCTTTTTAGGGCAATCGCCCGAAAAGATTAAGAAATATTCAATGAAAGGAATTCCAGCGACAGAAATACACCGGGAAACGGCAAATAACTTAGAATCCCAATTATAACCTAACTAAATGTTGAAACTTGTAATTTGATAATTACAATAACAAAAGCCAGGTGTGCTTTGAAGTACCGTATGTGGAACAGGCTTGAAGTATGTGGTCCGCTCTCTGGAGAGAGAGAGAGAGAGAGAGAGAGAGAGAGAGAGAGAGAGAGAGAGAGATTGTGTGTGTGTGTGTTTGTGTGTGTGTGTGTGTGTGTATGTGTGTGTGTGTGTAAAAAGATATATATTCTAGCGTATATTGAGAATCTTTAACTGTCTCTGGACCCAGAGGCACACGAAAACAGGGGAGACTTAAAATACAGAGAGAAGAGAATTAGAGACAAATGTGTAGAGAGTGCTGCGGGAGATACCACAAATGAAAGAGCTTGGTGTCATCTACTTAAGGCCTTATGCTCCAACTGAGATAGAGAGCAGAAGAGATAGAATGAAGCAGTCGTTTACAGAATGTACACCTCGAGTTTCAAGCCTTCATTCGTGTCGACAAGATGTCATATAATGTAGCCGTGTAAGAGCAGCAGATAATCAACATGTGGCATCTCCGCATTAATGCCCGGCTGTAGTGAGTCTTGAACACCATATGGGCTGCGTACAGCTGTAGACAGAAACATAAAACCAGTTGCTTGTGTCTTGTAACGGACCTTGCTATCAACCCCAACACTAAGTTAATTCACTAAATAATTTTACGTTCAGAAGTTTGTCATTGCTGTCTGGGCGAAAAGTCAACTAATTTGCCGTCGGCGCACCGGATGTTTAAACTCAAGTGCATTAAATCTCGCTACCACGCACACTTCCTGTAGAATTTAGAGGGATTTATAACCAAACAAACAGGAAACCAACGTCAAGGGTTAGCACCGTCTGCCTGTCAGAAGGTAAAAAGGAAAGGACGTAGAAATTGAAGGAAATGATAGTCTGTTTTTCGCCGGGGGTTTGTCGTTCGCTTGAGCCACGAGGGGTTTTTCTACGTACAAGGTTAAAGTTTGTTGCATATTATGTACAGGACGTCGCATTTTAGGCTGTTTGTGATTTCGGGCAAATTAACGTTCTGTAGTTTGCCATTGCTTTCTGAACGATCGGCACTCATACCATTTTATTAAAAAAAAACGCAAGGCGGTCTGCTGCCAAATGGCCGGCAGCTGTGTTTAGATCGCGGTATGAAGGATTACGAACTGTGTCCGTAACCCCTTCGCCACAGAACCTTCACATGCAGGGTATATTATCATTATTATTATAATTTAGTTCGCTGGCTTTTAACTTGACCGTAGTCGGCACACGTGCAACTGCTGCTATTATAGTAGTAGTTGCTGCTACTAGTTACTACACTGAACTGCGGTATATTCGTGAAATTCTGCTGCTGCAGTTTCTTTTAAATGTTCCTCTTCTTCTTTGGATCATTTATAAGTGGATGACAGCGATAATCATTGCCGTTCGTTCCGTGTAAAACAACAACAAACTCTCTTCAGTGAGCTTCCCAAGCGGTATTCCTTTATGAAGTGTCCCATCTCTAATTCATACGTGTTATATTTGCTCGGGGATTTCTAGGCTAGTCTCTTCAACATGTTCACTCTAAGCAGGAGCTCTAACGGCAGTTTTAGTGATACGATGGTATCTGGAAATTTTAAAAAAATTCGTCCAGTTCTCCACGTCCCTGTTCTAATGGCTACGGTTGCCTTCTCGTGTTTTCCTGTCTTGACATTTCCTGTTTCGTAATTGTAACATGTCTGGGTTCATTAACATTACCGGCCCTAGGAAATAATAGACGGAGGTAAAATGGGGCTGGGTGGTATGTCCTCGGAAAGGGCAAATAAGAAGATAGACGGGGAAGGTTGGAGGCAGTGAGTTTAAGGGGAAGTCGAGGAGACGTCAGCAGTAGTAAGAGAGACGCAAATTAATTAGCAAATGGGGTTTGCAGCCCCCGATAAATCCTTCTTTACGGGGTTATCCCGCCATCTTGTTTCGTCATAAAAGCGGACCTCATTTTTCAAATTTTGGCGGAGATTTTCTTGGGTCCGGTTGTCCCGATGAATACTTCCTGTTATCACATCCTGTGCGGGGGCGGGCGTGCGCGAACAGGTACCTCCGCCGGCCGCCTCCGCTTCCCCCGACCGCTCCTGAGACCATTAAAAGACAGCGAGGAAAGCCCCGGTCATGTGGAATACTTATATAGATAAGTAGCCCAACTAGTCGCCGGGCACCTGGGTTCGAGTCCCAGAGTGTGTGGGGGTGTGTTTAGGGGTTGGCCGATGTGAGAGGCGCCAGGAAATAAGCCCCTACCCCGGATATTATCCTTTGCCCCACAACGGGGCCACCAACCACGCCTACTAAGAGGAAATGAAGAATGGCGAGCCACAAGGTCCTGATCGGAGTATAAACTACACTTTGATCTGGCCCAAAAGATAGCTTGGGCGTAGTCAGCGTTGGGAAAAAATACTGAAGCCAGATTACGGCTAATAATTCTATATATGGGTATATTGCCACAATTAATAAACACGTAATAACATATAGATAGTGATTAATTCTAGAGAATATAACACTGGAGACCAGTCTCAATTGTATACATTCAATTAACTTAACATAATCAGTGAAATTTCCAAATTAATCAGTAAAATAATAATTTATTAATTTAACGCCAGTTAATTCCCTTCCATATTTTGGAAATAATTGTGTCCCCTGGATGTATGCAGGAAACGGCAGTATTTTACATAACTGAGAAGGACTAATGAAAATAACTTGCTTTAGAATTAACGCCCGATAGTGAATTATGGAATATAACGGTATAAAAGACGCTAAATCGATTGAGCACATTGCCTAAGTTGTAAACAAAGAGTGTAGGGTACTATGCTTAGGTGGTGAATGTGTAAACAATACGAAAAAAGACCGGAAATAGCATTCGGCTTATATTTTGTCGTAGTCTAGCTAGAATTTGTAAAACATATGCTGCTGGCAAACCGCCGAAGGTGTAAACAAATATTGTAAGGTACTATGCTTGGGCCGCTAACTAAAGGAGCTTGTTGTAATGTCGATCTTCCACAATAAATTGTCATGCCCCGCAGTGCGTGTGTGTGTGTATGTGTGTGTCTGTCTGCTTGCATGTGGCTGTGCATGCGTGCGTGAGTGTGTGTGTATGAGTGCGTGCGTGTATGCGTGCGCATGTGTGTGTGTATGTGCCATGTCATCTCACGAACAAATGTATGCTTCGTACTATAGCTATGTGTCTATCTTTTACATATTTCAGTCAAGCTTTAATGCATTGCATTAACAGGATGTCGCAGTCAGCCCCATCATGGTTTGGTTGTTTGTGTGCCATCATGATTTGCCGTGTCCTCTCACGACCAAGTGTATGCTTCGTACTATAGCTATGTGTCTATCTTTTACATATCACAGTCAAGCTTTAATGCATTGCATTTACAGGTCATCGCAGTCAGCCCCAGCATTCATGCTTCCTGTGCAAGATTGCCGTTGTCTTTCTGAACGACAGGCAACCATGATCTTCTGTAGTGTCTGTCATCAGGATTACCATCATCATCATCACCCAACACCACCAACAAAATCATTATCATCATCATCATCATCAGCAGCAGCAGCAGCATCATCATCATCTGAGGGTGACCGACTGGGTGACTCATCACGGGGCTATGTCGGCGGAGTGAACGTACTGAACGTGTTCAGACATGTCTTTGGGGAAGCGCCCAATAGCCAGATGTTTGATGTGCCCGACACTCAGATGATTGATAGCCCGGTTGTCTACAATACTCAGATGTCAGCACACCAAGCAGGAGACCAGTCTTATGACTACATACCAAGTGACATATACATACCACGCTACCAGCCGGAAAAACCGCTCCCAGCTGACGCCCGCTTACGAGACTCTGCGTGATAAACGGGATTACGGAGAAAGTGTTGTAACCCCTCGGCCAGAGAGACCGGCCTCCTCTACCAACTAAATAATTATTAATCTAGGGTATTAAGAAAAACAATTTTACTACGACAAGAGAACTCTAAAAAGAGACAATGACCCTTATTTTCATACTTACTACACTTAACTAGTGTTATTGAACAATAATGTCATAAACATACACAATCAGTGCATTAACAAAACAAGATTATATACATATTCATCTATATCTATATATCTATTTCCTGGCTGTGCCCACTGTACAATCCATCATCATCAGTGCTGTCTCAGTTTTCTATTATAATTAGTATGCCTCTTGTTGTGGACTATTATAATCTGTGGATAAAACTGGATACACTTTGATTGCTCCACCATTAAGTTCTTGGATCTGTGCGGCAATCATTCAGTGCTAAATATATGTGATAATTTACTGAGTTACGTCTACCTTTGTACATAGACTAAGTTCTCATGGATACCTGTCCTTTTTAGGGGGGGGGGGTAGAAGAAATCTGCCGGAAGTAGCTTGTAACTAGTATTTGGCCTCACTCTACCGGCTGCCTCACTCAGTCAAGCTGCTTCATTCATCAAAGTCAGGTCTGGATCTAATTGGATCAGGCCACTCCCTGAAATTTTAGCATTCAACATACATCTAATCACATCCTCAATATGACATTAGAAATGCAATGCTGCAAACTCCTAAGAACACAACAAGTGAAATCAATAAAAGGAATCTTGTTCCTAGAGAAACATAAACAGGAGACAGATGGTCTTGGTGGTTTCAATTAGTTATCACCAACATAATTGGTTGCTCTCCCTCCAATCTTCCATTATAAGGTGTTCAATGTTTAGACTAATAGATGTGTAGTTTCATCTTCACCTATACCTGTCCTCGTGGTTTCCAAATTGACTAATACCTTGATTGATTTGGAATTTGACAATTAGGTCCACCATCCTCTTTTGTACCTAGTTATTTTCTCTACATCTTCTTCCTTTAAAGGAAAAAGATCTCAGACATTAATGTTGTTTTTTTTTAATCATTCCCCATTGCAATGAGTAGTTACTTATAAACAATATAAGTACATCATGGTATCAATTCTTGTATAGTATTCAGGTGCATTCTTCTTAATTAAATGCTTCAAGTGAGAAGTTATCTTCCCTTCTCTTCTCATGGATGTAATTTGCTTTTATCTCATTTATCATCATCATCATTGTTATTACAATCCTCAACATTATTCTTATCATTATCATTATATCATTATCATCATCATCATTATCATTGCAATCATCATCTTCATTACAATCATCATCTTCATCATTGTTATTACAATCATCATCGTCATCATTACAATCATCAGGACAATAGACCCTATGTTGTAACAGGAGTGACATGAAATACAAAGTGGAGTCTTGATTAAGACACAAAACCAGGTGCTTGTAGTATGCGTGATAGGTAATATGGGTTGTGTCGTGCTTAGAGCACAAAACCAGATGATGGTACCATGAGTGATATTTAATACAAACTGGTATCATGCGTCGGAGTGCACTAATTTATTAAGTAATGTATGGGCTACGCCGAACATATTCTCTGCAGAGAGACAGGATATTACATATCAAAGTTGCCTTCTATCATGAGATTGATTGCTATCTTATACTCCTTCTTAGCATGTCACTTCTATTCACTCTTTCACACTCATTCATCAGAAATCAATCTCATACTTGCATGTAAGATAAGTAATTATTCTAATGTGATTTCCCAATGATAACTTTAAATGTTTAACACCATTTACACCACAATGAAATCGCATCCTTCCATAAACCATTCATCATACACAATCATATTTGTATGGATGACAATTAAGCATATGTGTATTCTTTACACATGATACATTCCCATATGTTTAATCAATAATGAAATCACACATGACTCACCACAGGCATGCTCTCTTCAATTATATAGAGTTATGTGATCATTATGCATACTTATGAGATTCACAAAAGATGATTCTTCATGTATAACAATAATGAAATCACACATGGATCACCGCATGCTCTCATCAAATGCATAGAATTATGTGATACACCCAATCCACATTCATTCACCATGCATCATAATCACACTTGCAGGGGTGATTATTTGGCATTATTATGTTCCTCACAAATGGTCGATCCACATGTTTACAACAACTAAAATACCTTTGACTCACCATATGGATGCTTTCACCCACCACACAAAATTATGATAAATATAAAAATCTATTTACCTCTCATGTGCTCATGTACCTTTCTGTTACACATTATACTAATTTTTCTTACCAGTGTTGGCACGTTTAAAATAGTTTCTTCTTAGTGAACTAGGTATTCTTAGCTTCCTAAATCTTAAGTTACTCACCAACTTCCAATTCACTGCTGATTGAGTTTAACTACTTAAGAAATAAAATGTACAACTTAGGTCTAATGCTTACACAATAAATAAGTTGTTTGACTGGGAGAAACAGAAACTCGCTGTGGTTTGTCCTAATGTACAGTTCATCCATGACTATGACAACTGAATATAATATTTAGTTTCTACTAAATTAATTTCTTAAGGACTAATCACGTCATTTTCAACACACTGACATACCAACTCTTCTCGGGAAACAGGCTCACAGACTAAACTAATTTAAAACATTATTGTTTTTATCTTATTCTTTTCGAATGGCTCCATCACCACATGTCAACACCCAGATGTCAAGTCCGAGATTTGGTTGGTTTTCCAAATACACTGCCTGCTGGTTGGTTGGTCTTTTTCTCTTTAGACTTTATTGTCGTACTGGCGTTCGTAGAGATTTGAGGCCAATGAGATCGTGTATCGGTCGTTCGTCTCTTTTATGCTAGCTTTTCGGGTCCAAGTTTTTTGGCTCAATGTCGCTGTTGCTTCGTATTGTCATAAATCGAGTTTGCAGTGTAAAATTAGGATTTCTTCTTCTTCTTCTGCGTTCATCCGGAGTTGTTTTTTCGGATGTGATTGCGTTGTGCCTGTTTACAGCAGAGCTGTATTCTTGCGCCGTTAGGCCGACACATCCGACTTCTGCGGGCATTTGTTGACCGGGTTAACCTTCCCGGGGAAATTAGGATTTTAGAAGCGGGGAACAAACCATCACTGTTGTGATGTCACTCTTGAATATTCTTCGCGATGTTGTCTGCTTGCGAAAATATATCACAAGAATCTACAGTCAGGACTAGAGACAGACAGTGTTGGAGATCCATTGTAGCCAGCCTTCGTTGTGGAGACGGTATCTGATCGATTGATTGATCGTTCAGAAAGCAATGGCAAACTAATGAACGCAAACTTGCCAAGACATCAACAACAGCAGTAAAATGCTAGTATAGACAGCGATGTCCTGTAAAAAGGATATAAAATTTAAAAAACAAAAATATTGGAATAACATTGTAAGTGACAGTCGGTAAACTGCCCTTTTACATGCTGTAATGGGAATTTGGGATATTGTACTTGACCCACATTGTGTATTTGTTGTCACAGTGTGGGTGATGTGGTCAGTATCATGCTGCCCGCCTTTACTTCCCAATGCATTTCCTGGCGCTAATTTTCAGCATGGACCTGGGAGCCGAGGCCAATTTTATTTTTGTTTCTTCTTCTTCTTCTTTGCGTTCATCCGGAGTGATTTTTTCAGATGTGATTGCGGTGTGTCTGGTTAGGCACCCTCGGGTCGAAACCCTCAGGCCAACACATCCGACTTTTAGCGTGCATTTTTGACCAGGTTAGCAATCCTGGGAGACTCTCACTTTTGTGGTACCGTCCACATCTCAGCTGGTCTAGTTGGAACAGTCGAAGACTACACGGTCATCCCTCAAGTGAAGGCAGGGACAGTCCATAGCATTTTCCGCCATCCTGGGTGGCTTCCATAATTGCAGAGCCGGCACATAACGCTCTGGTGCTGGGTTCACCGAGGGAATCGTCACGTCCTGCTCATGGCTGTTTTAATTCCTCACTTCAATATATTGGGCATTTGGCTCGCCCTGGGCCGTTCCTGCACAAACCAGTCAGCTCTGCGGTTGGTTTCCACTAAGCGAGTTTTCGGACATGTGCTTGTCCCTGTACCCATCAGAGCTGTTCCAGGCACGGCGGACATTCGGAAAACTACCTAGTCAGAGCTGTTCCGAACAAGAGCGGCATTCGGAAACTAGGTAGTCAGAGCTGTTCCTAGCACGGGAGACATTCGGACGAGACATTTCACTCGGACGTAAATGCGTAGTGTCAATTTTTAGTTTGCCACCCGTAGGACGACACTTCCGACTTCCGGCGGGCATTTTTTAGTGAGGTTAGCCTTCCTCTGGTTTCGAGACACGTTAGACTGTTGTAATGTCACCCACATCTCAGCTGGTCAAGACAGAACGATCAACGATATCGTGGTCTGCCCTCAAGGGAAGGCAGGGGCAGACCATGGGCATTATCTCGCTATCCAAGGAGGCTTCCATAATTGCAGAGCCGGCACATATTGCTCTGAGACTGGGCTCACCCAAGGAGTTTCCACGTCCTGCTCATGGCTGCTTTAGTTCCTCACTTCCATGTGTTGGGCATCCCACTTGCCACTGATCGCTCAATCACACACCAGGAGCGGTCAGACTGCGAGTGACATCCACTCGGTAAGCTTTTGCTTGTGACTTCAGACCACGCAATAGGTTCGCTCGCCGTGCGTTCCATTTTGCGTTGATGAGACATTATTCCACTTTTGTCTACACTCTCTATGAGTTAGATACAGACAGTTTTCGTAACCCTTCGACTGGGGCACTTTTCTGACTTTTTTGTACTCGCTCACGAGGTAGGCTACATGTGCTGCCGGCTCAGCACCTTACCTTCGTGCAGCAGTGAACGGGAAACGGCCAGGCCCCTTCATCCGGGAATCTCTCATATCCCCCAGCTGGGAGCCTTCGAACATGTATCAGACCTGAGCATGTAGCTTGCTCAGTATCATGTTTCTATTTTCCGGTAGACGGGTATCAGCCTGGCTCTAAGATCCGAGGGTTTGTGGCTTAGAGGCGTTCAGCCACAGCCCTCGACAGGGAGCCTTAAGAGTTTTGTCCGGACCAAGAAATTCTGCCTTTGTGCACCTCATTTAAATTTTGACTGCTATCCTCAGTCTATGCCTACAGAGCAGCAGGTTGTGTCTCTCTTAGTCTGGTCCCTATCCCATAAGCTGTCCGATATGTAATTTTTCACCCATCGGAAAGCAAATGGGGTCTATGGGACACGCAAGCTCCCCCACCACGTCAAGGTGGAGACACATCGGGGGAGTTATTTTTGTTTAATCTGCCTTGATGAGGATTCGAACCCATAACCACCTGAGCTGCAGCTTAGCCACTACGCTACTGCAGCTCCCAGAAATAAAACAGTCGATACACTACTGGAGCCAGTGCAGCTCTCACTGGACTCAAGGAATGGCAACAATTGATATTCCTGTGTACTACGTTTACCACATAAGAACCGACCAATCGCGTCACTTGTTTAAATGCTCATAATAAACTAGACCAGTGGTTCTCAACCTTTTTTGGCCCATTCCCCCCTTCACCATATTTTCAGAACGCCATTCCCCCCCCCCCCTTCCTATCAAAAATTTGGCCCGTTCCCCCCTTCACCGTATTTTCAGAACGTCATTCCCCCCCCCCCCTTCATATTTCCTATCTAAAATTCCCTCGCCCCTACACAGTATACGTAAAAGTGGAAGGCAAATGTAATAGCATATACTAAAACAAGTCTAGACATCCACATAAAACATGATTTGTGGGTCTACTTACTTTATAAAATGAATTTTAGAAGGACGAGACATACATAACTGTAAAGTATGAAGGGAAAAACTATGTCAAGTAATCGGTTCTTGTATTAACACGATCTTGAAATGGTCTTCATTCCCCCCCCCCCTGTAAACCATGAAATTCCCCCCTGGGGGGGGGGGGGATTCCCCACCGGTTGAGAACCACTGAACTAGACAAAACATTACAGCCCGATGTGTTTGAGTGTTTGTTATTTGACCTTTCGTTGATACATAGAAAATTATGGCACCTGGGGAGTAATTTAAATGGATAGATAAGATACGAATTTTGTCCATAACCCATAGTTATGGGTTAATGGGGTTGATAGACCTGGCTAATGATGACATCTTTTTAAGACTGTCGAGTTGAGTATGCATCAAAGCACATTTTGTAGCATATACAAAGAATATTTTAAAATGGGGTTTCTACTTATGAAATCATAACAGTTGGATACAGCTTGACAAGACGAATCCAACGGTACCTACACGAAATTATACGTTAATTCTAAGCGGAGTTATGAATATTCTTGTGTCGTGATTTAAAACCAGGAAGTGTAATGAGGTCCTAAGTAATGGGAGAGATTTTATCGCGGCTAAATAAGTTTGAAGCTGAGACTTTCTGCCTTCTATTACTGTGGCTTGTTTATTTTTAAACGGACAACATAGTACCGTATATCATTGCGTCAGGGGCGGCGAGGCCTAACTTGACGTATTATCTATTTTTCGATAGGATATGCCGTGACCTAATTAACAATTAAAAATGGCCGCCAATTGTTTAATATTCATTAAAAGTATGTCATATCGCTAACAAACCTGACAAGATGTATACTTTATTGTGCATTTTGGTAACAGGAAAGTAAAAGTCACATTCCTCTTTCGATAGAATGCCGACAGGATCGAGATGATCGACTTCATTGCACCGTTTTCTCCCATATTGCTCGGTCTCTTTCCGCAGGGTGGCCTGCCGAAAGCATTGCACAAAGCACGAGAGTCTCCAAGTCTCTGAGAAAAATGCACTTGACTTTTAAGACTTTTCGATAGGATGTCCTGTGACCTAATTAACTGTTATAAATAGCTGCCCTTTTATATTAAATAAATGTCATGTGAAATGTTCGTCGTTAGTGAAATGTTCGTCGTTATTGAAAGAACAATTCATAATAATGTACTCATAAATTCCTGATGCACCCATTGCATTGTGAAAGCTTTTTTTGTTGATTAAATATCATCCATTAATGTAAGTAAATAAGTTTGTAACTGCTACATAATTAAGTAGTCACTTTCCATAATAATAATAATTGATTTCTGTCGTATTATATATGTGTCGTCCCTGGGGTGAGGGGAATCAACACCCACATTCTTTTAACCCCATATCACTATCTTGAGGATCTTCTTGAGATCTGACCACAACACCCCGACAGTCTCTGGATCTCTCTCTCTCTCTTTCTCTCTCTCTCTCTTCTCTCTCTCTCTCTCTTTCTCTCTCTCTCTCTCTCTCTCTCTCTCTCTCTCTCTCTCTCTCTTACTATTGAACCAAGCCCCCTCTCATTCTTTTCCCAAAACACACTATACAACACTGGCTCTAACAAAAACAACAAATTAGTTTAATAGAGAAAAGCGTCATGTATGTGCAAAGTATATATGTAGAATGTCTGTCGTAAAATCTAGTGTGTATGTAGAATCAGACCGAATAGCTCAGGAGCAAAGTCTGTTTCATCACTGTACTGTCCAACCAACAGCACCATATATGATGGACAGAAGACCTCACCCAAATGATGTGTCTCTCAGGCCAAGTGTCGACTTCCTCCGATAGCTCTTGGACAATCCAGATGCTTGGTCATCAATAGTGGAAACAGTCCAATATTTATCATCAATCTAACACACACAGTGTAACTACTCTGTTCATAAATGTTCTGTGATCAGAGAATCCTAAAAATAATGTTACTGTCACTTTGGAAAACTAAATGTTAGTATTTAATTGTTCATAGGAATTCCCCAATTGTAACACACGCTGTTAATTGGTAATGATAGGAATTCACCAATTGTAACTCAAAATGTTAATTTTCCAGGTATCTATATCTACTAGTGTTCCTGGTACTGGTGTTATTGTCAGTGTCTTGATTTTACTGTGATGTAAACTATCACTCAGGAAACACACTTATATAATCATCGTTTCCTGCTCAGCAGAGGCCAGGTTCTTGCAGACCCTCTGGGTTATGGGCCCAGTGCAAAAGCCTCTCAGTAAATTCTGCCTTCAATGCTCGAGCCATGACTTTCTTCTAGTTGGTGGTAAAATCAGTTGGAACCTGTTGAAGAGAGAACACACCTGGTGAGAGCAACCCGATTCCAACCTTTATCAGGTGAGTGTAGGCCGACCGCTGCACTCAGATATATAACAGAGAACCACCCTCTGTCATAAGGCCGATGAGCTCATCACATCGGTCTGAGTCATGGTAAGACAAGGAAAGACTAGAGGAAAAGGGCAGAAACCCAATATATACCCTACTGGAAGATCCTACCATTGGACATTTCCCCCATCCCCCCAACCATCCTCAATCTCCCTAAATATTATCCCACTACATTGTCCTTAACTCACTGAGTTAAATGATATCTCACACCAGCTATTTTAAGCTACGCGGTAGGCTACTGTTGCCGACGATCTTATAATATGTTCTATCAACGCACATTACTACACTCGATTCCTAAGAATAATCTAATGTAGGTTTATTTAATTAATTAAATACCATATATTTATTCCTGCTTGAAATTGAGACTATTGAATAACACAATGGTTAAATGTCCGCCGATGCAAATCAACATGAGACACTATAGTCTCTCTCCGTAATCAAGCTAGGAAAAACGCACACGTCTTGGTGGTTTCACAACATTTGGTCAACTGCCCCAAAGTTGTTTATCCAGACTGTTTTAATACTGTGTGTGAATGACGTCACAAAACTTCCTAGACACTAGACGTCTAGAAGCTATTTTTCTCTTTCCGTTTCCGACTTAACGGAAACAACTGACTGGCTGACCCTTTCATCTGGGGAATCATCCCAGTACTTCAAAAATTCCCGCTAACCTGTAATCTGGAGACCTGTTTCCCCGACAACAAAAGATCTTGCCGACTTTTACCCAGACAGTTTGTCTATCACATCAAAAGGATGGCCGCTGCCTGCAGACGTATGGCGCGACAGTCCTTCCTCGATCAGCAACACATCAAAGAATGACGGCTGCTTGCAGGGGCATGGCGCGACATATTTTCATCGATCCACAACTTCAAGATTTTACGTGACAATTTCTACTTCAGCTCTATAATTACATTATTTTTAGTTTAGAAAGTAAACTAAACATTTCTGTATCTAAAAGTGAGTAATTAATAATTAAATACTAACTTTAAAAAAAAAACATAACTTATTTTACAGTATTGTATTTAAATTTAAATAATTGTGTACTGCTGCGCTGCTTAGAAAGAAAAAAAGTACTCCTTGCACAACTTACAGGCTTAGAGGGGTCATAATTATTTTCAGTCATGTCAAATGCTGAAATATTATACAAATACACAGATTGTCACAGAATGATGATAGTTTAGTGATTCCCAGATAAAATTAAATGTAACATTTAATGGCAATATAGGAGAAGGGTTAACAATCGAGTCGTTCAATCTGAGAGAAGGATAAATGGAAGGTTATTGACCGATTATCAGGGACAGGTGCTCACAGAGGTCAGTGACTACCGATCGTATCGGCCGACAAGAGGGAGACACGAATACATCGGAACGGGGAACACGAAGACAGTGTAATCTCTTTGAAGTACGACGAGCAATGAACGAAGAAAGCGATCAACGGGGTCGGATGCTTTGAAGTATTAGCGTACGGGGAACCCCGGGAAACAACGTAAGCACGGAAAGAAACGAGCAACTGACCACTACGTGATTTCACCGCCTTTTGATGTGCAGGATACGTCAAGAGACGAGTGTTTATTGTAGATCAAACAATCAACGGGAGACTTGGACACTCGGTATAAATTGGTAGAAAAGTGGTTTGATATTTAGTGTGCTATCAAACTGGACGGAAAGCTGGATTTATGTGTCCTGTAAATGAAAAGAAATATCCTCCCTTACAATGGGATAGAGTGCTTATGTGCGGATAAATTTCGATTCGGGGACTTACATTAATTCTAGATATATAAGGTAAAACTAATATTAGAGTAATATTAGCATAGGGAAATATGTGTTTGTGCTTAGGGTTTACTATTGCTTTCTATTTAGTGAATAGTTTAGACGTTAGTGAATTCTGCTGTTTATGTCAGAGTATTCTTTCGGAAGCGTTTTCATTACGGCTGGAGAAAGACACTCACATAAACAGTAATATGAAGCAGACTTAAATCACCTGATTTAATGTTTATTACCCAGGTTCCACTACACCGCCTGACATATCAAAGAAGATAGAACAGTACGTCTCTTGTACAGAGAAAGCAGTGTTGATAATAAAGGAAAGAACTTTCACTTTAATCAGGCACTTCACAGGTGCTGGGAAAATATGTCACTATAGCAAATTCAACCTAATCAGTCAATAAGAGTGGGTGACATAACGAATGGCAAGAAACAGGTTTTGGTGAACCTTAGTGAAAGAACTTTACGTTATAAAAGCAGAGTAATAGGGAAAAATATATTGCAATTAGGTAATCACCTAAAAGAAACATTGAAGAACACGAGGACATTTACCATAGAAATAGACATTTATATACATTGGTGATGTGTATTAAGTGGTGGAATATACTACCTTCCAAAATGGGACATATCTGAACTTCAGTGACTTACCTTTATTGGATTATATTTCTGATGATAAGACAGTGACAATTGTTTTTTCAAGAATTGGATTAAGTCAAGACTCAAGCTGAACGGAGCATCCAGGGTGAGAACGTTCCAATTCTATGTGTGATGTCCGATGTTTTGGCCGTTTGAATATGCTAGAGAAGATACGAAGACTAACGTCTAAAAGTCCTATCTTGCACTCACATTAGCAGACACTAACAACTACAGATACACATTCAATACATACAACTGACATAGTTTTCAACAATAAACAGGTTATTAATTGTTGGAGGAAACTGTTGTCAGGGTATGTGATGAAGGAGAGAGAGAGAGAGAGAGAGAGAGAGAGAGAGAGAGAGAGAGAGAGAGAGAGAGAGAGAGAGAGATAGTGTATGAAAGACGGAAGGGAGGAGTGTAGACAAAAGTCATTCAATACTCCCAATAGTAGAAGGATATTAAAGATGTGCTTGTCAAGTCCACTTTCCTCCAGGGACGATAAGTCACATAAAATGGTGGAGCGAGCGGGGTAATACATAATACCCACATGAACTGGAGGCATAACAGGGCGTATGCATAGAGGGGTACCTGCATATTGGCACAGGCATAGCGGAGTACCTGCATGTTGGGACATACTGATTGGAATAAATATAAGTATACATGGATGACTTTTAATGGAAGGAAGTCCATTGGATATATGGTGCCATTTCATTTAGGTTAGAGACATTACATTAATGCTGGTGACTTTACAGTGAGAAAGTTCCAGACAGGGTGAATGTGGATAGGTGGTAAGACACATTACATACCTAGTCACACGGGCACACGTCTACATAAGTCTTTATCCTATATCTTCTCTATGGATGGAGAGATTGGTTGTATTGTATTGTGTGGTGTCATAGATAAAATATAAATTAGATAGACATAGATAATAGAGATTTATAATAGAATATATTTCTATAGTAAGTAATTCTTTACTGCCTTGAGGTGTCTTTACTCAACTTGCTGACTTACCTGCTTTAACTATGGCCACTCCCAAAATAACTACCGCCGAACTGAGGGCAAACGGAGAGGAAATTGGGTTATCTGGTTCGGAGCTAACTGATTACATACAGGAAAGGGAGCGAGTATTTCGTCAAGCAGAACGAGAAGATCAAAAAGCCCAGTTGGAAGCAGAAGAGGCCAACAAGATACGGGAACATGAATACAGTATGAAAGAGCTAGAACTCAAGACACAAACTAAGGGTGAAATAGATGCAGCAGAAGGAAGTTCATCTTCACCTGGTGCAACCCACATGATTGGACATGGGTACCATGCCATGAAGTTTCCCTTAGCTGTCTATGATCAGTCTAAGGAACGCTTTGACCAGTACGCTTCTCGCTTTGAAGCAATGTCAGTCGTTATGGGGCTGGATAGGAGCAGATGGGCTCTTAAATTATCCCAGGGATTAATAGGTTCGGGGTTCGAGGTGTACACACGCTTACCACCAGGACATGAAAATAATTACGAGGAATTAAAAGCCTCTTTGATGAAGCATTTTGACATCACAGCACAAACGTATCGGAAGAAGTTTAGATCGTCTAGACGAGAGCCGGGAGAGCTATTCGCCGCCTACAGTTTAAGGCTTAAATCATATCTCCAAAAATGGATGGACTTGGCAGAGTTCAAGCGGGACTATGAGAGTCTGGAAGAAATGATGGTGGTCGATCAGATGCGACAGCAAATGTCAGAACCACTGAAGACATTTTTAGGAGAACAAGGGGCGGAACGGCTGGATGTTGTGAATAAGCTGGCGGAAAGATTCGTAGAAGTCCATGGGGAAGCTAAAGAACTAAGTACACAAACCAAAGGTCAGGAGAAACAAGAGAAAAAGAAACCCAAAAACTGGGAAGGAGAAAAAGTGGAACCTTATATAAAGACGTCAATGGAGAGTTCAGAGAAGGTGAAGGAAGGAAACCAGAGCACCTCGAATTCTTCAGCGAAACGACCGTGGTCCGAGAAGTGGTGTTCGATATGCCAGTCGCCCTCTCATACCACGAAGGACTGCAGATCGAAACCTAAAAGTTCTTACTTCGCAGCATGCAAAGTGACTCCTACGACGGTGATCACAGACAAGGCTGAGGTCGGCGAAGGAGCTAGGAACAAAAAGGACACACGGAAACCTTGGAAGGGAAAATGGTGCACACACTGCCGGTCGAAAACACATAATACTGTGGACTGCAGATGCAAGGCATAAGACGCCAATTGCATAACCAACCTCGAGGAATCAAAAGAGGAAGGCAAGGAAACGGTCAAGGAGATGGAAGACACTCCGGACCAAGAGAGGCCACCTGTGGTCGAACTGATTGAAGTCAATGGCCAGCAGGTTGTTTGTCTCTACGATACCGGGTTGGATGGGGAAGCTGTGATAGACGCCAGCCTGGTAAGCCCAGACCAACTTACAGGGGAGACCATAGAAATACAGCCGGCAATGAGGAGTGCTGTTACCATGACGCTGCCAATCGCCACGGTGGAGATTAAATCCAGGTACGTCACGGGCATTATTCCAGCGGCTGTATTATCTGACTCCTTATTTCCCATGATCATTGGCACGAAATATGTCTTTTTGGGGATGCCCAAACCGTCAGCCCACCAGGGAACAGTAGCCAGTAGATTTCAAGGGAAGGAAAAAGAGGCAGAGACACTATGCGACAACTCAGAGATAGGAGAATTGCATACTGCCCAGAGGAAGGATACTACGTTGCGTCCTTGCTACAGGAAGCTGCAAAGAAGTGCTGAGCCACCAGAACGAGGACAGTACTTTCTGAAGAATCGACTACTCTATCGGAGAGTTGGGAGGGGAGACAATCTGCACGAGCAGTGGGTGGTTCCAGAGACCCACCGTCCTCACATTCTTCAGAGTGGACACATCATAGGCGTGAATCGACATATGGGTGTCAGAGAAACATTGCAGCAGATTTCCGGCCATTATTGCTGGCCAGGAATGACCGGAGATGTACGCCGGTTAGTGAAGTCTTGTTCAGAGTGCCAGAAAGCACCATCCAACAAGCGAATTAACAGAAAACTAGCTCTTAAGGTGGAAGACAAAGTGGAAGTATGGGGTCCAGAAGAGACTAATATACTACAAGTAGGATGGAAAGGACCTTATCCTGTGGAAAAGGTTGTGTCCAAGAACATCTACACAATCCGGATCGGGGAAGAGCAGAAAAATCTCCCTAGACATCTCATTAGGAAATATGAGGAGAGATCCGAGAGTAAAGCTTCGCACTTTATGGTGATGGCAGCCATTGGACAAAGGTTACCAGTCCAGACGAAGACCAGAGATCGCCAGTACAACATAGGAGGGCCTATGGGACAGTACGTGATAGGTCAGATTTACCCAACGAAAGGAGGAGGGAAATCACACGTCAGGGAAAGGACAAGAGTGAAACCTTCAATAGTAACCAAGTTCAGAAGGGGTGGGTAACGGCGAGAAAGGCGAGAAATACCCAGGACTCCAACCGAAGATTGGCTGACCAGATACAATATCGCCCAAGATGGTCCTGGAAGCAAAAGTCCAGGAGGTTTGGGAAAGACGACTCGGTCCAACGCGGACGAGGTTGAACATCCCCAGAGGCAAAGCCGGGGGAAACCAAGAGGACATGGAAGCAGTGTTACAATCAGGATGGGACAATCCGTCTGTATTGTGAGCCGTCGCTGACGCAAGTCGATAGAAAGTCGACCAGACGTACAGGAGCGATGAGCCAACACTTGTTTCAGTTATGAGTAGTATGGTAGGGTGCCTATGAGGTCGCCTATTGGATGAGGAGGTGAGCCATGTGAGGATCCAAACATATCATCAACACGTGATGTTCATAGCTACTTCGCAGAAGCTCAACGCATGGTGGATGTGATGGACGTTGTTGCTGCAAAAGGACTTCACAGTGGAATACATCTCGGGTAAGGAGAATGTAGGAGCGGATTTAGTATCTAGACATCCAACTTCAGAGGAAGAGGAATAGGTTGGTGGATCATAGGAATCAAAACTACATTGAAGAAGAGTCGACGCGGTCAACTCTCTTAAGAGGGGGCCTTTGTCACAGAATGATGATAGTTTAGTGATTCCCAGATAAAATTAAATGTAACATTTAATGGCAATATAGGGGAAGGGTTAACAATCGAGTCGTTCAATCTGAGAGAAGGATAAATGGAAGGTTATTGACCGATTATCAGGGACAGGTGCTCACAGAGGTCAGTGACTACCGATCGTATCGGCCGACAAGAGGGAGACACGAATACATCGGAACGGGGAACACGAAGACAGTGTAATATCTTTGAAGTGCGACGAGCAATGAACGAAGAAAGCGATCAACGGGGTCGGATGCTTTGAAGTATTAGCGTACGGGGAACCCCGGGAAACAACGTAAGCACGGAAAGAAACGAGCAACTGACCACTACGTGATTTCACCGCCTTTTGATGTGCAGGATACGTCAAGAGACGAGTGTTGATTGTAGATCAAACAATCAACGGGAGACTTGGACACTCGGTATAAATTGGTAGAAAAGTGGTTTGATATTTAGTGTGCTATCAAACTGGACGGAAAGCTGGCTTTATGTGTCCTGTAAATGAAAAGAAATATCCTCCCTTACAATGGGATAGAGTGCTTATGTGCGGATAAATTTCGATTCGGGGACTTACATTAATTCTAGATATATAAGGTAAAACTAATATTAGAGTAATATTAGCATAGGGAAATATGTGTTTGTGCTTAGGGTTTACTATTGCTTTCTATTTAGTGAATAGTTTAGACTTTAGTGAATTCTGCTGTTTATGTCAGAGTATTCTTTCGGAAGCGTTTTCATTACGGCTGGAGAAAGACACTCACATAAACAGTAATATGAAGCAGACTTAAATCACCTGATTTAATGTTTATTACCCAGGTTCCACTACACCGCCTGACATATCAAAGAAGATAGAACAGTACGTCTCTTGTACAGAGAAAGCAGTGTTGATAATAAAGGAAAGAACTTTCACTTTAATCAGGCACTTCACAGGTGCAGGGAAAATATGTCACTATAGCAAATTCAACCTAATCAGTCAATAAGAGTGGGTGACATAACGAATGGCAAGAAACAGGTTTTGGTGAGCCTTAGTGAAAGAACTTTACGTTATAAAAGCAGAGTAATAGGGAAAAATATATTGCAATTAGGTAATCACCTAAAAGAAACATTGAAGAACACGAGGACATTTACCATAGAAATAGACATTTATATACATTGGTGATGTGTATTCAGTGGTTGAATATACTACCTTCCAAAACGGGACATATCTGAACTTCAGTGACTTACCTTTATTGGATTATATTTCTGATGATAAGACAGTGACAATTGTTTTTTCAAGAATTGGATTAAGTCAAGACTCAAGCTGAACGGAGCATCCAGGGTGAGAACGTTCCAATTCTATGTGTGATGTCCGATGTTTTGGCCGTTTGAATATGCTAGAGAAGATACGAAGACTAACGTCTAAAAGTCCTATCTTGCACTCACATTAGCAGACACTAACAACTACAGATACACATTCAATACATACAACTGACATAGTTTTCAACAATAAACAGGTTATTAATTGTTGGAGGAAACTGTTGTCAGGGTATGTGATGAAGGAAAGAGAGAGAGAGAAAGAGAAAGAGAGAGATATAGTGTATGAAAGACGGAAGGGAGGAGTGTAGACAAAAGTCATTCAATACTCCCAATAGTAGAAGGATATTAAAGATGTGCTTGTCAAGTCCACTTTCCTCCAGGGACGATAAGTCACACGGATACATTACCGCTACAAATGACACTTGTATTCTGTTTAATTTTAGTAGTTAAATTACCAGTTCTAATTATAAATAAATACAGGTCCGCTATAGTGTAGATCTAATATATGGGCATCGCCATCTTGAATTTTGTATTATGACGGCCATATCTCATTTTCATGTGCTAAATATTTTTTCCTGAACTCCAGCAAACACCAGCATTGTTCAAACTGTTCACATGTATATAAAATTGAATTGGGGATTAAATAATGCAACAAAAAGTTAAGGTTTCTTTAAACTTCAGGAGTTATAAGACAAATTAGCTTACTATTCGTAAACAATCCTCCAAAAATTCAAGAGAAAACAGTTTCTCGGCCGAAAACGCTGGCAGTACAGCAGAAAGACCTCTACTGAAATTATCAGAGTTGATTCTCCTGATGTCGTACCACGCTGGTTACGAATAAATCGAATCAAACAAGACATGGTCAAAAACCGGAAGTGAGTCGTTGGTCACTAAAAATCTCGCGAGAAAACGATTATTGCCAGCGCCCCCCCCCCTTTCCCCCTCCCAAAGGGCATAGTTCGATAACTCTGAAATTGCTACATTTTGTTCCTGCAGCGAGGCACTGCCGTCTTATGAAGTTGACAGGTTCGAATCTCGGTATGGTAATTAATACTTGATGTGGGACGCAAAGGTGTTTACAAGGCACCAGGGCCGGGTTATATACTGGCCAAGACCTATTGACGCGTCCTCGTCGAGCATCCTGGGTAACAGGTCCCTTCGGATCGCCGAATAGGATCGCCGATTCCTCCGAAGTCGGAGAGTGTCTGCCTGTACGTCGAGGTATCTGCACACCAATGAGACAACGGATACTCACGCAAACCTCAGGTCCTGTATGACATCACACTGATGTTGGACAACAGGATGCCTTCATCCGACATACAGGACTTCGCGTTGGAGCTCAAGCCAACGAACAAAAGCAAGCAAGCAATACTTGATGTTTTTATGTCACTAATGTTCTAATGTGAAACAGGCTAATGAAACTAGAACACTGTATACAACAATAAGAAAGAGACAGACAACAGCTTTCTTTGGTCATGTAATGAGAAGAAAGGCTTTGGAGAACATCGTGTCAACTGGAAAGATCGAGGGGAAGAGAGGCAGAGGCAGACCAACAGAAATGATGCTGGATGGATTGAGACGGTGGCACGGAGGGATATCAGCAGCAGAGCTGATCCAGAAAACCAAAGACCGAGATCTGTGGAGAGCCATGAACGCCTACGCCAGCTGTCAGGGCACTTGATGATGATGAATGTTCTATTTATCGCTATTTCTTTCGTCTACTTATGTAGGCTTCAATCAGCACGTGCAAATTTGTTTATGTGCTGCCTCACTCTCTTCGGTGGTTTCTCAACAATTGTTATTTAAGTAGTTAGTCTTGATTTTTGACGCGCTTCAAGTGCATGTAACAATCGTCTAGGACACTCTAGACCAGGGGTGGGCAAACTACGGCCCGCGGGCCGCATGCGGCCCGCCAAGTGATTTTATGCGGCCCGCGAGGGCATTTAACAATAAAAAATTTTAATTTGTTTTAAAGTTATTTTGTTGAATTTTACAAAATTTCATGTACCGTTATGATGAGTTAGTCAGTTAGTCGCAGTTCCATCTTCACAGCAACGGGTCGTCCCCATTATGCTCCGTTCCTGTGCCAGTGAACATAATACAAAACGCTCCCCACTGCCCAATGTGAAAAGTGGAAAAGACAGGAGTCTCGACAAACAACAGCCCGCACAGATGCACTGTGCATAATGCCGCCGCCAGAATGTCAACCCAATAGTCCCCCACAAAACACCCAGTTCATTTCTGATGGAATCTGCAGTCATTTTCCCATCTGGATGTTTCCTAGATGTTCACCCACACAGTCCACGAAATACAGTTCATCGTCGATGGCAGTGGCAGTCAACCAGAAGCCCAGCAGCCACGCATTTCTGCATAAGGCAAAAACCGGTCAACTCTGCGACATAGCCATCTGCCATCGCTCCGAACATGCAGTCACGTTCCAAAAAACCTCGGGCAGATTCAAAAGCATTCCACACGAAACTCACAGCTCACAGTGTGGCACCACGCACTCACTCAGTAGCAGGGCGACGGAACCATCATCATCGTTATGATGAGTGTCAATAACCAACCAACGTAAGATTGAAGATGAATGCCGTGTTTTTAATGATGAATAATGGAGAAACAGCAAACTGTTTTCACTAAACAGTCTTCAATTCAAGATGCTGCAACTGAAGCTAGTCTTGTGCTGTCACACAGAATTGTAAAACAGAACAAGCCATTTTCTGATGGCGAGTTCATCAAGGAATGATTGCTAGATGCAGCAAACATTATGTGTCCAGACAAAAAAAACCAGATTTGACAACATTACTTTATCAAGGAGAACTGTGGTAAGACGTGTTAACAAGATCAGTGACAATTTGATGCATAAACTTCAAGATGCAAGTAAACAATTGTTGTGGTACTCTCTTGCATTGGATGAGAGTACCGATGTACATGATACTGCCCAATTATTGATATTTATACGTGGAATAAACACTTCTTTCAAACTCACTGAAGAGTTACTGGGTGTTGAGTCACTCAAAGACACAACCACAGGCCATGATATATTCAATGCTGTTACTAACTGTATTGAAAGAACTGGGTTGGTTTGGAACAAGATGGCAAGTGTTACAACTGACGGAGCTCGTGCTTTGACTGGAAAAAATGTAGGTCTGGTAAAGTTGATAAGTGATAAGATTAAAGCAGAATATCCAGACCACACATTATTACCACTTCACTGTGTGATTCACCAAGAAAGTCTGTGTAAAACTGTTTTGAATATCAAGCATGTTATTGACCCAGTTGTCAGTGTCATCAACCTCATCAGATCAAGAGGACTTAATCACAGACAGTTCAAGTCATTACTTGACGATTTGGAAACTGAACATTCCGATGTCCTGAACCACACCAATGTTCGATGGCTGAGTCTCGGCAAGTTGTTGAGGCGAGTGTGGGACCGCAGAGAGGAAATAGTGATGTTCCTAGAGATGAAGGGCATTGCATGTGACTTTAATACTAACATTGTCAATAAAGAGTGGAGTTAGACTTTATGTTTGACATTGAAATTATGGAAACGTTAAATGAACTGAATGTCAAACTTCAGGGCAATGATGTATCTGCACATGAATTGTATGTATATGTAAAATCATTTCAGGCACTCTCACTGTTCTCCAGACAAGCAAGTGAAAAAAGATTTTGTCACTTCCCTTTGCTGAAACAAGAAAATATTTCTGGTGAAATGACTGAAAAATACAAAGCCCAATTAGATGCATTGATTGGAGAATTTGGATGGAGATTCCAAGATTTCAAGAAATTAGAGCCATAGTTCAATATTTTCAGTTCACCCTTTAGTGCAGAAGCTGATAAGCCACAGAGGACATACAGTTGGAGCTGCTTGACTTACAAGCAGATCATGACCTGAAAGAGAAATTCAAGACAGATGGTTTGCTGGATTTCTATGGATCTTTATCACAAGAATCATTTCCCAACTTGAAACACTTTGCAGCTAAACTTTTATCATTGTTTGGATCAACATACATTTGCGAACAAGCATTCTCTTGCTTGAAGATCAACAAATCTAAGAATAGGTCATTATTGTCGGACTGCATGCAACTTAGTTAGTTAGTTAGTTAGTTAGTCGCAGTTCCAACTTCACAGCAACGGGTCGTCCCCATTATGCTCCATTCCTGTGCCAGTGAATATCACACAAAACGCTCCCCACTGCCCAATGTGAAAAGTGGAAAAGACAGGAGTCTCGACAAATAACAGCCCGCACAGATACAACTTGTATGCTGTCATGCGAATTTCAACAAGTAAACTTCCTCCAGATTTCATGGATGTTGTCAAAACTTGCAAGCAGTTACATACACCTCATTAGAAATCAACAACTGTAGTGACAATGTAGTCGCTATGTGTCTTAATTAAAGCCATTGATAGATAATAAAGAATATTTGTTATAATAACAAGTTGTAAAATCGTGTTAACAAATTAGTAAAAGTTTTTGTCGATATTGTCAAATATAATGTTTAAGTGTATATGTAAAATAACATTGCAATAATTAGTTATTTATACTGCTTGTTAAGCTATAAATAATTAATAATTACTTATTGTGATAGGTTGCTGTAAACAAAATGGATATATATATATATATATATATATATATATATATATATATATATATATATATATATATATGCGGCCCGCCAATAGCTTTACATTTGTCAATGCGGCCCGCCGCACGAAAAGTTTGCCCACCCCTGCTCTAGACGATTGTTCGACAGAACATTCCACAAGAGAAGAAATAATAAACATATGCAGTGTTGAATTGTGCTGAACAAGTTGAGACGACGTCACTTAATGGTTTCATTGACTGTACACTACAAATGTCTGGGCTTGCAAGTCTGCACATAAAACTGTCTCCAGGCCGACACACCACCTGCAAGGTTGCATTGATTCAAACAGCATCCAGAGAACACCACTAAAGGAAGTGTCGGTCACAGTTGGCTGTCTTATTTTTTGTTCCTCACTTGGGGGGCCGGCAACCGAATTCTGGCGAGTGTGTCAAGGACGACAGGATGTACACACAATCGCAGGTGTAAAGCGTGTGTTGCTGCGGCTGGTTGTGATGCTAGACCTTGTTTATGTGCGTGTGTGTGTGTGCGTGCGTATGTGTGGTGTGTGTGCGTGTGGTGTGTGTGTGTGTGGTGTGTGTGTGTGTGTGTGGCTGCAGCTGGTGGTATATACTTGACATAGCTAGTGTGTATGTTGCTGTGGCTAGTACTAGTTGTGTATACTTGGCATGAATGGTATGTGTTGCTGTGGTTGATTGCTGCGTATACTTGACATAGCTGGTATGTGTGTGCTGCTGTGGCTAGTTATGTATACTTGACATGGATGATGTATTACGTGTGTGTGTGTGTGTGTTGCTGCGTCTAGTTGTGTATAACATGCCATAGATGGTGTGTGATGTGTGTGTGTATGTGTTTGTGTGTGTATGTGTGTTCTTGATGCCATGTGTGTATACTTGACATAGTCGGTATTTCAACAAAATTGTGTGTTCGTGTATGAGCGTGTGTGTATGTTATACTTATACCCAGGTCTCTCTTCACTGCCACACACGATGTCATGGAAACAGCCACACAACTGACAACAAAGGGGCAGGCCAACATTGCTCTACTCTGTGATGCCCCTACTGAGACAACAGCTTTCGCACGCTGTAACATTTCAGGATAGCCACAATGCTTCTCCATTATAACTGTAGATGATCGGCACACAAGTCCGTATCAGTGAAAGCATGGCAATTCAAAACAATGTTTTCCCGTAGTTAATTTGAATAACGAAGACACAGACTGCGCGATTTATTGCCTGGCATATTTCGATGCATCTCATCAGGTACATACCGCAGAATTCACACAACATAAAGTAAAATAACTAGATACATCCTTCAAGCTGAAATATACACATCCATCCATCCATTATGTGCCATGCCATCTCACTCGATCACCAGAGTCGTGGATCAACTGCGTGTTTTTGTCTCGACCATGCCATGTGGCCAAGCCATCCAGGTATTTAATTCTTGGTCTTTCCCTTGGTCTGTTCCCTTCGATCTTGCCAGTTGTCACCAAATTCTCCAAATCATTTCCTCTCATAACGTGCTCAGAAAATTTTGACTGTCTACGTCTAATGTCTCTAATCAGTTTACGATCTTCATTTGTTTCTTGAAGGACTTGTTCGTTGGTTTTTTCTGTCTGTCAATGGTATTCTTTGCATTTTCCTCCGAAACCACATTTCCACAGCCATCAGATGTTTTTCAGTTTGTCTGCTCATTGTCCACGCCTCACATCCATATAAAAGTACAGGTTCTATGTAGCACTTCAACACTCTTTTTCTCGTTTCAATTGATATCATTTTATTGGTCAGTATGTTTTTCATCTTGCAAAAGGCTACCTTCGCCATGACAATTCTTGTTCTAATCTATCTCTTCAAGGCATCTTCCATCAGATGTGTGTGTTATGACTGTTCCGAGATAGTTTTATCGATTCACTTGGTTAAGAATATGCCCATTTACTTGTATATTATATTGTGGTATTTCTTCCTTCCTAGTGACGACCATAATCTGTGTCTTCTTACAATTCAATTCTAATCCTGGTTGTTCACTGTGTGCAACAACCGCATCTACTAAATTTTGCAGGTCCTGTTCATTGTCTGCAATCAAGACTGTATCATCTGCGTATCTAATGTTATTGGTGTATCGTCCCCCAATGTTGATTCCATCCATATCTTCTATATTTCTGAATATGTTTTCACTATACAGGGAAGAAAGATCTGGAGACATTACATATCCCTGTCTCACACCTCTTTTAATATGCTCATATTGACCTACATCGTTGTCAATTCTGATGGCAGATTGTTGTTTCCAATATATGTTTTTTACAAGTCTAAGGTCTTTTCCATCAATTTGTAGATCTTCAAGCATCCTTATCATGTCGACATGTCTCATCTTATCGAAAGCCTTTGTGTAGTCAATAAAGCAAAGATATATTTCTTTGTTTACTTCTATAGAACGCTCAGTTACTGTTCTCAGTATGTACACAGCATTTACTGTACCCTTGCCTTCTACAAACCCACATTGTTCCTCTCCTATTTCAAGTTGTATTTTCATCCTAACTCTTTGCATGATAATTCTTAGCAAGATCTCAAGATCTCTTAGCAAGATCTAATGTGACTCATTATACTAATTGTTCGTTTTTGATCACATTCCAAGGCCCCTGATTTTTTTGGGATTGCAATAAATACAGAATTACATAATTCATGAGGTATATCTCCAGTATCATATATGGTATTCAGGAGTCTGGTAAATTTATCTATTCCGATTTCTTCTAACGCATTAATAATTTATGTTGTGATGCTGTCTGAACAGGGGTCTTCCAGATTGCATATGGTTAAGAGCATTCTGAACCTCTATCTTCAATATTGATGGTCCTTCATTATTATTTTGAATATCATACTGTTCTTCTCTGTTATCATCATAAAGGTATTTCACATAATCTGACCATACATGTAAAATCTGATCTTTTTCTATTATGATTTTTCCATCTGCTGATGTATGTGTTCTTTGATTAGTAAGCTCCTGAATTCCTTTGTGCATTAGTTTGGTATTATTACTGTTGTGTTGTGTTTCTATTTCTATGCAATTTTTCTCGAGCCAAGCTTCTTTTACCTCCTTACATAATGTTCTGACTTTTCTGTGAATTTCTTTATATTTGGCAAGATTATTTTTGTTCTCTCTTCTTGTTTCTATTAGCTGTAAAATTTCTTCAGTCATCCATGTCTGACGACCCACTTTCTTTAATTTTGGAATAGTTTTTTCTGCAGCTAAACTGATTGAATTCTTCAACATTTCCTTCCCATTGATCATCCACATCTTGAAATAGGATCTCTAGATCAGACAATATATAAAATTTGTTCTTTATTTCTATGTTAAAATTATCTTGTATTTCTTTGTCAGTTTTCAGTTTGCACAAATCATATTTAGTGTTTCTGGTTGTAAACTTGACTTTCTTTAACTTTGTCCTCAGTCTGTCTGTAATTAATCTGTGATCACTGTAACAGTCTCCATTGGGAACTCTTTTTACGACTGTCAGCCCATTTCGAAACCTTCTGCTAATCGGCATGTAATCTATCTGATTTTTAATCCTGTTGTCTTGACTCTTCTATGTCCATAATCTTCTAGGATATTGTTTAAACCAGGTGTTTCCTACAACAATTTCTTGTTCTTTTGCCCATTCTACAAGTCGGTATCCTCTTTCGTTTCGCCACACCTCTTTGCCGTTCTTCTCCTCCAGAATAAATAATCTTACAATCCTCTCCTGTCTTGATCCCTGCCTCTCTCCATCTGGTTTCACACATTCCTAATATATTAATATTCTCTCTTCACATTTCTTGTAATTTTAAACTGACTTACCGTGGTAGACAATTGAGATTACCGTGCGAACATGTGTATATTTCATCTTGAAAAATTTATCTAGTTATTTTACTTTATGTTGTGTGAATTATGCAGTAAGTACCTGACGAGATGCAGCGAAATATGTCAGGCAATAAATAGTGCAATATATTATGTGTGTCTTCGTTATTCAAAACCGTGGTGAAGGAGAGGTGGACACTGAGCTAGTAAACCATCTAACCTGCCCACCTAAATATATTCCTGTCTTTCTAATAGCTATCTCACCCATGTATCAACATATCTAACTGCCTGCCAAGCTAACTATACGCCTACATACATACCTATCTTTCTATGTAACATCTAAATCACCCATGTAACATCCTGACAACTTACTTAGCTGTGTATCTACCTGTCTTTTTATCTAATATAGTCTCGTCTGTCCGTCTGTCTGTCTGTCTAGCTGGTGGCTAGGTGTGTGTGTGTGTGTGTGTGTGTGTGTGTGTGTGTGTGTGTGTGTGTGTGTGTGTGTGTGTGTGTGTGTGTGCGTGCGCGCGCGCTTGCCCGTCTTTCGCTTAGTCCTTCCGCCTGTCTTTGTGTTATCCATCGCACTGTTTGTTGACCTTTCCATGTGTCTCTGTTTCTTTACTTGGGCATCCTTATTTATCGGCAGTATTTCTCCCGCCCCTCCTCTCTCTCTCTCTCTCTTTCGCTCTCTCTCTCTCTCTCTCTCTCTCTCTCTCTCTCTCTCTCTCTCTCTGTGCCCGCATATTCTGGGACTATATTTTTCAATGTGTGGATGTTCCTGTTCAGTGCCCCTAACCATGTAGCCACATATGTCTGTCATATACCAGTCTTCCCATCTGCCATACATGTCTGTCATATATCAATCAGTCTGCCCACCTACCACTACTACTGTATCATGTCTTCAAATAAATGCCCAGACAAACATGCAGATGTTTACAGTAAACCACGTCACCAGCGATAACATACCTGGAGCTCAAAGGTGACACCTGTATACCGCTGTCTCTAATCTCCATATTTGGGCATGGCCTACTTTCCGAATATTAATTTATTCCCAAGTTCTTTTCAATTCGGCTACAGAACTGTTAAATTCACAACAACCTACTTGACCTTTTTTTTTTAAATTAAAAATTAATGTTGTCTAATGTGTAAACACATGCGAAGGGTTACAGACTCGAGTTACTTAAACCCACCACCCTCACCCCCCTGTGGCTTGAAAGGCTTTTATGCACTGTTCTGGTGAGTCTGAATACTGAGGTGTCACGACTAAACAGTTGAAGTCAGCCTTGACATTGCTAGACGGCAGTGCAGGTGTTCACGTGGCGGCGTGAATGGCGCAGAGATGTGTGAAGTGGTTGGTGTAAAAATAAACACTGGTTTGGTGGGAGGGTAGTGTAGTTAAGATAGGCCCCAAACACCCGCTACTTGACTTTTCAAACGTGATATTAAAAAAATAACCCCATTTCAGAGACTCGTTGAATTGCGTGGGCTATTATGAAATGTAGAAAAGTTGCAGGCTTCACTAGAAAAGATATAATGAAGAATTGAATATTAGAAACAGTACAGCTACCACTCCCTGCATTGAATTTTTTTTTTTTTTTTAAAGCAGCATAGAACGTTGCTAGAACGCTTGAATGAAAGTTAACTTTTTTTTTTTTTTTTTTGCATATCCCTTACAGGACGTTGCAGTCGACACCAGCATTTTTCAGCTGCTGTTGATGTACTAGGCAAGATTACGCTCAGTAGTTTTCCATTGCTTTCTGGGCGACCGGTTCACATACCCCCGTAAGTTACCAGCGCGGTGCGAAACGGATTCTCAGCGTTACCCTCGAGAATATACGGGATTACGGAGATAGACGTGGAATTCTTGGTCAGGGAGCCTAGTGAAAGTTAACTACATGTCAATTATAGGATTTCGCAATGAACCCCAGAACTGTTTGTGATTTACTCGGCAAATTTATCTTCAATAGTTTGCCATTGCCGGTTTCCGTGGCTAAGGTTTTACGGACGCGATTCTTAGCGTTCAAAACACAGCTGCGACCGATTTGGCAGCAGACCGCGTTGCGCTGGGTTGCAACGTGCTGGTATGGGAGCCTGTCGTTCAGAAATCAATGGCAAACTACTGAACGTAAACTTGCCAAGAAATCAACAACAACAGTAAAATGCTGGCGTTGACAGCGATGCCCTGTAAATCGTAAATGCAAAAAAAAAAAAGTTTGCCATTGTCAGCTCCATGGCGAAGGTGTTGCGGGCGCAGTTCATAATCCCGCATACCCGCGTTCGAAACACAGCTGCGGGCGATTTGGCTAGCAGACCGCCTTGTGTTGGTTTTTTCGAAATGGTATGGGTGCCGGTCGTTCAGAAAACGCAATGGCAAACTACTGAACGTAAACTTGCCAAGAGACCACAACAGCAACAAATGCTGGTGTTAACTGCGACGTAATGTAAAGGAAATACAACTAACTATTTTTAGTTTGCCATTGCTTTCTGAACGACCGACGCCTCATTTCATCTGTTATTCCCTCTGTCCATTATTTACATGGTCGGCCTCTTCTTCTCGTCCCATTTAGTCACTACGTCATTGCTTGTTGTAGTATGCTGTTATAAAGTTGATAGCCTAGTTATACGGCCGAACCATTTAACTTTTTCTTGTCTAATGCAATCTAGCGCTGATATAATTCCAGCTGAGATAGTCCTGATGTCTTATTTCTGATTTTCTCTCCTCTTGATCTTGATGCAATGACTATTCTTCTCAGGAATCTATTTTGCGTTGTTGTAATTTTTCTTGTATCTGTTTCTGTCATTGTCCATGTTTGGCATTAGTAGCATAGAGTTGGTAGGGAGGTTGTGTTGTGGGGTGTTTTTTAGTGTTTACTGATACGCATTTATTTTTTAGTATTTGTGCAATTTGGCCAATGAGTTTGTTTACCCTATTGCATCTATTTTCGATCTCTCTTTTGATTTGTCACGTAATGGTATTACACTTTCTAAGTACTTGAAGCTCTTTACTTGTTTCAGGTTGTGTTCTGTTAGATAAATCTATGTTGTTGTTTTTTTCCTTCTTTGGTTATAGCCATTACCTCTGTTTTACTGATGCTAGTTTTCACGTTATGCTCCATACATTTAGACTATGTACGTGGACTTGCAATATTGCTTCTGATTTTGCTATTAGTTCTTGAACGTCTAGAAATAGGAGTTCTTTAATGGTGTAATTTGCCGTTGATTTTTCTTCTGTGTTTTGTTCCTCATACGGTGTTGTTACTGTCTCTGTTTGGCTGGTTTCTTTACATACGCTGTTATGTTATGAACAAGTGGGGGACCAGACACAGCCTTGTCGTACTCCGAATCTTATGGTAAAGGGTTCTGGTGTCATATCATCCAAATCAACGCAAAGCGGTATGGTTCCAAACTGTTCGCGGCTGATTTCAAACCCTAGGTTAGGCATGGCGGGGAATTATGAAACTCCCTAAACCACAGGACCGGTCATGGAGCTAGTGGAAGACCACAGATAGACAGATTTCAGTCAGGGAATGCTACACAAACACACACTCAAAGCAGTTCTGATCACACATGAGATTGTGGGGCTTAATAGGTTTAAAGGAAACAGGATCGGTTTTATTGCAGTGGGTTTAATCATGTATGGTCGGTTTATTTTTCCAAAGAGGGCAGTCGAAATAGTCTCACAGAGCACTCCGTAGCGACAACATCGACATTCAGGGATCTGTAAACATTGAACTGGTAAACTGAATGGACGAGAGAGAAAACGAACACCCGACCTTTGGGGAGTGAGGCATGCGACTGGACCACGTATCCATGGGGACACCACTATAGAATTGGTGTATGAAAGATAACTTCGACTCAGCTCTACGCATAACCATCCTTGTGTACCAAAAAAGGTGATTAAAAGACAAAAGTTTCCACTTCATTGCATTGGTTTCCTGCCATGTAGCTCAGTTTTTTTTTTTTTTTTTCTTCGTATAGCAACTAATCGCCTGCCGGTCGCACAGAGCACGAACTCCTAAGCCCCTTCGACGATCCCGAGGGGTCTGCCCGAAAAATTTGCTCTTGCGAACCTATTGATGGAGTCTGGAAACGAACCCGCTATTTTTTGGATCAGGAGGCAAATGGCTTCACTTTTTCATCACGAGATCCTGGTGGGGACCATGAGCCGTGGTGTTTGTGGTCATAGACAACAGATAGGTAAAAAATATCACGTCCTGGCACAGTCAAATTCATTTACTAGCAGATGGAAATATTACACCACGGCACATTCAAATTCATAGATGACAAGTAGATAGAAGTACTACATCATGGCAGAGCCATATTCATAGGTAATAAGTAGATACAAATTATATTTTCCGGTAAGGTCAGATTTATAGATGATAAGTAAATAGAAATATTAGGCGATGACAAAGGGAGATTGTAGATAATAGATAGAAAGTAGACAGTAAATGTAGATAGTAGATATAAATACTACGACATGGCAAAGTCAGATTAATAGATAATAAGTAGATAGGAATACCACACCCTGACAGTCAGATTCACAGATGATAAGCAGATAGACATCATCGGCCATAACTAAGCCAAATTCACAGATGTTAAGCAGAAAGAAATACTATGTCATGGTAGTACGCTGTTCATAGATGATACCTAGATAGTATTACTACGTCATAGCAATGCCAGACTCATAGATACTAAATAGATATAAATACTACATTACGACAGTGCCAGATTCATGGATTATTAATAGATAGCAATATTACGTCACCGCATTGACAGATTCATGGATTATAAATAGGTAGAAATATTACATCATGAGATTAAAAGATTCGTGGATTATTTGTCGATAGAAACACTACGTCACGGAAGTGACAGATTCATAAATGATTAGTTGTATAGAAATACACGTTACTGCAGTGACAGAATCGTTGATAATAATTGGATAGAAATACTAGACGATTAGAAAGCCAGATTGATAGATATTAGGTGAAAATAAATAACACGTCATGGCAGAGTCAGATTTTAACAAAATATAATAGATAGAAATTCGTCATAGCAGAGCCAGACAACTCTTAACTCTTTCTGTCCTGGACAGTTGTTTACAGTATCAAAGTGCATATATTGGAAACAATAAGCTGCCATAAGAATTGATAATGAAGTTGGTTAATATCAGAATATTAAGAGAGGTGTGAGACAGAGATGTTTAATGTTTCCAGATCGTTTTTGTCCTGTACAGTGAAAATATTTTCAGAAATGTAGAAGTTATGAAAGGAATCATCATTGGAGGGAGAAACATCAATAATATTAGATAAGCAGATGATACAGTATTAATTGCAGACAATGAGCAGGATCTGGAACATTAAGTAGATGCGGTTGTTGCACACCGTGAACAACTAGGGTTAAAATAAACTGTAAGAAGACAGATTATAGTCGTCACTAGGAAGAAGAAAATACCACAATGTAATATACAAGTAAATGGGAATATTCTTAAGCAAGTGAATCGGTACAATTATCTCGGAACAGTTATAACATCTGATAGGAAATATTTTGAAGAGGTTAGAACAAGAATCGCCGTGACGAAGGTAGCCTATTGCAAGATGGAAAGCATACTGACCAATAAAAAGATGTCAATTGCACCTAGAAAAGGAATATTGAGTTGCTACATTGAACCTATACATTTGTATAGATATGAAACGTGGACACTTCTTCTTCTTCTTCTTCTTCTTCTTCTTCTTCTTCTTCTTCTTCTTCTTCTTCTTCTTCTTCTTCTTCTTCTTCTTCTTCTTCTTCTTCTTCTTCTTCTTCTCCTTCTTCTTCTTCTTCTTCTTCTTCTTCTTTCGTTCGCTTGAAATATTTCTATAACTGCAATGTTGTCTCTTGTATGAATCTAACAGTCTTTTTCAGTTCACTCAGCGGTCCATAGAGTTTATCTTCTACTGTTGTCTCTCTAGGGCTGAAGGTTCGCCTGGATATGTTGTAGTTTGGGCAGCCCTAGAGTATGTGTACAATGAGAAGAGAAGCTGAAAAATATCAAATGACAGTAGAGATGTGGTGTATGATGAAAATATAAAGAATACCATGGACAGACAGAAGGACCAATGAGCCAGTCTTACAAGAAGCAAATGAAAACCGTAAACTGATTGGAGAAATTAGACATAAACAGTCAAAATTGTTTGGGCACGTTATGAGAAGAAATAAACCAGCAACTGGCAAGATTGAGGGGAAAAAGAACAAACGGAAGGCTTGAGATTCAGTTTTGACTCAGTTTTGAGATTCTTCCAGAACCCCTGCCGATCCCCCATAATCTCAATCTTTCCACATTTTTTTTTTTTTTTCCCCGCGTTTCCATCCTGTTTCAGGATATTGCGGTCAACACCAGCATCTTTCAGCTGTATGTTGATTCCTAGGCTAGATTACGCTCATCAGCACGCCACGACTTTCTGAGCGACCGGCTCCATACTCTCATAAGTCACTTTTGCGATTCGAACCACTGCTAATTCTCTTCGCGTCACGTGACGAGAGTATTCGGGGTTAGCGGAGAAAGCTGCTAACCTCTCGGCCACGGACATATGGGTTCTCAATCTGTTCCTCCGCCTTATCCACCTGGTCCCACAAGCGCACGACCACCTCCCCCTTGTCCATAAGGCTAACTACCACCAAGAGGTGCATTCCCTGCTAACCTATGAGCCTGTTGATTCCCCCGCACCCCGCATGGCCAGGGCAAAATATCCATACAATTCTCACAATCTGTGACCTCTGAAGCGACGAGAGCCATTCCACACGAAACATTCCTTTCTCCACCTTACTAAGCATACTCTTTGAATACGTAATGAATACAACGTGTGTTGCAGTAATCTCCTCTAGCCACCGGAATGCCGCTGTTACTGTCTCCACCCCCATTCTCATGCTGGAGGTCGTAGTCTCATATGCCAGACTCTCCTTTTTCAAGACTCGTCCATTAGCCTTTGCAATAAAGCCCCAACCACTACGTCTGTTTCTCACCACTGACCCATCGGTATAGATGACTATGTCACCTTGATGTGTGTTGCTCTGGATCAGCGGTTGCACTTCAAACTCAGTGCGGCCCGCTACCCATTCTCTGCACTCACAACCCAGTGTTATTATTACATTGTGCCAGTCCGTCATGTCTTCCGGAACTTCAACCCACTCTCTTTCACGATTGATGGTCTCTAGATCACACACCTGACTTATAGAAAGTTCTGCCTGTGCCATTCAGGGCCTGCCTCGTCTTAATCTATGACCCTTGACCATATCCATTGCTGCGTGCAGCGGGTGATCCCTGTCTGCGGAAACTCTCATGTACCATTTGGCCTAAAGGACCCTATGCCTATCCGTCATTGTTGGTAGCGCCAGGATATGCCTCATGCATATAATTGGTGTGTCCTTTGTGCACCCCAGGATTAACCGCATGGCAGCATTCTTCTTCTTCTTCTTCTTCGTTCATCCGGATTTTTTTTTTCGGACGTCATTGCGTTGTGCCTGTCCACAGCAGAGCTGCGTTCTTGCGCCGTTAGGCCGACACATCCGACTTCTGCGGGCATTTGTTGACCGGGTTAACCTTCCCGGGGGTTTCTTAGGACGTTTGGCTCTCACTGTTGTGGTGTTATCCCCCATCCCAGCTGGCCCATATAGAACAGCCAAAGACATCCTGGTCAGCCCTAAAGGGAAGGCAGGGGCAGACCATGGGCATTCCCCGCCATCCAAGGAGGCTTCCATACTTGCAGAGCCAACGCACAGCGCTCTGGTACTGGGCTCACCCAAGGAATCGTCACGTCCTGCACATGGCTGCTTAGCCTCACTTCCGTATATTGGGCCTTCCATTCACCATAGGCTGTTCTTCCGGAAACCAGAAGTATGCAGTCTGCAGATGACATCCACACAGTGAGCTTTCGATTCGGACTTTCCACATAATGGATTTGCTATCCAAGCAATATTCCATTTCGTGCCACTAGCACACTTTTTCCACCTTTTATGAAGCCCACACAGTGTGCTTTCGATTCGGACTTTCCACATAATGGATTTGCTATCCAAGCAATATTCCATTTCGTGCCACTGGGACAGTTTTTCCACCTTTTATGAAGCCCACACAGTGAGCTTTTGGTTCGGACTTTCCACGTAATGAATTTGCTATCCAAGCAATATTCCATTTCATGCCTCTGGGGCGCTTTTGTAACCGACATACCTGTGGTATGAAGTGCGGCAGTCTAAATACTTCTTCATGCACCTTTAAATGTCAACCTGAATGTAGTTAAAGAAAGCTGCAGTCAACTTGAGCTTGTTGATATCTCCATAGAGCTTGTCCTCAAATGAAGCAGGTGTGGGCCAAAATATCTTTCTCTGTTCTGCATATATTGGGCACTCCTGCAGCAAATGTTTAGCTGTCATTTTACCAGTTCCACAATTGCATTCATCGGTATCTCCTATCTTTAGTTTATTGAACAAGTGGTATTTCAGCCTGTTATGTCCTGTGCGGAGTCTGAAGATTGCTACTTGTTCTCTTCGGTCGAGTTTGTAATATGCATCATCCTTCTGGTGACCTGGATGCTCTGATTCCCATTTGGTTCTATAAGTGCTTTTTATCAACCTCTTTGCCTCGTTATAGGTTATGTCTATGTCAGGTTGTGGTAGTCGTCCGCCCTCTTTTGCCAGTCTGTCAGCCTCTTCATTTCCAGGTATACTGCAATGTGATGGTATCCACTGTATTACAACTTTTTTGGATTTCTGGCATAGACCATGGAGTGCTGCTCTTAGGTCAGCTATTTCTGTGCTGTAATTGCTCTTCAGTATTGAGACAGCTGACTTTGCATCTGTAAAGATAGCTATTTGCGTCTCTTTATTTTCCTCCATCAAGAGCATTTCTGCTGCAGTTTTCAGAGCCTCTACCTCCGCTTTGAAGTTACTTGAAAACTTTCCAGTTGCCACTGAATGTGTTTTTTTCACTCCATTTTTTAAATTTAGGAGAATTCCTCCTCCTCCATTCTCTACTGAATTTTTGGCTGATCCATCTGTATATGCATGGGTCCAATTGCTGCTTGGGTAATGTTCTTTTATGTAGTTTAGGGTTATTTCTCTTCTTTCGGTTTCATGCTGAGTGTTCTTTTTCTCAATACCAGGAATGTTTTCTATCATCTCAGGCAGTTGCTGCTGTCTCCAAGCTGGGAACTTGTCTGCATTGTAAATGGGTTTGACTGTTGATATGTTAAGTATGGGATCTGCCCTAATCTTTCGTTTTGCAGTTTCTACAAAGTTGCTACGCTTCAGTCTTCCCTTTCCAAAACCACTAAACCTTTTATACATAGGGTGGTCTGTCAATCTTCTAAATTTTTCAGCTTGTTGCTGGGCTCTGCTATCTCTTCTATCCTGCATTGGTTGTAAACAAGTGATCTTTTCTAGTTCATTAATAGGCGTTGTCTTCAGGCTTCCAGTTATGATTCGCATTCCTTGATTTTGGACTCTGCTTATTTTGTTAAAGTTTGACTTAGCTGCTGTTGCCCAAGCTGCAATGCCATATTCCAGTACTGGCCTCACCCGCCCAGTATATAACTTCTTGAGAACTTTCTCATCTGCTCCCCACGTTGTACCAGCAAGCTTTTTCATGATTGCCATTCTTTGCCTTGCTCTTGTTCGATTTTTCTCAACCTGTGTCTTCCATGTCAGGCGACGATCAAAGGTGACTCCTAGATAGTTTGGATTTTCTTCATGGCGCAATATTTTTCCATTCAATACCAGCTTAGGTTGCTGAGTTTTAGTTGAGAGGGAGAATACTGTGCATGTTGTTTTCTCCTCACTTATCTTCACTAGCCATGATTTTGACCAGTCCTCTAGCGCTAATAAGGCTTGCTGTATTCTGCTGTTAGCTGTACTAATATATTCTTCAGATGTCCATATGGCTAGGTCATCTGCAAAGGATGATGTGTGTACTCTGGCTGGAAAATTTTCCGTGATGTCGTTTATATATGCTAGGAATAATGTTGGTGAAAGAACTCCTCCTTGGGGGACACCTTGCTCCAACAGCATCATTTTGCTTGTTTGTCCTTGTACTTTTGTCCTGGCAGTTCTGTTCTCAAGGTAGTGGCTGATCCATTTGTACATTTTCCCACAAACATGCATTTTTTGCAGTTTTACTTTCAGTCCTTCCTTCCATACTTTATCAAATGCTTTTTCTAAATCTATCCAGACTGCTAGTGTGTGCTTTTTCTCTTGGAAGGCATCCTCTATTTCCTGAGCTATATAGGTTATTTGGTCTTCAGTGGATCTGTACTTTCTGAATCCTGCTTGGTGAGGTGTTAAGAGTTGGTTTTCTTCCAGATGCCATGTTAGCCTGCCATTGATAATGCGTTCCATTAATTTTCCTACACAGCTAAGAAGACTGATAGGTCGATAGCCATTTGGTTCTTCCAGGTCTTTTCCTTTCTTTGGGACTGGTATTAGTATAGCTTCCTTCCATGCCTGTGGGACTATTCCCCTCTTCCAGCTGTAATTTAGGACTGCTAGTAGTTTCTTTTTTGCCTTAGTGCCTAGTCCTGTTAGCATTTCATTTGTGATTCCATCCTTTCCTGGTGATGTCTTCTTTTTTAGGGTATTCATTGCCTGTTCCATTTCTTCCATTGTTAGATTTGCCATCATATATTCTGCTGCTGTCTCTGTATATCTATGATGTATCTGTTTATCTTTGATTGCTTTCTTCTGTTCGGCTGTAATATCAATGTGGTTTGCACTGGCATAGTGTTCCATTAGTGCATTTGCAGCCTTTTTTCCTGTAAGCAAGGCATTTCCTTGTTTAATTGTTATTTGTTTGTTTCTAGGTCCTTCATTGTTCATGGCTTTCACTAGTTTCCATAGTTTGTTTCCATCCCTGTCAAAATTCAGGTTTTCTGTTTTTTTCCTCCAACAATCTCTTGTTGTTTGATTTACTGTTCTTTTATATTTTGCTGAGATGGCTTTGAGAGAGATGTTCGCTTCAGTTGTTTGTTCTCTCTCTGCGGTCTTCCTAGCATCTTCAACTTTGTCCTCCAAAATTTGTAGTTCCTCAGTCCAGTATGGTTTGTAATTTTTCCTCGCTCCTCTTGGAATAGACTCAGTGGCCGCCTGTATTATTGCTCTGTTTAGACTTTCCACCATTTGCTTCATGTTGCCATATCGTGTATTTATGTTTTCACAATATTTGTCTGTTAGTATGGAAAATCTGTCCCAATCTGCTCGTTTGTAATTCCAGCGAGGCAAAGGCTTTTGCTCCTGTGGAACATACTCCATATTTATTACAAGCTTGATTGGTCTGTGGTCACTACCTGCTAATTGGTCAAGCACATGGCGATCGATTTTGTGGAGGATGTCTCCTGTGCAGAAAGCTAAGTCTGGAGTAGAAGTGGTAATCCATCTTCTGGAGTAGAAGCTCGGTGTGTCATCCGCTTTGTTGAGTAGATGGAGATTTGAGTCTATTTCCCAGTCCTCCACTTCATCTCCTCTTTTGTCAGTATCTGGGTATCCCCATCTTTCTGAGCGGCTATTAAAGTCTCCGACAACAATGCAATTTGTGTCAGTTATTACCATGTTTGAGAGTGTAAGATCCTTATCTGCCGGGCTATACAGATTGTAAATTCTTATTTTCATGTCCTTTATCATTATATCAACACCTATAATTTCCGTTTGGTTGTCAGAGATCACAGATACTTCGCTGCAAGGTGTTGTATTTCGTGTAAGTATTACAACTCCTCCTTTGTGTCCTTTGCGGTCAAAACGTGTGGCCTGATATCCCTCGACTGAAAATGTGCGATTGGCGTTGAGGTGTGTCTCTTGAATGCATGCCACATCTATTCTATCTTTATGAAGACGCTGTGTTAGGGAGGCTTTCTTGTTATAAACTCCTTCGGCATTCCATTGTAGTATGTTGAGAGTCCGGGGTGTTTGGTCAATAGCTCTTAACCTACTCCTCTGTGCCTTGACTCCTCAGCACAGGGGAAGGTGACCACCAGTAGTCATGGGTGGACCCCCTCGAGGCAGGGGGCCCGGCACTATCACCGCCTGATGGGACTTCACGGGATTAGCACCATAACGATTAATTTTCATCTGTGGCATCATGAAATGATAAAGTTACGTTGCACTTCTTTGTCAAGCCTGTGGCTCAGTACATCCGATTTCAACAAGCATTTTTCGGGATGCTTTCCCTAGCCTTTGACTGTCCCCAGTCTACCTACAAGGCAGCAGGTTTGTGCGTCACTTCGTCTGGTCCCTCTCCCTTGACCTGTCCGACATGGGTGACCCTACCAGTAGCTGTGCTACCGTCGGCATAGCTCTTGGGGTCATTGGAACGCTCAAGCCCCTCTACCTCGTCAAGGTGGACGCACGGCAGAGGGGGCAGCATTCTGTATGCGCTCCATCCTTTCAAGCTGGCTCTTTGATACTGTCAGCAGCCCCAAACCATACTCAATGACAGAAATTATTAACTGCTGAAAGAGCCTGTACAGCATCATCTGATCTACCCCGGTTGCTGCCAAAGCCCTCAATGCATTAAGTCCCCTACCAGCCTTCACCACCAAAGCCTCCACGTGATCCTTAAAAAACAAACACCTGTCAAAGGTGATACCCAAGTACTTCAATTTAGTCTCTCGACTAAGAGGACATCCATTCAACATAATACCTGGTGTTTCGTGGGGGACTATTGTGTTGACATTCTGGCAGCGGCATTATGCACAGTGTATCTGTGCGGGCTGTTTTTTGTCGAGACTCCTGTCTTTTCCACTTTTCACATTGGGCAGTGGGGAGCATTTTGTGCGATATTCACTGGCACAGGAACGGAGCATAATGGGGACGACCCGTTGCTGTGAGGTTAGAACTATGACTAACTAACTAACTAACTAACCTGGGACATCTGCCTTGACGATCCGGTTATCCAGGGAGTACCACACAACCGATGCCTTGTCTGGGTGTATAATGGCCCCTCTGTCCCTGCACCACTCCGCCACCCTGTTTACTGCCACCTGTAAGTCTTTCGCCAAACCACCCCTGTCTCTACCCTGTCTGTACACCAGCACATCATCTGCAAATGTCAAGATTCTACCCACACCTCTCAAAAGCTGCGATTTCGCTGGTGTAGACATTAAAGAGCACTGGGGACAAGATAAATCCCTGCGGCAACCCAGGTGTAATAGTACAGGGGTCAGAAGTCCAGGAACCCATGCGCAGTGCAACCTTACGCTCATAAAGGACTGCCGCAACCCATCTAACAAGGCAAGGGCAGACTTCCATGTCCAACAGTGTGTATATCAACCGATCATATCTGACCCTGTTATACGCATCCTCCAGGTCAAGAGCTACCGCCACTGTCTCCTGTTTATCCTGGAAGCCCTCGTAGACATCAAATGCAAAAGTTGCAGCATTGACCCAGGTGTCCTTTCCAAGCCGGTAACTCCCGAGTCCCTGGGGAAGCAGATTACGACTTTCCAAATGTCACTGGAGCCTGCGTGCTACTATCTTTTCGAGGACTTTGCCGTACGTGTTTTGCAGGGTTATGATTCGGTATCCATTAAGTCTGGAGTGATCGTTGCCTGGCTTTGGGAGTGGGACCAGGTAGCTATGCAGCCAATCGTGGGGTATTTCCGCCGTATTGATGCTTAGGTTGAAACAAAGAGCCATCTCCTCCAATCCCCCATCATTTATGTTCCTCATATGGGAGTACCTCACCCCATCCGGACCTGGCGCTGTGTCTTTAGCCCGATTCAGTACCCGTCTAATATCCTCCACTTTAATCTCACAGTCCTCCTTCCTAGTATAACCCGTGACAAGGCTTCTCTGACGCTATCTCTAATAGCCCTATCTTGCTGATCCGTCTGTTTTGAAAATGCGCAAGAAAAGCCTCCCCTTTGTCCTTGTCAGTTGTCATAGGTCGGTTGTTATCATCATAAACGGTCCCATGTGTACCAGGCATCACTTGTCTCTTCATCTGCCGGTGCAGCCTCCAGAATATTCCCAATGTCACATCCCCACCGACTTTATTGATAAACTCTTCCCACTTAATCCTCTTTGCCTCAGCTGCCTGGAGTTTAAAATCCTGCACCTTTACTTTTTATATCTTTCAGCCTCTTCCAATTCTGTGTCAACTGAATTGGTTGCTCTCCGCACCCTCTGCCAATTCCTTATGGCGCTCTCTTTTCCCGCCATGAATTCTCCACCTCTGGTGTCCACCATGGTGATTGGGCGAAGTTTAGACATAAACAGTCAAAATTGCTTGGGCACGTTATGAGAAGAAATAAACCAGAAAACTTGGCGACAACTGGCTTGGTGTAAGTGGGGAATCTTGCATAAGCAGAGAGAGTTGGGACTTGTTGAAAGGTTCAGTGGACACCCCAGGTAACAGGTATCTGATATGTGCTGACTTCAATGCCCGCGCCAAGGAATGGGACAGGTCTGGAGAGAACAGACAGGGTACTGCTCTTGCTGAGACCTTGCTTGAGACGGATGTTGTCTGTCTAAATGACGGGACAGCCACTAGACTAGCAATGAGACCGGGGGACCCTGACACGGCCATCGACCTGGCGCTTGTATCCCAAGAGGCGGCATCAGATATAAAATGGAGCGTCCTTGGAGACCATGGAAGTGACCGCCTCCCCTGTTCTGTGCTGATACCTAAGTCCAGCACAGTTAGGGCTATAACTATAAGAGCTCGCGGGGCATTCAGTTATGATCGCGACCACTCTTCACTCTTGGGGCGCCTTAGATAACAGGGAAGATCTAAACCAACAAGAAGAATCTTCAGTTAGAAAATCTACGTATAGGCAGTATCAAGCATATGGTAAGCTGCTTCGTACATAGTGTATGTATTGTAAGACCGGCAGGTTGCGCCGTGTGTTATGCAGCATTTTATTACCTCCCTTTAAATTTACATATCGTTAACATTTATGGGCCATTGTTCTCCAAGTTTCTTGACAGTTACATGCGCAGTTATAATCGGATATTTTTTTTTTTTTTTCAAAACGTTAAAAGGACACAGACAAACACTACACTTTTAAACAAACCTGGCTGACCACGAAACGGTATTCGTGTCTCCTCCTTTCACCCTTATTATATACCACCCATCGCTGTGAAGTGACTTAAAAATCGCCCCATATTTGCCAAAATCTATGTAGAGTGGCTTAGTAAGAAATAAAAGTCGAACTTAAGCCACATGCAGGTTCGTATTCCATTCCTGTATTTCTGCGAGTCATTTCTACTCAATACAACATATCGAGGATTTGAAATTTTAAAACTGACCTGCTCCTAGATCAACTCTGCCTAAAATGGTTACCAGTAAATGTCTTGGGGTGCAAAGGCGGGAGGCTTGGTACTGACTACATTAACCACCAAGTGCCGATTGACGTATACAGAATATAGGTCTAGCACCATATACTCAATAAGCCTTACAGGTGGAAAAAGAACCCTTACTTTCACTAACATGAGGCCTATCTTAAGGCTTGAACAAGGGCCCTTAACTTCTGCTCTTCTATATGTTGGAATTTCCAGTCACAAGTCGTTCTGATGCAATCCACTTGAAATTACTGTTGCTATATAGTACTATATACAATCTGACAACCAATAACATTCTACAAGACTTGAATATCGGAGAATACAGGCTCGTAAACAGCATTATATCTTAGGAGCTGAAATACTTTGGTCACAGTAAACACCACAGTAGGTATGCTAATTTGGACAGAACGGAGATAGAAGGAATGGTTCATGAAAGAAGAGACAAGGGTCTTCCAGCACGAAGCTGGACATGGCACATTGAAAACACCTTCGGCGTGAAACTGCATGAAGCAGGACAACTGGCAAAGGATTCAAAATCATTACCTTTCCTCCTCCTCCCTCTTCCTTTGTTTCCTCTTCCACTTTCAAGGACAGTATCACACCTAATTTTTTTCAGCCAAGAAAGAAATTTAAAAGAAATAGGTGTGAAATTTTAAGGACCTTAATATCAGACACATGCCTACAGGATGTATGAGTGACTTATAGTTTTGCCTGTCACCTCCAAAGATACGCGCATCACACAACTGAAGTCAAGATGCACTTAATTTCGCGGCATAATCTTACAAGTGTGAGTCCCCCGTCTATCTCATCCTGTACCAAGGAATTCATTTACTGTTTATTGGTTGCTTCTTAAACTATATGCTTTCTATCTTCTGTCCCACCAAAGTTGTCACATTAGCCTACATTCTAATTGATATCTCATCTAGATGTCACATTAGGGAGTCTCCGTGGCGAAGTAGTCAAGTCGTTTGACTCGGGCTCCGAAGGTTGTGTGTTAGATTCCGGGCCGCGTCCTTCGGTTCACGAGTGAAATTTTTCAGCGACTCCTGTGGGTCGTCGCTAGAGCTACGGAGTTCGTGCTTTGTGCGACGCTTTCCGCGTCATATGGGATAAAAACCGAGCCATATGGGATAAAACCCGGTGCAATGAAGTCGACCCTGTCGACTTTTAAGCGACTTTTTTAGTTGTCACATTAGGCTACATTCTAATTCATGTCCCATCTAGTTGTCACATAAACCCACATTATAATTGATGTCTCATCTAATTGTCACATTAGCATGCATTCTAACTACTGTCCCATCTGGTTGTCACATTAACCTACATTCTAACTCATGTCCCACAACGTGGTCACATTAGCCTACATTCTAACTCCTGTCCCACCTAATTGTCACATTAACCTACATTCTAACTACTGTCCCATCCAGTTGTCACATTAACCTTTACTCTGACTTGTATCCCACTTATTTGTATCCATAACCTACTTTAATCAAGCGTTTACTATTTAAAAGCAACAGTTGACTTGTATAGCAACGGTTAAATTAACAACTGTTTATGATAGAAAGAGATAAAGTAACAACATTTTTAGAATAGAAAGAGTTGAAGTAACAATTACTTATGATAGAGTTAAAGTAATAACTGCTTAGAGTAGAAATAGTTAAAGTTTAAACTGCCTAGAGTAAAAATAGTTAAAGTAACAACTGCCCTGGGCAGGTACCGTTAAAGTAACAATTATCTCGGACAGAAAGAGTTATAGAATTTCCATTCTGTTGGTGTTGGTTTTATTCCTTCTATTTTTTTTTACTACAGATTATTCGATTCTCTGTGCAAACTGTGCTTTGCTACTGAACATGTTCCTGACTCAATGATTTCGTTATTGTCAGCTACTCTGTAGATTGAGTGATTCTATGGACCATATTATTACCACAGACTGTATAACTTATGGAAATATGGCTGAGGATTCCTGGTGATTTAGTAGCTTTCAAAATACTATTTCCATCTCTCACAAACGCTATTGTCTTCCATAAGCTGTTCCCATAAATGAGCCTCTGTACAACCCGACACACAACCAAGGTTCATAAAACCAATAGTGTACTACCCACTCCACAACCAAGGTTCATAAATCTACCTACCCCAGTGTACTACCATCTCCACAACCAAGGTTCATAAATCTACCTACCCCAGTGTACTACCCTCTCCACAACCAAGGTTCATAAATCTACCTACCCCAGTGTACTACCCTCTCCACAACCAAGGTTCATAAATCTACCTACCCCATTGTACTACCCTCTCCACAACCAAGGTTCTTAAATCTACCTACCCCAGTGTACTACCCTCTCCACAACTAAAGTTCATAAATCTACCTACCCCAGTGTACTACCCTCTCCACAACTAAAGTTCATAAATCTACCTACCCCAGTGTACTATCCTCTCCACAACCAAGGTTCATAAATCTACCTACCCCAGTGTACTACCCTCTCCACAACCAAGGTTCATAAATCTACCTACCCCAGTGTACTACCCTCTCCACAACCAAGGTTCATAAATCTACCTACCCCAGTGTACTACCCTCTCCACAACCAAGGTTCATAAATCTACCTACCCCAGTGTACTACCCTCTCCACAACCAAGGTTCATAAATCTACCTACCCCAGTGTACTACCCTCTCCACAACCAAGGTTCATAAATCTACCTACCCCAGTGTACTACCCTCTCCACAACCAAGGTTCATACATCTACCTACCCCAGTTTACTACCCTCTCCACAACCAAGGTTCATAAATCTACCTACCCCAGTGTACTACCCTCTCCACAACCAAGGTTCATAAATCTATCTACCCCAGTGTACTACCCTCTCCACAACCAAGGTTCATAAATCTATCTACCACAGTGTACTACCCTCTCCACAACCAAGGTTCATAAATCTACCTACCCCAGTGTACTACCCTCTCCACAACCAAGGTTCATACATCTACCTACCCCAGTGTACTACCCTCTCCACAACAAAAGTTCATAAATCTACCTACCCCAGTGTACTACCCTCTCCACAACCAAGGTTCATAAATCTACCTACCCCAGTGTACTACCCTCTCCACAACCAAGGTTCATAAATCTACCTACCCCAGTGTACTACCCTCTCCACAACCAAGGTTCATAAATCTACCTACCCCAGTGTACTACCCTCTCCACAACCAAGGTTCATAAATCTACCTACCCCAGTGTACTACCCTCTCCACAACCAAGGTTCATAAATCTACCTACCCCAGTGTAATTCCCCCTCCACAACCAAAGTTCATAAATCTACCTACCCCAGTGTACTACCCTCTCCACAACTAAAGTTCATAAATCTACCTACCCCAGTGTACTACCCTCTCCACAACCAAGGTTCATAAATCTACCTACCCCAGTGTACTACCCTCTCCACAACCAAGGTTAATAAATCTACCTACCCCAGTGTACTACCCTCTCCACAACCAAGGTTCATAAATCTACCTACCCCAGTGTACTACCCTCTCCACAACCAAGGTTCATACATCTACCTACCCCAGTGTACTACCCTCTCCACAACCAAGGTTCATAAATCTACCTACCCCAGTGTACTACCCTCTCCACAACCAAGGTTCATAAATCTACCTACCCCAGTGTACTACCCTCTCCACAACCAAGGTTCATACATCTACCTACCCCAGTGTACTACCCTCTCCACAACCAAGGTTCATACATCTACCTACCCCAGTGTACTACCCTCTCCACAACCAAGGTTCATAAATCTACCTACCCCAGTGTACTACCCTCTCCACAACCAAAGTTCATAAATCTACCTACCCCAGTGTACTACCCTCTCCACAACCAAGGTTCATAAATCTACATACCCCAGTGTACTACCCTCTCCACAACCAAGGTTCCTAAATCTACCTACCTCAGTGTACTACCCTCTCCACAACCAAGGTTCATAAATCTACCTACCCCAGTGTACTACCCTCTCCACAACCAAGGTTTATAAATCTACCTACCCCAGTGTACTACCCTCTCTACAACTAAAGTTCATAAATCTACCTACCCCAGTGTACTACCCTCTCCACAACCAAGGTTCATAAATTTACCTACCCCAGTGTACTACCCTCTCCACAACCAAGGTTCATAAATCTACCTACCCCAGTGTACTACCCTCTCCACAACCAAGGTTCATAAATCTACCTACCCCAGTGTACTACCCTCTCCACAACCAAGGTTCATAAATCTACCTACCCCAGTGTACTACCCTCTCCACAACCAAGGTTCATACATCTACCTACCCCAGTGTACTACCCTCTCCACAACCAAGGTTCATAAATCTACCTACCCCAGTGTACTACCCTCTCCACAACCAAGGTTCATACATCTACCTACCCCAGTGTACTACCCTCTCCACAACCAAGGTTCATAAATCTACCTACCCCAGTGTACTACCCTCTCCACAACCAAGGTTCATAAATCTACCTACCCCAGTGTACTACCCTCTCCACAACCAAGGTTCATACATCTACCTACCCCAGTGTACTACCCTCTCCACAACCAAGGTTCATAAATCTACCTACCCCAGTGTACTACCCTCTCCACAACCAAGGTTCATAAATCTACCTACCCCAGTGTACTACCCTCTCCACAACCAAGGTTCATAAATCTATCTACCCCAGTGTACTACCCTCTCCACAACCAAGGTTCATAAATCTATCTACCACAGTGTACTACCCTCTCCACAACCAAGGTTCATAAATCTACCTACCCCAGTGTACTACCCTCTCCACAACCAAGGTTCATACATCTACCTACCCCAGTGTACTACCCTCTCCACAACAAAAGTTCATAAATCTACCTACCCCAGTGTACTACCCTCTCCACAACCAAGGTTCATAAATCTACCTACCCCAGTGTACTACCCTCTCCACAACCAAGGTTCATAAATCTACCTACCCCAGTGTACTACCCTCTCCACAACCAAGGTTCATAAATCTACCTACCCCAGTGTACTACCCTCTCCACAACCAAGGTTCATAAATCTACCTACCCCAGTGTACTACCCTCTCCACAACCAAGGTTCATAAATCTACCTACCCCAGTGTAATTCCCCCTCCACAACCAAAGTTCATAAATCTACCTACCCCAGTGTACTACCCTCTCCACAACTAAAGTTCATAAATCTACCTACCCCAGTGTACTACCCTCTCCACAACCAAGGTTCATAAATCTACCTACCCCAGTGTACTACCCTCTCCACAACCAAGGTTAATAAATCTACCTACCCCAGTGTACTACCCTCTCCACAACCAAGGTTCATAAATCTACCTACCCCAGTGTACTACCCTCTCCACAACCAAGGTTCATACATCTACCTACCCCAGTGTACTACCCTCTCCACAACCAAGGTTCATAAATCTACCTACCCCAGTGTACTACCCTCTCCACAACCAAGGTTCATAAATCTACCTACCCCAGTGTACTACCCTCTCCACAACCAAGGTTCATACATCTACCTACCCCAGTGTACTACCCTCTCCACAACCAAGGTTCATACATCTACCTACCCCAGTGTACTACCCTCTCCACAACCAAGGTTCATAAATCTACCTACCCCAGTGTACTACCCTCTCCACAACCAAAGTTCATAAATCTACCTACCCCAGTGTACTACCCTCTCCACAACCAAGGTTCATAAATCTACATACCCCAGTGTACTACCCTCTCCACAACCAAGGTTCCTAAATCTACCTACCTCAGTGTACTACCCTCTCCACAACCAAGGTTCATAAATCTACCTACCCCAGTGTACTACCCTCTCCACAACCAAGGTTTATAAATCTACCTACCCCAGTGTACTACCCTCTCTACAACTAAAGTTCATAAATCTACCTACCCCAGTGTACTACCCTCTCCACAACCAAGGTTCATAAATTTACCTACCCCAGTGTACTACCCTCTCCACAACCAAGGTTCATAAATCTACCTACCCCAGTGTACTACCCTCTCCACAACCAAGGTTCATAAATCTACCTACCCCAGTGTACTACCCTCTCCACAACCAAGGTTCATAAATCTACCTACCCCAGTGTACTACCCTCTCCACAACCAAGGTTCATACATCTACCTACCCCAGTGTACTACCCTCTCCACAACCAAGGTTCATAAATCTACCTACCCCAGTGTACTACCCTCTCCACAACCAAGGTTCATACATCTACCTACCCCAGTGTACTACCCTCTCCACAACCAAGGTTCATAAATCTACCTACCCCAGTGTACTACCCTCTCCACAACCAAGGTTCATAAATCTACCTACCCCAGTGTACTACCCTCTCCACAACCAAGGTTCATACATCTACCTACCCCAGTGTACTACCCTCTCCACAACCAAGGTTCATAAATCTACCTACCCCAGTGTACTACCCTCTCCACAACCAAGGTTCATAAATCTACCTACCCCAGTGTACTACCCTCTCCACAACCAAGGTTCATAAATCTACCTACCCCAGTGTACTACCCTCTCCACAACCAAGGTTCATACATCTACCTACCCCAGTGTACTACCCTCTCCACAACCAAAGTTCATTAATCTACCTACCCCAGTGTACTACCCTCTCCACAACCAAGGTTCATAAATCTACCTACCCCAGTGTACTACCCTCTCCACAACCAAGGTTCATAAATCTACCTACCCCAGTGTACTACCCTCTCCACAACCAAGGTTCATAAATCTACCTACCCCAGTGTACTACCCTCTCCACAACCAAGGTTCATAAATCTATCTACCACATTGTACTACCCTCTCCACAACCAAGGTTCATACATCTACCTACCCCAGTGTACTACCCTCTCCACAACCAAGGTTCATAAATCTACCTACCCCAGTGTACTACCCTCTCCACAACCAAGGTTCATACATCTACCTACCCCAGTGTACTACCCTCTCCACAACCAAGGTTCATAAATCTACCTACCCCAGTGTACTACCCTCTCCACAACCAAGGTTCATAAATCTACCTACCCAGTGTACTACCCTCTCCACAACCAAGGTTCATACATCTACCTACCCCAGTGTACTACCCTCTCCACAACCAAGGTTCATAAATCTACCTACCCCAGTGTACTACCCTCTCCACAACCAAGGTTCATAAATCTACCTACCCCAGTGTAATTCCCCCTCCACAACCAAAGTTCATAAATCTACCTACCCCAGTGTACTACCCTCTCCACAACTAAAGTTCATAAATCTACATACCCCAGTGTACTACCCTCTCCACAACCAAGGTTCATAAATCTACCTACCCCAGTGTACTACCCTCTCCACAACCAAGGTTAATAAATCTACCTACCCCAGTGTACTACCCTCTCCACAACCAAGGTTCATACATCTACCTACCCCAGTGTACTACCCTCTCCACAACCAAGGTTCATAAATCTACCTACCCCAGTGTACTACCCTCTCCACAACCAAGGTTCATAAATCTACCTACCCCAGTGTACTACCCTCTCCACAACCAAGGTTCATACATCTACCTACCCCAGTGTACTACCCTCTCCACAACCAAGGTTCATAAATCTACCTACCCCAGTGTACTACCCTCTCCACAACCAAGGTTCATACATCTACCTACCCCAGTGTACTACCCTCTCCACAACCAAGGTTCATAAATCTACCTACCCCAGTGTACTACCCTCTCCACAACCAAGGTTCATAAATCTACCTACCCCAGTGTACTACCCTCTCCACAACCAAGGTTCATACATCTACCTACCCCAGTGTACTACCCTCTCCACAACCAAGGTTCCTAAATCTACCTACCTCAGTGTACTACCCTCTCCACAACCAAGGTTCATAAATCTACCTACCCCAGTGTAATTCCCTCTCCACAACCAAGGTTTATAAATCTACCTACCCCAGTGTACTACCCTCTCTACAACTAAAGTTCATAAATCTACATACCCCAGTGTACTACCCTCTCCACAACCAAGGTTCATAAATTTACCTACCACAATGTACTACCCTCTCCACAACCAAGGTTCATAAATCTACCTACCCCAGTGTACTACCCTCTCCACAACCAAGGTTCATAAATCTACCTACCCCAGTGTACTACCCTCTCCACAACCAAGGTTCATAAATCTACCTACCCCAGTGTACTACCCTCTCCACAACCAAGGTTCATACATCTACCTACCCCAGTGTACTACCCTCTCCACAACCAAGGTTCATAAATCTACCTACCCCAGTGTACTACCCTCTCCACAACCAAGGTTCATAAATCTACCTACCCCAGTGTACTACCCTCTCCACAACCAAGGTTCATAAATCTACCTACCCCAGTGTACTACCCTCTCCACAACCAAGGTTCATACATCTACCTACCCCAGTGTACTACCCTCTCCACAACCAAAGTTCATTAATCTACCTACCCCAGTGTACTACCCTCTCCACAACCAAGGTTCATAAATCTACCTACCCCAGTGTACTACCCTCTCCACAACCAAGGTTCATAAATCTACCTACCCCAGTGTACTACCCTCTCCACAACCAAGGTTCATAAATCTACCTACCCCAGTGTACTACCCTCTCCACAACCAAGGTTCATAAATCTACCTACCCCAGTGTACTACCCACTCCACAACCAAGGTTCATAAATCTACCTACCCCAGTGTACTACCCTCTCCACAACCAAGGTTCATAAATCTACCTACCCCAGTGTACTACCCTCTCCACAACCAAGGTTCATAAATCTACCTACCCCAGTGTAATACCCACTCCACAACCAAGGTTCATAAATCTACCTACCCCAGTTTACTACCCTCTCCACAACCAAGGTTCATAAATCTACCTACCACAATGTACTACCCTCTCCACAACCAAGGTTCATAAATCTACCTACCCCAGTGTACTACCCTCTCCACAACCAAGGTTCATAAATCTACCTACCCCAGTGTACTACCCACTCCACAACCAAGGTTTATAAATCTACCTACCCCAGTGTACTACCCTCTCCACAATCAAGGTTCATAAATCTACCTACCCCAGTGTACTACCCTCTCCACAACCAAGGTTCATACATCTACCTACCCCAGTGTACTACCCTCTCCACAACCAAGGTTCATAAATCTACCTACCCCAGTGTACTACCCTCTCCACAACCAAGGTTCATACATCTACCTACCCCAGTGTACTACCCTCTCCACAACCAAGGTTCATACATCTACGTACCCCAGTGTACTACCCTCTCCACAACCAAGGTTCATAAATCTACCTACCCCAGTGTACTACCCTCTCCACAACCAAGGTTCATAAATCTACCTACCCCAGTGTAATTCCCTCTCCACAACCAAGGTTCATAAATCTACCTACCCCAGTGTACTACCCTCTCCACAACTAAAGTTCATAAATCTACATACCCCAGTGTACTACCCTCTCCACAACCAAGGTTCATAAATTTACCTACCATAATGTACTACCCTCTCCACAACCAAGGTTCATAAATCTACCTACCCCAGTGAACTACCCTCTCCACAACCAAGGTTCATAAATCTACCTACCCCAGTGTACTACCCTCTCCACAACCAAGGTTCATAAATCTACCTACCCCAGTGTACTACCCTCTCCACAATCAAGGTTCATAAATCTACCTACCCCAGTGTACTACCCACTCCACAACCAAGGTTCATAAATCTACCTACCCCAGTGTACTACCCTCTCCACAACCAAGGTTCATAATAAATCTACCTACCCCAGTGTACTACCCTCTCCACAACCAAGGTTCATAAATCTACCTACCCCAGTGTACTACCCTCTCCACAACCAAAGTTCATTAATCTACCTACCCCAGTGTACTACCCTCTCCACAACCAAGGTTCATAAATCTACCTACCCCAGTGTACTACCCTCTCCACAACCAAGGTTCATAAATCTACCTACCCCAGTGTACTACCCTCTCCACAACCAAGGTTCATAAATCTACCTACCCCAGTGTACTACCCTCTCCACAACCAAGGTTCATAAATCTATCTACCACAGTGTACTACCCTCTCCACAACCAAGGTTCATACATCTACCTACCCCAGTGTACTACCCTCTCCACAACCAAGGTTCATAAATCTACCTACCCCAGTGTACTACCCTCTCCACAACCAAGGTTCATACATCTACCTACCCCAGTGTACTACCCTCTCCACAACCAAGGTTCATAAATCTACCTACCCCAGTGTACTACCCTCTCCACAACCAAGGTTCATAAATCTACCTACCCAGTGTACTACCCTCTCCACAACCAAGGTTCATACATCTACCTACCCCAGTGTACTACCCTCTCCACAACCAAGGTTCATAAATCTACCTACCCCAGTGTACTACCCTCTCCACAACCAAGGTTCATAAATCTACCTACCCCAGTGTAATTCCCCCTCCACAACCAAAGTTCATAAATCTACCTACCCCAGTGTACTACCCTCTCCACAACTAAAGTTCATAAATCTACATACCCCAGTGTACTACCCTCTCCACAACCAAGGTTCATAAATCTACCTACCCCAGTGTACTACCCTCTCCACAACCAAGGTTAATAAATCTACCTACCCCAGTGTACTACCCTCTCCACAACCAAGGTTCATACATCTACCTACCCCAGTGTACTACCCTCTCCACAACCAAGGTTCATAAATCTACCTACCCCAGTGTACTACCCTCTCCACAACCAAGGTTCATACATCTACCTACCCCAGTGTACTACCCTCTCCACAACCAAGGTTCATACATCTACCTACCCCAGCTACCCTCTCCACAACCAAGGTTCATAAATCTACCTACCCCAGTGTACTACCCTCTCCACAACCAAGGTTCATAAATTTACCTACCACAATGTACTACCCTCTCCACAACCAAGGTTCATAAATCTACCTACCCCAGTGTACTACCCTCTCCACAACCAAGGTTCATAAATCTACCTACCCCAGTGTACTACCCTCTCCACAACCAAGGTTCATAAATCTACCTACCCCAGTGTACTACCCTCTCCACAACCAAGGTTCATACATCTACCTACCCCAGTGTACTACCCTCTCCACAACCAAGGTTCATAAATCTACCTACCCCAGTGTACTACCCTCTCCACAACCAAGGTTCATAAATCTACCTACCCCAGTGTACTACCCTCTCCACAACCAAGGTTCATAAATCTACCTACCCCAGTGTACTACCCTCTCCACAACCAAGGTTCATACATCTACCTACCCCAGTGTACTACCCTCTCCACAACCAAAGTTCATTAATCTACCTACCCCAGTGTACTACCCTCTCCACAACCAAGGTTCATAAATCTACCTACCCCAGTGTACTACCCTCTCCACAACCAAGGTTCATAAATCTACCTACCCCAGTGTACTACCCTCTCCACAACCAAGGTTCATAAATCTACCTACCCCAGTGTACTACCCTCTCCACAACCAAGGTTCATAAATCTACCTACCCCAGTGTACTACCCACTCCACAACCAAGGTTCATAAATCTACCTACCCCAGTGTACTACCCTCTCCACAACCAAGGTTCATAAATCTACCTACCCCAGTGTACTACCCTCTCCACAACCAAGGTTCATAAATCTACCTACCCCAGTGTAATACCCACTCCACAACCAAGGTTCATAAATCTACCTACCCCAGTTTACTACCCTCTCCACAACCAAGGTTCATAAATCTACCTACCACAATGTACTACCCTCTCCACAACCAAGGTTCATAAATCTACCTACCCCAGTGTACTACCCTCTCCACAACCAAGGTTCATAAATCTACCTACCCCAGTGTACTACCCACTCCACAACCAAGGTTTATAAATCTACCTACCCCAGTGTACTACCCTCTCCACAATCAAGGTTCATAAATCTACCTACCCCAGTGTACTACCCTCTCCACAACCAAGGTTCATACATCTACCTACCCCAGTGTACTACCCTCTCCACAACCAAGGTTCATAAATCTACCTACCCCAGTGTACTACCCTCTCCACAACCAAGGTTCATACATCTACCTACCCCAGTGTACTACCCTCTCCACAACCAAGGTTCATACATCTACCTACCCCAGTGTACTACCCTCTCCACAACCAAGGTTCATAAATCTACCTACCCCAGTGTACTACCCTCTCCACAACCAAGGTTCATAAATCTACCTACCCCAGTGTAATTCCCTCTCCACAACCAAGGTTCATAAATCTACCTACCCCAGTGTACTACCCTCTCCACAACTAAAGTTCATAAATCTACATACCCCAGTGTACTACCCTCTCCACAACCAAGGTTCATAAATTTACCTACCATAATGTACTACCCTCTCCACAACCAAGGTTCATAAATCTACCTACCCCAGTGAACTACCCTCTCCACAACCAAGGTTCATAAATCTACCTACCCCAGTGTACTACCCTCTCCACAACCAAGGTTCATAAATCTACCTACCCCAGTGTACTACCCTCTCCACAATCAAGGTTCATAAATCTACCTACCCCAGTGTACTACCCACTCCACAACCAAGGTTCATAAATCTACCTACCCCAGTGTACTACCCTCTCCACAACCAAGGTTCATAATAAATCTACCTACCCCAGTGTACTACCCTCTCCACAACCAAGGTTCATACATCTACCTACCCCAGTGTACTACCCTCTCCACAACCAAGGTTCATAAATCTACCTACCCCAGTGTACTACCCTCTCCACAACCAAGGTTCATACATCTACCTACCCCAGTGTACTACCCTCTCCACAACCAAGGTTCATAAATCTACCTACCCCAGTGTACTACCCTCTCCACAACCAAGGTTCATAAATCTACCTACCCCAGTGTACTACCCTCTCCACAACCAAGGTTCATAAATCTACCTACCCCAGTGTACTACCCTCTCCACAACCAAGGTTCATAAATCTACCTACCCCAGTGTACTACCCTCTCCACAACCAAGGTTCATACATCTACCTACCCCAGTGTACTACCCTCTCCACAACCAAGGTTCATAAATCTACCTACCCCAGTGTACTACCCTCTCCACAACCAAGGTTCATAAATCTACCTACCCCAGTGTACTACCCTCTCCACAACCAAGGTTCATACATCTACCTACCCCAGTGTACTACCATCTCCACAACCACGGTTCATAAATCTACCTACCCCAGTGTACTACCCTCTCCACAACCAAGGTTCATAAATCTACCTACCCCAGTGTAATTCCCTCTCCACAACCAAGGTTCATAAATCTACCTACCCCAGTGTACTACCCTCTCCACAACTAAAGTTCATAAATCTACATACCCCAGTGTACTACCCTCTCCACAACCAAGGTTCATAAATTTACCTACCATAATGTACTACCCTCTCCACAACCAAGGTTCATAAATCTACCTACCCCAGTGAACTACCCTCTCCACAACCAAGGTTCATAAATCTACCTACCCCAGTGTACTACCCTCTCCACAACCAAGGTTCATAAATCTACCTACCCCAGTGTACTACCCTCTCCACAATCAAGGTTCATAAATCTACCTACCCCAGTGTACTACCCACTCCACAACCTAGGTTCATAAATCTACCTACCCCAGTGTACTACCCTCTCCACAACCAAGGTTCATAAATCTACCTACCCCAGTGTACTACCCTCTCCACAACCAAGGTTCATAAATCTACCTACCCCAGTGTACTACCCTCTCCACAACCAAGGTTCATAAATCTACCTACCCCAGTGTACTACCCTCTCCACAACCAAGGTTCATACATCTACCTACCCCAGTGTACTACCCTCTCCACAACCAAGGTTCATAAATCTACCTACCCCAGTGTACTACCCTCTCCACAACCAAGGTTCATAAATCTACCTACCCCAGTGTACTACCCTCTCCACAACCAAGGTTCATAAATCTACCTACCCCAGTGTACTACCCTCTCCACAACCAAGGTTCATAAATCTACCTACCCCAGTGTACTACCCTCTCCACAACCAAGGTTCATAAATCTACCTACCCCAGTGTACTACCCTCTCCACAACCAAGGTTCATACATCTACCTACCCCAGTGTACTACCCTCTCCACAACCAAGGTTCATAAATCTACCTACCCCAGTGTACTACCCTCTCCACAACCAAGGTTCATAAATCTACCTACCCCAGTGTACTACCCTCTCCACAACCAAGGTTCATAAATCTACCTACCCCAGTGTACTACCCTCTCCACAACCAAGGTTCATACATCTACCTACCCCAGTGTACTACCCTCTCCACAACCAAGGTTCATACATCTACCTACCCCAGTGTACTACCCTCTCCACAACCAAGGTTCATAAATCTACCTACCCCAGTGTACTACCCTCTCCACAACCAAGGTTCATAAATCTACCTACCCCAGTGTAATTCCCTCTCCACAACCAAGGTTCATAAATCTACCTACCCCAGTGTACTACCCTCTCCACAACTAAAGTTCATAAATCTACATACCCCAGTGTACTACCCTCTCCACAACCAAGGTTCATAAATTTACCTACCATAATGTACTACCCTCTCCACAACCAAGGTTCATAAATCTACCTACCCCAGTGAACTACCCTCTCCACAACCAAGGTTCATAAATCTACCTACCCCTGTGTACTACCCTCTCCACAACCAAGGTTCATAAATCTACCTACCCCAGTGTACTACCCTCTCCACAATCAAGGTTCATAAATCTACCTACCCCAGTGTACTACCCACTCCACAACCAAGGTTCATAAATCTACCTACCCCAGTGTACTACCCTCTCCACAACCAAGGTTCATAAATCTACCTACCCCAGTGTACTACCCTCTCCACAACCAAGGTTAATAAATCTACCTACCCCAGTGTACTACCCTCTCCACAACCAAGGTTCATAAATCTACCTACCCCAGTGTACTACCCTCTCCACAACCAAGGTTCATACATCTACCTACCCCAGTGTACTACCCTCTCCACAACCAAGGTTCATAAATCTACCTACCCCAGTGTACTACCCTCTCCACAACCAAGGTTCATAAATCTACCTACCCCAGTGTACTACCCTCTCCACAACCAAGGTTCATAAATCTACCTACCCCAGTGTACTACCCTCTCCACAACCAAGGTTCATAAATCTACCTACCCCAGTGTACTACCCTCTCCACAACCAAGGTTCATACATCTACCTACCCCAGTGTACTACCCTCTCCACAACCAAGGTTCATACATCTACCTACCCCAGTGTACTACCCTCTCCACAACCAAGGTTCATAAATCTACCTACCCCAGTGTACTACCCTCTCCACAACCAAGGTTCATAAATCTACCTACCCCTGTGTACTACCCTCTCCACAACCAAGGTTCATAAATCTACCTACCCCAGTGTACTACCCTCTCCACAACCAAGGTTCATAAATCTACCTACCCCAGTGTACTACCCTCTCCACAACCAAGGTTCATACATCTACCTACCCCAGTGTACTACCCTCTCCACAACCAAGGTTCATAAATCTACCTACCCCAGTGTACTACCCTCTCCACAACCAAGGTTCATAAATCTACCTACCCCAGTGTACTACCCTCTTCACAACCAAGGTTCATAAATCTACCTACCCCAGTGTAATTCCCTCTCCACAACCAAGGTTCATAAATCTACCTACCCCAGTGTACTACCCTCTCCACAACTAAAGTTCATAAATCTACCTACCCCAGTGTACTACCCTCTCCACAACCAAGGTTCATAAATTTACCTACCACAATGTACTACCCTCTCCACAACCAAGATTCATAAATCTTACAGTGTACTAGTACTACCCTCTCCACAAACAAGGTTCATAAATCTACCTACCACAATGTACTACCCTCTCCACGACCAAGGTTCATAAATCTAACAGTGTACCACCCTCTACACAACTTTATCACATAGCAGGCCCATAGCAGACTGTCGCTCTCATCGCGGCGGCCTGCCAAAAGATGTCTCCATCTCTTGCCAGTTCTCCCGCCTCATGCCCTAGGTGCGTGCAATGTCATGTGTTCATCCTTGTTTCTCCTGCTTCTTCTTCCCGGAACCACGCCTTCCATCATGTTCTTTCCAAGCCACTATGCCGTTTAATATGTCCAAAGTGGTGGTGTTTGTCCACCAAATATGATGATGACCATTCATTTCATTCAGTGGGGTTACAGACTGCGCGGAATGGCCAAAGTATTTTTAGTTTCCAAGACATGAGCCAGATTACTTCGGTGTTCAGGTCTTGTAGAATTTCAGTAATTTATTATTTTTTTCTTTTTCTTGGTCCATATTGATATTCTAAACATGTTTGGGGAAAATTTAAGCTCAAAACATCCGTTTTCCCTGTTTACTGACTGCGAATAGTCAATGATATTCTAAACATGTTTGGGGAAAATTTAAGCTCAAAACATCCGTTTTCCCTGTTTAATGATTGTGAATTAACCAAGACATGTTGCCACAGAAACTGTGCATGTTTTCAAAGGTTTTACTTTTAGTTTGTTTACTGGTGTTAAGCATAGGTTCTTAATTCTGTTTAACCTCGGCATTGCTATGGTCAGCCTGCATTAAATCCCCATTGTTGGGGATTATGGAGCCAAGATATTCATAGTTTTTGCCATTTTCAACTTCTTCATTGCTGATCTTTGGTTGGCTTGTAGTTTTTCTGTGGACATTAATTAATTTGTTGTGTGGTCATTGCCAAGTCGTAACAGAGCTAATGACGGCACAAGAGATGGAGCAAAACTATCAAATGAAAAACGCAGAGGTAATTAGGCGTCTGACGCATCACGTCAGCTTTGTTGATCAATAGTTACGGCATTCAGATCATGGAGTTGACCCAAGAAACAGCACATTGAAGTTGGCTGGAACCTGGAACGATACTGACTGGCAGGACAACGTTATCATGGCCAATACAGAATGTAGAGGACAACGAGAAGAGTTGGAACAAGGTATATGAGCCCGAAATAACGGACAGAAGGCAACATATCCAAACTGGACTTGGCACCTCACAGCAAGGTCAAACCGATTCAAGATTAGGAACGATAGGATAGCGATATGAATTATTAGGGTCTAGTGGTCTCAAAGATCTATTATTCACTTCTTAGATTATAAGTACCGGCCCGTTTCGCCAGAAGAGACACGGTATATATCTATTATTGATTTTCATGGATTGTTTGAAAATACACTGGACTATCTGATCTGCCGGCCTTCAGACCTTTTTTTTTTATTGCCGTTGAGTTTACCTGCTTCTGGATTTGTTGGAATTTGTGTCTTACTCTGGACACCTTGCCTGTTGATGAGTTGCATTGCATTCTCGGATTCTGTTAAGACACTTTTCAGCAGTTATGTTCAGAAAAAAATTTTCATTTTCACCGAGTTCCTGTAACAGACGGGCTCAGCTCTTCTAACCCTTTAGCACTTCTTGAGAGATGGACTGTATCATCTGAATATCTAAGTTCTGAAACTGAATGTCCACCAGTTATGAATGGATCAAAATTGTCTCATCATTTGTAATGTTCCCGAGTAAATTTCCTGAATGCACGTTGAATAGACATGAAGAGAGAATGCCATCGAACCAATCTGATGTTTCATCAGCTACTCTGACAGCTGTTTGTTGATCATGATTATTTATCAAAAGCCACCATTCATAAATATACATACTGTGCAGTCTTATCCACACCCATAAATACACTGTATAGTCCTATACACAATTATCATTCATAAATCTACCACATTGTAGAATCCTCATCACAACCACCATTCAAAAATCTGCACAATGTTGTCTTATCCACACTCATCATCCATAAATCTGTCACACTATACAATCCCATCCACAATCACCCTTCATAAATCTACCACATTCATTCCTTCTGAACGTTACCAAATATTTCAAAACAAAAGTCAGTACTTATGGAAGAATATAAATGTTTATTTATTTCAAATGTTTTATAACATTTCAATGTTTTACATCAACATAGTCACACACACACAAATATCACAACAATGGTAAGGCTGAAGTTTAGTGCAGACATCCTGGTTTTTCATTCGCAACCACATATGTCTAATACACATACATACGTGAAAAACTATACACATAACATATCAGTTATCTGATAACTGACAATTTTATTTGCATGAAACCCAGTCTACAAATATCCAGCAGTCTAGAAGGGGGAAAAAAGCAGAGTCCTTTATGCTTGAATGAACTTTGTTGTCCTGTAAGAAATTATCATTTTATCTAAACTTTAATATTTTGAGACCACAATAGTGTTTACTATTCTTAACCAGTTTATTTATTAGAGAATCACAGTAATCATTTGTTATAACAATTATGAATGTTTTTCAATTAAAGGAACTTATAAATTGTATAAACAAAGAAAGGTAATGGTTATTTACAGCTTCTTGACAAGGCAATATAAAGTCATTTTGTATATAAGGACACTTGTTTTACTCAAACAAAAGAAACATTATTCTGCAAGACACTTATAAAGCTAACAGCAGATTTCATATTTTTAAAGAATAGTGTGTTTTATAATGGAGGCTGTTCAAAAGGACTCAGACACAGGCTGGCCACATAATAGACAAAGAGAGGTGAAAAAACCCCATGGTACAACACCAGTAAACAAGATAAAGTAAACTTTATGAGAACATGCATCTTTCCTGTGGGAGCAAATGGATGATGGCAAATTTTGCAATCACTAAAGAAGAAAATTGGGGATTTCGAGCTATTACAATTAAGCTCTTAGATTATCATGGATAAGAAGAAGGACAATTATGGCATTCTACAAGATGTGAACATTGAAGAAAACTGGCTCAGACATGGCATCATGTCCTGGAAATTGGAATGCTTTGACCAAATGAAATGTCAGTGGCTTGGAGAGAACAAGATGGAAGGCAGGTTCCTGGAAGAAAGGGCAGGGGATGACCAGCACAAAGATGGACACAGGATATTGTGGACACCTCTGGCATGAGGGGGACAACATGGTGAGCAATCCAGAAACTTGATGAGAGCGATGTTCTGCAAAGGACTTGCTACATGATGATGTGTATTTTACATGAGAGAACGCAGAAGTCACGCTGTGCAACAAAACCATCTATTTATTGTTTTAAAAACATGTATGTGAATCAAAATGTATTAAGTCAGGGTATTTTATTCCTATTGAAAGCTACTGTTATTACATAACTCAACAACAACAACAAAAACAATTATTTTTCACAGAAATATTACGTGTAACTGTTATCTTAAATGACCTGAAATGAGCATGTAGTGTAGAGAAAATAAGGTTTCCAATGTATACATATTGTATTAAACCGTAAAAATGTAGAACATTTCAATGTCTGCCAGATATCAGCACGCAGTGAGCATAATGATAGCTGTTTCCAGGCATCAAATATAGCTCTCAGGTCATGACTGATATCCTGTGCAATGTGTGTTGTGGGTGGCTGTATGTGAGTTTGTGGGGGTAGCAATGAAGAATGAATTGAGTATTGAGCCAGTACAATGCTGTAAAACATGATGTTGAGATGAAGCAATTCTTGAAATCTCCTTAGCACTGACACTTCCATACTGCCATTTTGTTTGACAATCTTCAAGGCAAACATCGTCACTTGTCATGATTGTGCGTACCATGAAAAACAGTAGGATCAATGCAGGTGCACATATAGGACCACAGAGAAACAATGACAGTCATTATGGCACTATGAAGCACGTTCACATAAATCAACCACAAGCATTATGGAACCAAATTCTGGCAGTGCTCTCAAAATATTTCACAATACAAAGAAACACACGAAAACAAGACTACTTAACACTACAAATAAATACTTGAAAACGACTGAACTACTTAACACGACAATCAAATCAAATCATAATCAGCTTCTCTAGAATCTTCATGCACACAAATTTGAATGAGAATCTACTACCATTGCAGTAGTGGTCAAATAAAAATTGAGGCTTAGAAAATAGGCTACAATGTAATATTTCTCTATACCCAGTCCAGCATATATGCTTTAGCAAATATATAGCCAGGTTAACAAGCATAACTCAAGGAGCTACTTCAGTCATTTACAAATCACAGATTAATTTGATTAAATGGGGAAACAAACCATAATATTACATAAAACAGTAAGTGTATGTCTATTTGAAAGAAATAAAGCAATGTATTTCCTGTAAACTTGTTTGAGCTGCTGACAGCTTAATTTTGTTATGTTTATGTTTGAGATAGTTGTTTTGTTCAATCTTGGTTCATCACTTCAAGTGAGATTAACAGTATGTGCATGTTAAATGTTGCATGTGTGCTACAGTTTTTATGTGTTAAATTTGAGCATGGATGCTGGTTAAATTTAGTGTGTGTGAAATTTAGTACGTGTGTGAACTTAGTCAAATTTAGTATGTGTGCGTTAAATTTGGTTATGTGTGTGAAATTTGACATGTATGTGAAATTTAGCATGTGAATTAAATTTATTGTGTATATTAAATTTGGTATAGTCATTCATGTGAGAACTGGTATGTTAAATTTATTGCACGTGTGTTGTATTTAGTATGTGCATCATATATGTTTACAGAAACACTACCACTGATTATTTCTACTGACAACAATACATGAATATAAGGAGCACAAGTAGTTTGTACACAGATCACATTTTCACAGCCAGCAACTTGTAGAATTAAACGGACATAACGAATTGGCTGTTTTAACATACCTTTTCATATGTATTTAATTACCATTGACATCATGTGCCCTGCCAACTGGCATACCTGTTCTTGCATATTCATAAATATTGATCCTTGGTGTTCCAGATAATTTCTATCTATGATATTCCTCCACACCACCATCCAAATCCATCCAGCATCATTTCTGTCGGTCTGCTTCTGCCTCTCATACTGCTGATCTTTTCAGTTATCACAATATTTTCCAAAATGTCTTATCTCATTAAGTGACAAAAGAACAATGTTTGTCGCCTTATTTATTTGTTAAATATAAATACTTCATTCATATTACTTGGAGTAATGTGTCGAATCTAGGATGTCTCCATAGTTACGCAGTAGCATGCTGAGATTGTGCTGTGCTGGATAAGAGTTGATTACTAAGATGCATCTTCCTGGCCTGGATGTTGTATATGTTGATGGTGTGTATGCAATCAAGCCAGAAGTTAAAAACAAAACTGTAAGTTATCTCTGCAGCCCAGGGTAATAGAGGAAAGCATATATATGCAGAGTCCACAAACTTGTTCTGATGATGTTGCGCCTGTGTCCTGTGTATGCTATGTCTCATATATGTAGGCCATCAACTCAATTAAAATTAACAGCACTAATTTGTGAATGCTTTCAGACAATCAAATCACCATACAAACAGACAATCTTATGAACAATATGCAGGGACACAGAATGTATTTCAATATGAACAGTTGAATTTGAAAAAAAAATAATACATATATGAAGCTTACAAATGGCTGCCATCAGAAGTATTTAGAAAAAGTAATTTGTTAACAAATATTACATCTTGAAAGACTTGTTCATGTTCACAGTATTATCGAGTTACATTATATACACATTCAAGCAATTTCAATAATATCTGTTCAGACTCTCGCATCTGCCCCATACTATGCATACACACATATGTGCACACTGTTGTTCAACATTTCACACCAAAACTACCATGAAATGTCTTTTGTTTTATAATAACAATAACTGACCTCTTTACATTTTCACTAATAATAAACTCCTAAAAGGGAAAAGGGTTTTTCCTATTTGGTGCACAACTGTTATATTACTTTTGAAATTTCAGTTGCTGTGAATGTATAAGGGTGCTATTTCCACATGTTTTACAGCCTATACTAATTGTATATAGTGCTATCAAATTCATATTGTTAAAAATGAAACCAGGACATAATGAAACAAACAGTTTCATAAAGTCATCAGCCAAAATTATGGCTGCCCATGAAACAAACTTGCAAATATCCCACCCAAATATTGGCCTTCTATACTTTTCAGAATTAAATCACATATACATTGTAAACTAGATAAAAGGACACTTTACATGTTTTAAGATGTACTGGGTATATTGTGCTAAGCTCATATTTTTATAGACCAACAGGCACTTGCTGGTTGATGTGATTAATATCACACAGGCTGCCTTTACTTCCCAGAACATTTCATGGCACCCATTTTTTGGCTGGGTCAATCTGGAAGCCCAATTAAATTTTTATTAAAATATCTCAGCCATTTATGGGATTGAAACAAGACCACCGGGCTGGCAGGCCAGAATGCTAACAAGTGCGCTATCTTGGCTCCCATAAACACAGAGTACACAACAAACATTCATCAACAGCAATTATACTCTGGCAAACAGTCAAAGTCAAGTGCATGACTGCATAAATGTACATAGATTTACAACTAATGCTGTTGGTAAAGTTTGAACATCAGCAAAGATTCACATGTGGTTTTTTTCCCCACCCCAACAAGCAATTTTGTATATGATAATATTTTATAGTAAAAACAATTGTATAGACAAAGAGAAAGACAATTTCAAACAGGCATAACTAACACTCTTAAATTACTGGGAGCCCAGAGGTCATATAAATGCTTAGGGTGTCAACAGAAGTATGTATAGAAACAACAGTTCGCATCATGATTAGCCTATCATGTACTTCACACAGGTGACATTATTGATAGAATGACATCATCAAAATAAATCATTCTTTCAAAAGGAAATAGCCATGAGGCTATCCAATGTAACTTAAGGCAGACAGTTTCTGGTCACTGGTAGCTTTTAAACGTATATTTTACAAAGATATGCACGTTACATATTTTATTTGTAAAAGTGTGACTATTTCCTTTTATGTTATAAAGTACATGTCTCTTTCTATAAAATCTACTACTGTTGCTATCTTGTTATACAGGAGTAAGAGTTTCTTCCAAATAAAGAATAGGATGTTTTTTATTAATTATTTAATGCTGTACTTAAAATAGACATTATTTGTGTTCTGTATTTGAAAATGATGGTGTTATCTTTTCAAAATACATGTATATGCATATTTTTCTAAGAAAAACAACAGTTCTTGCAGAGGAATAGAATAACTTGCAATCTGAAGTAACTTGTCAGTATCACATTTTTGCAATCTAACATATTCTGTTGTACTCAGCTTATTATATTGAAAAGAATAAATAACATCTGCTATTGACCCATATAATCTATAGACATTTCATGGTCCACTCCACACAGATTTCACAGCTCTTAACAACATATCTCCCATTTCAGCAAGATACCCTGGAGATAGAGGCCAGCATGGCCGGAAGGTTAAGAGTGCTTGCTCTTTAACTTCCTGTGCGTTGATGGCAGGTTAGGGGGTTCATTCCCTTCACCGGTCAGTTGAACTTAAACATTGACGTCTCATACAGAAAGCACTGGAAAGCTACTGAATGTAAACCTGCATAGAACATCACCCTGGGATTTGATTGCAACTTCCTGCAACAGATGAAGCCCAGGAGATAACCGCCAGTTTGTCATTTAGTTCCTATTTCTTTTAAAAATATCATCTGACATTTTTTTCACAATAGGATTGTCAGTTTAGGTTTTGTGGTAATTTGTTTTATGAGGTTATACCACTCAATATTTACCTTTTGTCAAAACAAAATTATTTACAAAATAATTGACACATTCACAGATAAAACAATCAAAGGGGACTAATGCTGCCGATCGTCGGACTGAGCTTCTCGGAATCGCTAGTGAGACTTTCATCCCCAGAATCAGTTCCTTTTTCTCCGTGCAGGTCTTTCTCAAAGTCCAGCAGCTGACCCATGAAAGTGAAGTTTGGGGAAATGTTGGGCTTGCACATCTTCACATGATCATATGCTTGGTTTAATGTCATATTCTCTCGGCACATTAAATAAGCCACCGTGACGGTCACAGATCGGCTAATACCCGCTAAACAGTGAACAAGGACACCTTTTTGATTGTTTCGTGCTTCGTCTGTGAAAGATAAAAATGACCTGTTGAAACTTCATTGCATAATCAACAGACTGATTAAACTAATACAATATATGTGTTATGTAACAACGCACATTTCTTGACTAAACATCAACTTTGTAGCAATTTAATTTACAAAATAAACTTTAGTATGTCTATATTCTATTGATTGTGTCCATGTGTAATGTTAGATCTTCAAGTTTTGTGTAAGTACTAAAGCACTCCAATCATGCGTTTATAGCAGAGCATCGTTTGATTGCAGGATTGAAATTGTGTTGTTTGTTTGTTTGTTGTGCTTGCTTGCTTTGAACTCAAGCGTAGTCTGTTTGCACTACTTTTAGTAGTGCCGGACTAAATTTTTCGTGTGGATTAGCTTTCCCTATCAACAGTGTCCCTCGCCATCGGGTAACCCACTCCAACTTCAGAGGTACTTGTAATTTACATCCCCAAGTCAAGGACGAGAGGTCAACATTTTAGTCCAACTGTCTGGTGTCGGGGTTGAACCTCTAGTCTTGGCATCAGCACACAGGATGTTTAAGAATGCACGTTCTTATCCATTCAGCCATGCTGACCTCCACATGGAGAAGCCTGAGACAGACTCATCATCATCATTTTTATGTAATATGTTGATAAATGTGGGCGTTCACTATCTCATGTGATTACCAGTCTTGGATCACATCTGTGTTCTTGTTCTTATGTAGCCAAACCATTCAAATATTTATCACTAGTTATCTACCAGTTTACAGTAATATAGGGTGTATTTTTAATAACTGTGCAGTGTTTGATAATATTGCTGGTTCAAGTTTTGTATTTACCCTCTGTAAAGTTCATGCGACATAATTGGTAAATACAAAACTTGGACCGGCAATATTTTCAAACACTGCACAGTCATTAAAAACACCCTGTTCATATCAGCCATATATAAAATTACAACATCAATTCAGTCTGGAGGTGACTGTATAACTCACCCAAGTCAAGCAAACATTTAGGGGGAATTTCTCTTTGAATTGTAAATTATATTTAAATTATTTGAATACCTTTATTAATGCCGGCTCTATAGTGAAGGGGTTAACGAAGTTCATAATCCTGCTAACCGCTATTGAAACACAGCTGCAGGTGATTTGGCAGCAGATCACCTTGCATTGGTTTTTTTATGAAATGGTATGGGCGCCCGTCGTTCAGAAAGTAATAGCAAACTACTGAACGTAAACTTGCCCAGGAATCATGAACAGCCAAAAAATACTGGGGTTGACTGCTACATTCTGTAAAGGATATGCAACTAACTAACCCTTATTAATCACCCATAACACATCTGTTACATATATAAATAATTATGAAGTACTATGATGTCATGTGTACTCACCAATAAATTTGATTGCTTGTGGGAAGAACGAGGAGAGATTCTGAGACCAATGGTCCGAGATTGGAATCTGCAGGTATTTAAAATTCTTCTCATCTTCAAATGTGTTGGGGACATTTGTGGTCACATTCAGGATGTAAGAAATACCATACTTTTTGAGCTGGTTCAAATCTGCTGAGTTCTTTGCGCTTCCAAGGTAGAGGTATGGCAAGACTTGAACAGGAAATGGACAGATGATGGGGCTAGCTGTGCTACAAGTAGACAGGTTGTCGCTGTCACTGAACTTAGGCTCATCTGATATTCTGAGATTGCAGAGACCAATGATGTTGCTCTCGTGGTCTTGACTTTGGCAGTATTCAGGGAATCGCTCCTCAAACGTTGAGAATCCACCTGTAAAACACCATGAAATAGTTTGTATTAAATATTTTAAAATTTGTATTTGTTAATTTTTAAAATGAGGGGGTATGGTGGCATAGTGGCTAGAGCAACTGTTTTTCAGTCCAGTAATCCTGGATTTACATCCCTCTTGAGGTAAGGATTTTATCATGATCACATGGTTCTGCAGGAGACATAGTCTCACATAATTAGGCAACAGAACATTTTTTAGAGATGAGACAGCCCGCACATCAAATATCATATCACCCATTGCATGCTATTGTCCCAAGAAAATACCAGTTAAGCACCATTCCCCCAGGGAACTGTGGCAGTGCAATGGCTAGAAAACTGGACTGCCAGTCCTGTGATCATGTGGTCGAATCGCCAGAGAGGCAGTTTCTCACGGGCTCCCAGGTAGACCAAGCTTAACATGGGTACAAGGAAATGTCATAGGAAGCTGAGGCAGCCATCATGATTATGACCTCATCACTTACTGAATGCTGACTGGTCTAAAATATACGAGGCTAGCACCATATACCTAACATGCCTCAAGGCGCGTAAATGGGTCCAGGTAGGGGGTTGAAGAGTGGGGTTCACATCCCCCACCTTTGTAAAAACCATTTTTGAATTCGGACTGACTTATCTGGAGAACGACCTTGAGAAGGTCCACCAGAGAGAGAGGAATGGAGACGGATGCCGGATTGTATCTGCAGCAAGAACCTCAATGGCTCGGAACGCTGAAGAAGAAGATACTAGTCACTACACTCTCTTGAATAGAGATTAATTTAAATTACAAGTTTGGGAGACCAGATACTGCTGCTATGCCAAGTTTTTTTTTATTTTACGCGACCAGACAGGCGCCAAAGGGTAATAATTTTGTAAACAGTTCGCTTTTCCAAAAACATTAAGTAATCTTAGTACGAGCCTTGTTTTATGAAGTGACTTTCACAGCCCTTTCCCCTTCTGGACTCAGAGCATAGATGGTCTAATCTGCGACCTGGTTTAACCACCTTCCCTCTCTTTCCACCGAGAAAACCGTGTACAATTCCGCTGCTGTATATTATTGCAGTCCGATTTTTTTTTTTTTTTCAATAGATAAAAGTGGTCAAGTTACCCGCCTTAAACTTGCCAGAAACATTCCCCGGTACCCTTGCTGGATCAATTTCGCGTCTATGTAGTGACGTTAAAAAACCAAAAAAATATGCTCGCCAATTTCTACGTTTTGGCGCCCAAAGTTGCCGTCAGTAGGGTTTAAGTTTCTTTATTTTTATATACTTGACATTTCACGCCTCCCCCCCCCCCCCATCCCCCTTTAAAAAAAAACATCTGTATTACCACTGATACTATTATTGTGTTTGAAGGTCGTTAAACATTGTTTAAAACACTACATGTCTATCGGGCTAATCAATTGGATTTAAACAGATTTCACGTAAGAAATATGATTCAACACATTCTTAAGAATACAGCAACCTTGAACTAGTTTGTATATCGATCATTTCAAGGCGGCTTTAATAGTGCGGAAATTCCCAACGTCTAAAAATATCCGTTTTGGAGGGAAACAAGAGGTTTCAGACAGACCAGGTCGATCGATCGATACCCCGTTTGTTGTCATCAGTTTTGTTTTTTAAGAAAATCTAGGTCAGGTCAATGAAAAACTAGTTTGTCGTCTTGATTCACAAGCGCGCTGATCCCCCCCCCCCCCTTTTTTTTTAAAAATTGCTCAATTAACTTATCTTGTTGACATCCAGAAGACACGATAGATGGTAAGGTTTGATTTATTTCAAAAACCGGGTAATTAAGTTGACATAACACCAAAATGTCCGTTACTCTGAGTACCAAAGCAGTAACCCCATTTTCAGTGTGTACAGGTGTGTTAAAGATTTGTGATGAAATACTGGAGCAAATGCCGCACATAAAAAATGCCCCTTGTTGGTATCTGTGTGGAATCTCTCGGAACGGAAACAATTGTGTAATACATATGTCCTGTGTTAAAACGTATTTGCTGCATATATAGTAAACCTTTATGATGAGATGCTACTTAATTCTTTTAATGTTGCATGTGCTTTGCAGGATGTTGCGATGATTCCATGTTAATTTTCTAGGCAATTTTAAGTCCACTAGTTTGCTACTGCTTTTACTTTTAGAACGCGAAGTCAATTTGTAAGTCTAAATGACCGGCCTATGGGGTTGAACCCATTATTATTGCATAGGAAGCTTATAAGCGTGCACTCTTGCCTTTTCGGCCATACTAACCGGTAATTAATTACATAATACGAACTTGGGAATAAGGAGAAAGCACATTTACCAAGAAGACAATGTGCAGTTATGATGTTTATTTATCAGGGAGAACAAACACAATTACAAACTTGAGAAAGGCCAGAAAGGATGAAATATACAATTAGAAACTTGAGAATGGTGAGAAAGCTGACTTACCAAGGAGAAAAGTGGCCCGACAATCGTCCTGTCTCAACTTTTTGATCAACAAGCTGATCACCGATGACTGATTGGCGTTGATATCGGTAGAGCACTCATCGTACAAGACAATTGTGGCAGTTTTGGAGTTTTTCGTAAAACGTTCTTTGGCTTCATTGTTCTGAATCACCGAGGAGATGTTGAGGTTTCCTCGTTTTAATCGTTTGAGCATTAATGACGGCAATGTCACATTAATAGCTCCCCTGATGTGAGAGCGAGTGTATTCCGATTGTGAGCGACAGTCAATTATCAGCAGATTCTTCATGTTTTTGCTAATTTCATCGCGGAGTCCGTCCGGACACAGGTAGTCTCCAACTTCAGACGTCATAATGTCGAATACATCTTTGCAAGGCATCTGAACACAGTGAAGAAACAAACGTAGGTAAATTAAAGCTGTCGCCGATTACATGTACATGTAACAATTCATTTCATACATGTAAAGTTTTATTATGAGGTAATCAGAATAATTCAAGCGTGTGTGTCTTTAAGGTTGAACACTGAAGTTTTAAAAACTGATGATATTAAAGAAACCAGTGATGTAATTTGGCAGTTGTAATTCACACTTTAAGAAAAACAAATGGTGTAATAAAGCAGGCGTTATTCACACTTTGCGAAACAAAGATGTACTATAGCAATTGTAAACCCCACTGAGAAACAAATGATGTAATACAGCAGTTGTAATTGACACTTTACAATCCGCGAACAAACAACGGAGAGCACTTGCCTTTTGATTTTTTTCTGTTTGGTATGTATGCGAGATGCTGAGCTTCCTCGTTGAGTCAATAAGTATAAATATACTAATATAGCAACCAATTTGATGATGTAAGATAATGTGTATATAATATATACTGTACACACTATACAGATTTCAGGTATTCTTTCCTTGTTGAACTATGCAATCGTTATTTTCTTCTGCCGATGTTATTCAGCTATAACTTCCAATGTATAAAGTTGACGAGAAAATATAAACTGTTTATAAACAAATGGAACTGGTAATGGCTTTTTTCTCCTCTTCCATGAAAGCCAACTAATACAATTTCACTGTGGAACACGGTGCATGGTCTGTTATTATACCCTCCGGCCGCCAGGCCTCGGTCGCTGCGTTTCAGCGCTCAGCCAATCAATTTTAACTAGGTCTCCAGACTCCGCCTATTGTTGCATATTCCTTTTTGAGGCGCCTACACGTAAACGTAGGCCACAACATGGCGGACAGCTTAAAATATCAACCAGTCGTTTCCCAGGGAATTTACGCGATTTTCTATTAATAACGAATTCATCGCCCTATTTTTTTTTAAACGTCATTTCCCGTCAAGTACCAGATTTAGGTCGTTTGGAAAAGTGCCAAGAGTTACTCGCATTCATCATGTGAATGATCAGATATGCGTGGCGAGGTTACCGAGCCATTCAGTTAGGCAGGACTACATAATTTGTTAGGCATCTAGGCCGCGTCGACTTGAATGGGGGGTAAACAATGTGTTATTTTCGCTGGTAGTGGAAATAAGGATAAGATAGTTGGATCTGGGATATCCATGCATCCACTTGGTAATCAGGCACGAAAATACAGAAGTACAGCAGAAAAACACTCATACGGCTATTGCTCTGATCACACTAAGTAAATATAACGTTTTAACTCTGGACATATGTAGTAAATATAACGTTTTAACTCTGAACATATGTATGATGTGTAATAGATACAACGTTTTAACTTGACATTTTTAACGCTGGGTTTGTGAAGTCAATATAACATTTTAACACTTTAAACAATTTTTAAAAATAAATACGTAGTAAAACATAAAATTTAAACACAGAACATGCAGTAAACATAACATTTGAACAATGGGCATGTGTAGTAAATATAACGTTTAAACACTAGGCATACGTAGTAAATATAACGCTTGAACACTGGGCATATGTAGTATAGGCATTAGTCCATTACCCCATATGGACAATAATCACCTTCGGATTAATAAGACTGTGAGGGTAAAACCATGGGCAGCTGCTTTGGTGGCTGACTAGTCACAGGACTATCATTCTCAGCCGGTGATGGACCCTACTATAACTTTTCCTTGAGATAGAACGGGGTAGGGGTAACGGTGAAATCGAACATATATGTAGTAAAAGTGGCGTTTGAACTCTGGGCATGTGTAGTAAATATAATGTTTGAACTCTGGGCATATGTAGTAAATATAATATTTGAACTCTAGGCATATGTAGTAAATATAATGATTGAACACTGGGTATAATGATTGAACACTGGGCATGTGTAGTAAAAATAACGTTTTAGCTCATGGCATATATAGTTAAAATAACGTTTCAACTCTAGGCATATATAGTAAATTTAACATTTTAACACTGGGTATCGCCGGCTTCGTGGCTTAGAGGTTATGACTTTTCTCCGTAATCTCGTATACTCTCGTCGGTGACGTTATGACGGTGAGAATCAGCAGTGGTTCGAATCGCATCGGTAACTTACGGGGTATGTGAGCCGGCCGCTCAGAAATCAATGGCAAACTACCGAGCGTAATCTTGCCAATAAATCAACATACAGCTGAAAGATGCTGGTGTTGACAGCGATGTCCTGTAAAGGATATCCAAAATATATATATATATATATATATATATATATACAGTGTAGTGAATGTAACGTTTTAAGCTGAGCATATGTAGTAAATATAACGTCTGAACCCCTGACATATCTAGTGAATACAATATTTGAACTCTGGACATTTTTCTTATATTCCATGACAGGTGGCGTTGGTGATCATGTCTGTACACATCCCTTTATCACGTGTACTGGGAATCATTTTTAATACTGATGTTCCTACACGCCAAGCTGTCAAACTGTCAGCATGTTCTCTCTTGGCCTCCTCCTGCCTCTCTTTCCCTCCAACTTTCCTGTTGTGGCGACTTACTCCAGCGTTCCCCTTCTCGTGACGTGCCCCCCCCCCCCACACACACACACTAAATGAGCTGTCTTCTTCTAATGCTATTAACCGGTTATCTTTGCGAGTTAACTTCTTTCAAGATGTCTTCATTGCTCTTTCTATCCGTCCATGGTGTTCCCACCATTCTTCTATAAAACCACATCTTCGCAGCCACCACATAATTGCTCACTTGTCTGTTAATTATCCTTGATTCGCTTCCATATATCAGGGCTGGCTCAGTATAGCTGAACGTATTAGTGAATATAATGTGTCAATTCTCAGGACATTTATAGTGAATAACGAACATGGAGCTCGGCACGGCCGAATAAATAAGAGCGCTTGTTCTTAAACATCGGCTGTGCGTGCTGGGGCAGGGGGTTCAACCCATACACTGGTCAGTTGGACTAAAATGTTGACTTCTCGTCCTTGACTTGGGGATGTAAAGTACAAGTACCCCTGACATCGGAGTGTGTTCACTTGATGGTGGGGAGCACTGGTAATAGTGAAAGCTATTCCACACGCAAAAGTATGTTCAGTGCTACTAGGAGTAGGGTGTTTGAACTACGCTTGAGTTCAAAGCGAGCCAGTGCAAAAAAAAAAAAAAAAGAAAGCAGTGGCCGACTGGGTTTTTAAATATTTGTTGCCAGGACTAAAAGGTCACCAACATTTTTAACATACCGTCTAACGTTTAAGGTGTCTACTGCACTAGGGACACGGGGCCCGTTTGGTATTGGGCGAGCTGCCACAGAACATAACGCGTGAACGCTCGGTTCGTGTATAAGTTCAGCCGTTGACAGTACTTAGTTACACCCATTAGCGAAATAGGTTGGTGGGGGACCTGCAATTTATATAGGAAGTGTTTATTCGCAGACGGTTCTGGTCACGTGACGTCTATATCTTCTATATTAAAGAGCAGTACAAACTGGCATATCGTTGGGGGCCAGTATAATGTATTACGTTAGGATTATACATTACATACATTGGCACCTTTCCGTCTTGACAGACGATAGTTTGGTACATTGTGCTTCAAAAAGGCTTAATAACTGTCATATGGCAATAACTACGATCCATGGCGGTGGCGAGTGTGGCTGGTCAGGCCAATTCTTGCTGCAAATGTTTGCCCACAGTAGGTGCATGTGAAAACATGGTCATTTCCACCATTTTGCACCATCTTACGTCTCTCACGCTCTGTGTGTGCTTTATCTGCAATAATTTTCTCCTTTGTCTTTATTCCATTTCTGATAGTTGCCCTCCATGCAACACGTTCAGCGGCGACATGCTCCCATTGTGCATTATCAATGCCTGTATCAATCATGCCCCGCTTACACACATCTTTGTATCGTAGTAGAGGCCGACCCTGAGATCTCCTACCCGTCTGTAATTCACCAAAAAAGATGTCCTTTGGTATTCTACCATCATCCATCCTCCTAACGTGTCCTATCCATCTAAGTCTACGAAGACTGAGCATGGAATACACCGTCACACAACCTGATCTTTCCAATACTTCAGTATTTGTAATTTTGTCTTGCCACTTAATACCAAGTATTCTTCGCAGACACCGCATATGAAAGCTGTTTAAACGTTTCTCTTGGCGTGAGTAAGTTGTCCAGGTTTCACTGCCATAAAGAAGAGTACTAATGACACAGGCTTGGTAGACGAGGACTTTTGTTTTGGCAGTAAGCTTCCTGTTCTCCCAGACTCTTTTTGCTAACATGTTCATTGTTGTTGCTGCCTTGCCAATCCTGATGTTGATTTCCTGATCGAGGGATAATTTGCTATTTACCTCTGATCCTAGATATGTAAAATGGTCTACTATCTCCAGTTCGGCGTCGTCAATAAAGATTGATGGTACACCATGTGCACCTTGTGACATAATCTGTGTCTTCTTTTTGTTAATTGTTAAACCAAATTCAGAACAAGCATTGGAGAATGCAGATAGTAGATGTTGTAGTTCTTCCTCAGAGTGGGTCGTAATCGCAGCATCATCCGCAAAAAGCAACTCTCTGATTAGTACCCTGCTAATTTTGGTCTTGGCCTTCAATCTCTGAGCATTATAGAGGCCACCATCTGAGCGTGAGTGAATGTATATACCGTCATCCTGATCACGAAAGGCATATTTCAGTAGAAGTAAAAAGTATATCCCAAAGAGGGTGGGGGCTAGTACACAACCTTGCTTAACTCCACTCTTGATTTCAAACTCTTCTGAAGTTGAGCCATCAAACTTGATTATACCCTTCATGCCTGTGTGGAACGATTCCACAATGGACAGAAGAGTTGGTGGACAGCCAATCTTCTTTAGTGCTTTGAACAGACCCTCACGACTGACCAAATCGAATGCCTTTGTGAGGTCGATGAAGGCTGATTTTGTTCCCGGCATTTTTCTTGCATCTGTCGCAATGAGAATATCATATCAATGGTAGACCGGTTCTGACGGAAGCCGCACTGTGATTCGGGGTAGACTTGATCTCCCAGGACTTGAAGTCTGCGCAGGACAATTCTGGCAAATACTTTCCCAACAATACACAGAAGTGAGATACCCCTATAATTGTAGCAGTCGCTACGATCTCCCTTGTTCTTGTACAGCGTTATGATGTTTGAATCTTTGAAATCCTGTGGGACTTGTCCTTCTCGCCAGCATAGCTCTATTAGCTGGTGGATATGTAGAGCGAGGGTGTCTTGCCCACTCCTGATCACCTCTATTGGAATCCCATCCTTACCTGGAGCCTTGCCAGATGCAAGCTCATTTATAGCACACTTAACTTCTGTTATAGTGGGAAGTGTGTCCAGGTGGTCAAGAGTTGGCAGGGCCTCTATGGCGTTGAGGGCATCATCCGCTAGCTTGGTCTCACTTGAGTAAAGCTCTAAATAGTGCTCGACCCATCTATCCATCTGCTGTTTCTTATCAGTGATGATTTCTCCAGTCAAGGTTTTCAGCGGTGCACTTCTTTTGATCCTTGGACCACAGGCTTTCTTTATCCCTTCATACATGCTTCTGATGTTTCCCTTATCACTTGCGATTTGAATGGACTCACATAACTTGATCCAATAGTCATTCGCACACTGCCTGGCAGCCTTTTGTACATCCTTCCTCGCTTGCTTCAGCTCACTCAGAGTGTTACGCGTTGGTCTTTCCTTGTTTCTTAAGAGAGCTATCTTCTTTTTATCAATCAAGGGCTGCAGTATCTGGCTGTTTGCCGCAAACCAGTCCTGCCTCTTATGATCCACAGTGCCGTAAACCCCTACCGCTATTTTATAAATAGTTTCCTTAAGTTTACTCCATTTATCATTTACTATACAATTTTCTGATGTATCATTGAAAGCGTCCTCAAGTTGCTGTTGAAATTCAAAGCACTTTCCAGGATCGTGAGTGTTAATAATATTAATCCTGGGGCTAGACTTGTGTTTAGCTGTGTAGATTCTCTTTGGTCTCAGTCTAACCCTTGCAACAACCAAAGAATGATCTGTATCACAGTCAGCACTGTGGTAACTTCGAGTTAATGATGTATGGTTCAGATGTTGTCTCCGTGTGATAATGAAGTCCAGCTGATGCCAATGGCCGGATCTTGGATGTTTCCATGTGACCTTATGCATCTCTTTTGTTTTAAAAAAGGAGTTTGTAATACATAGGTCATTTCTAGTGCAATGCTCCAGCAGCCTTTGCCCATTATCATTCATGCGACCGATGTTGTATTTTCCAAGGCACACTGGCCATGAACTTGAGTCCTTGCCCACACGAGCATTGAAATCACCGAGCATATAAATGTAGTCGGATTTTGGAACTGCCTTGATCGCAGAGTCTAGCTGCTCATAGAACGTATCCTTCACATCATCAGAGGAAGTGAGTGTCGGTGCATATGCAGTGAGAATGGTGGCAAATCCACAAGAGGTTGCCAAGCGCAGTGATAATAATCTTTCATTACCTCCAGCTGGGATATCAATCATTCCCAGTAGCGAATTCTTCACTGCAAAGCCCACACCGTGTTGCCTTTTTTCTGCCTGCCCTCTTCCCTTCCAAAAAAAGGTGTAATTGTTTTCCCTGAGTGACCCTTCCTCAGCGAGGCGAGTCTCCTGCAGGCCAGCAATATCAATGTTAAGACAATTGAGTTCAGCATCAATCACAGCCGTTTTTCTCACATCGTCAATATTTGTCAAGTCAGTGGAAAATCCTGGACACATGGTTCTCACGTTCCAGGTTGCAAGCCGTAGCTTGAGGTTTCTATTATTCTTTTTATTAGTACCTGGTGCATTGGTTTTACAGCCTGCGATTCAGATTTTGTCCTAGCCCCAAGCACCCATTGAAGCAGGCAGGCTGTGGCGGATCAGCACCCAATTGGCCGGGGGCTGCCCAGCTTGAGGCGGGCGGTAGCTGATCAGTGACACCTGTAGGTGTCTCCCATCGTCAGAGGCAACGCGTGGCGCCCCATGTCTACGCCAACTGACAAGGACTTATAACCCGTAACAGTTGCCTCTCGCTTTGATTCCGAGACCGGTTAAGACCAGGGATGGAGTTATTGCCTCTCCATAGCACAAAGCCTGGGCTAAAATAAAGAAACCATGTGTTGCCCATGCAGCATGATCCCTCTCTCGGCCTGCCTAGTTCACTCCAGAGGAAAGTTAACACCTATACATCTGGAACAAGACAAGCTGCAGAAGCTGCCGGATCAGCAAAGCAATGCTCTAACTGTCCGCCTGTCGGAGCTTCGACCCTAGACCAGCTGCCAACCAAGGCTTAGGGCCTGGTCTGCCCTGCCATGATTTATTTTGTCTTTGGGTTGCATTTCCTCGCACCAGGATAAGGCTAGTACCCTCCCAATTGCGCTCTTCCGCCCGAAGCCGTTGGCACAATATGGGGTGTCAGGTTTGGTAAGCGCCGCCCAACATTCGGCGCTGACAGAAAGCAGGTAGTACCGTCTACTGTCATACGGTAGCTCAGTCATATCTGACTAAGACCTGACTTAAACGTTAGGATTAGGGTTAGTGAATACATGGTAGTAATACATGTTCCAGGGTCCCATCTGCGAATATATGACCTCCAGGTGCCAGATTTTGAGCAAACTACACCCATTAAGCCGGACTCCGTGACGATGGCGTTGCGGACGTGATTCGTAATGCCGCTTACCCGCGTTCGAAACTGCGGCTACCGATTTGGCAGCAGACCTTGTCGCGCTGGTTTTAACGTGTTGGTATAGGAGCCGGTCATTCAGAAAGCAATGGCAAACTACTCAACGTAAAAAAAAATAACTTGCCCTGACATCAACAACGGCAGTAAAATGCTGGTGTTGACTGCAACGTCCTGTAAAGGATATGCAACGTTACAAAAATCAACTAAGCCTGCACCGTGGCGAAGGTTTTGCGGACGCAGTTCGTGATCCTGCATACCTGCGTTCGAAACACATCTGAGCGCGATTTGGCTGCAGACCGCGATGCGTTGGTTTTTTACGAAATGGTATGGGTGCCGGTAGTTCAGAAACAGTGGCAAGCTACTGAACGTAAACTTGCCAAGAGATCACAACAGTAGAAAACGCTGGTATTGACTGCAACGTCCGGTAAAGGGTATGCAACCAGAGTGACCATTCTACGTGCCACAACATTTCTAATTTAGTGGCAGCCCTCAAAATTAATTACAAACAGGAGAAGTGAAGGCTGTTCACTGATTCATCCAAGACGAGTTTTAAAGTTATTTTGTTGAATATTGGTAATGTGTTACTGTCAATTCCAGTTGGTCACGCAGTTCATATAAATGAAACCTATGAAAACATTAAGAAACTATTGAAGTCTATAAGCCACGGTCATCATCATTGGTCACTTTGCGATGACTTAAAATTGTTTTCGCTCTTTTGTTTTGGATTACAGAGTGGATACACCAAGTGCAGTTGCTTTCTTTGTGAGTGGGATAGCCGTGCACAAATTAACCATTACATCAGAAGACATTGGCCAATCAGGCAGTCATTGCAGCCTGACAGTAAGAACGGCTTGGTGGAATATCAACAGAATTGATCCAGAAAATCATAAACCGAGATCTGTGGAGAGACATTAACGCCTACGCTGGATGGCAAGCACATGATGAAGATTATGAACGCCTAGTCCACTTGTGCGATAAAAGACACCTTGGACCTTCACCCTGAGTTTTTTTTTTTTTTTCACGCACGTGTTTATTTATACGAGTATGATCTCACCCCCCCCCCCCCCCTCCTCTCTAACTTTCTAACTTATCTACGCCTCTGGTTTACCTTTGCCTTCCTCATAAGCAGTCGATAAGTCGATAGTTTAACTTTTCCTTTACTGTTGCAGGCATTTGCTATTTTCATCCGTACTTGTTCTCCGAAACAAGTGTTACTCTACAGTAATAAACGCGTGGGGCAAAAGGAACTAACGAAATACATTCTGGGTCAGAGACAATTAAAACAACTGCAATGGAGTGGGTTAATATAGCACTTGAAAGTGAGACATAAGGAGTTAAAATACACATATAAAGTAATATACCATTAATAATTGCACGAAAAGTTGTTTGGTACGAATTGGGTTAAAACGGCAACTGTTGAAGCCACAATAACTACTATCTAGGATATACGTTAAAACAGGAGCTTTTGGGGGTCACAAGAAGTTCTGTCTAGGATATGAGTTATAATACCAGTTCTTATGTCATAAGAAGTAATGCCTTGGATATCGGTCAAAACAACAAGTTTGTGGATCCTAAGAAGTAATATCTGTGATGTAAGTTAAAACAGCAGCTGTTTTGAACACAAGAAATACTGTCTATGATATGAGCTAAAACAGCAACTGTTTTCGTCACATGAAGTAATGTCTACCCTAAGACTTAAAGTAGCAGCTGTTGGGAACACAACAAGTACTGTCCAGGCCATGCGTTAAAACAGTAACTGCTTGGGAACACAACAGTGCTGTGTAGGATATGAATTAAAATAGCAGCTGTTGAGAACACAAAAAGCAGTGTGTAGGATTTGAGTTAAGTGAAGCCCCTGGGATTGAGTGATCTACATAAGAGAACTGTCTGCGACAAATAGAGTTAACATTAATAACTAGAATGTTTCTGGTTTATATACAACAAATTGGATCGGGTAGAAGAAGTTAAGTGAAAGACGGACAAAGAGTAAGTCACATACAATACTGGCTCCTTGCTGTCTTGACAGACAATAGTTATTGTGCATTTAAAAAGTTATAATAAGCTCTTTTTAGCACATGGTCTGGTCAGAATTGTAGAGACCATGTGTTGCCCATGCAGCATGATCCCTCTCTCGGCCTGCCCAGTTTACTCAAAAGAAAAGGTAACGTCAATACATCTGGAACAAGACAAGCAGCAGATGCAAAGCAATGCTCTAACTGTCCGCATGTCGGAGCCTCGATCCTAGGCCAGTTGCTGACCAAGGCATGGGCCTGGCCTGCCCTGCCATAACATTTAGTCTTTAGGTTGCATTTCCTCGCACTAGAATAAGGCTTGTACACTCCCAATTAGTTAGTTCGTTAGTTAGTTAGTTAGTAGGTAAGTTAGTTGGTTACTTAGTTAATTAGTTAGTTAGTTCGTTAGTTAATTAGTTAGTTAGTTCGTTAGTTAGTTAATTAGTTAGTTAGTTAGCTAGTTAGTCGCGGTTCCAATGCGTCGTCCCCATTATGCTCCGTTCCTGTGCCAGTGAATATCACACAAAATGTTCCACACTGCCCGATGTAAAAAGTGGAACAGACAGGAGTCTCGGCAAACCAACAGCCCACACAGGTACAAAGTCTTCCACGACAAATACAGTTCAATGTCTATGGAATCGGCAGTCGCCAGAAAGACTTCATTGACCCGGGTTTTATCTCATATGGCTCGGTCTCCTTCTGCAGGTGACCCGCCGAAAGCGCCGTACAAAGCACGAGCTCTGTAGCTCCAGCGACCACACCCAGTAGTCTCCTGAAGCATGTACTCGTGAACCGAAAAGGCAAGCCAGTCAATTCAGCAACAGCCGACCGTCATCTTTCATAACATGCAGTTCACGCTACAAATAACCGCGGACAGATGTAAAAGCATTCCACACGAAATTCACAGCTAACAGTGTAGCGCCACGCACTCATTCAGTAGCAGGGCGACAGAACCATGCACTACCAGTTCAACATAGGAAAATGCGAAAGCAAACCGTAGCCACAAGCATAAACACTCTAGAGGTCTTAACGGTTTAAATGCCTATCCGCCATGTTGGGGACCGGAAGAATATCCCAGTTGCACACCTTCGCCCAAAGCCGTTGGCACAATGTGGGGTGTCGGGTTTGGTGAGCACCGTCTAATGATTCGGCGCTACAAGAAGGTAGAGAAGAGGATCAGAACGTGGACGGATCCACGATATGCTAGATAATTTAATTAGTAGTACAGCCTAGGACTCTGATATAAGGGGGCTGAGTGGTCTCGAGGTATGGTGTCCGCCTCGTGCAGGAGGTCCCAGGTCCAAGACTCGGTGAAGGCTAGGATTTTTTCACGTGGACTTCTAGTAACAAAATTTGCCCTGGTTTCTGGTATTGAGATCGGACGCCCATGTGTATTGTAGCGCACGCAAAATATCCCTTGGCAGTTGGAAATCGAAAAAGTGAAACGGTGATGCCCGGGCAAAATTTCGAGTTAAAAATCTGCCCAAACTATTTTAGGATCCTCGCAGGTGCTACGGAGTTCATGCACTGAGCTGAGTTCCGGACTCAGACTTGAGTTAGGAGTAAAAGGAGCACTTATGGGTTACACCCGTGTGCAGTGATGTTGATCCGTCGACTAAACTAAACTAAACTCTGAGATAAGTAGCAACATTTCTTTTTTTTAATTTTAATTTTCTCTTCATTGCTCTCTTCTTTTTTTTCCCATCTGTTTATTCTTTTCACCCCGTGCATACCTTAATGTAGTCACCGGAGGGTCCTCTCAGTGACTATATGTTTTGTTTAGTGTATGTGTTTGTTTGCTGATGAAGGTTAGTCGCCACAACGTCCCGTATGTCTCGTAATTCTGTTCTGTAAAGATGCCTTACTTTGTGTTACTTTATATTGTTTAGATAATGTACACGTGGTAATAACAGGGGCAGATCAGCAGTAACAGGGGCAGATTAGCAGTAACAGGGGCAGATCATCAGTAACAGAGGCAGATCATTAGTGACAGAAGCAAGATATTTCGAAAGGAGGGGTGGGGGATTTGGGTGGGGGTGAAGTTCTGCACTAAGCACGGCACTGGATGGTGAATCAAGGACATATGTAATTTGTGGCAACATGGCCGCTGTAATTCCCAACTTCTGGATATCAATTTCAGCAGGCGAGCCAGCTAACGACCACGCTATGACGGAAGTGCAACACTAGTAAGGTAACACAAAGGTTCGTATAACTTATACCATGGGAGATTGTGGGATCGCCAAGGTGGTTAAATATTTTATAAAATGAAGAATACCATCTACAGTAATTCCAGGGGCCCGTCACGCGTAATGAGTGAATCACCGAAAACTACAAGCAGAAAATGGCCAGCTTGACTAGAGCACAACCACGAATGATGAAATGTAGAACTTTGTTTTCATAACAGTCTTTGTAAACTTCACTCCAACACAAAGAAAGATTTGTCGCCCCTGTCGCTGTCGTCTGTAAGCTACCAGTCACACCTTGAATCCATCCACCCTGTGGTCTTCCTCTTCTCCGCCTCCCCAGTACCTCCCATCTTAATTATCTTTTCTAGACGTTTATGTCTTTTCACATGTCGATAATATTTCATTTTCCTCATATTTCAATGTCTTAATAACCAACCTTCTTCAATGCTGAATTCTTGATTGGAATTGATTGGTATCCGTAGAGCAGGATTGGTATCCGTAGATCAGGATATAACAAATTGAGAGATACGTAACTATTAGAGGACTCACAGAAAATTACTTAGAAAACGGTTACGTGTGGCTGGTCTGTTTTCTGAGGTTTTTGAGAGGGATGCTAATAATATTGTCAACAGAACAGAACAACGCAGCTGTGTTGACAGGTGCAGATATGACTAGATTGACAATTGAAACTATCATTGAAAGAACAATGTAATGTATGGAGCAAGTAAGTAGAAGATGTGCAATAGAAAATGTATGATTATGCAGGTTAATACTAGGAAACAGAACTACAGACAACAGAGAAATATGCAAGTGAAAAGCTTAAACAGACTGACACATAAATAGTTTCAATTTCAGTTTGATGAGAAAGAGTATAGGATTGTTGTGATTGCCATTGTCTGTTACAGAGCTGCATATACAGAGGACGATTAGAGGACACGATTGCAACGGCGTTACTTTATTGTATGCATACCATAGCAAGGTGAAGGAAAGAACCAGACAGACGTCCAAGAGTGATGTTGCGAATATAAATGAACTGGGTTTAACTGCGGTAAAGTTGTGGACATTTAAACAATTATAAAACACGAATAGAATGAATAGCAGAGTCCATGGGAATCTTCATACATGAAGCCCATAAACGGACACCTCGACACCGCAAGGTACAATAGGGACGAGATGAGATGAGATAAATAAAACACGAAGTGTAGGTCCGTTTTACCGGAATACATAAATCATACACACAACAGAGGAAGTTACTGCGACAAAACTTAATCAGCGAACAACATCAAAACACAACATCAACAAAATCACCACATAAAACTAACACAGTCACGACATGGAACTGCAGTACAGTATTGTTTTTTTTTTTTTTCATATCCTTTTTTACAGGACATCGCTGTCAACACCAGCATTTCTGCCACTGTGATCTCTTGGAAAGTTCACATTCAGTAGTTTGCCATTACTTTCTGAACGACTGGCACCGATACCAACGCTAAACCAACACAACGCAGTCTGCTGCCAAATTGCGCACAGCTGTCTTTCGAACGCGAATATACGGGATGACGAACCGCGTCCGCAAATCCTTCGCCGCGGAGGATTAAACCGTGAGAAAAAAGATAGTAAGTAATCACGAGAAAAGATCATAAGCAAGCAAAATAAAATGAAATATATGGAACCTAACTCTGCAGTCCCAACTATATGTGTTGTGATCTGTGTTTTATTGTTTGCTGGTGAAGTAAACACGCAGGGCAATGACCCTTTAACACATCTTAAGGCACATTGGGCATATGGTGTTGGACCCATATATTTATAGAACAATCAGCCCTCGGTGGATCATGTGGTCAGTATCACACTGGCCGCCTTTACTGCCCACGACATTTCTTGGTAGCCATATAGACTGAGTCGGCCTGGGAGCCCAGATCAATTTTAAAATGTGCTTGCTCCTATGCAGATCGATCCCATGACCACCTGTTCGGTGGCCACTGCGCTTCCCTGGCTCCTTCTCCCTCCTCTCCCCCGCGCTTAATTTTAATTTTAAGCCTCTTAGTCCCACTATGTGCCTTTCGGCTCATTGTGGTCCACCAAGGCTTGTCTGCCAGTGTTAGTGGTCAACGATTCGTGTTTGTCAGTTTGGATGACCGCCTCTACGCCCTGGCCTGATCAAGTGCAGATAAATCTACTTTGATCTCAGCCAAAAGGCCGAGAAGCGATATACCGCTCCTCACTTGCTCTAGGGACGAATGGGTCCGTTCAACTACCTGCTATACCGAGTTCGTTGTATTTGGGGTCCTTTTGTTCCATCTCGTTCTTCTTTCGTACATGGAGTTGCTTATATCTGCTTCCTTGAAGATGGTTGAGTTTATGTAATTGTGTTAATTTCATCCTTGTGGTTTTACTTGTCTGGACAGAATCTCACACTTGTTAAGGTCTGGAGTAATTGTTTACCAGCCCTGTCATATGGTGTTTTTCCTTCAGCTTCAGGAAGCTTTACTGGTAGTCGACTCTGCCTGATGTTCCACCCATTTCCCCGTCTTGATTGGTCTTCGTATCGTCTGGGTCTTCTCTGATACCTTGTATCGTCGGCGGGTTGATAACTCGATCTTCGCGGAGAGCAGTTTCTTCACCTTAATATTTCACATAATTGTTTTGTTTTTTAATATAAGGACTCGCGGTTCCCCGGGAGCCACAACCACCCCATGAGGTTCTACGTCCCTGTGTGTCATTCGGATGACCGCATGTGCTTTCTGGTGCCCCTGGCAAGATCATAAGATCAGTTAACACACTTTGATCTTAGCCAAAAAGCCGATAAGCGATCACCTCGGCACCCTTGCTAATGAAGGCTTAGCCTTGTTCCTGTAACACTGACCTTCATTACGCGTGTTCTAATTGTTCATAACGAATGGGGTACCTAACCAACGTTTGCTATCTTTGAATAGAGAAAAACTGCGTGTTTTCTTAAAATAACAATTCACAGCATCACTGGTTTCCCAGCCCTTTCTAGGAATCTCGTCTGCTTGAATTTCCACCCTTGACATTTCTGATTCCCCTTTCGTTTTGTTATTCTTGTCTCTGTATGTGACCCACATAAAGAATACTGACGTCAAGCAATAGTTAATATACAGGGTAGGAGAACCCGAGCCCCTGGGAGAAATATGACTGGACGAAAGATTAATACGTCTGTGTAAAGAGCGCTATCTAATGAGAACGGGTCATTTTAAGAAGGCGTTCTCGTTACAGATTTTCTATATTAAGAGGGTCAGTGGGTCATGTTGGTCCAGTATTTTCTTTGTTTGGACAGTAGGGTCATTAAAAGTGGAGACCTTGCTAAATTTGAATGGTCGAGAAGCTAAAGCAGTTCCTTGACACCTGGCTTTATTTGGGCTAAGGCCAAGGTCGTACTGAAGGAGAAGATACTGTGTAGACCTATTGCGAAGTGACGTGTTCTCAAGCGCGTGGTACTAAGATTATCAATAATTTCACACAAGATAGGTTTCAGTTTTCAAATATCACAAAAGAATGTATTTCTAGTAATAATTATTTTGAGAAGAATCATAATCAATCAGGCGCCGTCTCCACAATGAAGGTTGACTGCAATGGATCTCCAACACTGTCTGTCTCTAGCCTTGATTGTGCATTCTGTCAGCCTGCTGTTCGTCGATCTCTTGATGTTTTCTTCTCACTTGTATCGTTGTCTACCTCGCTTCCCTTCAACCTTACCTTCCAGTATCTTATTCTTCTGCGTTCATCAGGAGTGTTTTTTTCAGACGTAATTGCGGCGTGTCTTGTTATGCACCCTTGGGCCAAAAGCCTTAGGCCAAACATCCGATTTTTGCGTTCGTTTTTTAACCAGGTTAGCATTCCTGGGGACCATCCAGTATGGTTTTCATAAGCCTGTTATGTCTTTGAACGTGGCCGAAATGTTTCATTTGCCTCTATTTTTGTTTCTTTCATCAAGTCTTTTCATTTCCAGTTTTTCTAGAACCTTTTTATTTGATTGGTTTTGTTTCCATGAAAATGCGGCATATTCTTCTGTATATCCACATCTCCAGAGCCTCTATTGGACTGTCTAATTGCTTGTTTATTGTCCAGGCTTCCGTGTCATATAGTAGAGTTTAATATGCTAATACTGATTTCATGATGTTGAAAACATGTTTGACCATTCCAATTCTCTGTTTGATGCATGTTTAACTACTGTCATCATCTATAATAACCTGTCATGTACTGCCAATATAGTACCTTGCGGTGTATGGCAGAGGGGTCTTTGAGCCTGAGGAATTAAGGCCGCCTGGCTAGTGCAGTCGCCGCGAACTGTGTAGGTTAGGATTTTCTTTTTGCCCCCGACAGAAAAAAAAATCCGACACCTTACCGAGGGATCGAACCCGGGCCTCCCGATTGAGAATCCGGCGTTCTAGCCTCTCGCCCAGCTGCTCCTCCCGTCATCTGTAATTAAATGTCCAAAATAGGAGAAACTTGCTATAAGTCTGTCCCGAAATGAATGCCTTCATTCACGATCAATTATTTTGAAAACTGTCTGTTGCATCGTTATGAAATGTTTCCTGCCGTCTTATATTTACCCCCACCCAAGGAATATGTCTTTGATAGGTCCAAAAGAAACTTAAATCATGGAAAGCGGCGACATTTCTTTGATGTTTTGGTGAAAAACTAGTGATTTTTCGCTAACAAACTTGTTTTACAGTAATGCCCCGTTCCACTACGCGAGGCTCTTGTCATAAGGCCAATCCCATGTCCCACGAGAAAATTAACTATTCAACACTAATGTTTCCGTGTGAAGACGTAATACATTTAATAATGTGCATTTCATCTCCGACTTGTAAATTATATACCGCATATAAACAAACATTGAAATCTGCCGTACAATCTCCAGAACAAAAATTTTTTTGTTGGGTGGACATAATGATAAGGTTATATGCTAAATCTCATCATTTTCCCTCAGTTGTTACTGAGATATGGAATTTTATATTGGGGCAGACAAAAGTAAACAGACTATACTTGTTCTAGTATCTCCCCGTTGACTGTGATATTCATTGATGACCACAGCTAATTATCATAGTTTTCGTTGCTTTGGATGTTAATATCTAAACCACATTCTGTACTTTCCATGTTTACTTGTTCCGCTAGGTTTTATATCTCTTGTGAAAAAGATTACCATGAAAATGAGAACATCAGATGCGCCACTTGCTATAATAGTGACAATGCCAATGAAAACTAAGGGGAATGACTGCAGTCAATCGAGTGTTGCCTCAACAATGAATGCTGGCTTTCGACTCACGCTTTCGTTGTACACAGACATTCTGTTGTTCGTCCATTTCTTGATATTATCTGCTAACTTGTATGTTTGTCTACCTCTTACTAGCCAACCACCGACTTTTCTTATCAGTATGTCTTATATATGATTGACAACAATGTTAATGTGGCAAAGACTTCTATTAGCTCTATATTCACTTTCAGCATGTTTGAAATTGCTCTACCTGACTGCTTATGTTGCCGTGACGCACGATGTATTCTTCCAATTACCTACCTACCTACCTACCTGTCTGCCTGCCTGCCTGCCTGCCTGCCTACCTTCCTACCTACACACACATACATGCATAGACACACACATACATTTTGAGGACATCATTTTGCAGACAAAACTGCATTGGAGGAAATTAATACCAGAAGGAAGTTTATTAGGCACTAAAGTAGAGAAATAATTGTAATGCAAGTTTAACTTATAAGTGTTGAATTTAGTCATCAAACCATCCGTGATTCATAAAGCATAGCTTAGTTGAACACCTTACTATATCACATCTTTTTGCCCCATTATAACAAGTCATGCAGAATGAAACTCGCTTTTGACAGCGAGGATCCCACCAAGGAAGACGGAAGATAAAAGATACAGTGCTCGAAATAGGAGTGCCGACGAATGAATGCACCCGGATGAGTTAGCATCAGATTGTTACTTTCGACAGCTTCAGTCATGTTGTGTTGTTATTTTACCTTTTTACACACGCTATGTTAAGTTAACTGCATTTCCTTAAAGGGATCGACGCTCAGAGGAAAGGCGAGACGGACATATAATCAGATTGCTACTGGAACTATTAGTGTTGGAACTCTTCGCTGGCTGCTGAGGATGGGGACGGAGCGCTTATGGGAATGTCCCGAATGCTGTGATGTCGGTTCCTAAATCAATCAATCAATCAATCAATCAATCCTTAAAGGGAGTCGCAAACAACCCCAGCATGTTTTGGCTGTGTGTGATTTTGTAGACAATTTTACGTTTAGCAGTTTGCCATGAAAAGGACATAGTCTGAATAACAAAAATACAGAAGTAATGGCTATTACAAAGAAACATTGTGGGCTCACGTTTTACATAAAAATGAATGGCATCTATCTGAAACAAGTCAATGTGTTGAATTATTTGGGTACTTTAATAACAGCAGATGGAAGAAGTATTAAGCAAGTTAAATATACAATAGCCCACGCAAAGGCAGCATGTCAAAAGATGAAGAATATTCTCTACAATTAATTATTTTTTTTTCAATCCCTGTGAGGAAATAAAATGACTTGAGAGCTACGTTGAGCCAATCCTGATGTACGGCAGCTAATCACGAGCAATTAACAGACAAGTAAGAAATTATGTGGAAGCTGCGGAGGTGTGGTTTTGATTTATTTTATTTTTTTTTTTTTTTAATTTTAAATGTAAAAAAAAAAAAAAAAAACAATGATGAGAACACCATGACGGACAGAAAGAGCAATGAAGATATTCTGAAAAAAAAAAGTTAACTCACAAAGGGAACTGGTTACTCACATCAGAAGAAGGCAGTTAATATTATTTGAGCAATTTAATGAGGTGGGTAAAGATGGAGTATATCGTCACAACGGGAGAGATGGAGTGGAATAAGAGACAGAGGGAAAGCAAGGGAGAAGATGATGGGCAATTTTCTATCATGGCATGGAGGAACATCAGTATCAGAAATGACTGGTATCACATGAGACATAACGCTGTGGATCACAATTGTCATGCAGCGCTGTATCATTGATTTAATACCCACACACCCAATCACGAGTTAGTGGACGAGACAAGGTTGATCACCTCGGAGGTTTATTGAACACTTTAAAAGTTCTTCGACACTTGCACGTCGAAAGGTCAGTGTTAAAAAGCCACCGCCTAAGTTGAATCTCAAAATGAGAAAACCTACACACAGAAGGTCATTTCTGGCACCTCGCCGGGCAAGGATTTCGTGCACAGTGTTGAGATTGTCCATGTGTAGTCTATGGGAGAGAGTCACCAGGGTGGAGCTCATGAAGAGAATTATACAAATACGAGTAAATCAAAGGGATAAGAAAAGACACAGACACTGAATATGGCATACATTAAGGAGACCTGACAATGGTAAAACTAGGAAGTCCCTTGTCTGGCATCCATGAAGCAAAATAAATAGAAGGAGACCCCAAAAACACAAGGAGAAGAGAAATAGACAGAAGTGAATAATATCCTTGATTTGGAGACGTCAATTACAAGTACCTCTGTAGTCAGAGTGGATTCATCTGATGGCAAGGGGCACTGGTAATAGGGACAGCTAATCTACACGAGAATTCAATCCAGTGCTACTGGAAGTAGTGTGTGTGGACTACGTTAGAGTTCAACGTGAGCGATCGCAGAAAAAAAAAAGAATACGGAGAAGAAGATATGGATGGAGCTGCATGGGATAGCTATGGTCAAGACGGACTCAAGTGTGTTGATTGAGGGTCTATATCCCACAGGGGGGTACAGAGCGTAAGAAAGTCTATTGGTGGAGACTAGCACTTATGAAGATATCCATCTGCAAGGAAAGCGATCCCTTACCAAAACGAAGAAGATAAAATTAGTCATGAATGAAATGGGGTTAACTGGGGTAAAGCTGAGGCATGATGACAATATGTAAAAATAGAACACGATATATGCGAGGTAATGGGTAACTACATCATAGGAAGTGAAATAACTGCGATATAAATATACACTGATACTTTATGACTTGCAAATAATGGCTGACAAATGAAAAAATGTCGTTCACAGTCAGATAACTGGTTACATGATTTATACAGATCGCCTAGATATGCAACGCAGATTTAGTCAAGTAGAATTATCGTTCGTGTGTTGGCAAACATCGTCAGGCGCAGGCTTGGCATAAGCAAACGAAACACGGCCTTATATACAGGGGTTTTCAGAACTCTCGAAATGGACCAGGAGATTAATCTTTGTTCAGGCATTTAGAGGGAAAGCTCTAACAGCTTAAAACACAATACAGTTCTTACAATAAAGTTTCAACGTTGCTACCGTGTTAATACCCTTTCATATGAGTTTATTAACCAGATGGTAGGCAGATTAGTTAAGTTTTAAATCAGGTGTGTCTTGAAGAATCCAGAATATGAAAATCACCGGCGTTAGCCTAGGGAGCATGGATCACGTGATCAGTGTCTACACACAGCAATGCTTAAGACGTATCTGGCGCAGGCCAGGAAGCCATTTTGTCTGAATGTAAATTGCAATATTTACATTTTATGATTTACCGCTTTGTTTATCAAAGGGAAAAGCCAAGCCGTAACACACATTACACAATATTATTCGCCAATTTGAGCACACAATTATAAGCATGAAATAAGGAGGAAAGCATAAGTCAAAATACAACATATTTTGTAAGATACAGAGAAAGTAAATAGCAAATAATGCAGCAGATACAGTATTCCCCTTCTTCGGTCTGCTCCCCCTCCTATTCCATTTCCTTCTTCATTGGTGAGGACTCCACTTCTCTAATTATGCGCCTCTTTATCGGTCAGACCTTGGCATGCATTTTTATAGGGTTTTATTTCAGCGGATTCCATTGATGTAACGGGCTCTACTTTTCATTGGGTAGATCCTTCTACAAACAATTTTGTCATAGCAGTTGCCTTAAAATCTACTTGCCCGTTGGGATTTCAATACTCAATGATTTTTATTGTGAGCAAGCGCATGCACACGATCGCTTCTGGTTTTCCCCCTTATTCTAAAAGGCTGTGTATCTCACCGCACTTAACCAAGAGACACGGGTATCGTTTCTTGTCAAGTCCCAGTTCAGTGTTACCTGCCAACTCGCGTACCCTGTGGACCAGGGGCGGACACAGAGACGTCTCAAACAAGTCACCCTGACATTCCAGTTTACCAAGGAATTAGACAACATACGATAATATGACAGCAGTTGTTAGAACTCCGTGGATTCCGAGTTATTCATTCATAGAAGAAGAAGAAGAAGAAGGAGGAGGAGGAGGAGGAAAGGGTGAAAAGGAAATAGAAGAAAAAGGACAGAAAGCAATAGCCTCAGAAGGCAAATAATTAGTCTCGAGGTAACAACAGTGCCCTGTAAAGCATATTGTTAAACAGTTGGCTCTGACTCTCCCTACCCTCCTTACGTCAATGTGCATTCCAGTCAACCTTGAGCACTGCTTTCACTTAACGCCATTCAGTTTCACATTTCTCCCTTCGTGTTTGGATCGACTTAGTGTCAAAACTACTTGGGGGATCAGGCCGAAGGGTGATTGTGGAGGGGGATTTATATATGTGGATGCAGTATTTCAGACCGCAAATAATGTAACAAATACAAGTCGTGTTACCTAGAACATTAGTAAATAACTTCATTGGCATTCATAGAAGGCGTGGATAAAAACTGTAGATTTTAAAGGAAATAACAGACAGCAGAACAATTAACAGTTATAGGGACAATGTAATTCCAATTCCCCATCTCTCAAAAATCATGGTATTTCGACGCTAGTCAAATCCTCTGCTATTGTACTTTTCTGTGGATGCCAATCAATTCCTGTAGATATATTTATATTGTCACGTCTAGAACTCAACGGTTACACTACACATTGACTGACTTTGGAGTAGAAAACAGCATCTATTCGTCTTACTATACTTACATCGTAACATTCCCATTACCTGTTGGCGCAACTTTTCTTTATGGCTTCTACTTCTTTAGTTCTTTTACATCTTATAGTAAACTCTCTCTTCATATTGTCGACAGATCTCGACATTTAATCATATTAAATCTAGCTCCACATTGTCTCCCTGTGTTTTCACAAATGTTCGAAATTCAGTTCTTTTAGATCTAGTTCTATATTGTTCCTCTTTGTCTCCCTAGGCGTCCCCATGGCCCTCGCTCATCTCCTTCCTTGCATTTTCCTGTTTTGTCACTGTCTGCATAATTCACCTTTACAACACGGTCAATCCAAAATCACTTATACCATTGTCAGGTTTTCTCAGAGTGTGCCCTAGCCAGTGTTGTAAACTAGACGAGGTACTTTAGTCATACCAAACGACAAAACAATGAGAAAGATGTGGTATTTTGCTCATATCAATCGACAAAACAATGTGAAAGAGGAGGTACTTTAGTCATACCAAACGACAAAACAATGAGAAAGATGTGGTATTTTGCTCATATCAATCGACAAAACAATGAGAAAGAGAAGGTATTTTGATCATACTAAACGTCAAAACAAGGAGAAATACGAGGTACTTTAGTCTTACCAAACCACAAAACAATGAGAAAGACAAGGTATTTTGGTCATCCCAAACGTCAAAACAAGGAGAAAGACGAGGTATTTTGATGATATCAAACGACACAACATGAGAAAGACATGGTATTTTGATCTTACGAAAAGACAAAACAATGAGAAAGACGAGGTACTTTGGTCATACCAGACAACAAAACGTGAGTAAGACAAGTAACACTGGTAATTTTTAAAAATCGGCTAGAACCATAATGGAGGGAAATGCTGAGGGCAAAATAGCTTAGCGTTGTCAGAGACATAAATGGCAAGACAACACGAATATATGATCAGCGAGAGGTCAGGATAAAAACTGCTGAAGATCAACTACTACTACTACTACCGACCTTCGGTGCGTAGACAACAGGATGATGGTAATGATGATGATGAAAGAGTTATGTTTGTTTAACTGTAGAAACTACTCTCACACAACATCAACCCGGATGCGAAAATGCACAGATTTAAACACGAAATATCGTGTAAACTGTTTACATTTTATTTTTAATGTGCCTCTTTGTTGTCCATACCTCTGACGCATTGTCAGCCATGGGTGTTACTAAGATTAGTAACATGAAAACCGCGAGGATATTCTTCCTGGTTGCTGTAAAGACGCAGTTATATTTCCCTCCCCCAATTCTTGTGGCTACCGCTATCGCCTTAGAATGGGTGCTTCACTTGACAGTCCAGTGACCGAGATCTTGCGCGAGGGTACTGCGTCACAGCGCTGACAGGGACCTGCACAAATAACTGTCAAAATGTCAGTTACAAACATATGTTTCGGATGATTTATAGCACAACATTCTAGTAAAATGCGTAAATTAGCATATTTGCACATGGGAAAAAGACGGAGTAGAAACAGTAAACAGTTTTAGCCCGGAAACAAATATGGCAAAACAGTTCTCTTCATGACTAAAGTAAATTTAACACCACAGCAGATGTTGCCGTTGAGGTAGGAGGAGTTAGACACTCAGATAATTATATTGTTTGGATAATTCCCTCTTTTATCATAGTTTGTCCCCCCCCCCCAGCCATTTCCCAGAACAGTCCATGAGTCTACCCCACAGCCATACCAGTTAGGACAAAAATGATGCCATTGCTGGGAAATGAATTCGTCCCATTGTCTTGGAAGGGAAGGGCATTAACCACTGTACACCACGGTTCCTCTTGACTTCTGCATGCGTAATTAGTTACAACTGTTATCAACCAAATTTTACTTAATAGGGTAGTTTGGGCATATTCCATTATCCCTAACCCAGTATGCAGCACTTAAACGTTAGTTGCATCTCATTTACAGGACTTTGCTAAGAACCCCAACATTTATTGACTGTTTGTGATTTACTAGGCAATTTTAGTTCAGTAGTTCGAATTCTCGGTAAGTTGTGGATTTCTTTTTCTGCCTGGGGCAAAAAAAAAACACAAAAAAACGCTAACCTTCAGAGTTCGCGGCGACTGCACTATCCAGGCGGTCTTAATCCCTCAGGTTCAAGAACCCTCTGTCCTACATCGCAACGTATTATAGTGACTTAACCCGACTAGGGGCAGGCTATGTAGTGTTATACAGTTGACATAACCCGCTTGCTGCGCTGGGCCATAGTAAGATGACTGCCCACAAGATATCGTTGGTAGCAATGTTAATCTTCTTCTTCTTCTTCTTCTTCTTCTTCTTCTTCTTCTTCTTCTTCTTCTTCTTCTTCTTCTTCTTCTTCCTTTTCTTCCTCTTCTTCTTCTGCGTTCATCCGGGGAGTTTTTTTTTCTTTCTCGGACGTGATTTTGTTGTGCTCGTTTACAGCAATGTTGCGTTCTTGCGCCTTTAGGCCGACACATCCGATTCTGCGGGCATTTGTTGACAGGATTAACCTTCCCGGCAATGTTAATCTAAAGGCGACATTGTATTTTCTGATTACACTACATTTACGATCTCCAAGTCCAGTTATCACATTAGACGCGGTCCTTTTTACATGTTTAATTTCCTTCTTCTTTTTCACATTTTTCATCATATTTCTTACAAGTTAACGAACTATCACACTGGCGTTCAATTACAACCTGATTTAAAATAACTATAACCAAAAACGGTACTATGAATGGCCATTGCCATCATCGAAACGTGACCAGTCTAACTCGGACCATAGTCACCGTTCGAATGACGCCTGAAGGTGACTCGGCGCCTGGCTCGTGTTTTTTCCACTCCGTAATGCGTGAGTGTGATTTGTAATAACCTCTAAGTCATGACCCATCACTTGTGCTTACATCTGGGTCATGACATACAGACAGTAGGCGACAGTTTTCTTGTTGTTGTTGCTGTTGACAGTTTGCCATTGAACGGCCGACGTCTCATACCAAGGAAACCAACGCAAAACTATCTGCTTTCAAAGTGCCAACGTCTAATTTCAAACACTCGACTCGGTCAGTATGCCGGGATTGATAAAACTGCGCGTCTTACAATCACCTAAGTGTCACAAAAATAAAACACTGCGTTTAACCAGTTGATTACTATAGAGACTTTCTGATTAAACGGACTATCTGCAAAGCGACAACTATTTTAACTAACAGAGAAAACAAATTGGATGTCAAAATCCCCAGGACGGTAAATAGTTGCAGCTGCACGGGGTTACATTGGGTCGACAACATGGGAACATTTGGAAGTGAGTGAGATGAGTTCATACATCGCTTTGACAGTTCATAAACAGGTTGGATTGAGAGCGGAAGTACTCAGCTCGGAAGAAAACAGTCCGTCTGTCATGTAGAGTTTCCGGACATCAAGAAGATTGGCGGTTTGTTGTGGAAACCCGTTGTTGGGAGCACACAGGAACTCGCTAGCTTGTTGTGGGAGTCAAAACAAGTGATGACAACTCTGACATTGATTGAGCCAGGGAGGATAGATTCTTGACAATGGATGATGTGCCCAAATAACACCTGTGTGGACAGGAAGAATACCGTCACGTGACCAATTTTAGGTTTTGCCATAAACCATGATTGGGAGAAACAGTGTTGACCAAAACCGTGGATTATGATGGACGTGTTTGTGGGAGAGCTCTACAGTGTTAGATTAATTTAATATTAACTAGCATGTGTCGTTATGGCAAAGTGTAGGAGCCTTCCCGGAATGAGGCGGTTTTGCATAAGGTAGTAAATATAGTCTATTTAGGCCTAATTAATATAGGCAGTAGTCTTGTTAAAACTAGAGTGTGATGATTAGCACTGTTAGTTGAGAACTAGTTCGAGTAGTGAAGTGATAATTGGCTCTGCTAGGATGAATAGGATAGAGGGGTGATAATTGGAGAGATTTAAGATGGGGAAAGTGTCCAATGGGGGGATCCTTCAATGGTTTGCCCACTGAAGTTGTGCACTCTGTTTATGGGTCTTTCCTTGTCATCGCCTGATTCGGACGTAGGTGAGGAGCTACTATGCTCTATGACATAGTTTAGTTAGCTATAAAATAACTGAGCAAGGCAATAAACTTACACTCAGCCGGTAGGATCAGTGACTAGTACTATCACAAGATGTGTTGTTTCTCTCACAGGTTCCAGACCAGTTACGAGGAAGTTCAACACTGGGTTTGATGAAGTGCAACGTCAATTAGACATAACACCAGTTGGACACACAAATGTTTCTTTAAAAAAAAGGAATAACGTCCGAGAAGAAAGATGGTTCACCTAAGATGGGTGATGATTGTTAATGCATCACACAGCATAAGAACATTGGTACCTAAACAAGAACATCAATATAATAGTCACATGGTGTGATATATTCTAGTGAAATAGTTCAAAAGACATGATACCTGAACCTAGATAGACACTAGTTAGGTTCAAGTATAGTAACAATAACAGTGATACCTAAATACTCACTACAAAGGATTTGTGCATTCTTTAAGAACGATAGGAAATTATGTGCATTGGGCAACCGGTCCATGATCAGCTGTAATTTACAAACAGTATCTATTTCGGATGATTAGGAAGATGGATTACCAGGTAGCTACAGATGACAGTCGGTGTCCGGCAGGAGAGATACAGTACCGGGTGAGGTGGACTTGTTCTGACTTAACGTGCTGTGGTGTGTCCTTGCAAGGATGAACTGACTATGCTATTATCTGAGAGTCCGATCCTACACACATTATAGAACACATCACACATTTTCTTCGCATACACGTCTCATATACGTTACACTTTTCTTTTAATAAATTAATCTTTATTAATTTTTTGGAAGCAAGAGTTGTTGAATATGTTGCGTTGGGGAAGTATGAGAGGGGGCATAGTACGACAGTGAGAGAGTGATAGGAAAAGGTGTCCACGGGCTGATGGAGTGTGTTGGACGGAAGCTGATGGATTCTCCAGGATATTGATAGGGAAAAAATATTATAATGTGGGTGTTGACTCTCCTCACTCCAGGGACGACACTTTAAAGGAGGACACGACACTAAGTCACAGACGTCGGTTAGTATGTGACACGCTGAGTTAAATATGAACACAACAGAATCCTTCTTCTCTCGTCACATTTTTGCCTAGCCTTTGAATGTTACCTTATTTTGTACCGAGCAACGCACCTCACGTTTAGCTGTTACTCTGTACCTGACACACTTGCTGCTGATCGACCTGCCCCAGCCAATTTGTTACACGCATCTCACTAACTACCACAAGCTGCTGACAGCACCGTACAGTATACAGCCAGAAGAAGTATTGCAATTGAATATTGCGTCTTTGAAATTATTTCAAACGCACAGGCTCCCTTTTGGTTGTAGTCTCTGACAATCATATGCATAACATCCGAGGAGGAAATACTTCCAAAATGAGCCTACTCCCGCCCAGTATGTGCTGTGTTGATCCATGACATGGCTACATCCCAATACGCCTCTCCACATGTCCTAGTGTGAAGTCCTAGTTTCTGTCCTGAAAACTCCGTGGTTTCCGTGCCCGGAGAGAGGAGTTGAGGTTCTGTAACACAGTTCCCGTGGAGAGGTACTTCGGCACCTGGTCGGGAGGAAAGGTTTAAACCAGCTTCACTCCCATAAATGCAAGTCCTTCTAAGGATTCACGCGACCTGAACGGCAATGCATCGCACTTAAGAACTAAAATTGTGTAGTCAAGAGAATACACTAACCGACCTGTCACTTAGACAAAGAATTACATTTCCACACATACATTTACTGAAAACTACGACTGTACAGCTAAATAGTCATGCCTGTGATTACAAAGAAAGGAAACAAACTAACCCTTAACATGTTAACTCACTCTACCCTTGTTGTTATTTACACCTTGGTGTCCCATATCTACCGTTACTTTAATCATTTCATACCTAATATATATGTGCCTGATAGGATAAGAGCGCTCGCTCTAAATTACCTGTGCGCTAATAGCGGGGTAAGGAGTTCAACCCCGAAACCGGCATTAAGTTGGACTTAAACAATTACTTCTCTTTCAGTAAGCAGGGAAATTAAAAAAAAAAAACATAGTTGCATATCCTTTACAGGACGCTTGTAGTCAACATCTGCATTTTTTGCTGTTGTTGATGTCTTGGCAAGTTTACGTTCAGTAGTTTGCCATTGCTTTCTCAAAGACCGGCACCCATGCCATTTCGTAAAATAAAAAACCCAGCGCAACGCGGTCTGTTGCCAGATTGCGCGCACCTGTGTTTTGAATGCGGGTTCACGAACCGCGTCCGTAACCGCTTCGCCATGGAGCACTGCATGGGAAAATTACTGAGAGTAAAATTGCCTTGAATATCAACATAGGGTTGATCTCTAAGTCCGGCAACATTATTTTTTTAAACAACTGTATAAGTACCTCCGAGGTCGGAGTGGGTTCGCCTGATGGTAAGGGACACCGGTAATAAGGAAAGCTAATCCACACACAAATATCAGTCCAATGTACTAGAAATAATAGCACGTGTATGGACTACGCTTGAGTTCAAAGCGCAGACAGGGTTAATGTAGCACCTATCAGGGATAGAACACATTAACAGACATTTCGTCAAGTAACGTCATGTGACAACTAAAAATAAATAAGCTAACTTCACAAAAGTAGTATTCGAAATAGTTTTAAGCATAGCTAACAGCACGATGCTGTTACCAGTAATAATTAATGCAAGGTCGCTTAACCATTTGTCATAACTCGAAAGACAGAACAGAAGATGTACACATGCGTTTGCGATATACTGACACGAGCAAAGAATATAAACAAGTCATTATTTAATTTCTTAATTCTATTAAAAGCTAACTATGTTCCGGAATCAGATAGGGAGAGAAGGAAGTTTCGAAAGAAAGAAAAACAACAGATAACGATAATATTTAATTATTTAAAAATAGAAACATGCAAGGGAACTATCACGATTGATGTAGAGCCATTTAGCGGACTAGATAGCAAGGGAAGTGTACAATTATAATGCCATGGGAACTAAAGTCTTGTTTGTGTTTGGCAAGGATCAAGTAAACAAGACCTTAACACGTACATTACCGGATTGAACAATATAACGCAGCTGAGAAATCAGGAATGATTATTTTCTATTTGTTTGTTTATCGGTTTCTTCACAAATACCACGCGGTCTGGGATCTCACGGCGCACATATATTTCCTTCGAATCATCTATAATCTTCTTCTTCTTCTTCGTTCATCCGGAGTTTTTTTTCGGACGTGATTGCGTTGTGCCTGTCCACAGCAGAGCTGCGTTCTTGCGCCGTTAGGCCGACACATCCGACTTCTGCGGGCATTTGTTGACCGGGTTAACCTTCCCGGGGGTTTCTTAGGACGTTTGGCTCTCACTGTTGTGGTGTTATCCCCCATCCCAGCTGGCCCATATAGAACAGCCAAAGACATCCTGGTCAGCCCTCAAGGGAAGGCAGGGGCAGACCATGAGCATTCCCCGCCATCCAAGGAGGCTTCCATACTTGCAGAGCCAACACACAGCGCTCTGGTACTGGGCTCACCCAAGGAATCGTCACGTCCTGCACATGGCTGCTTAGCCTCACTTCCGTATATTGGGCCTTCCATTCACCATAGGCTGTTCTCCCGGAAACCAGAAGTATGCAGTCTGCAGATGACATCCACACAGTGAGCTTTCGATTCGGACTTTCCACATAATGGATTTGCTATCCAAGCAATATTCCATTTCGTGCCACTGGGACACTTTTTCCACCTTTTATGAAGCCCACACAGTGAGCTTTTGGTTCGGACTTTCCACGTAATGGATTTGCTATCCAAGCAATATTCCATTTCATGCCTCTGGGGCGCTTTTGTAACCGACATACCTGTGGTATGAAGTGCGGCAGTCTAAATACTTCTTCATGCACCTTTAAATGTCAACCTGAATGTAGTTAAAGTAAGCTGCAGTCAACTTGAGCTTGTTGATATCTCCATAGAGCTTGTCCTCAAATGAAGCAGGTGTGGGCCAAAATATCTTTCTCTGTTCTGCATATATTGGGCACTCCTGCAGCAAATGTTTAGCTGTCATTTTACCAGTTCCACAATTGCATTCATCGGTATCTCCTATCTTTAGTTTATTGAACAAGTGGTATTTCAGCCTGTTATGTCCTGTGCGGAGTCTGAAGATTGCTACTTGTTCTCTTCGGTCGAGTTTGTAATATGCATCATCCTTCTGGTGACCTGGATGCTCTGATTCCCATTTGGTTCTATAAGTGCTTTTTATCAACCTCTTTACCTCGTTATAGGTTATGTCTATGTCAGGCTGTGGTAGTCGTCCGCCCTCTTTTGCCAGTCTGTCAGCCTCTTCATTTCCAGGTATACTGCAATGTGATGGTATCCACTGTATTACAACTTTTTTGGATTTCTGGCATAGACCATGGAGTGCTGCTCTTAGGTCAGCTATTTCTGTGCTGTAATTGCTCTTCAGTATTGAGACAGCTGACTTTGCATCTGTAAAGATAGCTATTTGCGAATCTTTATTTTCCTCCATCAAGAGCATTTCTGCTGCAGTTTTCAGAGCCTCTACCTCCGCTTTGAAGTTACTTGAAAACTTTCCAGTTGCCACTGAATGTGTTTTTTTTACTCCATTTTTTAAATTTAGGAGAAATCCTCCTCCTCCATTCTCTACTGAATTTTTGACTGATCCATCTGTATATGCATGGGTCCAATTGCTGCTTGGGTAATGTTCTTTTATGTAGTTTAGGGTTATTTCTCTTCTTTCGGTTTCATGCTGAGTGTTCTTTTTCTCAATACCAGGAATGTTTTCTATCATCTCAGGCAGTAGCTGCTGTCTCCAAGCTGGGAACTTGTCTGCATTGTAAATGGGTTTGACTGTTGATATGTTAAGTATGGGATCTGCCCTAATCTTTCGTTTTGCAGTTTCTACAAAGTTGCTACGCTTCAGTCTTCCCTTTCCAAAACCACTAAACCTTTTATACATAGGGTGGTCTGTCAATCTTCTAAATTTTTCAGCTTGTTGCTGGGCTCTGCTATCTCTTCTATCCTGCATTGGTTGTAAACAAGTGATCTTTTCTAGTTCATTAATAGGCGTTGTCTTCGGGCCTCCAGTTATGATTCGCATTCCTTGATTTTGGACTCTGCTTATTTTGTTAAAGTTTGACTTAGCTGCTGTTGCCCAAGCTGCAATGCCATATTCCAGTACTGGCCTCACCCGTCCAGTATATAACTTCTTGAGAACTTTCTCATCTGCTCCCCACGTTGTACCAGCAAGCTTTTTCATGATTGCCATTCTTTGCCTTGCTCTTGTTCGATTTTTCTCAACCTGTGTCTTCCATGTCAGGCGACGATCAAAGGTGACTCCTAGATAGTTTGGATTTTCTTCATGGCGCAATATTTTTCCATTCAATACCAGCTTAGGTTGCTGAGTTTTAGTTGAGAGGGAGAACACTGTGCATGTTGTTTTCTCCTCACTTATCTTCACTAGCCATGATTTTGACCAGTCCTCTAGTACTAATAGGGCTTGCTGTATTCTGCTGTTAGCTGTACTAATATATTCTTCAGATGTCCATATGGCTAGGTCATCTGCAAAGGATGATGTGTGTACTCTGGCTGGAAAATTGTCTGTGATGTCATTTATATATGCTAGGAATAATGTTGGTGAAAGAACTCCTCCTTGGGGGACACCTTGCTCCAACAGCATCATTTTGCTGGTTTGTCCTTGTACTTTTGTCCTGGCAGTTCTGTTCTCAAGGTAGTGGCTGATCCAATTGTACATTTTCCCACAAACATGCATTTTTTGCAGTTTTACTTTCAGTCCTTCCTTCCATACTTTATCAAATGCTTTTTCTAAATCTATCCAGACCGCTAGTGTGTGCTTTTTCTCTTGGAAGGCATCCTCTATTTCCTGAGCTATATAGGTTATTTGATCTTCAGTGGATCTGTACTTTCTGAATCCTGCTTGGTGAGGTGTTAAGAGTTGGTTTTCTTCCAGATGCCATGTTAGCCTGCCATTGATAATGCGTTCCATTAATTTTCCTACACAGCTAAGAAGACTGATAGGTCGATAGCCATTTGGTTCTTCCAGGTCTTTTCCTTTCTTTGGGACTGGTATTAGTATAGCTTCCTTCCATGCCTGTGGGACTATTCCCCTCTTCCAGCTGTAATTTAGGACTGCTAGTAGTTTCTTTTTTGCCTTAGTGCCTAGTCCTATTAGCATTTCATTTGTGATTCCATCCTTTCCTGGTGATGTCTTCTTTTTTAGGGTATTCATTGCCTGTTCCATTTCTTCCATTGTTAGATTTGCCATCATATATTCTGCTGCTGTCTCTGTATATCTATGATGTATCTGTTTATCTTTGATTGCTTTCTTCTGTTCAGCTGTAATATCAATGTGGTTTGCATTGGCATAGTGTTCCATTAGTGCATTTGCAGCGTTTTTTCCTGTAAGCAAGGCATTTCCTTGTTTAATTGTTATTTGTTTGTTTCTAGGTCCTTCATTGTTCATGGCTTTCACTAGTTTCCATAGTTTGTTTCCATCCCTGTCAAAATTCAGGTTTTCTGTTTTTTTTCCTCCAACAATCTCTTGTTGTTTGATTTACTGTTCTTTTATATTTTGCTGAGATGGCTTTGAGAGAGATGTTCGCTTCAGTTGTTTGTTCTATCTCTGCGGTCTTCCTAGCATCTTCAACTTTGTCCTCCAAAATTTGTAGTTCCTCAGTCCAGTATGGTTTGTAATTTTTCCTCGCTCCTCTTGGAATAGACTCAGTGGCCGCCTGTATTATTGCTCTGTTTAGACTTTCCACCATTTGCTTCATGTTGCCATATCTTGTATTTATGTTTTCACAATATTTGTCTGTTAGTATGGAAAATCTGTCCCAATCTGCTCGTTTGTAATTCCAGCGAGGCAAAGGCTTTTGCTCCTGTGGAACATACTCCATATTTATTACAAGCTTGATTGGTCTGTGGTCACTACCTGCTAATTGGTCAAGCACATGGCGATCGATTTTGTGGAGGATGTCTCCTGTGCAGAAAGCTAAGTCTGGAGTAGAAGTGGTAATCCATCTTCTGGAGTAGAAGCTCGGTGTGTCATCCGCTTTGTTGAGTAGATGGAGATTTGAGTCTATTTCCCAGTCCTCCACTTCATCTCCTCTTTTGTCAGTATCTGGGTATCCCCATCTTTCTGAGCGGCTATTAAAGTCTCCGACAACAATGCAATTTGTGTCAGTTATTTCCATGTTTGAGAGTGTAAGATCCTTATCTGCCGGGCTATACAGATTGTCAATTCTTATTTTCATGTCCTTTATCATTATATCAACACCTATAATTTCCGTTTGGTTGTCAGAGATCACAGATACTTCGCTGCAAGGTATTGTATTTCGTGTAAGTATTACAACTCCTCCTTTGTGTCCTTCGCGGTCAAAACGTGTGGCCTGATATCCCTCGACTTAAAATGTGCGATTGGCGTTGAGGTGTGTCTCTTGAATGCATGCCACATCTATTCTATCTTTATGAAGACGCTGTGTTAGGGAGGCTTTCTTGTTATAAACTCCTTCGGCATTCCATTGTAGTATGTTGAGAGTCCGGGGTGTTTGGTCAATAGCTCTTAACCTACTCCTCTGTGCCTTGACTCCACAGCGCAGGGGAAGGTGACCACCAGTAGTCATGGGTGGACCCCCTCGAGGCAGGGGGCCCGGCACTATCACCACCTGATGGGACTTCACGGGATTAGCACCATAACGATTAATTTTCATCTGTGGCATCATGAAATGATAAAGTTACGTTGCACTTCTTTGTCAAGCCTGTAGCTCAGTACATCCGATTTCGACAAGCATTTTTCGGGATGCTTTCCCTAGCCTTTGACTGTCCCCAGTCTACCTACAAGGCAGCAGGTTTGTGCGTCACTTCGTCTGGTCCCTCTCCCTTGACCTGTCCGACATGGGTGACCCTACCAGTAGCTGTGCTACCGTCGGCATAGCTCTTGGGGTCATTGGAACGCTCAAGCCCCTCTACCTCGTCAAGGTGGACGCACGGCAGAGGGGATCTATAATCTAATCTGATACGATTGTAGTCAGACAGAAACCCAGACATATACACCGATGGATCGACAGATAAACAGAAAGTGAGGCAAATGGACGGACATACAGACATACAAACATGTAGATAGGATAGATAGTAGTCAGACAGACAGACAGATAAATCGAGAAGTAGATAGAACTGAAGGACAGACAGACAGACAGAGAGACAGACAGATCCCCGGGAAGGTTAACCCTGTCAACAAATGCCCGCAGAAGTCGGATGTGTCGGCCTAACGGCGCAAGAACGCAGCTCTGCTGTAAACAGGCACAACGCAATCACGTCCAAACAAATTCTCCCGATGAACGCAGACAAAGAAGTAGATAGATAGATAGGTAGGTTGGAAGGAAGGAAGGAAGGTATGTAGACAGACAGACAGACAGACAGACCCCCGGGAAGGTTAACCCTGTCAACAAATGCCCGCAGAAGTAGGATGTGTCGGCCTAACGGCGCAAGAACGCAGCTCTGCTGTAAACAGGCACAACGCAATCACGTCCAAACAAATTATCCCGATGAACGCAGACGAAGAAGAAGATAGATAGATAGGTAGGTAGGAAGGAAGGAAGGAAGGTATGTAGACAGACAGACAGACAGACAGAAGGACGGACGGACGGACGGACAGTTTCCTAGTTTTATTGTTCTGTGATTAAAATAAATACGAGTAGCTAGTCCTTTAGACATACAGTTCTTATGTTTCTCCGTTGTTTGTCAAATTCTTCTTTTGTGAACATGTGTGAGCGTGTATGTGTGAAGTTGTATGTGTGTGAATGCAAGTGTGTTTAGACCACCGTGAAATTAACATCTTCGCCTTGAGCTCAAGGATACTCAGTGTATGCATTTATTTTCTCCGTGAGACATCGCCCTTCCTTGTTTGTTGTCACATTATGTAGACTATCGTGTCCCTGTGGGCAATGGATTTGGAGTCTGCTGACAATGACGCATCTGAAACACGTGGAGGGAACAGAACCAGCCCGTGCCCGATGCCAACCAACCCGATGTTAAGTTTGTCACATGCCCTTTATAACAGAACATCGCCGTCAACTCCATAGTTATTGGCTGTTTGTCCTTTTCTAGGCCGACGCTCTTACCAGCAAAAGCAAAGCTAAGCGATCTGCTCCCAAATCGCCGGAGACAGATTTCGAACCCCCGACACTTTATGTCGGGGAGTTGTGAAACTGTTCTCGTATATCATCATGATGTGCCGTGCCGATGAGCGTTGCCGGTCGTAGTTCCGTATATCATCATCATGTGCATGCCTAGGAGCGTTACCGGTCGTAGCTAGCCATCTCGCACGATCACCAAAGTCCCGAATCAGGATTGTATTCTTGTCTCAATTGTGCCAGGTGACAAAGTCATCTGGGTATTTATCTCCCCCCACCTTTATTCGATCCGATCCGTTATCTCCGACATGTAGTGTGGGGGTGGGGGGGGGGTGGTGAGAACCAACTTTCCACCTCTTCAACCTGCCCCCTTATTCTTCCTCCCTCAGTTTTATAACATGTGACGGGATAGGGGTATCCCTTATCAATGGAAACTTTTGGTGTTCTATTCCGTCTCCTCGCTTACGGGGCATCCTTGGGCAAATGGGAGAACTCGTTTAGCTCCTCCCCCAGTGTAACTTGAAACTACGTAGCAGATGGTGGATGGAGCTGAGGTGCAGACGACAGATAGTTGTTTGTTATGGTCTCAGGTTTGGCGACAGTAGGCAAGAGATATCTTTATAGAGACAATAGTTACTGTCATCGATTATTATGGTTAGTGGCATGAAAGAAAACAATGGCAGACGACTACCTTCTATCTTTCGTCATGTTCTGAATGTGCTGAGCTGAATTATTGCAGGTTATATTCTAGTTTACGTGTGCTGTGGCTTAGAGGCAGCGACTGGTTTTCACAATTCCCCGGCATACCAAATCCAGGGTTTGAAATAATTTCCAGCCGATTTATAAGCAAACCGGCTTATCTTGATTTCTTGGGTGTCGGTCGTTCAGAAAGCAATGACAAACTACTGAAAGTAACATTGCCTAGTAAATCACCAAAAGTAAAAAATATTGGGGTTGGTTGCGCCGTAATGTAAAGAACATGCAACTTACTTAAAAAACAATTGGTAAACGATTCACCGCAGATGTGAAGTTCCAGTACTGGTCTTGCAAACCCCGCTGGTTTCTGATCTTCGAGAGGAAAGGGTTGCTGTGTTAACAGTGTCCGTGGACATGGGGCCATGGTATCGGATCGGAAGAAGGGTTTCTACATCAACCTCGATGCGATCAATGCAACCTGCACGCCAGTACCCCGATCTAAAGTAAGTAAAGGACTCTTTTACACGCATTACACGATGCTATCCCATATTTGTATAGACCACACGGCACTCTGCAAATTACGTGATCAGTACAAAGCCGGTCGCTTGCTCTTCCTAAAACATTTCTTGGTATATGTTTTGGGCTAGGTCGACCTGGGAACCCATGTCATTAAATTTAAAAAAATCTGATTTTCGCCCAGATGCGGGTGGAACCCATACCCACCTGGCTGGCAGACGATCGTCTAGCCTCTACGCTATCGCTGCTCTCTAAAGTTAAGCATTAAAACTTACAAGGTGAAACCAAAAACAAACAAAAAAAGACCAGAAGCTTCCAGTCACAATGACTAGTGATAACAGACATCATTCTTACAGAGAACTTTGATGAACCCTTCGACGCTAAAGTTGCACGAAGCTATTCTACCTGTTCCCAGCCTAATGGTGACTTTTCGCCAATCGCTCTGGTGTTTACAAGCTGTCCCGCAGCACCAATTATGCTGGCAGGAGAACAGAGAAAGCCACAGCTGTGCAAAGCTGAACTGTCTTGTGGAAAAGGCAAAGAAGAAGAAGAAGAAGGAAGAAGCGCTTAATTAAAAAGGAACCAGCATCTTACAGCCTGTTTACATTTCTCTCGAGGCTGGCATGTGAGTTTACTGTTTTTGGTCTAACAAAAAAGGGGGTATGAAGGAGGAAGTTGTGGAGCAGAGAGAGAGAGAGAGAGAGAGAGAGAGAGAGAGAGAGAGAGAGAGAGAGAGAGAGAGAGAGAGAGAGAGAGAGAGAGAGATAGAGGGGCGGGGGAGAGGTAGAAGCTGCATCAAAAAGATGGAGCGATATTTTACATCTGTGTCTTGTCTCCGGTGTGTACATGGAAATAGAGCCGTCCAGACATATCTGCTGTTAAACAGGTGACATACCTACGCCTGTACTCTTACGTTGTTGGCATATGTACATAACAGGGAGCGGCGGTAGCTCAGTGGCTAGACCGGTAGCGTAGTTTCTAGACCAGTAGCGTAGTGGCTAGACACTTTTATGCCAGCCGGAGATCATGGCTTCGATTCGCATCGGGTTGGGTTCGAATTCTTCCAAATTGACCCTTGTTGACAAGTCTACGCAGCCTAAAGTGTGTAGGAAGAAATGTGTTGGGAAGGATAGGAGGCCGGCGTAATATAGACCACATCAACGACAGAGTGTCGACTTCTCTATAACAATATATGCCTCAGGAAACTTAAGGTGTATACATTTGTTCTCTATTTACTTTATTACTTTATGTATTTATCTATTGTCACATACGTGATATATGTATACTTGTACTGTTATAATTGACATTGTACACATGTAGTTTTAAGTAGCTGTCATATATACACGTGCACTGTTGCATAGCTGTCATATTCACCAATGTGTTGGATCTTCTTCTGCGTTCATCCGGAGAGTTTTTTTCCGGACGTGATTGCGTTGTGCCTGTTTACAGCAGAGCTGTGTTCTTGCGCCGTTAGGCCGACACATCCGACTTCTGCGGGCAGTTGTTGACCAGGTTAACCTACCCGGGGATTTCTTAAGGACGTTTGACTCTCACTTTTGTGGTTTTATCCCCCATCCCTGCTGGCCCATTAAGAACAGCCGAAGACATCCCGGTAAGCCCTCAAGGGATGGCAGGGGCAGACCATGTGCATTCCCCGCCATCCAAGGAGGCTTCCATCATTGCAGAGCCGACACAAAGCGCTCTGGTACTGGGCTCACCCAAGGAATCGTCACGTCCTGCACATGGCTGATTAGCCTCACTTCCGTATATTGGGACTTCCGTTCATCACAGGCTGTTCCTCCGGAAACCAGAAGAATGCAGTCTCATATAGATATCTACCATGTTCTGTTATACAGTTGCTATATTTACCCTATACTGTTATATAGCTGTCATATATGCCATGTAATGTTATATAGCTGCCATATGTACCATGTACTGTTATATAGCTGCCATATGTACCATGTACTACTTCTGTATAGCAGCGATATGTACCATTACTGTATATAGCTGCCATATGTACCATGTACAGTATATAGCAGTCATATGTACCATGTACTGTTATATAGCTGCCATATGTACCATTACTGTATATAGCTGCCATATGTACCATGTACTGTTATATAGCTGCCATATGTACCATGTACTGTTATATAGCTGCCATAATTAGCCCCTACTGTTATATAGCAGCCATATGTACCATGTACAGTACATAGCAGCCATATGTACCATGTACAGTATATAGCAGCCATATGTACCGAGTACTTTCAGCTAGCTGCCACATGTACCATGTAATGTTATATAGCAGCCATATGTACCATGTACAGTATATAGCAGCCATATGTACCATGTACAGTATATAGCAGCCATATGTACCGAGTACTTTCAGCTAGCTGCCATATGTACCATGTACTGTCATATAGCTGCCATATGTATCATGCACTGTTATATAGCAGCCATATGTACCATATAATGTTATATAGCTGCCATATGTACCATATAATGTTATATAGCTGCCATATGTACCATGTGCACCCAGGTCTACACTCCATGATGCTCCCAACTCTTAACATACCCACGGGCACCACAGCAGGTTCTTACTACGGGACTTGGAGCAGGAAGATGTTTACGTTGGGTGGCCAGGCAATTCCAAGTAGAACACAATGAATCGAATGAGACTTTCATTGGAAAATCTTGCACAGATTACAGATGAAAGAAAAGACATGTTCAACAGAATTGTGATTGGTGAAGAATCATGGGTGTGTGATAATTATCAACGAGAAACAAAATGTGCTGCATTACCGATAAACCATCACTCTTCACCGTCAGCGAAGAAAGTAAAGGTTTCGCAATCAGCGGGGAAGGTTATGTTTACATAACTGTGGGACTCCATGGAAGTCCTGTTATCCCATTTCCAGAACAAAGGTGCATCCTGCATCATACTGTTAAGTTCTAATTATGTTTCATGATGCCATAAGAACAAGAAAACAGAAACTAATAAAACTTCCAGGTCTTCTGGCCACGGGAAAACTGAGACTCCAAGACAATACCACACCCGATATTCTCGATTAATTCCGGAGAAAACTACTCAGCTGGGTGGACAGTTCTTTTCTCGTTTTTATTTTATTTTTTTATTTTTGTTTCGTATACTAGCTTTTAATCCAAGCTTCTTGTGCACTGGACCATTTTTGCTTGTGGAATAGTTTTCCCCGTTAACAGTTTAAACTGTGTTCCTCGCCTTCAGGCGAATCCATCCCAACTTCAGCGGTACTTGTAATTTACGTCCCCAAGTCAAGGACGAAAAGTCAACATTTTAGTCCAACTGACCGGTGTAGGAGTTGAACCCGCTACTTCGGCATCACCACACTGGATGCTTAAGAAAGAGTGCTCTGATTCATTCAGGAAGGGTGACCTGCATTAAAGTTCTAGAACATAAGCCAAGACCCAGTCCCAGGTCATGCCCGCCTATTTATCCTCTACAATCACCTTCGAGTTAAATGGTCTCCAGAAAGCACATCTCTGCTGCCCTCAATTACCCCCCCCCCCCCCCTATACTGAAGTTGGGGTGTTTAGATGTAACTATTTCAGATGTGTCTTCTGGTGTGTAGACTTGTCTATCGCGGACAAAAGATGTTTGGGGCTACTTTTGTTTTCTCACTACATTACATTCTCCCCATCCGTCCGATTTCACGTTTCACTTCTCATGTTATACCTGCTAGAACAGTGGTTCTCAACCTTTTTTTGGCCCGTGTCCCCCTTCACCATATTTTCAGAACGTCATTTCTCCCTTTCGTATTTCCTCCCTAAAAATACCCCCCCCCCCGCCCCTGCACAGTATAGGTAGTAATTGAAGCTAAATTTAATAGCACATACTAAAACAAGTCTAGACGTTTACATAAAACATGATTTGCGGGTCTACTTACGTTACAAATGAATTTCAGAAGGGTGAGACGTACAGAACCGTAAAGTATGAAGGGAAAAACAATATTAAGTAAACGGTTCTTGTATTAACGCTATCTTGAAATAATCTTAATTCCCCCCCCCTGGAAACACTAAAATCCCCCCCCCCCCCCCCCGCGCTAGAAAGTACTTTTAGACGTGACCAGGCTGATGGTGGCTTTCTTCAACTCATGAAACATTCTTCCCATTTCAGGTGGCTTATGAAGTGTGTATTAAAGCATCTCGTTTATCCTAGCGAGGTAAACTAGTGACAGTTTCAGATGATATAAGGATAAGACTTTATTGGAGAGAGAGAGAGAGAGAGAGAGAGAGAGAGAGAGAGAGAGAGAGAGAGAGAGAGAGAGAGAGAGAGAGAGCGAGAGAGAGAACAAGAAAGGTAAGAAAAAGAAAGAAAGAAAGAAAGAAAGAATGAAAGAAAGAAAGAAAGAAAGAAAGAAAGAAAGAAAGAAAGAAAGAAAGAAAAAGACAGACACAGAGATAGAGATAGAGACAGATATACAGACAGACATACAGACAAACAGAACGAGACAAAGAGACACAGAGAGACAGAGATTTAGAGGGAGAGACAGAGTGACACAGACAGAGAGGGAGGGAGAGAGAGGCTGACAGACATATATTTTCTAATTTTAATTTTTAAGTATATATCAAAAGGATCCTTTAACACGCATTGCAGTGCACGGGTCATTTGGAGCCAGACCGAAACTGTTGTAAACCAATCGTATCGGTATCACCCCGACCGTCTTTGCTCCCAAAGACATTTCCTGGTGCCCATTTGTTGGCTGGGTCGACCAGAAAGCCCGGGTCAATAGTAAACATTCGATCCGCCACGTAGAGTCTCCAGGCCCTGACCACGAAACCGCCAAACGAGAATCTAGCCACTACACAATCTAGGCTCCCAGTGTAAAACTGTTAGAGCATGATGAGGAGTGCATGAAATCTCTAGAAACGTTGATCGACATTAGGACTGTTCGTTCTGACTGTATAGACAGTGTCAGACAGTAAGACACATACAGACAGAGAAAATCAGACAGCAAGACAAACAGCAAAACAGAGACAGACAGGTAGACAGATAGACAGACAACAAGACAGAGACAGACAAAACAGGCAGGCAGACAGACTGGCAGACAACAAGACTGAGACAGATCGCACAAAAGTACAAATTACGGATTTAATCAGCAAACTAACAAACTGATGTCAACTAATCTGACTTCAATGTTTAACCCATCTAATACCGCTAGTGCCGGCTCCGTGGCGAAGGTTACGGACGCAGTTCGTAATCCCGTATACCCGCGTTCGAAACACAGCTGCGGGTTATTTGGAAGCAGACCGCATTGCGTTGGTTTTTTTTTACAAAATTGTATGGGTGCCGGTCTTTCAGAAAGCAATTGCAAACGTAAACTTGTCAAGAAATTATAACAGCACAAAATGCTGCTGTTGACTGCGACGTCCTGTAAAGAATATGCAACCATAAAAAAAATATAACTTTAACTTTAATACCACTAGCAGCCATCACACCATGGTATGTGACATCAGGGAGACACGGATCTGGGTAGAGGCTGGGGAGACACAAAGCGGTAGAGAAAGAGGGCTGTAGAGACACAAAGCTAGATAGGAGAGAGAGAGAGAGAGAGAGAGAGAGAGAGAGAGAGAGAGAGAGAGAGAGAGAGAGAGAGAGAGAGTAGGAGAGAGAGTGAGAGAGAGAGAGTCGGAGAGACTCAGTTAGTTAGTTGCATATCCTTTACAGGACGTCACAGTCAACCCCAGCATTTTATGACTGTTGTGATCTCTTGGCAAGATTACGTTCAGTAGTTTGCTATTGCTTTCTGAACGATCGGCACCCATACCATTTTATAATAAACCCAACGCATGACGGTCTGCTGCGAAATCGCCCACAGCTGTGTTTCGAACGCGGTATGCGTGATTACGAACTGCGCCCATAACCACTACGCCACGGAGCCAGGGGGAGAGACACAAAGTAAATAGAAAAGAGAGAGACAGGGAGGGAGAGGGCGAGATAGAGAGCCGAAGAGACACAATCTAGATTGAAGAGAGAGACAAGAAGGCAGAGCTGGAGAGAGGGAGAGAGAGAGAGAGAGAGAGAGAGAGAGAGAGAGAGAGAGAGAGAGAGATGCCAAACATGTGTGAATGCGAGTAGGAGTGCAAATATTATGGATTATGTTGATGTCTGCTCATGTATATTTGGTTGTTTACATCTGTTGTTGCATTCATAAGCCAGCCGCATGGGAAATGTTGACGATTGTGTACGGGGATTGAACATAATAAACAGGACAGCGTTAGCTTCGGTTACCTTTCCAAAGTAGGCTTTCATTTTGCACAGATGCACCCAGCCAGTGACGGGACCAATTGCAGGATATTGTTTTGGGCGGTAACCGTGTCTGCACACTTGTTAGTTTACTCGCTTCATCCTCTTTCTTCCTCTTTCAACATTTATCCTCTATTTGGGCATACGCCCTCCATCAGCTCACTCCATATCGTCATATCTTTAGCTATTCCATTCAGCTCTTCCATGTCTTCCATTGTTATTCGTTTGTTTTTCTTCTTCTACTGAACGTAAACTTGTCCAGGAATCACAAACAGCTAAAAACTGCTGGGGTTGACTGCTACGTCCTGTAAATGCTATGTAACTAACTTTCTTCTTCTCTTCTCAGTGTGTTTTAGTCCTTCTTCTATTTCAATTTCCACATTGACGTGGATAGGCCTTAGGTTCATACGAGAATACGATCAGCGTTGCCAGTAGTGGGTTGTGCTCAATATTTAAATCTAAAATCCCGAAACAACCAAACAAATCAACTTCTTCTATTTCATTTGTGCCCCCTGGATTTCACATAAACGCCTTTCTATTTATACTATACTTCAGAACCAGCGCCTTTTCTTCCCTTCTTGCTTTACTGATATTTGTTTGTTTCTATACATGAGCTCCACACGCGATTGTGTCGTACCATTTTACTTTGATCGCTTCCTTCACATCATCTCGGATTCAAGCCTTAGAACGTGAATCACATCTTCGATCAGCATAATAAAATATTCACTACATTGTGTTTTTAGAAGAGAATTAGAACTGGTCACTCTGTATCCTTATACCACGACCTAGTATATACGAACACGTAACAATTCACAATCCTACAGCAGCATCAGCCAAAGCATCAGCCTGACTATTTTCAGCTAGGCAGATCAAGCGACCTAACACTGTTTTTCTTTCTCTCTTGGCAGTGCGATGATTTCGTTTGAAGCAACTGATAAGACATATTCGTTCGAAGTAACTGATAAGACATATCCGTTTGCTAAATGTGTAGTTCAGTACATACTTCCTTCACAGTAATACTTGTCTGTATATGTGAGCGACCAAAGGCAGCTTAGAAATTCAGAGGAGGAAACATTTAAACTAACAGCTAGGACAGAAATATTTACACTAACAGCTAGGACAACAATATTTAAATTAACAGCTAGGACAACAATATTTAAATTAACAGCTAGGACAACAATATTTAAATTAACAGCTAGGACAACAATATTTAAATTAACAGCTAGGACAACAATATTTAAATTAACAGCTAGGACAACAATATTTAAATTAACAGCTAGGACAACAATATTTACACCAACAGCTAGGACAACAATATTTACACTAACAGCTAGGACAACAAAATTTAAACTGACAGCTAGGACAACAATATTTACACTAACAGGTAGGACAACAATATTTACACTAACAGCTAGGACAACAATATTTACACCAACAGCTAGGACAACAATATTTACACTAACAGCTAGGACAACAAAATTTAAACTGACAGCTAGGACAACAATATTTACACTAACAGCTAGGACAACAAAATTTACATTAGCAGCTAGGACAACAATATTTACACTAACAGATAGGACAACAATATTTACACTAACAGCTAGGACAACAATATTTACACTAACAGCTAGGACAACAATATTTACACTAACAGCTAGGACAACAATATTTACACTAGCAGCTAGGACAACAATATTTACATAACAGCTAGGACAACAATATTTACACTAACAGCTAGGACAACAATATTTACACTAACAGCTAGGACAACAATATTTACACTAACAGCTAGGACAACAATATTTACACTAGCAGCTAGGACAACAATATTTACATAACAGCTAGGACAACAATATTTACACTAACAGCTAGGACAACAATATTTACACTAACAGCTAGGACAACAATATTTACACTAACAGCTAGGACAACAATTTACACTAACAGCTAGGACAACAATATTTACACTAACAGCTAGGACAACAATATTTACACTAACAGCTAGGACAACAATATTTACACTAACAGCTAGGACAACAATATTTACACTAACAGCTAGGACAACAATATTTACACTAACAGCTAGGACAACAATATTTACACTAACAGCTAGGACAACAATATTTACACTAACAGCTAGGACAACAATATTTACACTAACGGCAAGGACAACAATATTTACACTAACAGCTAGGACAACAATATTTACACTAACAGCTAGGACAACAATATTTACACTAACAGCTAGGACAACAATATTTACACTAACAGCTAGGACAACAATATTTACACTAACAGCTAGGACAACAATATTTACACTAACAGCTAGGACAACAATATTTACACTAACAGCTAGGACAACAATATTTACACTAACAGCTAGGACAACAATATTTACACTAACAGCTAGGACAACAATATTTACACTAACAGCTAGGACAACAATATTTACACTAACAGCTAGGACAACAATGTTTAAACTAACAGCTAGGACAGTGGTTCTCAACCGGTGGGGAATTTCCCCACCCCCCCCCCCTCCCCGCAGGGGTGATTTTTAGGGTTTCCAGGGGGGGGGGGGGTGAAAACCATTTCAAGATCGCGTTAATACAAGAACCGATTACTTGATATTGTTTTTCCCTTCATACTTTACAGTTAAGTAAGTCTCATCCTTCTAAAATTCATTTTATGAAGTCAGTAGACCCACAAATCATGTTTTATGTGGATGTCTAGACTTGTTTTAGTATGTGCTATTAAATTTATCTTACATTTTTACGTATACTGTATAGGGGTGGGGGGATTTTTGGATAGGAAATTTGAAAAAGGGGGGGGGGGTGACGTTCTGAAAATGTGGTGAAGGGGGGCACGGGCCAAAAAAGGTTGAGAACCACTGAGCTAGGACAACACAATTTAAACTAATTGCTAGGACAACAATGTTTAAACTAACTGCTAAGATTGATTTATTGATTTAGGAACCGACATCACACCATTCGGGGCATTCCCATAAGCGCTCCGTCCCCATCCTCAGCAGCCAGCGAAGAGTTCCAACACCAATAGTACCAGTAGCAATCTGATTATATGTCCGTCTCGCCTTTCCTCTGAGCGTCGAACGTCAGCCAGATCCCCTCGTCACTCCTCGCTGTCTCATTCTTGCCAGACCATGGTGATCCAATTGCTCCTTCGAGGTGTACATGTGCTCCCACAAGGCCGCAACCACGTCTGCCTTGTCACGCATCAATACTCCACCAAGTTTTGCAGAGCCAGCCAATCTGTCCGCCTGTTCATTCCCCAGCACACCGGCATGCCCCGGAGAAAAGATCCAGGCGATGCTTGCCATCCGTGACCTCTGAAGCGAGGCAAGCCACTCTGCACGAAGCATGCCTGTCCTCACCTTTCTCAGCATGCTTTCTGAGTCAGTTACAATCACGATGTGTGTGTGTATCGTATTCTCCATCCAGCGGAAAGCTGCAGTGACCGCCTCCACCTCCATTCTGAAGCTAGATGTTGTGGTATCATATGCCAGGCTCTCCTGCACAAAACGTCGACCATTAGCTTTAGCTATGAACCCTAAGACACTTCTACACCTTGACACCGAACCATCTGTGTAGATAATCACATCACTAGAGTGAGCATTATCCTGAATTAGTTGCTGGATTTCCATTTCCGTGGCCCCTGCTGGCCACTCCCTGCACTCCCGACTCAATGTCATTATAACTCTACACAAGTCTGACTGCTCCGCTGGCGCTCTGACCCACTCCTCTCCTCGCCTAATGTTCTCCAAGATGCACACCTGTCTGATCGTATCCTCCGCCTGAGCCATCCATGATTTCCCTCTTATCAGTCACTGACCCTTAACTGCGTCCAGCGCCTCATGCAACGGGTGATCTGTGTCTGCAGCTATTCTGAGGTATGCCTTCGCCTGCATCACTTTGAGCCTACCAGCAACCGTCGGCAAACCAAGGATGTAACGCATACACATACATTACTAGGGTGTTTCTGGTGCATCCCAGAATGACCCGTATAGCTTCGTTCTGTATGCGCTCTAACTTCACCAGCTGACTCTTTGAGACAGTAAGCAGTCCTAGTCCATAATCAATCACTGAGAGGATCAAGTGCTGGTATAGTGTGAAAAGCATTCTCTGCTCTGTGTCCATTGCAGCCATAGATTTAAGTGCATTGAGTCCCTTTTGAGATCTTGTCACAACCGTCTCCACATGCTCCTGTCAAATGTGATTCCCAGATACTTCAGTTTGTTCTCTCTGTTGACGCATCTACCATCTATCGTGAGGCTTGGGACATCAGCTCTCACAATTCTGTTGTCCAGAGAGCACCACAAAACAGCCGCCTTTTCCGGGTGGATGACAGCACTCATTTCTGTGCACCAGGCAATCACTTTGTCTACTGTCGCCTGTAGCTCCTGGACTGTTTGTACCCTATCTCTCCCCTGCCTATATGCAAGAATATCATCTGCAAATGTTAGTATCCTTCCAACCTTTGGTGCTTCTAGGTTTGCAATCTTGCTCGTATACACGTTAAAGAGCAAAGGTGAGATTGCAGAACAGGTGATAACTGCTAAGATAGAAACATTTAAACTAACAATTAGGACAACAATATTTAAACTAACAGCTAGGACAACAATATTTATTCTAACAGCTAGGACAACACAATTTAAACTAGTTGCTAGAATAACATTATTTAAACTAACTGCTAAGATAGAAACATTTATATTAACAGCTAGGACAACAATATGTAAACTAACAGCTAGGACAACAATATTTAAACTAACAGCTAGGACAACAATATTTAAACTAACAGCTAGGACAACAATATTTAAACTAACAGCTAGGACAACAATATGTAAACTAACAGCTAGGACAACAATATTTAAACTAACAGCTAGGACAACTGTCAGCGACTTGTGCGCTGCAGCTTTTCAAGACTCCGCTACTTTCGCACTGCACGAAATAACAATTCATGACATTTGCTAAAGGAATGCAATTTATTCAGAGCCGACATGTGAATGGCTCTACAAGCGTTAGGTTTCATCATTGTTACACAATATGAATACATCAACGTGATGATAGATGATGCTAGCATTACACAATCTAAATGATATAGCCCTATGTTTGCCTATGGCCTAGAAAGCTATCGTATTGGTCAAGGATACGTCCGACCTCTCCACCGTCTCCAGTCAGTCTGTCCCGCTACACATAGCGTGGACAAGCACAGACACTTTTACCCTCCGTGCAGTCGCTATTATTGCGTGCCTGGTCTTGCCAGCACGCCGGCTGGTGAGTTTGAGTAACCTGGCCTATCACGGTTACTCGCAGGGACCAGCAACCCAATTGCTTGGGGAAAGTCCTCGCTCATCCGTACTTGTTGACCTCTGGTCTGACACAAATGTGTGTCCCCGTGAGGTTATTTATAGTACTCGGTGTCTTCCCTGTCTGGGTGTCTCTCTACTAGCCTAGTGTTAGCTCCTTACTCCTGTAAGGTCTTATTGGGGATGCTGACAGGGTCCCCTCCTCTCCGCGAAGTGTTACTTCCCCTTTCTCATCTTTGTAACACTTCTTGGTCACAAAAGAAAAATTGGTTGTCCCCAATTTTGTCAGATCTCCAATAAGTATAGAACTTTCCAGTTTGGGGATACAACAATATCTTCTACCTTCATTCACAGTGTTCTATCTTTTCACTTGGCTGATTTAGTAGCCCATGTCTCAGTATAGTTGGATCTTTAGATATCTCAAGGATTGGTAGTGAACCGGAAACCGTTGTCTTATGACTTATGTCCTGGCTTCTGTCGTTTGACCCTATGTCTTTTGACTTCCACCCATTGACTTCCGTCTTGACCTGTTCCTCCTATTGCCCAAAATGACAACCCACACACTAGTTGACTCTGTTATGAGTACAACACATGAGCACCAAGTGTTCATGTTCCCATCAATATCCCCTCCAACTCTATACACCCATAGCTCTACTGTTCACCTTCTTGCTTCCGCATGTGAAATAGCTATGTTCACTGTTACATTTAGGTTTCTGATTATTTATTGTGTCCCCTGAATTTAGAGTTATTGTACTTTGAATTAATTGGTGTGTGCAACTTTTATGTGTTCGTTTTCCTGTTTGTTTGTGTGTTTTCTAATAAACTACAGTGTACTTAACTCTCTAACAAGTGTATGCGTTAGTGTACTAAATGTGTGTGTTCCTTCGAGCGCCGCAAATCGGTTTATTGTGGTTACCAACGTTCGTTATGTTTATTTGTGACCACAACTCCGTTTTCTGAAGCTCAAAGTACGTTCTCTCTATACTCTGCTAAAGTGTTGCTGTAACACATATAAAAACCTTGACAACACATTGGAAACACACATGACACAGACAAGTCAAATAAGACCTTTCCAGCGGTGGAAAAAATTTTTTTTTCCGCTGTCTTTCTCTCTCGCTCTCTTCCTTTCAATGTTTACTAAGTTTTCACATTCTCTCTTCGCATTTTCTCTTCTTTCATTCATCTTTCATACCCTTTCATACTGTTCTTTCACTCAATCATTCTCTCTTCATTAAAATATGGTTCATAGTATTACATACGTAAACAATAAATATATACATTAAATGATTTGCTGAATTATAACAGTAATCACGCCAAATGACTGTGCGTTTTGTTTGCACGCGTCATGTCTATACAAAAATATACATCGTTATACGGATGGTTTGTTACCGATCCTGACATAGTAACTTCTATACTTTGGTGTGCTGACCTAAATTACCTTCAAGGGAAATAATTTACTACTACTTTCATTTAAGCGAAATGGGTTAATTACCTTAAATGTTACTTGTGAAAAAGATTATATTAATTCCTAAATGATTGGCATTAGTTTTGAAATGATATATTAGCTAAATGGATGTATAAATGATTATGATTATAAGTTAATTAACTAATATAAGATCTAATAATTGTATTTCTATAATGGATATATTAATAAATGGGTTATTAATTAAATGGTGGTGATTTCTAACTATGCAAATAAGAAAGTAAAGTTATATATGCGTTTACATAATTTGCAATAGAATAAATAATAGAAAATGAAGTTATAGATACTGTAAATAAAATAATAATGTACATATATCACAGTTACATTTCTATATCTAATTACACTAAGTTGACGTCCTCCTCTGCGTTGTGAAGCTAGAGCAACTCTCTTTGTAGACTATTCTAACATAGTTCATTCCGCCAAAGTCTTTAATGCTCTTTTTGAAGGATAGTGTATTAATATAGTTGCCTACCACATCATGTAGGTCTATAGCTAACCCTGTACTGTTATTCGGGGTCTAAGCGTTGATTCAATACGTTCAATTCGAGGTCTAGCCTTACTATATTGTGACGTTTGTTCACATTCTTTCTAGATTCGGGGTCTAAGCTGGGTTCGCTGTCCTCTTGGCGTTAGTTCCCATAATCTAAATTACGTGTGTCTCAGCGCATGTTAATTCTGCGTCTGTTCGTTACACTTTTCATAGCACTGTTCTATTCACACAAGTCACGTATCAGGCGATAGTAACGCACTTACGATATGTCTTATTCACCACACATGGCACTTGGTTATTTAACATTACAGTGTCACTGTTTCTGGTGGTGTATGGTCGCATCCTTCCTGTAACTCAGGTATTTGAATGGATGAAGGACGACTTAAAATGTCTGCAATCGTATTTAATCTCCCTTTTAAATGTTGGATGGTAAACGTATAATTTTGAGAATTAAAGCCCACCTGTAAATTCTATTGTTGGTAGGATGTCCAGATTGCATCACAGACAATGGAGAGTTGTAGGATTGGATTACAAACTGTGCTCCTGCCAAAATCGATGAAACTTTCTTACACAATAGATCAAACTTAGGCCTTTCATTACTGATGCTGAGTATCTTCCTTCAGCAGGAGTGATGTTGCGACCTACGGGGTGGAACGTCTCGTCGTAGGACTGACCTAGTATTCCAGATCTGGATATGGCACTCATATCTGTGCGTAAGAAATAAGTGAGTTTTGGGTTAGGCATACGAAGGATAGATGGAACGATGAAAAAAATTTTAATTTCGATACCGCACTAATTAATCGTGCATCTTTTACAAATAACTTAGCCGAACCTTTTAAGATGTTAGAAAAGACACTGGTGATTTCCCCCAGGTTGGGAATCAATTTACTATAGTAGTTTGGGACCTGTTTCTTGGTCGTTGGCATTGTTACATTCAGGATCTTAGTGACGATACTGTCATCAGTTTTCAATTGGCCCCTGCAGATGGTATGACCCAGGAAGTCAATTTGTTCCATGCCCAACTCTATTTTGGACGGCTTAGCTATGAGTCCACACAATCTCAACCTGTTGAAGACCTGTCGACGTTCCAGTAGGTGTTTTGTCCCGTCTTTCGTCTGACTGCATCTGTTATTTCTATCTGTCGAGATATTTGTCGCAGTTGCGTTTACTGTCGGAACTGGTAGTTCCATCTCGTCCAATATTGTTGTGCTACTACTTGTGTGTGCTGTTATCTGGCTAAGTGTGTTTGCGTTGTCGCTGTTGTGTGTCGCCCTACCTAGTGAAGTTGAGTTATGTATGTCTGTCGTCTCATTGCTTGGTGTTGGTGCAATCTGTTCGTCTGTCTGTTGTACTTGTTGTGACACGTTTGGTTTCAGGATGTTGATATGAAATATCTCTAAGGGTTCTTTTATCGATATTTCATGATCCGCATCTGATATTTTGAGCTCAACGTTGGGAGGCCCTTGGTAACATGTTAGTACCATGTTATGTTTATCAGTTAGTTGAATCACAGCCTTTTGTTTCGGTTTAAGGTGAATCGTTTTAGTACCCTTGTTTGGATAGTTATGGTTTCCATTACTTGACACCTGCATTAGGGGTCCAGTAATTTCGACCGCTATACTTTCAAGTGGTCTAGATGCTATCACTGATCGTTGCACTTCGGCCTTTACATGCTTTTTCTTTCGTACACGATGTTGACACACAGTACAAGAGCGACAGAAAGATTTTATGTCCGAACAAAATTTCGGCCTGTAAAAATGTGATAGAACTCTGGCTCGCGTTTTATCATACGCCAAATGTCCAGCAAACGGTGACTCATGTGCGATTTTAAGCACATTTTGTCGGTATGTTACAGGTAACACCGTTTGCTGAATTTCATGGTTATTATTTGTATAATAACGCATGAGAATTCCATTAAATTTTCTAAAGTACCAAGATGCATTCTTAGTCACTTTCGCTCTTTCACCCAAAAGTTTAAAATATGGTGTAATTGTATGGTCGGTGCTTTGTGACTCGATAAATTTCTGTCGAGTAGTGTTGGTATCTGCACCAATTGGTGTTAATAGCTGTAGCATTTCATTTTGTAAGTCAGTATAGTTTGTTTCTGTATCTGACCTTGTTACAGCGTTAGCTATATGTGTATCTTTCCAGGCTTTTATGTCATCGTCTGTACATTCTTTCAATGCATCTAGACATCCCAAAATAAGGTCCGTACATGGATCTTGAAGGATAGCGCACGTAAATGTGCCGGTAAGGAACGGGGTATTGATATGCGCTTTTGCCAGTGGGTATTTCTCGATGGTTCCCGAGAAAGTACGGCATTTGACAAATTCACCCGTATAATCTTCAGGTCTAGAAAGTTCTCTCCTTAGTCCCAGTAGAGTGCTGCCGCTATCAACTGAGCATTGACATGGTTGTCCATTGACCAGTGCATCGTAGAACTTAAGTTTACCTCTGGAGGCACAGGCAGCGTTAGCATCTTCATTTGAACATGGTATTATATGCCCACTTTCTAATTTCCCATCCGCATGAAATTGATGGCATACTTTACATTTAAAGTCTAAAATATCATTTACTGATGATACACTCTGACATTCATTCGTTGGCAATACATTGACAAGTTCGGGATCTATGTCACTCTCATCGTCTGATGATGTATCGATGAGGGCTGCGTTGTTTGCCTTCATTTTCTGTCTCCCAAGACACCTATTGCTATAATGGCCATAACTAGAACAAAAATAACATTTTACAGCACGTTTAAACGATGATCTTCTGCTTTCTTGCTTCTTTAACACTTGTTCTAGGTGTGACGGATATGTGGGGTTCTTATCACACATCGAATAAGTTGGGTGAAAAAGATTGCAATAATTACATCGAGGTGGTTTCTGATATGGTTTGTCCTTCTTACTATAGTCTTTCTGTTTGTAGGATCTATCAGGGACTCTGTTTGCAAAAGCTGTAATTTCTGTGTCATATGATGTAGTTTTAAATATGTCCCGATTAGAGGAAAAATAAGCTGACCCCCGTTTCTCTAATTGTTGAATGGACTCAATATCTGACTGTTGTAAGAATTTAGCAAAAGGGGTAGGCACTGTCGAAACAACTTTGTCCATTACCATTAGCTCTTCTAGTTTTTCATAGCTGTTACCTACTTTAGCCGCCTTAGTCCATTTTTTAAATGTGCTCTGCACGTTAGAAATGTAGTCTAAGAACGTTTCAGTTGCTTTTGGTTTAATCTTTGAGAATTGAATTTGGTAACCAGTAGCGTCCAAAAGAAAATGTTGCATTATCCTATCGTGTATGTACTGGTAATTGTTTCTAAGATCAGTAGGTATGGATTCTATTACTTTTAAAGGCTCCCCACTCAGGTTCCTCATGTAAATTATTGCCCAATCCTCTAAAGGTATTTTCTGTGTTTTTAGTTGGAACTCTATATTTTCAGTCCATGCGCTGATTGAATCAACTACAGTGTATGGTTTAATGAGGCCTTTGTACTTACTGAATTTGTTCTGTTCTTCTTGGCTCTTTTGTTTGCTAGAGGCTATTTGTATGTTAGAATCTAACTCCATTTCCTTCATCTTTAGTTTAGTTTCTGAATCTACCTGTATTTGCTTTTCTTTGGTGGCGTGTTCTAAGTCTAACTGTTTCTGTTTGATAATTTGGTCCGACTCTAATTTCTTCTGTTCTAACTCTAATTGTTTCTGTTTGGTAGCCTGATCGGCCTCTAATTGTTTCTGTTTGGTAGCCTCCTCGATCTCTTTCATTTCTTTTTGATGTTGCCTTTCTAATGCTCTTTCATCTCTGTCAAGAGCAGCTTTTCTTTCTGTTTCTTCTTTCTGTAGAGCAATTTTCCTTTCTGTTTCTTCTCTCTGTAGAGCAATTTTCCTTTCTGTTTCTTCTTTCTGTCGAGCTATTTCTTCTTTATACTTTTGATCTGCCCATTTTTCTAGCTTATCCCCAGTGTGGCCCATTGCGATGCCAGCCTGGATACATTCATTTAGTGACGCCATTTTGTGGCGTAATGTTAGTTCAAATGATAATATAATAATATGCACAGGATAGTTTACAATAATGTGTTAGTACATGTACATATCTCGCTGGAAAAGAAGATGCATGATTAAGTTAGAGCATATCGAAATATTCGGAAAATATACTCATCTAATTTATTGGACAGTGCGGTACTTGGGATGTTCCACCGCAGTCTTTCACACCACACACTGGTTTGATTTGCTGACACACCGGCTGCGTTCTGGTTAGTAGAGCAGCAAAAATTAGACACACGCTTAAGTTGTAAATACAAGCTCACAATTCATCATATTCTATCAAATATTTCATATTTCATAAAGTTGTTACTATAATTTCTTATTTCATGCGATTGGTGAATGAGAATGTGATAAATAGTGATAAATGGTATTAATGATGAATGATATGATCGTCTGAATGATTGTTAGCTGATAAATGAGATGATTAGTCGTATGGCCGTCAATGTCGTCTTGTCTTCGCCGTTTGACTCTGGCGTACCTTCATTCTAGGCTGCAGTTCGTCGCTACTCTATTTACTGATTTCGTAAAATGGTGACATTGATGGCTGTATCACACGCAATGGAATGTACACGGTGGATACAATGGTAATGTTCACTGATGAACTTATACATTTCAATTGCTTTTAGTATCCTATCACACTTTCAAAATAATATTGGTAGAATTTCACACTTTACCGATCTAATTTGACTCAATTGTGGTTCACACTCCACAAGTTTGGCGATCGTATAATTCAGCACAAGGAAAAAAAAATTAATTTATAGCATGTATCACAATAAATTTGTATTACTTTGCAATATATCACACATCACAAATGTTGAAACGAGCATTGAATTAATTCTGGTACAAAACTTTGTAATATCAATCGATAGCTAGCGTTCGTTTAGTGGTTTATAATACCACTTGCATGTTGGCGTTAACTGCTCGTTGAATATTACTACAACTGCCTGCTCTGGCTGTTCAGAAACGTTCAATGTGTTCTGACCCTAATTCGCAGCTGGCGTTGATTCTTTGACCATTCTGACACCAATTCGCAGTTGGTGTTGCTATCTTTTGGCGTTGGTTCACAACTTCTGACGCCAATTCGCTGTTGGAGTTGGTTCACAACTTCTGACACCAATTCGCTGTGGCGTTGGTTCACAACTTCTGACACCAATTCGCTGTGGCGTTGGTTCACAACTTCTGACACCAATTCGAGGTCTAGCCTGTCAGCGACTTGTGCGCTGCAGCTTTTCAAGACTCCGCTACTTTCGCACTGCACGAAATAACAATTCATGACATTTGCGAAAGGAATGCAATTTATTCAGAGCCGACATGTGAATGGCTCTACAAGCGTTAGGTTTCATCATTGTTACACAATATGAATACATCAACGTGATGATAGATGATGCTAGCATTACACAATCTAAATGATATAGCCCCATGTTTGCCTATGGCCTAGAAAGCTATCGTATTGGTCAAGGATACGTCCGACCTCTCCACCGTCTCCAGTCAGTCTGTCCCGCTACACATAGCGTGGACAAGCACGGACACTTTTACCCTCCGTGCAGTCGCTATTATTGCGTGCCTGGTCTTGCCAGCACGCCGGCTGGTGAGTTTGAGTAACCTGGCCTATCACGGTTACTCGCAGGGACCAGCAACCCAATAGCTTGGGGAAAGCCCTCGCTCATCCGTACTTGTTGACCTCTGGTCTGACACAAATGTGTCTCCCCGTGAGGTTATTTATAGTACTCGGTGTCTTCCCTGTCTGGGTGTCTCTCTACTAGCCTAGTGTTAACTCCTTACTCCTGTAAGGTCTTATTGGGGATGCTGACAACAACAATATTTAAACTAACAGCTAGGACAACAATATGTAAACTAACAGCTAGGACAAAAATATTTAAACTAACAGCTAGGACAACAATATTTATTCTAACAGCTAGGACAACAATATTTAAACTAGTTGCTAGGACAACAATATTTAAACTAACAACTAGGACAACAATATTTAAACTAGTTCTAGGACAACAATATTTAAACTAGTTGCTAGGACAACAATATTTAAACTAGTTGCTAGGACAACAATATTTAAACTAACAACTAGGACAACAATATTTAAACTAACAGCTAGGACAACAATATTTAAACTAACAACTAGGACAACAATATTTACACTAACAGCTAGGACAACAATATTTACACTAACAGCTAGGACAACAATATTTAAACTAACAGCTAGGACAACAATATTTAAACTAACAGCTAGGACAACATTATTTAAACTAACAGCTAGGACAACAATATTTAAACTAACAGCTAGGACAACAATATTTAAACTAGCAGCTAGGACAACATTATTTAAACTAACAGCTAGGACAACAATATGTAAACTAACAGCTAGGACAACAATATTTAAACTAACAGCTAGGACAACAATATGTAAACTAACAGCTAGGACAACAATATTTAAACTATCAGCTAGGACAACAATATGTAAACTAACAGCTAGGACAACAATGTTTAAACTAACAGCTAGGACAACAATATGTAAACTAACAGCTAGGACAACAATATTTAAACTAACAGCTAGGACAACAATATGTAAACTAACAGCTAGGACAACAATGTTTAAACTAACAGCTAGGACAACAATATTTAAACTAACAGCTAGGACAGAGACTTTAAAACTAACAGCAAAGGACAGACACATTTAAAATAACTACTAGGACAGAAATATTTAAACAAATTGCTAGGTCAGAAACACTTCAGTTACCAGCTGGGACAGAAAATTTTCAGGTAACGCTTAAAATAGAATAATTTACTACACATAAGCATTTAAAATAACATCTAGGATACAATGGATAAAGTAAAAACTAGGATTTAAACATTAAAAGTAACAGCTGAGATAGAAAGAAACATTTATAATTCAGAAATATTTCCAAACAGCTAGAACAGAGACATTTAAAGAAAACGCTATAATAGAAACATTCAAAATATAGATAGAAACATTCAATAATTTAGAAACATTCAAAATATAGAAACATTCAAAATAACATCTAGTGTAGAATGGTTAAAGTAGCAACTAAATTAGAGACAGTTAAAGTAACGCGTAGGATAGGAAGAACAAAGCAATAACTGTCTGCGACTAAAGGAGTACAGCTAACTGAAGGTTAAAAGGTGAGTGGGTCGACTTCATTGCACCAGGTTTTATCTCATATGGTTCGGCCTCTTTCCTCAGTTCGGCCCGCCGAAGTTGTCACACAAAGCACGAACTCCGTAGCTCCAGCGACTACCCCCAGAAGTCTCTGAGAAAACTGCATTCGTGAATCGAATGACGGAGTTCCGGAATCGAACCCACAGCCTTCGAAGCGCGAGGCAGATGGTTTGACCATTCTGCCACGTATACACCCCCCCCCCCCCTTACTGAGACATTGAAAGTGTTTTCGTGTAAGCGCTACGATCACCAGATGATAATTTCTTGGTACATAAAGCGTTACACTATAAGACTGACTAGAATAATTCTGGTTCTTGTAAGTTGCACTTCGAGCTACGTCACGTGGCATGTGCTATGTTAAGCATTGCCATTTGTGACGAGTGGTCACGCGATTCACTGTGGTTTCATATAATTTGGTCAAGAACACAAATCTAATCACCTCGAAGATGTGACTTCAGTGACATATTCAGACAAGGATGGGCCCTTGTGTTTTCACAGCCATGTGATTGTATATAATTTCTCCCACATATAACAGCCACTTCTATTTACTTCTTGTTTCAAGCGTGGCTATGAGACTTGCTAAAAACACACAACTTCTCAGCTCAAGTTAGGCGCAGTTTTTACACATCCGGTTTGTCGTTAAAGTGGTATCCGGTAGATTACCATTGTTGGACAGTCAAGTGCTGCACTGCTCTCATCATTTTGGACAGTCAAGTACCACGCTGCTACCATCACTTCTATTTTCAGACGTAATAGTTATTGACATTAACTTTTGGGCAAGTTTTAACCAACAAACTTGAAATAAATAACTGTCAAAACAGATGAGAACTAGATATGGCGGTAAAAGAATGAACTGATGGATATTTCACACCAAGTAGGTCACACATTGATAGGAGTTTGGGGTGGGATGACCAGGAAGACACGTAGCCTTTACTATCATTTGGCAGCACAAACATGTTTGAGTGACGTTCAATTTCTTTCTCATGGATGGGAAACTTCTATATTGAATGTTACTTAGACGGGAAAAATTCTACAACGAATGTTAAGTAAACGGGGACTTTATTCGTTGAATCTTGCGTGAACGGGAAACGTCTCCATTAAAAGTAACTTTGGATAAGGAGAGATGTCATTACGGCAAGGTGATGAAACTATCATTACCAGTAGGAACAGGGAACAAAAATGTTATCATTACTACATTAGTACCTTTGTTAACAGTGGAGGACTGGGTTTGAAAATATCGGCCATCAGGAGACAAAGCTACATAAAGGTCATGAACATATTAATCATATTGTCTAATGTTTCATCACTTCATCAGAAACCCACAGGGCTCACTTGCTATAGGACAAGCAGGCATCTTGCCCACTCCGCCACTGGTTGTTAGCGTCTGCCGGTTGACATTTTCCGGACTGAAGGACACCATTCGCTAGCCCAGGCAGTTACCTTGCTATACACCAGAGAGGCAATGAATGGATCACCAACAAACGGGAAGTAAATTGTGAGCTTTACTAAAACACGATTACAAGAAACAAATTGAACGTTGCGGCCAAAGCCTTCGTCAGCACAGAACAAACAAACACAAACCGACACAAAACTACATGAAACACAATATACCAGAGAGGTGCTAAACTGATTAAGTGTCATAGGATGATTAATCGTCTTAAGAAACTGCCCATATCTACCATGGGTTTATATACAGTAGTTTCCTCTATGTAATCGCCTTGATTTGATATATAATATAACATGACTGCTATCACATTAACAACTTTTAAGTCATAACAGTGACACATCTCTACTTCCCATTTGCCACCATCCATTTTTGTGTGGTCCAAACTTACTTTTTGTTTGCCACTGAATCTGTTAATTTCATCTTCGACAGACAAACACCTTGAGCTTAACCAGAAATATCACACAGGTGCCACTGAGTCACGGTATTGCATGGCGCACGAGGACAGCTACAGATGGGGCCTACGTTTGTCATATGTTCTCCACAGGTTTGATTTATTCGTTCTTCTTTGTCCCTCTTTCGAGGGGAGTGCAGCACGCCTAGTTATGCACCTCAAAGCTCGATGTGTCCGATTTCAGCATGCATTTTTAAACGATTTGCTTCCTCTAGTCCAATGGTTCTCAACCATTTTTGGCCCATGCACATCTTCACCATGTGTTCACAATGTCACCCCCCCCCCCCACTTTCGCATTTCCTCTCTATAAACACCCTCGCCCCCCGCCTCTACACAGTATACGCAAAAATGGAAGCTAAATTTAATAACACATACTAGAACAAGTCTAGACGTCTACATAAAACGTGATCTGCGGGTCTACTTACGTTATAAAACGAATTTCAGGAGAGTGAGAGATACAGAACCATAAAGTATGGAGGGAAAAACAATAACAGGTAATTAGTTCTTGTATTAACGCGATCTTGAAATAATCTTAAGGCCCCCCCCCTCATGGAAACCCTAAAATTCCCGCCTGAGGGGGGGGGGGGGAGGGAGGATTCCTCACTGATTGAGAACCACTGCTCTAGACAGATTCCATCCACGACAACGGGTTCTATCTACCCGTGCGTAGGTATTCCTTCCTAACAATGCAACCAAGGCAGCGACTTTACGGTCTACTTTTTGCGATTTCCAGCTTCCTGGGGATTTTTAACGCGCACAACTTGTACACGGGAGTCTCCTGATTTTTATCCTTATTGAAGAAGGCTAGGTATCCGATCTCACGACCCAAAAGATCAAAGGGCTTGTGATATTAGATACCAAAGGTTCTTGAAAACATCCCCAGCCCTGTGCTGGGGTCGTACCCGGTACCATCTGAGCCTGAGGCGGGCACCGACACTTTGTAAGTAGTTCATTCTCAACAGACGCCGCCGCCATGTCCAGAGGGAGATATTAATTGGACACAGGGAACCTAAGTAAGAACACAGGCACAGATGACGGAGCTGAAGTGAGATGCTAGAAGTAGGCTAATAGTGCATTGTGCACAGCTGAACACCTATATCCAACAATGCGTGATGCGTGTGTGTTGTGTGTGTGTATGTCTCTGTGTGTGTGTGTGTGAAGGTATGGGATGCTGATTATATATATAGTTAGACTGGCTTATATCTTCTCACAGCTAATTGTTACATGACACACACAGCCATTTCTTTGATCCATTGTGCCCTGTTGAGTCCGTTAATTCTTCCTTCGTTTTCTTTTGCCCGGTATCTGTTTGATTGTAACATTTTAATTAATGGACAGTGTGTGTATTGTGTGTGTTGGCAGTAGAGACGCAATATTTGCGTCTTTCGATTGCCATCATCCAGCGACTTTCAGGCACGTGGTGGCCAGATTAACTTTACCGGCGGTGATGGCTTCGTCTGCATCAGTGGAAGATTTCAGACTGAGCCCAATCCTGGAAAAATATGCATGTACCAGTTTAGATTAGCTTTCTGTTGAATGTACCTTGCTAACTGTGGCGGTATGGTCTTGGCAGACTTTCCAACTCAGAAATGTACGAAAGATGAGACTTTTCGTTACCCGACTAACGAGACATTCTTTGCCATATAGACCAACCGGGCATTCAGTGTATGCTTCAGTGTACGACTATCCATAGCAGATACTGCCGTTGTGTTGTGAAATATTCGATTTTCACATGTTCTAGGTAGAGACAGACGAGATGCGATGGCCGGTTCCATTCCTCGTCGCCTTTCTTTCTCAGTCAATTCCGAAAATTGTCTGGTATCCATTTATGTAAGGATAGGTCGTTCGCAGAGCCTGACTGGTGTGAACAAAAATGTACCCTGCCTTTTCTGGGGATTGAACCGGAATTATTGTCTTGGCAGGCAAGCGCAGTAACCATTATACCACCGCTATAAACGTTAGCTACGTGACTATTTCGAAATGGGTCACGAACAATACGCTCGGCTTCAGGACTTAGCTGGTCCGCCAAGATTTATCTCGATCCTGTCGGCCATGTTTCCTTTCTCTGTCTGCCGAAGTCAGGTAGTGTAGTCAGACTACATGGGGCTGATGTCTTAGAACCATGACTACATGGGGAGGATGTCTTACAACCATGACTACATGGAGGAGGATGTCATAGAACCATGACTACATGGGGGAGGATGTCTTACAACCATGACTACATGGAGGAGGATGTCTTAGAACCATGACTACTTGGGGCTGATGTCTTAGAGCGATGACTAATCAGTTTTTCGATTCACTTAAAAGGTCACGGCAATATAAAATTGCTTGAAAACATGGAATTTATACCACAAGACAAAAGACATCTATTGCCCGACGTCTTACGCGTAAATCTGAAGAGACTTTCACCGAGGAGGGTGCAGCGAGGTATCCTTGTGCAGTCAACCAATGAAACCGAAATGTAACATTCACATTGAATTGCATCATACAATCTTGTTAAATACGGAGAGTATACGTGATATTTAACACCAGATCGAAAGTAATAAAATGTGTCACGTTTCCCATAATCAAATATACATCCTTATCACCGACAGGTGGTAACAAATCTGAAGGTGTGTGGTGTCTTTACAACTTTTGTTTTTCCTTGTAGGGGTTACATTCAGCAAAAATTAAGCACGTTATTTAAACAAGCACCCATCCTTACACAAATCCCTGTAATAGAAATAAGACACAAATGAACCCGGAATCAGCTAGTAGTCTTTAAAGTGGATTCCAATCAGTCGTGTTTATATATTAAATATAGCCATGCATGTATTTTAAGCCTGTTTTCAACTTGTCAAAGCGGTAAGTCGGGCAGAACATTTAGGATTACAAACAAATAGAGCTGTGAAACAAGACCCTCGATGAAGTCAACATTAGACATAGCCTGAGGTATCTTCAGTAGACATTTGTAAGAACAAGTTCGACACCAACTTGCCGGGGAATAAACAATCATGGATGCATATACGCGGACGAATGTCCTTATATACATACATGTTATTGTGCTTGTATGTATTTTATTTATTTTGCTTCTTATTCTTAAATCACAGTCACCAAATGCATCTTCTGTTCGTGCCCTTCCTGGTGTTTCATTAAATCTCCCAGATTTATTTTGATTTGCTCTTATTTGTTTTGAGAGATTGCCTTTTTTACTTCATCATTAAATAATATTTCATCATTATGATGTGTGTCAGCAAGTGTGTAAGTATGTGTGTGAGTATGTGTGTGAGCATGTGTGTGAGTATATATGTTGACAACCCCAAAGTTAAAGCTTGGTAGAATAACTCGAATACACAGAGACTCTCTCATTATAATGTTAGTTCCATTCTATTTACGGCACGTCCCAGTCAACCCCAGCATGTATTGACATCGTTTTAGACAATTTTACCAATAGTGTGTGATTGCTTTCGGGGTGACCGCCAATCATAATTATTAGAATCATGTCTTTTATAAGACGCGGCAGTCAAACCCAGCTTTTATTTGCTGTTTATGTTTTCCTGGCAACCATACGTTCAGTAGTTATCCATTGTTTCTGAACGTTTGAGGCTCATACCATTGTGAAAATCAACGCAAAGCGATCTGTTAACAAATCTGACTTTGAACCCGGTATGTCGACATTGTGAAACTGCGTTCTCAACCTAAGCCACAGACGGCGACACCATATCTTGTATAGACCAAAATATTTCATCACTTCTTCACACCAACACCATCTCATGTATAGATCAAATATTTCATCACTTCCTCACACCAACACCATCACGTGTTTAGATCAAATATTTCATCACTTCCTCACACCAACACCATCACGTGTTTAGATCAAATATTTCATCACTTCCTCACACCGACACCATCACGTGTTTAGATCAAATATTTCATCACTTCCTTACACCGACACCATCACGTGTTTTGATCAAATATTTCATCACTTCCTCACACCGACACCATCACGTGTTTAGATCAAATATTTCATCACTTCCTCACACCGACACCATCACGTGTTTAGATCAAATATTTCATCACTTCCTCACACCGACACGATCACGTGTTTAGATCAAATATTTCATCACTTCCTCACACCGACACCATCACGTGTATAGATCAAATATTTCATCACTTCCTCACACCGACACCATCACGTGTTTAGATCAAATATTTCATCACTTCCTCACACCGACACCATCTCATGTATAGATCAAATATTTCAGCACTTCCTCACACCCACACCATCTCATGTATAGATCACATATTTCAGCACTTCCTCACACCGACACCATCTCATGTATAGATCAAATATTTCAGCACTTCCTCACACCCACACCATCTCATGTATAGATCACATATTTCAGCACTTCCTCACACCGACACGATCTCGTGTTTAGATCAAATATTTCAGCTCTTCCTCACACCGACACCATCTCATGTAAAGATCAAATATTTCATCACTTCCTCACACCCACACCATCTCATGTATAGATCAAATATTTCAGCACTTCCTCACACCGACACCATCTCGTGTTTACATCAAATATTTCAGCCCTTCCTCACACCGACGACATCTCATGCATAGATCAAATATTTAAGCTCTTCCTCACACCGACACCATCTCGTGTTTAGATCAAATATTTCAGCTCTTCCTCACACCGACGACATCTCATGTATAGATCAAATATTTCAGCTCTTCCTCACACCGACACCATCTCATGTAAAGATCAAATATTTCATCACTTCCTCACACCGACACCATCTCATGTAAAGATCAAATATTTCATCACTTCCTCACACCGACACCATCTCATGTAGAAATCAAATATTTCATCACTTCCTCACACCGACACTATCTCGTGTTTAGATCAAATATTTCAGCTCTTCCTCACACCGACGCCATCTCATGTATAAATCAAATATTTCAGAACTTCATCACACCGACGCCATCTCATGTATTGATCAAATGTGTAAGCACCTCCTCACACCGACACCATCTCATGTATAGATCAAATGTGTAAGCATCTCCTCACACCGACACCATCTCATGTATAGATCAAATGTGTAAGCACCTCCTCACACCGACACCATCTCATGTATAGATCAAATGTGTAAGCACCTCCTCACACCGACACCATCTCATGTATAGATCAAATGTGTAAGCACCTCCTCACACCGACACCATCTCATGTATAGATCAAATGTGTAAGCACCTCCTCACACCGACACCATCTCATGTATAGATCAAATGTGTAAGCACCTCCTCACACCGACACCATCTCATGTATAGATCAAATGTGTAAGCACCTCCTCACACCGACCGACTAAACTAAACAATGAAAAATCCCGTCAACGAGAACCAGCTATGGGTCAATGGCGTGCTAGGACCATGACATTCTGTAGGCCTGATTGCAAGGAGGACTAGGTGGTTAGTCCTTCCCTCACTTAGTGGACGACGAACGCAGATGTGGAACCCTTGTCCTACCGCGCGCGCCTATGACACTATCAGCGTAGCCCCATAGCGACCACACTAACGCGCTGAATATAACTCAACTCTTTCTGAACAAAACTTGTACAATTCCACAGAATACAAATCTATCGCGTGATTGCAAATCGTTCGTGTGATTGTAAATCTATCGCGTGAATGCAAAACGTTCGTGTTGCTGCATGCGTGTATAGTTACTTTATTCTGCGCCGTGAGTGTATTGATGAACGTTTTACTTTAACAGATCGCAGTTTATTAATTTCTTTGTTGGCAACGAAACACAGATTAGCATCACCTGCTATTGAAAGGAAAACGTTTGTTGACTGTCGGAGGGGTGCGGTAGTACTGCGTTGTAGCTGTTGTTTTGGCAGAATAAGATATTGCATTGGGATTGGTCAAAGCCCGATCACGGGTTCACTGGCCAATATCGATATTCCGGTTGTGGTGTGATCGCAGCTAAGCCAAAGAGTTGACACACACAAACAAGTTGTCTGTCTGTCTGTCTGTCTGTCTGTCTGTCTGTCTGTCTGTCTGTCTGTCTGTCTGTCTGTCTGTCTGTCTGTCTGTCTGTCTGTCTGTCTGTCTGTCTGTCTGTCTGTCTGTCTGTCTGTCTGTCTGTCTGTCTGTCTGTCTGTCTGTCTGTCTGTCTGTCTGTCTGTCTGTCTGTCTGTCTGTCTGTCTGTCTGTCTGTCTGTCTGTCTGTCTGTCTGTCTGTCTGTCTGTCTGTCTGTCTGTCTGTCTGTCTGTCTGTCTGTCTGTCTGTCTGTCTGTCTGTCTGTCTGTCTGTCTGTCTGTCTGTCTGTCTGTCTGTCTGTCTGTCTGTCTGTCTGTCTGTCTGTCTGTCTGTCTGTCTGTCTGTCTGTCTGTCTGTCTGTCTGTCTGTCTGTCTGTCTGTCTGTCTGTCTGTCTGTCTGTCTGTCTGTCTGTCTGTCTGTCTGTCTGTCTGTCTGTCTGTCTGTCTGTCTGTCTGTCTGTCTGTCTGTCTGTCTGTCTGTCTGTCTGTCTGTCTGTCTGTCTGTCTGTCTGTCTGTCTGTCTGTCTGTCTGTCTGTCTGTCTGTCTGTCTGTCTGTCTGTCTGTCTGTCTGTCTGTCTGTCTGTCTGTCTGTCTGTCTGTCTGTCTGTCTGTCTGTCTGTCTGTCTGTCTGTCTGTCTGTCTGTCTGTCTGTCTGTCTGTCTGTCTGTCTGTCTGTCTGTCTGTCTGTCTGTCTGTCTGTCTGTCTGTCTGTCTGTCTGTCTGTCTGTCTGTCTGTCTGTCTGTCTGTCTGTCTGTCTGTCTGTCTGTCTGTCTGTCTGTCTGTCTGTCTGTCTGTCTGTCTGTCTGTCTGTCTGTCTGTCTGTCTGTCTGTCTGTCTGTCTGTCTGTCTGTCTGTCTGTCTGTCTGTCTGTCTGTCTGTGTAGTTATACATATACTTATGTCGAAAAGGGGGACAAGACGAACGACTTCATTGCACCGGATTTTATCCCATACGTTTTGTCTCTTTCTCCAGATTGGTCTGGTTGAAACGAGGCACAGAGCACGGATTCGTTAGCTCCCGTGACGACCCCAGTTGTATACATAAACAAGATAATGAACTGCAGTCATGAACGGGAAGACCGAGACCCAAAGACGAGCATGCGACCTTCAAAACTTGAGGCAGATGCGTTCAATATTTACATCATCCGTGACAATATTTTTCTAGTTATTTTATTTACAGTGTATATACCCCCATAGCCGCCCTCCCTGGCCTAGGTGTTATCGACTTTCTCTGTAATCCCGTTTATTCACGTGAGCAAACGCAGCTGTGCGAGAATCGGCAGCGGTTCTCGCCAAGCCCGTTACTTACAGGATATGTGAACTGGTCGCCCAGAAATCAATGACAAACTACTGAGCGTAATCTTTCCAAGAAATCAACAACAACGGTAAAATGCTGGTGTTGACAGCGATGTCCTGTAATAGGATATGCGAAAAAAAAATAACTCCATAAATTAGCTGTCAGCATTCTAGCATCATCATGTGCCTTTCCAGCTGACGTGGCGATCTTGCTTCTCAAACAGTATTCAGGAACTGATAGTTTCCATAGTTAGTTAGTTAGTCGACAGATCATCCTCGTTGCACATCGAACCATTCAGTCCATAAATGCTCGGATCCCCTCCTCAGCAAATCCCGCAGCGTGTAGCGGCTAACGACGCCAGTTCTGTGTTGGTTTATCAATCTTCTTTGGCTTCCTGCGTAGTGTTCTTGTTTGGCCACCCCTCTTTTAATTTGCTGCTCTCGCAGTCTGGCAATTGTTGTAGATTCACAGTCATCACTTGGTTCTCGCAAAAGTCTCACTTCTCGTAGAGCATTCAGAATGTCAGCCTGGTCCATGGCGCGTCCGCCCTCCACAGTAGCCTCACCTGCGAGCTTGTCAGCCCGCTCATTTCCTTGTACTCCCGCATGCCCTGGCACGAAGATGAAACTAATCTTTGCCAGCCGAGACCGCTTCAGAGGCAGCAACCATTCTCTTCGGATCGACCCCTCCTCTATCCTCTTGATCATGTTCATTGAGTCGCTAAGGAAACAAGCCCTAGTGAATGTCTGTGTCTCGAGCCATGTTATTGCTTTACTTACTGCCATGACTTCCATGGTCAGGCTACTTGTGGTTTCAGTGAAAGCACCAGAGTCCTCCTTCACAATTCTCCCTCCGGCCCGAGCTGTAAAGGCCCATACGCTTCTCACATGTCGGACGACCGACCCATCTGTGTAGATGACCGCGTCACCGTCTAGCGAATTCTCGAAAATCAACGCTTGTACTTCAGTCTCAACAGCAGCCGGATTTTCTTGTCTGCATTTTCTATCTAGTTGGATGCAAACTGAAAAGGATGTGCAGAAGTCAGTTGGCACTTGCACCCACTCCTCGCCAGGTTCTAAGTCCTCAAGTGAACACACCTGTTGAAGAATGTCTTCGGCTTGACCCATCCACGACCGTCCTCTTTTTAACCTGCTGCCCTTCACCTTCCTAATTTCACTAGGCAGTGGATGTTGTGTGTTTGCGTTAATTCTGAGGTAGGCGCGTGCCCTGCAAACTTGTATTCTCTCTTCAATGGTTGGAAAATCAAGAAGGTAGCGCATCGCCCTGCATGCTGTATCTCTTGTACATCCAAGAATAATACGCATAGCTTCATTCTGTATCCTTTCCATCCTTTCTATCTGCTTATGGCTGAGAGTCAAGATTGCCATTGCATACTCCAAAACAGACATGACCAGCCCCTCGTACAGAAGACATAGATGGCGCTGCTCACAGTTTGCTGCCGCCATCACCCGCATCGCTGCCAAACCCCGCTTGGCCTTTGTTATCACCTGGTCTATGTGCACATTATAAGCAAGGCTTCGATCAAACCGTATCCCCAGGTAATTCATTGCCTGCGTTCTTTCCACCGTCTCTGAATACAGCATTACAGTTGGTGTTGGATTGTTGACAATATGATTATTCAACGAGAACCAAGTCACTGTTGCCTTTGTTGGGTTGACCATTGCCCCAGCTTCATCACACCAAGTACTTATGCGATTGAGTTCGGTTTGTAGTTCCACAGCAACCTCCTCTCTATCCTTACCCTGACGATACACTAAAACATCATCGGCATATGACAATGTCCTGCCAGGTCCAGTGATCTGCTCACTGGTGATTCTCACTGTGTAGGCGTTGAACAGTACCGGAGATAATGGTGATCCCTGTGGTAGGCCAGGATATATTGTTGTTGGTTCCGAAGTCCAACTGCCACATCTAAAAACTACTTTCCGTTGGAAGAGGGCTGCAGCGATCCAACTAAGGAGGATAGTTTCCATGTCATGATAAAGGGCTATTAACAACCCTCTCTCGTTCTTCTCATTATCCATTTATCTTCCTAGTTGTTGCAATATGCTACATGTTCATCCTTCTCAAAATTTTGCCCTAAGTTTCAAATGCCTTTTTTTTCTGATATTTTGCGTTTCGTCTTAACCATTTTCAAAACGAATTACCAATTTTGGCTGTTCATTGTGCATTTCATGCATTCTTTTGCAATACCACATTTGCGTGGCTTTGTTATTGGCTAAATGTCCAGCATATATTGCTGTATGTTAAAATTAGTTTATATTAAAGTCAAGAATTTGTTTCTCTTACTTCCAGGTACAGAGGCTTATTGCATCAGGCATCCTTTATTTTACACAATGACGTCTTTACTTGTCCTATTCCGTTCTTAATTTCTGTGATACATCTTCTATCTGAGATATCTTTTACCTAGTAACTCTAATTTCTGTCATACACATAGTAACTACGAGTAGAATTTTCTTCATACATCGCCTATCGGATAGTTTCCAAACACATAGTAACTTGAATTTATGTGATACATCTCCCATCTAATATTTCCCATGTATCTAATCATTAGAATGTATAGTATACATATCCCATCTAATGTGTTCCAAGTATCTAATCATTAGAATGTATATCATACGTCTCTCATCCGATTTTGCGCATGTATCTAGTTATTAATTTCTGACTTATCTCCGAGCTGATAATTTCCATTTAGCTCGTTTCTAGTATGTCTGTGCTCGCCTGAAATTAAAACTGTTGCTTTAGTACAAATTAAATGTTGCCTTTCCTGTACAGGACTTTTAGATCAACCCCAGATTGATTTTCAAAGTTCAGTAGTTTGCCATTGCTTTCTGAACGAGAAGTCAGCGTTCATGTTCAATTAAATGCCGATGTAGGGATCGAACGTCCCACATGCCATCAGCGCACCGGAGGTTAAAAAGGCAAGCGTTCTTATCATTTGGACTAGGTTGACTGCTAGTATTATTATGACTGCTAGTTATAGTATGCACGTTAAAACAATCATGTAGTACCGTGCGGGAGATTTTCTCAGTATGGTGCAAGTCGCCCGTTACATGTTGGTTTATTTTAAAATGCCGCCGCCTTAAGGTGCCCCACATGATGCGGCCGCCACTCAGTATCATAACACGGTATGGCCCTGCATGTATGGTGTTTCACAGCAGAATTTCTCAACGTTTCCCGAATCGCTATCGCATTTGCAATAGCCAAATAACCGCCACTCCCTTGTATAACGGACAAGTAATTCATGCCGGCCTGTTGATTGTGTATTCAAATCCCAACCGGCGACCACGTGGACCCAGCCTACAATGGGTGTCAGGAAGTGTTCTGGGAAGTAAAGGCATCCGGTGAGATACTGACCACATGGCCCATCTAGTGTCATTTGGTATAGACAAATATGAGGCTAGCACCATACACACGTGGTCTCTAGATGTTGAAAAGTGTCCTGCACGTTATACTTTACTGACAGACATGTTAATTTATTGTGACGTTGAAAAGTGTCCTGTACTTTATACTTTACGGACAGAAATGTTTATTTATTGTTCTCAAGTGGTGCAGACTGTGTTTCCTGCACGTGTATACAGACTGACTATACACATTTTGAAGTTGAAGTAATATTATCACACAGTCATGTCTCTAACCAAAGGAAGTCTGCACTTAACTTGGCTGCCGTTTCTTCTAACAGATAAGTGCATCTTTCTTTGATATGTTTTCATGTGCTAGATGGGTCTTATTACTTTGTTACATGGGTCTTATTACTTTGCTAGATGCGTCTAGAAAAGAAAAAGAAAACCGTAAAGGTGTGATAGAAATTACAATAACCATGCCATTATTTTGTCACCTGTCAATGTTTTTGATAAGGATAATTAAGATTGTTAAGCACGTGACATCACAGTGCACACTAATGCGATGTCGTCATAAGGGCAGTTTACAAATGGCTGTCCCTCTTTTGACATGCAACAAAGGCGAGCAGCGCTCTGTTATCCGTTTGTGTGTGTGTGTGTGTGTGTGTGTGTGGGGGGGGGGGGGTTTAAATAAGAGAACGGGTGACACACATAGAAATCCGCCGGAGAATGAATGACCGGTACGGTTATGCATGTCTGTCAGTCCAGCAAGTGTATGAGCGGAGTAAGAAGATTTAAAACGGCGTGACTTCTGTGACAGACTATACACGACCGGGTCAGACACACCGAGTAGAAACCCCAGAGTTTATTGCAGCCGTTGAAGGCCCCACAGGAAAACCAACTGACTATGAGTGACACTGCCGCACGCATTGACACCAGTCAAGGTTCAACACACACACACACACACCCACACACGCACGCACACATACACACACACATACACATACAAAACACACATTTAAGGTTTTCATTTAAAGCCCATTCATACTTTTCTAGATTTGTCTCATATTCCAGTGGTTCTGTAGTGGAGACCTGTTGCATTCTCTTGTGACACACTTCATGCTAAATTCAATTTAACTAATGTTTTTCTCTGCTCTTGAAACAATGCATTTGTGAAACATTTCATGCTAAATTCAGTTTAATCAATGTTTTCCTCTGTTGTTGAAACAATGCATTTTGTTCTCAAGACTATTTTCCCGAAAGAGTCATTCTCGGTCAGACAAAAACACATGGGGATCTGCTCTGGTTTGTTGAGAAAGTCTGTTCAACTTTCGTCAAATTTCGCACTACATATGGATATTCATTCATTGAGAACTCGCCGTCTTGACAGACGATAGTTTGTTACACTGTGCTTCAAAAAGGCATAATTACTACAACCCATGGCGGTAGCGATTGTGACTGATCAGACCAATTCGCGTTGTAATTCGCGCTGTCCACAATGGATGCAAAAAGACATGGTCATTTCCACCATCACGTACCATTTTATGTCTTACACATTGCCCCCCGGACAGGTTCATGGGCGTCCCGATCTCCTCCTTAACATCTCAGCCAGCGACTGAGCACCAGTTGTATGTTGAATCAAATGTCTTGTGCTCTTGTCGTTCATGTCTGTCGGTTCCCCGCTTAACTCTTATCTCCATAAGTGTATCAATGTATCACGGATACAGACAAGACAAGGCAAGAGTTAACGGCAACCCAAGAGCAGAACATACCACTGGACCACCCTTGCACTTAAAGAAGACCTGCCTGATATGACTGGTCAATGCACAAAGGTTGGTTGACTTAACGAGCACGCTATAGGACGAGTGAAGGTGAAGGACAAAACAAAGGACATATAGGTTATGGGACAGCTTCCGAAACGGATGCTATCGATAGAAAACAAGAAAGAACAGCGACCTAGTATTATTACAGACATGCTAGAATGAGCCAGCAAACGAAAGAACGAACTTTATTTTCTAACTTCTAATTGTATTCAGAAATATAGCAAAATTCTTGATAGGTGCTACAGTGCCCGACTGAATGAGGCGACCACGCAGCTGGTGGAGACATAAACGGCATTAAGAGCTATCCTACACATTAGTTTGTTTCTCGATGATAGCAGAATGGATTCACAGCCTGTGCAGGTCGGAAGGCTGTCGTTTAGTGTAAATCCAACATACAGAGTATCGACGGCCAGGCCTGGAAGAGTATGATAACATCTCTGCACAACCTGGTGTTGTGCGAGAGGAATACATGTGTGATCGCCTACGTAGAGTATGGCATTTCTTTGTACGTCATCGGATGTTCCGTGAGAGCGAGCCGAGCCTGTGTGTATATATACCTGACGTTCTAGACATCTTTAAAGTAACAGATGTTTATAACAGCCATTCAAAATACTGTACAATAGTTTTTGTAGTCAGACATCAGTTTTCTTTAACAGTCTTGCTTTGAATTTAGCATCACTTTTGAATTTGGGTCGTGCAGCAGAAGATAAATAGTTCATAAATAAAGACACATTTAGTGTTTGACTCTTATAATGTAAAATAAAGAAGTAGAGACTAGAAGACACACTAGACAACATGGGAATTGAAAGCTATTGTTACCGGCAAGGATTCGAACCTGTCTCCTCCTAATGACGAAGATAAATGCACCTGTGCCAGTTCCCAGATTATTAGTTGATCGTGAATCCCTGGCAGTTTCTCAGCCCTCCTGAAAAGGGTATTCATCTATCGGAGAGAGAGAGAGAATGGTCTAGTTATAACCCCCCCCCCCCCCCTCCCACACACACACACACACCCCATTTCCCCAATCCGGTCCTGAAGTACCATATTCAAGGGACTATTACAGAGCTCACCATCTCTTCCCCAAGCTCAGAAACATCCGAAGGACGTGGGATCGCTACTCTAACTTTATATCTATGGAGAAATATGGAAATAATTGGAATGTTGGAATTCAGGTCCTGCCTAGTGTGTTACCTAATCCTTGGTTTGCTTCCGCAGCAGCTTTCTCAGGTTATGAAACCACGATCCCAAACATATCTGCGTAGACGTCGCCTAAGAGATAAAGACTTCCACAGAGCAGCGGAGCAGTTCAGGCTGGCTTGCATTCTAGTTCTGTGTACATGACATTAGCCTATGTCTACCAAGCATAGACATTTCTCTGTGACAAAGGTTATACTGCTCGGATCCTGCTGGAGCGCCAGGTAACGAGAGCATGGTCTGTTGGATTCAAGAGCACCAGTTGTGTCTAACACCCAGGATACACTCGATAGATATACTGATCATGAACGACTGCTATATGAAGATAGAACAATATATGAAACAGCGTATATAAGGATGCTTGAGTTTGCATTCAAGTGTAGTTTCAGCAAAGACCGAATTATAATGGAAGGAATCCCATACGTTTAGCACCAGAGTGTTACATTTACTGATAGAGACAGGACATCTATACGTTTGCCCGGAATGCTGTTTGTCGATTCTGAGAAACTATGAACAAACCAAATCTTTTCTTCTCGTCCTAATTTACTTTAGAAAAACCAGTTTGGTATTTCTAACCATAAAATTATTCTTGCCGCCTAAAATGCAACATACATATATTTCCTGTGTTTAAAAAAAAACACAGCTGGGAAAAAGGCCAACAGTCAAACAGCGCAATTGACGCCAATCACGCTGAAACAGTACATCAAATTTATGAAATGAGACGTAGAAAACACCAACACTACACACAGCTGGGTGAGATACAAAACATAGTCATGAAGTTATTCGGCCCCGCTTATCCTGTGCTTAACCCTGTGAAAATAAAGTTCCTTTGTTCATTCGTTTATGTATGTCTATTGTAGTTCTAGCTTCTTCTAGCAAAGGGCACCTGCTTCTATGTTCAATTACAATTAGAAACAATCAACCTAAACTGTTAATTTCAGTTCCATTGTCATTTATTGTAGTGGTTACATCAGCTGACAGTTTTCAAGTTACCATTGTCCTGGTGCTATTGTTAGTATATGTAACTATAGGTGAAACATGTAATTTAAACTTGGCGCTATCACATTCATTTATCACTGACAAGTTACACTTTCGCTTCTATTTATAAATCTCACTTTCATGTTTTTCATAGTATCAGCTTTAGATGCTTTCTATTCCTTTGTATGGCATGTAGTGTTTTATAATATTGACAGGCTTTGTTATCTTCAATAATACTACGGTACAGTTGCATTGTGCTGAAGTACTGAAAACTATGAGAAATGCCATAAGCTTGACTGGTTGGCTCATTGGTTTAAGCTTAAACCTCTGGTGCATTTAGGTTCAGGTCGCCTTGGCGCCAAGTAAGAAAGGGCTTACTATTGAAGTGAAGTTAGTGTAGAGACATTTCCCTCGACCCAGTATCAAAGTACCATCTACATGGGGATTATAGTGCATAGCTCTTCTCCTCCTCTCCAGTTCAGAAACGGAGCGAAGTGTGCAATGCTGGCATTGGAACTTCACATCTGAGGAAAGGCTTACTGGGATGTAATGAGGTCATGATTCAGCACTGCATATACGAACGAACGAAAGAACGAACGAACGAACGAACGAACAAACTGAATGTTTTAGCGTTAAGAATTGGATCGAAGGCCCGTCTGGTATTCTGCCCTTCTTTTCTCTATGCTCTCATACATTATTTAATTCCTACATCACTTCGGAACCTAATCTTAGACAACAACGACAACAACATAAACAATATGCATTAAAGCGTATGGAAAATAGTTGAGATGAGACCTAGGTTGGGTCATACGTCCTCTACAGATTTGAACTATTTTATTGTCAACAGACTCAACCCCAATGTCCAGAGGAACCACCACCTCGATAAACTTATCCTTCCAAACACATCTCCCAGCGGTAGAAGACGAGCACCACGCATGCGTGCAGGGAACGCAAGTCAGAGGCCCGGGTAGCAGGACAAGAAGTGGAGGATATTTTACCTGACACAGCCGGCAACTCACGTGTTCTGAAGGCTGGAATGGAATCCCCATGATTTTAAAAAATCTCCCCTCACTGTAATCCCCATGATTTTAAAAAATGGCCGATACCATAATAATGGTGGCCTTGGATATATCCAAGGATGGTGGACACTCTTGGGGTGCGGTGTACACTACAGACACCCAAACTCCAGAGGGCGATTGAAATTTCCAGTAGATGGTGATCACAACCAGAGAGTGGTTTAAACATCCAGCAGATGGTGACTGAAGTCAAAGGTCGGTGGACACATCCAAACGATGGTGGACTTATGAAACGTGTTGTGGCACGCCAACGGTGTTCAAGGGAGTTCTAATCTAATCAGGGGAACTGTGGACAACACGCGATGGTCTGGAGGTGAGGTTCTGAATTTTCTGCAAGATCAATGCAAACTGAAGCTCTCGCTTATGGATTGAAGTTCTGTATACCACTAAAACGTGTTAACCAGGATGAGTCACAGGTTCAATTCGAAATGCTGTTGATCAGATCTCGACGCTGACACCATCCTGTGCTGACTCGGTCGGGTGGCTGAAAGCCAAATTGGAGGATATAGAAATCAACATCGCATAACGCCTTCCAAACAAAAAATGTACGTTAACCAAAGAGCATATCACCGCTCTGAACTCACTACAAGCCAACGAATAACTGGTAAAACTAAAATCAGACACAGGGAGTTGAGCAGTGGTTATGGACACCACTGACTACGAAAAGGTGAAAGACATGATCCATCCAAATTTAGTTATATCTACAGCTAGCAATCCAGGGTGATCGCATAACAGAGAAGAAACTGAAGTTAGTCCGACGACATCCAAACTCCAGAAACTGCTACTACTGTGCACATCCACTATTAAATTCAATTTTCCTAAAAGATCCTACCGCCAAATTAACGGAATGGCCATGGGGAGTGCTCTGGGTCCCATTACTACCGGATATCTTTATGGAACACTCAGATGAACAAAGAGCCTCGCATATTAAGGGTCTGTTTCTATACCGTCATTACGTTGATGATATATTATTGATTACAGAGACCAGACAACAAGCTGAATCATCCCACTCCACAATGAATCAAGCCTACAAGAACATCTCTTTCTCTATTTAGTTATTTAGTTATCAGTTGGGGTATCTTCGTTGCACTCCGGACATGTCCATAGGTGCTCAGATCCTCCCCCCAGCATATGCATCAGCGTCCGGTGGCCAATAGTGCCAGTTCTGTGTTGGTTGACGAGGCGCTTTGTTTTCCCGATGTACCTCTCGCGTCTGGCTGTGCCGATTCTTACTCCCAGGTCTTTCATCCTGGAAAGCGATGTGGAATCACTGGCGTCAAAATCCTCTGTTCTCGCCATATCTTTAAGGGCGTTAATAACATCGGCACGATCGATGGGCTGGCCATCTACAGGGGGTGCAGAGCCAGCCAATTTATCAGCTCGTTCATTTCCCTCGACTCCCGCATGTCCCGGGACGAAGATGAAGGTGACTTTGCGGACAACGGACTTTCGCAGCGACTCAGTCCACTGTCTACGTACAGATCCAGCTTCGACCTTCTGAATCATGCTCATTGAATCACTTAGTACACACACGTTGGTATAATGCTGTGATTCCAGCCATATGAAAGCCTGTGTAACTGCCATCACCTCCATCGTCATGCTGCTCGTGGTCATAGAGTGGGAACCACTGGATTCTTGAACGGTTCGGCCCGCTGAACGGGCTGTAAATGCCCACGCACTTCTCTGCTGCTTTACAACAGATCCATCTGTATAGATGAGCACTTCGGGGCTATCTGAGTGATCATAGATGAGCGCGTTAACCTCTGCATTGACAGCGGCAGGGTTCTGCTCTCTGCACCGTCTGTCGAGTGTGATAATGCAGGAGAAGGTACACTTAAAAGCTGGAGGCACCGGCACCCATTCCTTGCCGGGGTTGATACTGGTAAGACTGCAGACCTGTCCGACGACATCTTCCACCCGACCCATCCATGATTTTGCCCTCTTTAGCCTGTCACCCTTTTCTCTGAATACAGCGTCATGCAGAGGGTGCTGCTCATCTGCACTTATTTTTAAATATGCACGAGCTCTCCAGATCTTGATCCTGTGTTCCATTGTCGGGAAGTCAAGGAGGTATCTCATTGCTACACAGCTGGTGTCTCTCGTGCAGCCCAAAATGATGCGCATGGCTTCGTTTTGTACCTTTTCAAGTCTTCCAATCTGTGTAGGGCTGACAGTGAGGATGGCCAGGGCATACTCGATGCGTGAAAGCACAAGTCCTTGGAACAGAAGTAATAGCAGTCTTTGCTCGATATTGACAGTCGCCATGACTCTCATTGCTGCCAAACCTTTTCGAGCCTTCGTTATGACATAATCGACATGATCTCTGAAGGACAGGCTACGATCAAGCCTCACGCCAAGATATGTCATTGACTGGGTTCTACTAAGAATGCTCCCATCCATTCTTACTGCCGGCAGGTCTGTTTTCACAATATGGTTGTTTAGTGAGAACCATGTAACCGTTGCCTTTGCAGGGTTGACAAGGGCATCGGCATCAGCACACCATGAGGAAATTCGATCTAGTTCGCCCTGCATATAGTTGGCAACCACCTGTCTATCTCGACCCTGTCGATACACGAGGATATCGTCAACGAATGATAGAGTCCTACCCCTCCCATCCAACTGTTGTTCAGTGATCGGCACCGTATACACGTTGAATAGTACTGGTGACAGTGGTGAACCCTGCGGCAATCCTGGACATATCGTTATCGGCTCAGAAGAACAACTCCCGCATCTTAGCACCACCTTCCTTTGGAGTAGAACTGCAGCTATCCATCGTACAAGGTGAGGGTGCACTTTCAGTCTGAGGAGGGTTTGCATCAAGTGCTCGAAAGATACTCTGTTATATGCGTCCTCTAAGTCTATGGCGGCCGCACATGTCTCTTCTCTGACCTGAAATCCTTCGTAAACATCTTGAGCAAAGACCGCCGCATTCAGCCATGACTCTTTGTTGCGTCTGTATCCTCCAAGTCCCCTCTACCGTGTGTCCACCTTGTCGAGGTAGAGGGGCTTGTGTGTTCCAATGACCCCAAGAGCTATGCCGACGGTAGCACAGCTACTGGTAGGGTCACCCATGTCGGACAGGTCAAGGGAGAGGGACCAGACCAAGTGACACACAAACCTGCTGCCTTGTAGTAGAATGGGGACAGTCAAAGGCTAGGGAAAGCACCCCGAACAAATGCTTGTCGAAATCGGATGTACTGAGCCACAGGCTTGACAAAGCAGTGCAACGTAACTTAATTCATGATGTCACAAATTAAAATTATTCGTTATGGTGCTAATCCCGTGAAGTCCCATCAGGCGGTGATAGTGCCGGGCCCCCTGCCTCGAGGGGGTCCACCCATGACTACTGGTGGTCACCTTCCCCTGTGCTGTGGAGTCAAGGCACAGAGGAGTAGGTTAAGAGCTATTGACCAAACACCCCGGACACTCAACATACTACAGTGGAATGCCGAAGGAGTTTATAACAAGAAAGCGTCCCTAACACAGCGTCTTCATAAAGATAGAATAGATGTGGCGTGCATTCAAGAGACACACCTCAACGCCAATCGCACATTTTCAGTCGAGGGATATCAGGCCACACGTTTCGACCGCGAAGGACACAAAGGAGGAGTTGTAATACTTACACGAAATACAATACCTTGCAGCGAAGTATCTGTGATCTCTGACAACCAAACGGAAATTATAGGTGTTGATATAATGATAAAGGACGTGAAAATAAGAATTTACAATCTGTATAGCCCGGCAGATAAGGATCTTACACTCTCAAACATGAAAATAACTGATACAAATTGCATTGTTGTCGGAGACTTTAATAGCCGTTCAGAAAGATGGAGATACCCATCTCATCTCATCTCATCATGTTCCTCTTGTACCTTGCGGTGTCGAGGTGAAGTATAAACTTCGTGAGAGTGCCCGGTTATGGGCTTCGTATATCGACATTCCCATGGATTCTGTTATTCCCTCTGTCCAACGTTTACGTGGTCGGCCTCTTCCTCTGTTTCCATCTGGTCTGTACATCATTGCTTGTTGTGGCATGCTGTTGACTGGTAGCCTACTTGCATGGCCAAACCATTTGACCTGCAAAAGAGGAGATGAAGTGGAGGACTGGGAAATAGACTCAAATCTCCATCTACTCAACAAAGTGGATGACACACCGAGCTTCTACTCCAGAAGATGGATTACCACCTCTACTCCAGACTTAGCTTTCTGCACAGGAGACATCCTCCACAAAATCGATCGCCACGTGCTTGACCAATTAGCAAGTAGTGACCACAGACCAATCAAGCTTGTAATGAATATGGAGTATGTTCCACAGGAGCAAAAGCCTTTGCCCCGCTGGAATTACAAACGAGCAGATTGGGACAGATTTGCCATACTAACAGACAAATATTGTGAAAACATAAATACACGATATGGCAACATGAAGCAAATGGTGGAAAGTCTAAACAGAGCAATAATACAGGCGGCCACTGAGTCTATTCCAAGAGGAGCGAGGAAAAATTACAAACCATACTGGACTGAAGAACTACAAATTTTGGAGGACAAAGTTGAAGATGCTAGGAAGGTTGAGAAAAATTGAACAAGAGCAAAGCAAAGAATGGCAATCATGAAAAAGCTTGCTGGTACAACGTGGGGAGCAGATGAGAAAGTTCTCAAGAAGTTATATACTGGACGGGTGAGGCCAGTACTGGAATATGGCATTGCAGCTTGGGCAACAGCAGCTAAGTCAAACTTTAACAAAATAAGTAGAGTCCAAAATCAAGGAATGCGAATCATAACTGGAAGCCTGAAGACAACGCCTATTAATGAATTAGAAAAGATCACTTGTTTACAACCAATGCAGGATAGAAGAGATAGCAGAGCCCAGCAACAAGCTGAAAAATTTAGAAGATTGACAGACCACCCTATGTATAAAAGGTTTAGTGGTGTTGGAAAGGGAAGACTGAAGCGTAGCAACTTTGTAGAAACTGCAAAACGAAAGATTAGGGCAGATCCCATACTTAACATGTCAACAGCCAGACCCATTTACAATGCAGACAAGTTCCCAGCTTGCAGACAGCAGCAACTGCCTGAGATGATAGAAAACATTCCTGGTATTGAGAAAAAGAACACTCAGCATGAAACCGAAAGAAGAGAAATAACCCTAAACTACATAAAAGAACATTACCCAAACAGCAATTGGACCCATGCTTATACAGATGGATCAGCCAAAAATTCAGTAGAGAATGGAGGAGGAATTCTCCTAAATTTAAAAAATGGAGTGAAAAAAATAAATTCAGTGGCAACTGGAAAGTTTTCAAGTAACTTCAAAGCGGAGGTAGAGGCTCTAAAAACTGCAGCAGAAATGCTCTTGATGGAGGAAAATAAAGAGAAGCAAATAGCTATCTTCACAGATGCAAAGTCAGCTGTCTCAATACTGAAGAGCAATAACAGCACAGAAATAGCTGACCTAAGAGCAGCACTCCATGGGTCATGCCAGAAATCCAAAAAAGTTGTAATATAGTGGATCCCATCACATTGCAGTATACCTGGAAATGAAGAGGCTGACAGACTGGCAAAAGAGGGCGGACGACTACCACAGCCTGACATAGACATAACCTATAATGAGGCAAAGAGGTTGATAAAAAGCACTTATAGAACCAAATGGGAATCAGAGCATCCTGGCCACCAGAAGGATGATGCATATTACAAACTCGACCGAAGAGAACAAGTAATAATCTTCAGACTCCGCACAGGACATAACAGGCTGAAATACCACTTGTTCAACAAACTAAAGATAGGAGATACAGATGAATGTAATTGTGGAACTGGTAAAATGACAGCTAAACATTTGCTGCAAGAGTGCCCAATATATGCAGAACAGAGAAAGATATTTTGGCCCACACCTGCTTCATTCGAGGACAAGCTCTATGGAGATATCAACAAGCTCAAGTCGACTGCAGCTTACTTTAACTATATTCAGGTTGACATTTAAATGTACATGAAGAAGTATTTAGACTGCCACACTTCATACCACAGGCATGTCGGTTACACAAGCCTCCCAGAGGCATGAAATGGAATATTGCTTGGATAGCAAATCCATTACGTGGAAAGTCCGAATCGAAAGCTCACTGTGTGGGCTTCATAAAAGATGGAAAAAGTGTCCCTGTGGCACAAAATTGAATATTGCTCGGATAGCAAATCCATTACGTGGAAAGTCCGAATCGAAAGCTCACTGTGTGGGCTTCATAAAAGGTGGAAAAAGTGTCCTAGTGGCACAAAATGGAATATTGCTCGGATAGCAAATCCATTACGTGGAAAGTCCGAATCGAAAGCTCACTGTGTGGATGTCATCTGCAAACTGCATTCTTCTGGCTTCTGGAAGAACAGCCTATGGTGAACGGAAGGCCCAATATACGGAAGTGAGGCTAAGCAGCCATGTGCAGGACGTGACGATTCCTTGGGTGAGCCCAGTACCAGAGCGCTGTGTGATGGCTCTGCAATTATGGAAGCCTCCTTGGATGGCGGGGAATGCCCATGGTCTGCCCCTGCCTTCCCTTGAGGGCTGACCAGGATGCCTTTGGCTGTTCTATATGGGCCAAGATGGGATGGGAGATAACACCACAACAGTGAGTCTAACGTCCTAAGAAACCCCCGGGAAGGTTAACCCGGTCAACAAATGCCCGCAGAAGTCGGATGTGTCGGCCTAACGGCGCAAGAACGCAGCTCTGCTGTAAACAGGCGCAACGCAATCACATCCGAAAAAAAAACTCCGGATGAACGAAAAGAAGAAGTATCCTCCAAGTGTGGGCGGGAAGCAGCCGAGCTGTTCCAAGTCCCAAGCAAGTCTGTGTGCTACAATTTTCTCCAGTAGCTTGCCAACAGTATTCTGCATCGTAATGATTCTGTAGCCGCTTATCTTGGAGTGGTCTTTGTTCGGTTTTGGCAGCGGCAGCAAGTAGCTGTGTAGCCATTCTTCTTTGACCTGACCCCTCTGGATACTGGTGTTGAATTCTCTGGCCAGTTCTTCCATGTCATCATCTGATATCACCATTAGGTCACCATATCGGATGCCGTCTGGGCCTGGGGCGGTGTTAGGTGATTTCTTGAGCATCGCACGCAATATCTCAACTGTGATTGTCCATTCTTCGTCTGTCCCGACCCCCTCGCACAACTGAGAGAGTGTTGTTGTGGTCCTCTGTCTGGCGGGCTCGTCTTTCTGGTCAGTCTGTTCTATGTAGCGTGCAAGAAGGGCCTTACCTTTATCCGCATCCGACTTTTTCCATGCGAGGTCTGTGCCTTGAAAGTCTGGAATACCCCTACGTTGTGCAGCACCGTTCATGCTCTTGTGGAGGCGCCAGAATGTCGTAAGAGATTGCTCGGAGCACACCTTCCTGCAGAACTCGTCCCATTTGTCGGCCTTGGCCTGTTTGGCGCAGGATTTGAATAAAGTCGTCGTCCTAACGACCTCAGTCTTCAGGTTCGCCAACTCAACCTGTGGCATGTTAGCCTTTCTGGCCTTTTGCCAGTCTTTGACAGCCTGCCTCTTTCCCAGCCACACCTTCTCGACCTCTCCATTCCACCGTGGTGGCTGCAGCCATCTTTCTTGTCTCCTACCACTCCTCTTCTCTATTGAACACGAACATAATGTAACCTTATCGTTCCTGGAAATCCTAGTCCGACGTCGAGATGAGGTTTCCATCCAAAGAAAGGAAGCATGGGCGAGTCAATACACGATACATGGTTTCAATATATTTGCACCTATCCAATATAAGCGTTGTCTGGTAAGGACTCGGGTTAAACGAGCCAGAAAGATTTGCCCCAATTATAGAGGGACTGGAACCCTTTACCAGATATTGCAATCTAATGGATATACAGCCGACTTCAGCAAGCTCCACTGCAAACCACCCAAACCTACTCTCACAGAATCATCTGTTCCCAAACTACAAATGTTTCTTCAGCTGCCCTTTCGGCGTAATGAAACGACTTAAAACAACAGCAAGCCAAACATTCTTTACTGCTTCACCAATGATCATTTGTGAAAGAATCATTGTCTCGGTACACTAGATCAAATTGTATTTATCAATTCCAGTGTGAGTGTTAAACATCTTACATAGGTAGAACAGAAAAACAATTAGCAAATCAAGTAGCCAAACATACAAGTGTGGGTGGGAAAGAAAGTTAATCAGTCTACAAGAATTCCTGTGCAGTCGAAAGGCTATATAAAACACCGTCATCTTCGATTTCTCAACAACTAATAACAAAGGGTCATAGCGTGAACAAAGAAACAACGTTTTGTATACTGTATTCGATGAACAATAAACATTTGCTCAAATATAGTGAGGCGTTAGCAATTAAACAGTTTCAGTCAGTTTTGTGCAAACAAAAAGAGCTCGTTGTAAATTTGAAATTACCGTGGGGATAACAGATGTTCAACATTCGAACAATACCCGTTACTATGTTTTTTAAATGGTTTCTTCATCTTCTTCTGCGTTCATCCAGTGTTTTTTTTTTCTGACGTAATTGCGGTGTGTCTCGTTATGCACCCTTGGGCCAAAACCCTTAGGCCAACACATGCGACTTTTGCGTGGTTTTTTTTAAAAACCAGGTTAGCATTCCTGGGGGACTCTCATTTGTGTGGTGCCGTCCACAACCCAGCTGGTCAAGTTAGAATGGTCGAAGACTTCAGTCAGCCCTCAAGAGAAGGCAAGGGCAGTCCATGGGCATTTACCGCCATCCAAGGAGGCTTCCATGAAGGCAGTGCCGATACATTGTGCTCTGGTACTTGGCGCATCCAAGGAATAGCTACGTCCAGCACATGGCTGCTTTAATTCCTCACTTCCATGTATTGGACATTTCATTCAAACCAGGAACGGTCAGTCTGCAGGCGACTTCCACTCAGCGAGCTTTCGGTTCGGACGTTTACGGACGCTGTGCCCGGAAGACAAGATAGTCAGAGCTGTTCCTGAAGGAAGACAAGATTGTCAGAGCTGTTCTGGACACGAGGGATATTTCACTAGGATGTGTTTGCGTTGTTCCAATTTATTTGCAACCCTTAGGCTGGCACATCCGACTTTTACTGGCGTTTTTTAAAACCAGGTTAACCATCCTGAGGGTTTCGAGGGACATTCTGCTGTGGTGCCGTCCACATCTCAGCTGGTCAAGGTAGAACAGCCAAAGACATAACGGTCAATCTTCAAGGGAAGGCAGAGGCAGACCATGGGCATTCCCCGCCCTGCTCATGGCTGCTTTAATTCCTCACTTCCAAGTATTTGGTATTTTGTTCGCCACTGGCCACTACCCACGCAAACCAAGAACGGTCAGTCTACGTACGACATCCACTCAGCAAAATTTCGCTTCGGACTTCCACGTAATGGATTCGCTAGCCAAGTGTTCCATTTCGTGTTAATGAGACGTTTTTCCACCTTAGTTTGCAGACGACATCCACTCAGCAAGCTTTCACTTCGGAATTACACGTAATGGATTCGCTAGCCAAGCGTTCCATTTCGTGTTATTGAAAAGTTTTTCCACCTATGACCACACTCACTCAATTAATTTAGATACAGACGTGCATCGTAAACTTTGCGTGCGACTGGGACATTTCTTTACCTTTAGCATCGCTCACGAGATAGGCTACATGTGCTGCCGGCTCAGCACCTTACCTCCATGCAGCAGAGAGCGAGTAACGGCCAGGCCCTCTCGTCCTGGGGATCCCTCATAGCCCTCTGGTGAGAGCCTTTGAACAGGTGTCTGGACCAAGCATATAGCAGGCTCAGCATCTCACCTCCATTTTGCAGTGGGTGAGTATCGGCCTGGCTCTCACATCCGGGGGATATTGACTTAGAGGTGTTCAGCCAATTCCCTCAGCAGAGAGCGGTAGACTATGTGTCTGGACCAAGAATGTTTTGGCATCGTGCGCCTAATTCGGACTTTGACTGCTATCCTCAGTCTACCTACAAGGCAGCAGGTGTTTGTCTCTCTTGGTCTGGTCCCTATCCCTAGACCTGTCCGACATGTAGCTGTGCTACCGTCGGCATAGCTCTTGGGGTCATTGGAACACGCAAGCTCCTCTACCACGACAAGGCGGAGACACGTCAGAGGTGTTTAAAAAAAAAAATGGTTTTAGCTCAAGTATTATTCATTTATTCTCTTCATATGATATATTACACAACATCATGCACCTGACGAAATGCAGCAAAAAATGCCAGGCAATTAATCGTGCAACATACTGTTTGTGACTTCTGTGTTTAAATTTACTAAGGGAATATACTGTTTTGCAGACTTAAAGCCAGAGACATTGGCGTGACTTAGCATGTATGTACGTTTGGGAGCTTTGGCGGATGTAGCCTAGGCGGAAGAGAGAGGCTAGCCAGAAAAAGGTTAGAAATTACCCACTTGCCACAAATTACCCAAAGTTTTGCCCACTGTGCAATATATTATATTTAGCAGGCAGGTGCAGCTATTAGTGTGCGTCAGTCAGCTATATCTACAGGAAGGGTTCTTTCATCTCTGGCTGCCTTTGATGATCACAAGATAGGGAATATACCATGGTCAGCTTTACTTTTCTGCACGCAGTTTCCTATCCACACATACGCCTGTCAGTATGTCTGTCTGGCTAGCTGTCTGTGTTATGTTATGTCTGTGTGTATGTGTTCTTGTAGTGCATGTATGTATGTGCGCGCGCGCTTATGTAAGTAGGTGTAAGCTGGCCTGTATGTGTGTATATGTAAATATGTATCTCAGCACACGGAAGGCATATTTTGGACTGGAGTGTTTCCTTCTGCTGTGATCTCTCTGCTTTGTGTAACACATTCTGTACCAAAGTAGTATACGTGTGTTGGTCACAACAGACAATTATATTATTCTTAACCCGTTGTGTCCCATCGATTTGTTACATTATCCCGCTAAATTTAAACAATTACTGTAAACTATTATGACAGTATTTCGCAGAATGTGCGTATTTTAACGCCTTTAAACGCGTCTTCTTCTTCCTTCCATCTTTCCAATGAAGCGTAGGCCCTCTACCAACACACACCAGACACTTTATTTATTCGATCATGATTGCTTGGAGTTTAAAGCTACGGTTTTCTACTGGATGAGCAAGCCAGTTCCCACGCCAACCCTATTTACGAGGGCGAGTCAATAAGTAAGTCACACAGATATGTGGGATGGCAGGTAAATGTAGTTGGTGTTTTCTACATGTGTCATTAGGTGACATCAACATAGAACTTTATATTTCCCTTCGTCAGGTGGCGCTAGGTGTCTCATGCGCATGCGCAACGCATAAAAAATGGCGACTGTACTTACGGAGTGTACAACCAAAGAGCAACGTGCTGTAGTGCGTTTTTTTTTTCTTTTTTGGTGAGAAAAAGGACTGCCTGCAGAGAACATTCATAAGGAAATGTTTCCTGTCTATACTGGGGACGAATCATGGGTGCATCACCACCAGCCCGAATCAAAGCGTGCTTCAATGCAATGATGGAAACATCTTTCTTCGCCGCGTGTCCTAAAATTCAAGGTTACGCCATCAGCAGTGAAGGTTATTCTGACAATGCTCTGGGATTGTCAAGGAGTGTTTTTAGCCAATTTCAAGAAGAAAGGTGACAATGTGATTTCTGAATCGTATTGTGAAGTTCTATAGATGCTTCATGATGCAATTCGAAGAAAACGTCCAGGACTGCTGACTAGAGGAGTGTTGCTTCTTTATGACAATGCCAGACCACAAACGGCTCGATTAACTCAGGAGAAAATTAACCAACTAAGGTGGGAAGTTCTGGAACATCCACCTTACAGCCCCGACTTAGCCCGTAGCGATTTCCTCCTTTCTTGTCCACTGAAAACTCACCTTGGCGTGAGACATTTCGCGTATGAAGCCGAAGTTGAATGTGAAGTGAAAACGTGGTTTAGAAAACAGAGCAGGCAGTTTATGCAGCCGGTTTGGGAGGACTGATAAAACGATGGGATAAGTGCATCAATGTTCATTGGAAATTATGTTCAGAAATAAAGGGACAATGCATGTATAAAAATGAACTGATTTCAAGTTATCTTATTTAGTTATTTTTCTACAACCATTTGTGATTTATTTATTGACTTCCCCGCGTAGTTGCCGCTTACGACAGGCGTGGTATTTTACAGTGTTTCTAGTCGCTGGAGCGGCAATTATTCCTCCCCACAACGCATGACGACAAAAGTGCAAGATGATGACTATGATGATGACTAAGTATTCTTTGCATCACACGTGGACGTCGGTAACACAATAGCAAGTGTTGGATTATAAAATGTTGCGTGTCCTTTGTTTCACATGTGGACGTCGGTAACACATTAGCGAGTGTTGGATCATAAAATGTTGCGTGTCCTTTGTTTCACACCTGGACGTCGGTAACACAATAGCGAGTGTTGGATTATAAAATGTTGCGTGTCCTTTGTTTCACATGGGGCGTCGGTAACGCTATAGCGAATGTTGGATGATAAAATGTTGCGTGTCCTTTGTTTCACATGTGGGCGTCGGTAACGCAATAGCGAGTGTTGGATTATAAAATGTTGCGTGTCCTTTGTTTCACATGTGGACGTCGGTAACGCAATAGCGAGTGTTGGATTATAAAATGTTGCGTGTCCTTTGTTTCACATGTGGGCGTCGGTAACATAATAGCGAGTGTTGGATTATAAAATGTTGCGTGTCCTTTGTTTCACATGTGGACGTCGGTAACGCAATAGCGAGTGTTGGATTATAAAATGTTGCGTGTCCTTTGTTTCACATGTGGGCGTCGGTAACATAATAGCGAGTGTTGGATTATAAAATGTTGCGTGTCCTTTGTTTCACATGTGGACGTCGGTAACACATTAGCGAGTGTTGGATCATAAAATGTTGCGTGTCCTTTGTTTCACACGTGGACGTCGGTAATACAATAGCGAGTGTTGGATTATAAAATGTTGCGTGTCCTTTGTTTCACATTGGGCGTCGGTAACGCTATAGCGAATGTTGGATTATAAAATGTTGCGTGTCCTTTGTTTCACATGTGGGCGTCGGTAACGCAATAGCGAGTGTTGGATTATAAAATGTTGCGTGTTCTTTGTTTCACATGTGGACGTCGGTAACGCAATAGCGAGTGTTGGATTATAAAATGTTGCGTGTTCTTTGTTTCACACGTGGACGTCGGTAACGCATTAGCCAGTGTTGGATTATAAAATGTTGCGTGTCCTTTGTTTCACATGTGTGCGTCATTAAGGGCATTAGCAAGTGTTGTATTATAAAATGTTGTGTGTCCTTTGCAGGGCGTTGTGATCAACGCGTGGTTAATTTTATAGAGAATTGTTACATTCAGTAGTTTGCCATTGTTTCTGAAGGAGAAATCAATGTTTAAGTCCAACTGACGATGTAGGAAATGCATCCAGTATCCCCTCATCAGCGCACATGAAGTTTAAGAGTGAGGTCTGAAGTAATGTCTCGGGTGAGAAATGGTTGAGTGGTGTCCGGCCTCACGTGTTTCCCGGTTTACGCCAAAGGAATCAGGGGTTTGCTTGTTTAAGTTGCACAGGTTAACAATTTTACTGCAGATTGAAATTACAATAATCGTATTGACGGTACGACTTCTGACAAAATTGTTAGATTAAGAAATACTTACTCATAGAACCTCATAGCCCATCTACCGTGTGTCCACCTTGGAGTTTTGGGTGGCCTTTGGTGTTCAAGTGATCCCAAAAGCTATGCCGACGGTATCAAAGCTACTTCCATGTTGTCAAGAGGTAGGGACCAGACGAAACGATACACAACCCTACTTTTATTTATTTATTTTTTTTTTTCCGCGTTTCCATCCTGTTTCAGGATATTGCGGTCAACACCAGCATCTTTCAGCTGTATGTTGATTCCTAGGCTAGATTACGCTCATCAGCACGCCACGACTTTCTGAGCGACCGGCTCCATACTCTCATAAGTCACTTTTGTGATTCGAACCACTACTAATTCTCGTCGCGTCACGTGACGAGAGTATTCGGAGTTAGCGGAGAAAGCTGCTAACCCCTCGGCCACGGAGCCAGTACACAACCCTACTGCCTTGTATAAAGACTAGGCACAGTCGAAGGAAAGAGAAAGCAACCCTGAAAAACATACTTTCGAAGATGGATGTACTGAGGCACAGTCTTGGTGAAACAGGGCAGCGCAACTCTCACGTGATGATGATGATAAACAAAATAAAGTGACTGTCTGTCAATTTAAATGAAATCTTCTATTGGAAGTAAACCTTAATCATAGAGCCTGCTGAATTTATTGGAATATGTCTCGAGTAAACGCATCTACCCAAACAATCTGTTAACTTGAGTGAATGAAATATGTCTAGACGAAATAACCTTACTCATTGAATCTGTTAACATGAATGGAATATGCCATTATGAAATAAACCTCATTCAAATGTATGTCAAAGACGAATATATTGACTAGAAACCAGACAGGTGCTCAACTAAATGTGACACAATTCCACCGAAAGGAAAACGAAGAAGAAGGAGTAAGTAAAATCTTCTTGGGGCAGTTAGTTAGTTGCATGTCCTTTACAGGAATTGCAATCAGCCCCAGCAATTATTGACTGTGTGTGATATACTAGCCAATGTTAGTTCAATAGTTTGTCTAGAGGAATAACGAGTTAAAATAACAGTTGCATGGACAAATGTAACCATTTAACTCTCATTTGTCCACGCAACTGTTATTTTAACTCATCAAATGAGAGTTAAATGGTTACATTTGTCTTGTCGTGTTTATTGACGACAGGTCTGGTCCGAGGCTAGCGTTATTGAATATCTTAAGCTATAGCCGGTTACTATTGATCGATTGTCTTTGTTGTAGCATTACCACTACATAAGACTGCTTTCGATAGGTAACAATGGTGGGAGTTTCTTCAACAATATATCACTTATTATTAGAATTGTCGAGTATAGAACAGGAACCTTGGAGATATTACAATGTTTGCACTGAATTACCCGGTTCAGTTCGTGATGGGGGAGTGTCTTTTAGTGTTTGCTTTCTTTGGCCGGCACAAGAACCCTTTGCTTTAGATTTTAAATATGGTGTTTTGAAAAACAAAAAGGAATAACAAATAATAATGTAACACGGGAAACACACTTCTTTTTATAATATAAGTAACTAGAACACAACAACCTCCAACCCGCCTCCCCCCCCCCCCAAAAAAAAAAAAACAACAACAACACACAAACACACAGAGAAATATATATATATATAATCTTGTACCATGTCGATAAGCGTGGGTGGTCATATTTCGCCATCTCACACGATCACCAGAGTCGTGGATTAGCTCTCCGTTTTTTTTGTCTCGAAAATGCAATGTCGCTAAGCCATCTAGATGGTGACCTCCATAGCACAAAGCACAAACCCAATAGCTCCAGCGACAACCCCCTGGAGTCTCCGAGAAAATTGCACTCAGGAATCGAACGACGTAGGCCGGAACCGTAAGCACAGCCTTCATAGGGCGAGGCATTCCGCGTAACCGCTTGCCCACGGGGACTCTCCTCTGTAGGTTTAGGGGTTGAACCCGCTAACTCGACATTAGCACACCGGATGTTTAAGAACGAGCGCTCGTGTCCATTCGGCCATGCTGGCCTCCATTAAAAAGTAATAATTCTGATCTGATGACGTAATAATTATCATCCAGTGACGTGTCCCTTGCAGAACATTGCCCTCATAACAGCCTGGGCATGTATCTCAATCATAAGCTTCTTCTGTCGACTGTCATATATAGTACCTTGTGGTGCCGGGAAGGTTAACCCGGTCAACAAATGCCCGCAGAAGTCGGATGTGTCGGCCTAACGGCGCAAGAACGCAGCTCTGCTGTAAACAGGCACAACGCAATCACGTCCGAAAACAAACTCCGGATGAACGAAGAAGAAGAAGAAGTACCTTGTGTTGTAGAGTAGGAGGGTCTTGAGTCTGAGGAATTACGGCCGCCGGGTTAGTGCCGTCACCGCAAACTGTGCATGGTAGGGTTTGTCTTTGATGCCCCCGACAGAAATAAGTGTAACTTTCCTATCACATCATGAATATATGCGTACTGTGAGCTTCCTCTTCTGCCCTTGCCAGGTATGCCTCAGTTCATAATTATATTTTGTATTATAATTGTATTTTTACATGCTCAAAGGGCTCGTTATGAGAAGAAACTAGAGAACTTGGTGACAATTGGCAAGATTGAGGGGAAAAGAATAAGGGAAAGTCACAGAAGTAAATATATGGATGGCTTGGTCACATGGCATGGTCGAGACAAGAACACAGAGCTGATTCACGGCTGGTGATCGTGTGGGATGGCGTAACATGACCGCCAACACTTATCGCCATGGCACATGATGATGAAAGTATTTCATTCTTATCTGTTTTAATAGCCAGGCATCTTCAAAGCCGACACTTTGTTAATATTAAAAGGCAGTTATAATTTATTATTCAAACGTGCACAACTATGTTCTATCTGTGACTGATACATCTTATTATTATCATCATCAAGTGCCCTGGCAGCTGGCATTGGCGTTCATGTCTTTCCTCAGATCTCGGTCTTTGGTGTTCTGGATCAAGTCTGCTGATGATATTCCTCCATGCCACCGTCTCAATCAAACCAGCATTATTTCTCTTGGTCTGCCCCTGGCTCTATTCCCCTAATATTTCTAATTGTCACGGTGTTCTCCAATGCCTCTCTTATCATCACACGACCAAAGAAAGTTGTGTTACTCTTTGTTACTGTTGTATATAATGTTCTAGTTTCATTACCCTCTTTCAGACAACCATTGTTAGTTACTCTAGCAGTCCAAGGAATTCACAACATTTGTTTCAGGAACAACATCTCTCGTGCTTCCAAGTTCTTCCTAATTTTTTCATTTACATTTCAACATCTTATTACTTATATAAAGTAAGTAAGAGACATTGCTACAGCCCCTGTGACATATTTGGTAGATGGTTTCAGTAAGAAGGAAAAAACTCAGTAAAGAACGGTTTGCACGACTTGGTGCTATCTCATTAATATTATATAGACGAATTCGCACTTGATGGCTGATGTGATCGATATCATTTAGGTCGCTTTAACTTCCCAGAAAATTGCCTCCTACCATTTTGAGGCTAGCTCGACATGAGAAGTCACAACGATTGTTTTATAAATAAAATCCCTGATTCGAGAGGAGCTCGAACACATCACCACCGCGACGTCAGGAAAGTGTGCTAGCCAGTATGTTACAGCGGTTCTCACTCGTCTGTGACTGCGTTCAAAGGTAAAACCGTACGTTACAGCGGTTCCAACGCTTCTGTTTGTAACTGCGTTCAAAGGTTGACAGATAATGTTACAGGGGGCGCAGAACTACGTCAATAGACACGACAGTGAGACGGATGTTTGACTCCCGGGTCTTAGCACTTCCTTATTGACAATGATCAACTTGTTATATATTTTATAAGATTGCTTGATGGCTAGCTGTTTGTTACTTGTTGTCTCCGTGTTTTGCCTAAGTTTATTATTTATGTTTTGTATAGACACTAGAGTTTTATCTTGTCTTTGAAAAGGCTTGCTAGCCTAAATCACGGACATGTTTTGCGTCAACATCAACAACAAAAGCAACAGTAACAACAATATCTACTACTACTGTTGCTGCAGAAGTTAGTAATAGTAGTAGTAATAGTAGCAGTAGCAGTAGTTTTAATAGTAAGTAGTAGTAGTATTAGCAGCAGCAGCTGAAGCGGCAGCAGCAGTAATAGTAGTAGTGGTAGTAGTCGTCGTCTCGTCGTCGTCGTCGTCGTCGTCGTAGTAGTAGTAGTAGTAGTAGTAGTAATAGTAGTAGTAGTAGTAGTAGTAGTAGTAGTAGTAGTAGTAGTAGTAGTAGTAGTAGTAGTAGTAGTAGTAGTAATTGTTATTGTAGTAACAGTAGTAGTAGTAGTAGTGGCAGTAGTAGTATTAGCAGTAGTAGTATTAGTCGTAGTAGTAATATCTTTACTATCACCAATAGTACTAATGTTATCTCAACTAAAACGACAAAGAACAATATGGCGAGAAACTTTCACATTCACAACACTTTAGCTTGTGGTGTATGTTTTTTTTGTTTTTTTTTTAACGATACGTTTAAGTCAAATTGTACATGTCGTGAGAGGTATAGAATGAGAGTTATTTATGTAAATTATAGTTGTAATGTTACAGTTATTCATGTACATTGCAGCTGTCTTGTTACAGTTATTCATGTACATTATGGCTGTAGTGTTAGAGTTTTTCACAACCATTATGCGGCCTTGTTAGAGTTATTCGTGTACATTATAGCTGTAGTGTTAGAGTTATTCGTGTACATTATAGCTGTAGTGTTAGAGTTATTCGTATACATTATAGCCGTAGTGTTAGAGTTATTCGTATACATTACAGCTATAGTCATGTACATTACAGTTGTAATACTAGAGTTATCATGTACTACATTACAGGTGTGATATTAGAGTTATTCATGTATATTATAGTTGTAGTGTTAGAGTAAGCCATTTCCGGTTTAACCGCTTTGTTAGAATCATATACGTGGATCCATGACACAGGTGTCCAGTTCACAACAAGGATACAGATGAATACCATGTGTGTGTGTGTGTGTGTGTGTGTGTGTGTGTGTGTGTGTGTGTTGTGTTTTCATGTAGGTGTATCGGTGTGTGTTCTTTGTTTGTGTGCTGACGAAGGATTTGTGGCTGAAACGTCATTTTGTTACACGTGATCATGTTCTAATAAAGCTCACCGTATACTTCTCGTGTTTTTGGTGATTCGTTCATAGTTAGTCATGTACATTACAGTTGTAACGTAAGATATAGATTGTCGTTGTAATGTAAAAGTTAGTCATGTATAATACATTACTATTGTAACGTCAGATATAGATTATAGTTGTAATGTAAGAGTTAGTCATGTATTACTTGTTAGTCATATAGATTATAGTTGTAATGTAAGAGTTAGCTATGTACATCACAGTTGTAACTGGGAGTCATTCACGTACATGAGAACTGTAGCGTGAGAGTTACTCATGTACATAAAAGCAAAACATCAAACAATCTGTGATCTATTATTAACCTTGTAGTTGAACTACATTTCAGCCCAGGTTCCCGTCTTTCATGTCTAATGACACAGAAGTATTTTGCCGCAAAATTAAAAGGCATGTGACAACATATTTAAAGCAGCCCACGCAATGGACAAACTACAGAAAACCCAACTAAAGCTGTCGTACCGGCTGACTGCCATAGTTAGGTGAGCATATCCGTGACGCTGCCCACACTCTTTCATATTCACACCAGACACGGACCACTGATCCGGGAACAGGACATATGTTGGTATCTTATGGTTACTGGTAGAAACAAACTAAATGCGAAGGATTTGTTAAATATTAACTGCGTTGCTTTGTAAACTGGTCTGAAATGGTTACAGGATGTGACTGGCACGTTTGGCCTAGGTAACAGACATGAGGAAAATGAGGACAATGGGATTTCCATCATCATATAGTACAACTCATAAAAATGCTCTATCTAGACCAGTGTTTCCCAACGTGGGGCCCACGCCCCACAGGGGGGTAATTCGATTGTTAAGGGGGACAATTCGAAAATGGAAGAAATCGGCTGGATATTACAAAACGGGGAGACTTGAGACTGAAGTTAACTAAATTGGAACCTGACATAAAATCTCTTTGCAGCACGCATCAAGCGCAAGGATCTCACTAAATTTAAATAATTATTAATAATTAAAATAATATAGAAAAATCTTTCATTAAAATTATTTTGTACTTGAATTTCAGTTCTCCATTATATGTTTTGAAAAGTTACTTACTGTGTTTGCTCAATAATTTCCTAGCGATTATCGGTCCTTTGGCTAGGATCGGGTGCATTTGTTGCTCTCCTCCCAGTAGTGCGCCTGGTCTGGTTGGGGGACGGGATGATTAAATAAAAACCCATCACATATCTTCACCTTAGATGTGGGCCTGGTGGACCACTGTGGGCAATAGCTCACAGTGAGACTAATCAATCAATCAATCATGTGCCATACCGGAAAGCGTGGGCGGTCATGATTCGCCATTTCACTCGATCACCAGAGTCGTGGATCAGCTCAGTGTTCCTGTCTCGTCCATGCCATGTGGCCAAGCCATCCAGGTATTTTCCTCTCGGTCTTCCTCTTGGTCTGTTCCCCTCGATCTTGCCAGCTGTCACCAAGTTCTCCAGTCCATTTCTTCTCATAACATGTCCAAAAAATTTTGACTGTCTACGTCTAATTTCTCTAATCAATCTACGATTTTCATTTGTCTCTTGTAGTACTTGGTCATTGGTTTTTCTATCTGTCCATGGTATTCTTTGCATTTTCCTCATCACTATAACTAAGGGTCCACACAAAAAAGGGGGAGGCGATGGAACCAGCTTGTCTGGGGTAACCGCCAACTCCCCCCCCCCCCCCCCAAAAAAAAAAAAAAAAAAATAAAAAAAAAAAAAAAATTCACCCAACACAACCGACACAAAAAAACAAAAACAATTCAAATTTCTTTGGTGAACATTTCAATTTTTGAATATTAAAAATGATGCCTATGTGGGCGGGGGGGGGGGGGGGGAGGGGGGGGAAGAATTTTAGAAAGGCTTAGGTGGGGCATAGCACAAAAAAGGTTGGGAAACACTGATCTAGATCAACAAGCAGCGGTTGGAATAGATGGCCAGATATAACATTGGTTTGACAACAAGCAAGGAGTCCGTCAGGGATGTGTGCTGTCCCCTTATTTGTTTAACCTTTACACCGAAAATATAATGAGAAATGTCCGAGGTGATATAACCAAAGGGTAATATGATGCCCTAAATATCCTTTTTTTTCCGCATATCCTTTACAGGACATCGCTGTCAACATCAGCATCTCTCACGTGATAGTTGATTTCTTGGTAAGAAGTAGTTTGCCATTGATTTCTGAGCTACCGGCTCACAAACCCCATAAGTTACCGACGCGGAGAGAACCGCTACCGATTCCTGCGCACATCACGTTGCTCACGAGAGTATACGGAATTACGGAGAAAGTACCATAAATATTAGTGATCATGAAATACCAGAGATTCGATATGCTGATGATATAGTATTAACATAAACCTAAAAGAATAGTGAAAATCACAACTTATATCTTAACATAGCAAAAACAAAGATAATGTATACAGATAAAACTACTATGGAGAAAGAAGTATTTCTGAAAAAATTGAGGTGGTGGAACATTTCGAATATCTTGGGTAATTAATTACCAACATTGGTGACATAATGAGAGAAATTAAAAGGCGAATATCTATTGCTCTTCAAAACCTGAAACAACTGAAGAAATTGTGGAGTGGGACAGATAAAACAATAAATATTAGATTTGAGAGAGCATATATCTTTTCCATTCCAACATACCCATGTGAGACCTGGACACTTACAAAACAAGCTGAACAGCATATAAGTGCCTTTGAATATGAATGTTATAGACAGGTTCTAGGAATATCTTGGATACAGAAAAGAACAAACACATCCACACGAAAAGAGCTGAATTTTGAAGAAGGTTGGCTATTAAAGACGATAACACAAACAAAATTGAAATATTTTGGTTACTTGAAACTTCATGAACGTTTGGAGAAAACTTCTTCTTCTTCGTTCATCCGGAGTTTTTTTCCGGACGTGATTGCGTTGTGCCTGTCCACAGCAGAGCTGCGTTCTTGCGCCGTTAGGCCGACACATCCGACTTCTGCGGGCATTTGTTGACCGGGTTAACCTTCCCGGGGGGTTTGGAGAAAACAATAATGAAGATTTATATATGCCCGGGAAGAGAGGAAGAGAAAGGCCAAAGAGAAGATGGATGCAGTATGTGGCAGTTTATCTCCAGATGGGTGTATCGGACGCGGGACATCTTGCTTATGACGAGAAGTTTTCCGGAAATTTGTTATGGAAGCGAATTTCTGCAAGGGTGAATTATTGAGTGAATTAACAGACGTGACAGACTTGACAAATTGTTAGACTGGGCAAGCACACAACGTTAAGTTGAACTGAGTCAAGAACAGACTTCACAGCACTCTGGACGTTCCCATACACGCTCCGCCCTCATCTTCAACAGCCAGTGAACAGTCCAAATACTTATGGTACAGTTGCCGCCTGGCTTCCCTCAGAGTACTGACTGTCGGTGAGTTCCTCTGGTAACTCCGCACCTTCTCTCAGACAATGATGGTGTATCTGTTCTTCCATACTATACGTATGATCTCAAAGGGTTCTGACCACATTTACCTTATCGCGCACCAGTACCTAACCCAGTGATGAGACTCCAGCCAGTGAAACCTCCTCTACCTCCATTCTCAGACTAGATGTTGTGGTATCATATCCCAGGCTCTCCTGCACTAAACACCGCCCATTAACCTTTGCCAGAAACCCTTAGGCATTTCTTTTGCCTCTTAGCACAGACCCAACCGCGAGGATAATGACATCGCCGGGGCGCGAGTTGTCGTGAATAAAGTTTTGCACCTATCATTTAGTGAACACACACACTTAATGTGAAACTGGACAACACGCGCTAGACGTTTCTTAACACGGAAAAGCCAGGAAAATAAAATGCTAAAATAAATTCAAACACGATGATTCTAAAAATGTTCAGTAGCCGCTTGGTCGTAGCAACAATCAGACTGTGGAACAAATGATGTTATATTACACAACATTTTACAATGACGCCTTAATCAGTAATAACAGCTTGACATAACATCAAACTGGATTTTGGGAGGCGGGTAATGTAACTGTGAGCCTTTCAGTATCCGCCTCTGAATGAATAGTTATCTGCATAGAACAGGAAACCATTGGTTTCTAACATACAACACGTCCCTCTGATTTCTTGAGTAACAATTAGCTACATGCTATATACAGAATGTTGTAACCAACCCCAACTTTTATTGGATGTTTATGATTTAGTCAGCAAGTTTAGTTCAGTAGTTTGTCATTGACCGACGTCATAGCTATACAGCTCTTAAGTTGCAGCTGTAATGTACTTGGCTAACCCTTACAGCTGTAATGTACACGAATAACCCTAACATTACAGCTGTAATGTACATGAATATCTCTAACAAGACAGCTATAATGTAAATGAAAACCTCATAACACTACAGCTGTAAGCATGTAAATCAACAGAAAGCGACCTGCTTCTAACTCGCCGACTACTAATATCTAACCCTCTACTCGCTATGTCAGGGCATTATGAAACTGCGAATTAGGAGCATCATGATGTGTAGACCACAGTGCACAGAGGAAAAGGTGATCAGTCTTTCCCTCAGGCAGCTAAAGTCGAGTGCTAACATCGAACCCTCCTCCGACCGGCCTCAAACCACTGCCAAAGTAACGTCCGACTGAACTTGGGATTGAAGAAAATAATACTCAATTATTTAAGTAGCAGTTAAATGTTTTATTGTTGTTGTTGTTTTATAATAAATATAAAAATTGTTGTTTGTTCTATGTTTCTAACTGGATTGCCGGCTAAAACAGGATATCATTTATCTTAGTGATTTTGGGGGGTTCGCTTGCTTTTAACTCAAGCGTAGTCCATAGTGGTACTACTGCCAGTGCACTGGACTGATGTTTGCGTGTGGATTAGCTTTCCCTATTTGGCTTAGTGCTTCTACTTATCTCTTCTATTTTTTCTCAAAGTCGGTAAGCTTCATGGAAATATCTTCATTTTTTATTATGAACATGATCTTATATTTTCTCTTATGAGACAACAAGATGCATGAGCACGTTCGCGAGCTTCATAATTCCTTAATGTTGCCCAGCTCAGTGAATGTGCTTCACGAATAGAAACATCTTTAACAAATTAAATAAATCACTATGAAATATATATATATATATATAATGACTTATTGCATAAGATACTCTTCGTGCCCCTAGGTATTTAAAATTATCTCCTTGGTTAAGAATTTTCCCTTGTATCTCCATTTCACATTTTTGTGTCATCTTTTTCTTTGATATCACCATTATTATTGTTTTCTTGCAATTCAAGGCGAGTCCTGTCTTGGCACTCTCTGTTACTACAATGTCCAATAATTAATTTAAAACAGTTTCAAAATTTAATTGATGCTATCATTGTACACACTGAACAATAAGGTTTATAATTAAACTGTAAGAAAACAAAAATACCACCATGCAGCATTGAAATAAATTGAGGGAACACCTGGCACGGATGAAACGTTCGAACTATCTAGGGACAGTCATTACAATGGCTGGAAGATGTTTTGTAGAAATTGAAAAAAAAATCGCCCTGGCAAAAATAGCCTTTTGCATGATTAAAGCATATAGAAAATAAAAACTGAGAATAAGAGTGGTAATGTGATATGTAGATCCTATACTGTTGTATGTACGCGAGATCGGGACAAGTAAAAACACAATGTGATAAACCTTTGTTGGCAGTAGAAATGTGCCTATTGGGGGAAATTCAATTGCATGGACGGACAGAGAAAAATTAGGCAATTCTTCTAAAAGCAAATTGATAAGAGGCAGTACAGGTAGTCTGTCAAGAGTTCTGCGGGCGTGTTATGAGGGAAACTAAGCTAGAAAATGTAGTTGCAACTGGTATATGTGATGGAAAAAGAGCAAGAGAAAACCAAAGAGATATTTATAAATACCTACATGACTTGACCAAATGATACAAGCATCATCGGATAAGAAAATAGACCTGATCCGAGAATTTGGTGCTGGCATGAGATGGCCAACCATGTTCGCACACACATACCGGCATGGCACATGATGATGATGTTAATGATGATGACTGGGTATATTTAGCTTGACTGCCAAAAATCTGCCATATGCTGCCAATATAGTAACTTGCGGTGTATGGCAGAGGGGTCTTTGAGCCTGAGGAGATTAAGGCCGCCTGGCTAGTGCAGTCGCCGCAGCGTTTTTTTTTTTTTATGTTGCATCTCCCTTACAGGACCTTGCAGTCAACGCCCGCATTTTTCAGCTGCTGTTGATGTACTAGGCAAGTTTTTACGTTCAGTAGTTTGCCATTGCTTTCTCAACGATCGGCTCCCATACCAACACATTATAACACAACGCGACACTGTCTGCTGCACAAATCGGTTGCGGCTGCTTTTCGAACCGCTGGTAAGCCGCTCACAAGTTCTTTTTCCCCCCGACAGAAAAAAATCTCACACTTTACCGAGGGTTCGAACCCGGGTCTCCTGAAGGAGAATCCGACGTACTGATCACTCGGCCAGCCATACGACACTGATCCTCAATTAGGACACAGAAATGAATATCAAATAGTACAACACGTTAACCATCAGCTGTATACACAAGTCAGCCAGAGTCATGGGAAAATCCCGCACAGCTATAGAAATACGCTGTTACAGAAGAATACAGAAAATACGCCGGCCAGCCTGCGTGAGTAACCGTAATATTTTGAAAGAAGCTACGGCATACAAACATCATTGTCATCACGTGCCGTGCCGACAAGCGTGGGCGGTAATGGTTCACATTTCAACGATCACTTAGATCAGTTCTGTGTCCAGGTCTAATTGTGGGATGTGGCCAAGTCATAATTGTATTTATCTCTCTGCCTTTCCTTTTCTCTATTCCAGCTATCACTAAACTTTCACATTTTCCTAACAGTGCCAAAAATGTTGAATGCCTACTTCTAATTTCTCAAATAAATTTACGGTTTTCATCTCTTAGAAACGAGATTTCTCCTGCCACTATATGTTGCTCAGCTTATCTGCTTATTGTTCACTTTTCACATACATACGGATTCCATATAGCACATCGACACTCTTTTTCTTGCGGCATTTCAAAGCCTTTATTTGGTAAGTTTGTTTTACTGGACAGTCTTTTCTCATTACGATTCTTGCTCTAATACCAGCAAGGCACATTTCATCAAATGTTAGGACTGTTCCCAGATAGTTGTACCGAATCATTTGTTTAAGAATATTTCCATTTAATAGACGAGCAATACCGCCTGCGGTATCTCCGGCGGGCCTATTCCCGCTGGTCGCTGGGTCCGCTAAGGTCAGGCGGAGAGTCTGACGATAGTGCACGATTTACACGGGTCCGGACACTTGTGATTGACAGATGTACACGTCCTTATGGTCCGGGCGCGTACGAGGCCCTCACCTGTGGGACTTGGCTGAACGCCTCTAATCCGGGTCCCTTGGGTTCCAGGGTCTGGCCGTCACTCGCCACCTGCTCGTGGTGGCGAGGTCTCGGAGGTTTGACGCTGTGCCGCCAGCGTCTGCAGCCTACCTTGTGCCAGACGTATTGGTTACCCATTCCTCCGGAAAACACAAGATTAGGCCGAGAGAGGGAACATGTCGTTTGGGCACCACATGTTTCTCTGAAAGCTCTGCCCAGGCATTGTGATGGAATATTGGCCACATTCCAACTCACATACTTTGGTCTGTCAAGACTGCAAGGTGCCACTCACATTGTGGTATTTCTTGCTTCTCGGAGACAACCGTAATCTCTGCTTTCTTAAAATGTGGTACTAACTCTAGCTGCTCACAGTGTAGAATAACCGCATTTATTAAATGTTGCGGATCCTGTTCATTGTCTGTAAAAAGTTCAATACTGTATCATAAACATATCCTATATTGTTGATGTTATGTTATCCGATGACACACGACAACTTGTCACAAACATCAGTGATATAGACAGTCAACATGTTTTGATCACTTTATTATATAATAAAAGTACTTCTTCTTCCCCTTCTACTTCTCCTCCTCCAAGTCTTCTTCCTTCTCTTCCTCATCATACCCTCTTTTTCTGCCCCGTTTTCTTCCTCGTCTTCCACTTTTTATTTCTCTTCTTCCTCCAGCTTCTCCGCCTCATCTATCCCACACTGTGAGGGTTAATTATGTCAATACGTCATACTGTGAACAGATAACTTTCCACAAACCTCACATTCCTTAGTTAAGTGCATGTGGATGTTTGTTCTTATGGTATATTGCTCAATCCTGCATTATAGTTCTCTAAAGCTATCTCCTCCTCCTCCTCCTGCGGCTGCTGCTGTTCTTCTTCTTCTTCTTCTTCTTCTTCTTCTTCTTCTTCTTCTTCTTCTTCTTCTTCTTCTTCTTCTTCTTCTTCTTCTTCTTCTTCTTCTTCTTCTTCTTCTTCTTCTTCTTACTACTACTACTACTACTACTACTACTACTACTACTACTACTACTACTACTACTACTACTACTACTACTACTACTACTACTACTACTACTACTACTACTACTACTACTACTACTACTACTACTATTACTACTACTACTACTACTACTGCTACTACTGCTACTACTACTGCTACTACCATCACTACTACTAATACTACTACTACTACTACTACTACTACTACTACTACTACTACTACTACTACTACTACTACTACTACTACTACTACTACTACTACAACTATTGCCGCTGCTGCTGCATCTGCTGCTGATGTTGCTGGTGCTACTGCTACTACTAATATTTTGCTCTTCTTCTTCCTCATCACCCTCCTCGTCTTCGTCTTCTACTTGTACTACTGTTTCCTCTTCTCCTTCTCTTCTTCCTTCCTTCCTCTTCTTCTTCTCCTCTTCTTCCTTCTCCTTATCCTTCTCCTTCTTCTTCCCTTTTCTGCGTCTCCGTCGTCCTCTTCTTCTTCTCCTCCCCCTCCTCCTCCTCCCCCTCCTCCTCCTCCCCCTCCTCATCGTCGTTTACTTCCTCCTCCTCTTTTTCTTCCTTCTCCTCTTCATCCTACTCTCTTCATCTTTCTTCTTCTTTCTCTTCCTCCTTCTCCCCTTTGCCCACTCCTATATTCCCCATTGTGAGGGTCAATTATTTTAATATGTTAATTGTAAACATAAATTTTCACATTTTAAGTGCGTGGTCATCAATACAGGGATTTTCTCCCTTATGATATATTGCTTAAACATGTTTTTTGTTCTCTAGAGGTATCTATTTGTAATGTGTTTTTCCCTCTTTCGTTAGATGTTTTCATATACTATTTAAGTGGTGTATTTTAAAAACAAGGCCCAAGATCATATATTGGGAATCTATAGATTCCAGTAAAGTGTGTCTGTCTCTTTACGCTGTCTCTCTATGCGTCTCTGTTTGCTGTGTCTCTATGCTGTCTCTTTATGTTGTCTCTCTACGCTGCCTCTCTAGGCTATCACTCTATGCTGTCTCTCTACGCTGTCTCCCTATGTGGGCTCTATATGCTGTTTTTCTATGTTGTCTCTCTTTGTGGTCTGTCTACGCTGTCTCTCTATGTGGTCTCCCTATGCTGTCTCTCTAGCTGTCACGTTACACTGTCTCTCTATGCTTTCTCTCTGCGCTGTCTCTCTATGTGGTCTCTCTATGCTGTCTCTCTAGATGTCACGTTACACTATCTCTCTGCTCTGTCTCTCTATGTTGTCTCTCTAGCTGTCACGTTACACTGTCTCTCTATGTGGTCTCTCTATGCTGTCTCTCTAGTTGTCACGCTACACTGTCTCTCTATGCTTTCTCTCTGCGCTGTCTCTCTGTGATGCCTTTCTACACATTCGTTTTATGCTGTATCTCTGTGATATCTCTCTACGATGTCTTACTCTGGCTCTCTAAGATGTCACTCAATTATGTCTCTCTGCTCTGCCTAGTTGCACCATCTCTCTACGCTGTCTGTCTACGTTCTCTCTATGCTGTCTCTCTATGCTGTCTTTGTATGCTGTCTCTCTACACTGTCTCTTTATGCTGTCTATCTATGTTGTGACTTGAATTTCATAGTTAATATACTCAAAGTGTCTTCGTAGATACAATGTTACTGTCTGGATTATTGAGTTCAGCCTTAAGATATAATAATAATAATAATAATTATTATTATTATTATTATAAGTTGTCCCGATGGAATATTCTGCCATGTGTCTGTGATATGATAGCGCTATAACATTTCACTGGCCTAGAGCAAGGAGGAATATCAATTTTCCACTCACTTTGGCAAGCGACGAGCCCTGACGTATAACTCGCGTCCGACCGTGCTCACATCACCAGACCAGTTCACTACCAACTTCGACATGATACTTCAGATGGGTGACATGGGTACTATGTATTATTCTGAAACGAAATGGCAGCTGGCGTGACTTTGACTACAACCCCGATCGCATGTCAGTTTGTCTATACAAAGATGGCCCCAGCACCATATATCCTGGAGCCGAGGTAGCGTTGTGACTAGCATGCTAGGCTGCCTGTCCGGTGGCAGTGTGTTCAAATCCCCATTGAGTCGAACTTTCTTTATTTACCTGGACTCCAGAGGTATTCGTGGCCGCGGTGTTTAATGCGCTTGAGCTTAAACATCCGGTGCGCTGTGGGCGTTCACCCCCTACACCCAGCAGTTGGACTTCAACGTTGACTTCAGTGTCAGAAATCAATAGCAAACTACTTCACGTAAACTTGCCTAGGAAATCAACCGACGATTGGGGTAGATCGCAACGTCCTGCAAACGACATCCAACATTTTGTTGACCTGGGCTCCCAGGCCGACCGAGCTTAAATGAGTACCAGAAAATACCATGGGAAGTAAAAGCTACCGCTGTGATATTGACATCATCCATAGAATGGCGACTGGTCTGTAAAACTATGGGACTCGCACCATGTAACCAACATCCTTCAAGGCGTGGAAAGGGGTCATCTACCTTACTTGGGAAATTATGTGTTCTAAGGGGTCATCTACCTTACTTGGGAAATTATGTGTTCTAAGGGGTCATCTACCTTACTTGGGAAATTATGTGTTCTAAGGGGTCATCTACCTTACTTGGGAAATTATGTGTTCTAAGGGGTCGTCTACCTTACTTGGGAAATTATGTGTTCTAAGGGGTCATCTACCTTACTTGGGAAATTATGTGTTCTAAGGGGTCATCTACCTTACTTGTGAAATTATGTTTCTAAGGGATCATCTACTTTACTTGGGATATTATGTTTGTAAGGGGTCATATTCTTTACTTGGGATATTATGTTTCTAAGGGGTCATATTCTTTACTTGGGATATTAAGTTTCTAAGGGATCATCTGCCGGTCTCCCTAGTCTAGGGTTACACTACCTTCTCCGTAATCCCGTATACTCTCATCAGTAACGTGACGTGTGCAAGAATAGGTAGCGTTTCTCTCCACGTCCGTAACTTACGGGGTATGTGAGCCGATCGCTCAGAAATCAATGGCAAGCTACTGAGCGTAATCTTGTCAAGAAATCAACAACAGCAATGTCTTGTAATAGGATATGCGGGGGAAAAAAATGATACTACTAAAACTGGAACCAGCCTAAGCCACGTGGTCACTAAGAGAAAATCCCCTGTAGAGTTAAAGACAAACCCACCACCAGAAGATCAGGTCACCGCAGATTCATTGAACACATGCTTTTAAACAACTGATTGACCACGTCTGACTTGCCCATTGGCCACCTGGCGCGTCTGCCAAAGCCGGACCCATCCTAACTGTTTCCTCAGCGTCAACCGTGACCTTAACAATGGCATTGTGAAAAAGCATAATAGTCCGCAGGGATATTCTACCCTCTTTCATCAAGCTTTCCCATGCTCTTTGACCCTGGTTTCCGGTGACACTCACTCGTGAAGAGCAGCAACCTTGAACTAATAACTTGAAAACTTGCTCGCATCCCCTAGCATTGACTTCTCCATTCATTTTTTTTCCACAGTTGCCATTTCTTAGGGGGGTGGGGGGGGGGGGGGGGAAGAGGCAATCCATTTCCTGTCTTACTGGGTCGGACGGATGTTATTGTTGTCTAAGTGTATTCTGTTTCATTTTTTTTTCTGTTCTGTTTGGCGAAAGATCTGCCTCCAGTCTCTGTACACTGCATATTAACAGTATATAAGCAACTAGTACGGTGATAAGTTACTTGGCGATGTGTTGTGTTGTGAGGTGACCTGTTGTTTGGTGACCTGTTGTGTGGTAATCTGCTGTATGGTAACCTGTTATGTGGTGACATGTTCTGTGCTCAAAGACTCGCACACCTACAATGATTTAGAGCTGCGAAGTCCAGAGAACATCATATACCTTACTACAGGTTTATTAAATGACATGACATCTCTCTTTTAGAATACCTCGCCCTGGGAAGGTTAACCCGGTAACAAACCTGCTGAAGTCGGATGTGTCGGCCTAACGGCGCAAAAAAGAACGCAGCTCTTCTGTAAAAAAAAAAAAATTGTGCTGCGTATCCCTTACGGGACGTTGCAGTCAACACCAGCATTTTCAGCTACTGTTGATGTACTAGGCAAGTGTTACGTTCAGTAGTTTGCCATTGCTTTCTGAACGACCGGCACCTATGCTTTTTTCGAAAAAAAACCAGCATCGCCGTGTTTCGAACCCTGGTATACGGGCTCACAAACCGCGTTCGCAAGCCCTTAGCCACAGAGGCCGGTTCTGTAAAAAGGCACAACGCAATAACGTCCGGAAAAAACAACAACTCCGGATGAACGCAGAAGAAGAAGAAGAAGAAGAAGAAGAAGAGGAAGAAGAAGAAGAAGAAGAAGAAGAAGAAGAAGAAGAAGAAGAAGAATACCTCGTACCTTGCACCACAGAGTTACA